>CM045767.1:170845854-172045854 GCA_025200525.1 Camellia lanceoleosa
TAAATATCAAAATCAAAATAGTAATGAGTGGACATTAGACACTCACCTTATTGGGCAGGAAGAACATCACCTTTAGTAGACTGAAACTTCGAGAAGAATTTTTCCCATTAATCCCTGTCTACGGTGAGAACAAAATCCAACAAAATTAGAGAAAAACAACCCAACAAGTTAAATGATTTAAACTAAAAAAAGAAAAAAAAGAAAAAAAAGAGAGAAAATAAAGCAAAATAAAGAGATGCACTACCTGAGCATCCACACTTCAAATTGAGAATGGTGGAGCCTTTCTTCTGAAAGCTTGGCATCAAAAGTCCTTGTTGCTCCCAGAAGTCATAGGAAGCTGATATCTCGCTTCCTAATACAGTCATCACAAACAACACTATACACGTCAGCAATTTCTTTAAGTATTGCTTCTTGCACTTTGTTTTCCACTATTTATAGTCCATAATTGTTAATTAAAATAACTAAGCCCTAACCCATTTGGATTGAGCAATTTGATGAGAAATGATAAGTGATGAAAGATAATTCTTTCTCATGTTTGATTATAAATTAGATATATAAAAAAAAAAATTTAAAAAAATAGTGAGAAATGGTAAGAAATTGAGAGAAAGATAACTCTGTTATTATGCCACTTTGGTTTCCCACCAAAAAAAATGGGGAGATTTGGTGAGAAACCAAACTGGTTCTGGGACTCTTTTTTTTACCAACAAGATAACCTATCAAAACACAAAAGGAAGAAAATTTTCTATGACCCATATCCGAATTCCACATGTTTTCGGTTATCTTAACCCATCAAACATGATAATAATGAAAACCACAATTACTTGTTTTTTTCTCTATCAGGGCAAGAATCTAATTCCAAACGAAACGGGCTAAATCCTTAGCAGAGGCTACACAATTGAATACACTTATTCGAAATACAAAACTCAGAGATTTGAGGAGGACTAAGTGAAACGATCAATTCAATGATTCAGAAGATAAAAATGCAAACAGAAGTTCCTGAATTCGGCGCATTCAGTAGGACTAAGGTAAAATGACATATTTGTGTGTGTATAGAGAGAAAGAGGGACCTTTTTCGAGATCGAGTAGAGGGCCATGGTGGAGACGAACTGTTCAAGAGACATAGCAGATGAATTCTTGCTAGTGTTCTTCCCCTTTCTCCATTTTTAGAGAGAGAGGTTTTGAGGATAACTGGGTTTTGCGAGGTTTTTATATATTTTCCTTTTTTTTTTTTTTTTCTTTTTTTTGGTAAGTGCCGCTGTTGGCGGACATCAATTATTTTGGATCCCCTTTTAAGATTTTTATTACAATAATAAATTTAAATAAAATTATTAAAATGACATTAATAATTTTGAGACATCTCATCTCATAATTAAGGTTTTGTTTGGAAAGAATGATTGGGTTGGGTTTAGGATTATTTTAACTACAAAAAACAAAATAAATTTTTAGCGCAATAAGACAAAATATCGCATCTAACTCCAGCATGTCATTCATTATTTCTCTACAAATAATCAAAAAATCTTTCAAAGCGAGACTTTTAGCGCCGGATAAAAATAAGCTAAAAAGCCAACCCACTTTCCGGCGAATATTAAGCCAACACATGCACTATTTCATGAATTATAATTTATGAATGTGCCCATCACTATCATTACCCATCCATCTTCTTCAAATCTTATTTTTCAAATCTACCACCCTCAAAATCTTGAAAACTCTTTTACGGTAATAATGGCAATTGTTTGATTACCTTCACTTATCCGAACGATAATGAGTGGAAGTTTTTCTAGCACACCAAGGATCATCTAGAGTGGATTTTCCTAGAGTGATCCTAAAGTCTTTTTGATCAACGGCACAAAATTGAAGTTTGAATATTTTTTTATTTTTATTTCAAATTATATAGATGGTGGCTTTTGTGCCGTTGGATGCACTTAACTTTTAGGGATCACTCTAGGGAAATTCACTTAGAGGATCCTGCTCTTTCTAGCAACTACAACTCCATAAGGCAAGAGAAATATAATAATAAAAGCTCATAAAAATATTCATAATTTTTATGGGTATTCTTTAGCGTAAAAGAGATTGGCCTTGTAAGAATAAGTATATTGAAAAAAATAACAAAAATAATAAAATTATTTGTCATTTTTTTCGGAATATATGACCTAAATTCGAGAATCTGGAGACTGAACATTTTATTTTGTTGGGAAGCAGACAACCAACTCGACAATGGTCAAAGCAAGAAAAGAATGAGGCGAGAGATCATAACCTAAACTAGTCTTATTAGGGCAATTGACAATAATTACACTTGGCTCTTCTTCTTTTTTCTCAAGCACAAAAACCCCAACTCACACCGCAAGAATTTTCACTTTTGGCGACTAAATTTTTAGTCGCCAATACTCTTTAGCGACTAAATTTTTTGGTCGGGAAATTAGGAGCCAAAGAGAAGTCGGGAAATATAATTGCCGACTAAACCTAATTTAATCAATAGGTTTGAAAATTAATTAAATAAATACATTTTGCCGACCAATTTTTTGTCGCTTAAAAACTTTAGCTACTAAATTTTTTAGTCGCCAAAAGTAAATACTAGTGTTTTGGCTACTAAAATTTTAGTAAGCCTAAAGTTAATCTTTTTTGGCTACTAAAATTTTAGTGCAAATACTATTTCTTTTGGCTACTAAAAATTTAGTCGCCTAAACTTCAACATTTTTTGCTACTAAAAATTTGGTAAGCCTAAACTAAGACATTTTTTGTTACTAAATTTTTAGTAAGCCAAAAGATCATATTTATTCTTCAATTTTTTGGTTTTAGCTACAAAAAAAAATATTTTAGTCGTAAATGTTTGATTTTGTTTGGCTAAAAATTTTAGTAGCTAAAAGTTCGATTTTCTTTTAGCTACAAAAACATTTAGGCTTGGTTTGAACGAGACTATTTTAGTAACTTTTGGCTTTTTACGAAAAGGTGTGCGAAAAGTAGAGAGATGATGTGATGTGTTTTAGTTGGCTTTTGGCTATTTTAGCCACTTTCCCAAACATAGCTTTAGTAGCCAAATAGTTGTTTTTCTTTTGCCTACAAAAATTTAGTAGCCAAATGTTTTTTTTTTCTTTTTATTGGCTACAAAAGCGTTTAGTCGGCAAAAACATTATTATGTTTTATTGTTAATATTGTAATGTATCCATAACTGCCCAGTATTTCATTCAACTTATGTCGTATATAAATAACATGATACATAAATTATCAATCATTCTACAATCTGCATCCATATACAAAAATAGATTACTTTAAGCGTCCAAATACATACAAACGAACTATTGTTCAAACTAAAATAATAATTCCATATAACATATACAATCATACAAAAAGTAAAGCCCTCCATATACAAAAATTACATTTTACTATACCACGTCAAATGACCATTGGCATGGTACAAATTACCATCGTCAATCGTACCCACGGCAAAGGTGACGATATGTACCAAGCCAAAAATACATCTATTGACCACGACAAAAATTCAATTTAGTGGACGACATCAAAAGGTGATCTATCAACCATGCCAAATAATTATCACATTTCTTTGCCAATAGTTTTACGTATCGAGGAATAGTTAATCGCACAAAAGTTGGAGCGACAAAATATTATATTACTTATACAAAAGTACAATTTATTCTCCATACACAAAAATATCTCTTGCAAGTCCACGCAGAAAGTCATCTACAAAAACAAAAAAACATTAGAATTGGACCCAAAATGCCCAACTTCATGAATGAATTTGGGAACAAGTGAGAAATAAAAATAAGTGAGAAGCAACCTTCCATGATGAATCAATTATCAGCCATTGTACAGTCTTTCTAAAGTATTTTGTTATAAGGAACATTGTTAAATGTAAAACAATCATTACTAAATCTTTCATTAGTAACATACGACTAACAACAATCTTCTATTTGTATGTAACATGTACCCAAATTTTGTGGCTAAACCAATATCAAAGCCCAATGTGAATAGAAAGTATTCTTTTACCAACTTCCTCATTATTTGTTTGTAAAAGGCATTTGAATCATTAGATTGGATATAAAACCATGGGTGCTTATTAATGTATGTCAATGCCATTTCATAGAGGATATTAGAACATGTGATAAAAATAATAACACACGTGTGTACGTTCACAAAATTAGCAAGTTTAAAACATTCCGTTTGTTGTCACAAGTCCTATTTGTAATGGAAAAGCTGCCCGTGAGAGTCGAGCGGAGGTTCGGGGATGTTTTGAACTTTCGCCCGAACGCCCTTTTAGAGCTAAGTTTTGGGTGCATTAGTCTCTAAATCCCAACCTAAGGATCCGAATAACATTCCGTCGGTTGTCCCAAGTCCTATTTACATGGGAAGCTGCTTGTGTCGACCAACCGAAGGCTCGGGGGCTGTTTTGAATTTTCGCCTTCGAAACGTCCCTTTTCAACTAAGTTTTGGGCGTATTCGTCTCTAAATTCCAAACAATAGGTCCAAATAATATTCCGTCAGTTGTCACAAGTCATATTTGGCATGGGGAAACTATTCGTTTTGGCCACACAGAGGTTCGGGAACTGTTTTGAATTTTTGCCTCCGAAACACCATTTTTCGATTAAGTTTTGGGCGTATTCGGTTCTAAATCCAAACTTATAGGTCCGAATAACATTCCGTCAGTTGTCACTAGTCCTATTTGGCATGAAGAAGCTGCCTGTGTCGGCCAAATGGAGGTTCGGGGGCTGTTTTGAATTTTTGCCCCCGAAACGCCATTTTCCGACTAAGTTTTGGACGTATTCGGCTCTAAATCCCAACCTATAGGTCCGAATAACATTCCGTCCGTTGTCACAAGTCCTATTTAGCATGGGGAAGCTGCCCGTGTCGACCAAACGGAGGTTCGAGGGTTGTTTTGAATTTTTGCCCCCGAAACGCCCTTTTTCGACTAAGTTTTAGGCGTATTCGTCTCTAAATCCCAACCTATAGGTCCGAATAACATTCCGTCAGTTGTCACAAGTCCTATTTGGCATGGGGAAACTGTTCGTTTCTACCACACGGAGGTTCAGGGGCTGTTTTGAATTTTCGCTCCCGAAACGCCGTTTTTCGACTAAGTTTTGGGCGTATTCGTTTCTAAATCCCAACCTCACGAGTCCGAATAATATTCCGTCGTTGTCACAAGTCCTATTTGGCATGGGGAAGCTGCCCGTGTCGGCCAAACAGAGGTTTGGAGGCTGTTTTGAATTTTCGCCCCAAAAGCGCCCTTTTCAACTAACTTTTCGGCATATTTGTCTCTAAATCCCAACCTGGTCGAATAACATTCAATCAGTTGTCACAAGTCATATTTGGCATGGGGTAACTGTTCGTTTTGACCACATGGAGGTTAGGGGCTGTTTTGAATTTTCGCCCCTGAAACGCCATTTTTCGACTAAGTTTTGGGCGTATTAGGCTCTAAATCCCAATCTATGGGTCCGAATTACATTCTGTCAGTTGTCACAAGTGCTATTTGGCATGGGAAGCTGCTTGTGTCGGCCAAATGGAGGTTTGGGAGCTGTTTTGAATTTTAAGCCTGAAATGCCCTTTTTCGACTAACTTTTGGCGTGTTGTCTCTAAATCCCAACCTACAGTCTGAATAACATTGAGTCGGTTGTCCCAAGTCATATTTGGCATGGGGTAACTGTTTGTTTCAGCCAAGCGGAGGTTCGGGGTTGTTTTAATTTTCGCCTCAAACGCCATTTTTCGACTAAGTTTTGGACATATTCGCTCTAACTCCCAACCTATGGGTTTGAATTACGTTCTATCAATTATCGAAGTCCTATTTGTCATGGAGAAACTATCCGTGTGAGCATGGTCATTTGAGGCTGTTTTGATTTTCGCCCCAACGCCCTTTTTGACTAAGTTTTGGCGTATTCGGATCTAACTTTCGAATTACGTTCCATCAATTCTCACAAGTCCTATTTGTCATGGGGAAACTGTCGTATGAGCCACACGATCGTTCGGGGCTGTTTTGAATTCGCCCAAAGCGTCCTTTTCGACTAAGTTTAGGGCGTATTCGGCTCTAACTCCCAACCTACGGGTCTGGATTACGTTCCGTCAATTGTCACAAGTCCTATTTGTCATGGAGGAACTGTCTGTGTGAGCCACATGGTTGTTCGGGGACTGTTTTGAATTTTCGCCCCCCGAAATGCCCTTTTTCGACTAAGTTTAGGACGTATTTGGCTCTAACTCCCAACCTACGGGTCCGAATTACGTTCTGTCAATTCTCACAAGTCCTATTTTTCATAAAGAAGCTATCCGTATGAGCTACACGGTCGTTCGGAGGCTGTTTTGAATTTTCACCCCAACGCTCTTTTCAACTAAGTTTTGGGCGTATTCTCTAACTCTCTACTTACGGGTCCGAATTACATTCCGACAATTGTAACAAGTCCTTTTTGACATGGGGAAGCTGTCTGTGTCAGCTACACGGTCGTTCAAGGGCTGCTTTCAATTTTCGCCCCGAAACGCCCTTTTTAAGTAAATTTTCTATGACTTATCCTATTTGTCAAGGGAAAGTTGTCCGTGTAGGCCATATGTTTCTAAAATTTACTAAGATTCATATGTTTCTTATCCTATTTGTCAAGGGAATTTTCTAAGGTTCATATGTTTCTTAAAATTTACAAACAAGACACATGTTTGTAAGATTTGTCAAACTGATCAATGAAAACAAAAAAGAAATCAAGATTTTGGCTTTTCTTTAAGAAAAAAATAACTTAACCACACATATATGGAGTAGTTCACAGCATTACTTTCCACTCAAGCAGGATATGAAAGATGCAGTAAAAGAATATACAATTCTACACCTTTAAAGAAAAAAGAAAAAAAAACCAGACAATTCAAGTGATTCTGCAGATAGCTTGATCCAGAAGAGAGATTGAGAATTATCCGGTTGGCTTAGTCTGCAAGTACAACATAGCAAACAATGCGTCAACCATCAAAGAGTAATTTTAACTTGGACGAGATAGGTCAGATTACAAGGATTGGACCAACCAACCAAAGTTGACTTGTCAACCAGAGTTCTGCATTAGTGTGTGTATAAACACTTATTGTCATCAGTAAGCACAGGTAGACATTGCAATTAAGATAGATTTGAGTGTAGAATAAGCAGGGCAAGGTACAAGTCCTGGGCTTCCTTCAAACCTCTAACAACAGTACTGCTTGAAGATTTTAGCAAGCCAGTGGCAGCTGGAGTCATCCTTTGGCACAGAAGCTAGGACACCAGTGAGAAATCAAAGCCTCGATGTAATTTGGCTGAGGGAGTAGCAGCAGTACAAATGGCATCAGTGAAAGCTGTACTAACGATTGATGGTGTTTATGGTTTTCAATCAACAATATGGATGCAGACTCAGTATTTGTGGTGAGCACAGAAACAATAACGAGTGAATAAGGTGATGGACATTCTTTCAACTGGTCTCTAATTAATAGATTGCAGTATAATAAAGAGAACTAGGTGCTCCGGGCAAGTTGATTTTGTTCAATTTCTTTGGTTTCTATGAGACCGGAGGCAATTGGTTCAAAGTGATGTCTAATAGCAGCTCCTGTGTATTGAGAACAATATTCCTACGCATTTTGTTCTCTTCCACAAACTTATGAGAGTATCATTCATACATTTTTCCACCAAGAAAGCTCTGATATTATTTGCAGCAAAAAACATTAGCAATTTATTTGATTTCTTTTATATTAACCATGATGTATTCAAACTAATACATGGAGTCTGTTAGTTAAATCTAAATGGATATGTACAACTGTGACCAAAGGATTATTGACAACCATTAAACTACTCTATTCACAATTAATTTAAAGGAATGGAGAATTGAAGAATTGGAGAAGTACCTCAAATACCCATTGCAACTGAAGAACCAAAATGAATCTCAGTGGGCCTATGTGGCCAAACACCATCCTTACAGAACAGCTCAAATCGCATCATAACTTCTGCACAAGTACATAATATTAATTGAATGTTTTAACAAAATCAAGTTTTGCCCAATATTGACATGTTAGTATTCAACATAAAATGTTATTTGTCAAGGACCAGTCTGGCCAAGCTGCCTTCTAGTATTCTAATCAAACCTTAATCTGCATATCTATACATCCATATGACAGACTCCAGACCTTAGGGTCTGGATGCAACAAGCAGATAAGGCAATGTGAACCTAAAAAGGTCCAATCGACTAGGCATTGGCTACACCCATCAGCTTATCTGGGCTCCATATGCCTGTTTAAAAGTTTCTAACAATAAGAAAAAGAATGCCATCCAAAATTACCATGGACTAACATATTGTATCAACTGCATGGAAACTATAATCTAGAGCATATATTAACATCAGTATTTCAGAAACATTATGTTTAGCAATACACAAAATACGCTAATCATCCGTCGTAAAGCAGGTCAGAACATAAAACAGAGCATGTGATACTATTAAGACTTGTTTAGTTTCAGTTGGATTACCTATTAAAAGAGTAGCTAAAAAGTTAAAAAAGGATCAAATCATAAACAGTTCGGGTAAAATATATTCACTGGAACATCAATAGGTGAGTTTTACTCCCCTTACAAATAATTTAACAAAAAATACACACATTATTAAGATCAAAACTTATTAAGATACTTTATTAAATTTCAGTCAGTATGGTGCACTTCAGAATTTGTATGTTTTGCATATCACCTGGATAACTAAAATGAGTACAAGGAAAAAAATCAATAAATCCAACAAGAAATTGTTATATCTATATATGGTAGATAATAAGTCAAGTATCTTAGATGATCGAAGGTGTGGTTGCTTCTTTTACATGAATGAGTATTATTGGGACGCTCAGTTGAGGAAAGAAGGTTTTGGGGAAACACGAGAAAATGTAGCTAGAGCTTACCAGCACTAATCCACAAAACTCAAAATGTTTCACAAGTATCTAGCACTTAGACTAATATAGAACAGAATGATAAACTACCAAAATTCATAATTTAGCGGTGTAAAACCAAGATTGGTACTAAATTAGATTGATTGTTTAAGAATGCAAACTATAACAGGGAAAACAGAATAATCAAAGTAATAATTATAACCTACCTGGTCACTCTGAGCCAACTTGGACCAGTCCTTTTCGGAGATAAGCTGTTGAGTTTTCTCATATGACAAATTGATCCGGTAATTTAAATCACCCAACCAGATTATTCTTCTGCAAAAGGTACAACAACCATTTGACATATTCACCTCTTATGAATGAATAAAGAAAAAGGGTAAATTACACAAGCACTCTGTAGTTAGTATATAGATAATTAATGAGCCTAGCATGATATCTTAATTTTAGGATTATAATAAACTCAAACCAGTAAACCCTCCAGCAGAGCGAAGAATTTTTGGATTCTATAATTACTCAAGGATTCAACCCGTGTTCTTCCATGAAACACAAAAATATCCATGCAGTGACAAACCATAATTTATTACTAGTAAAGCAATGCTTGTTAGGCTGTAAGATCTTGAATGAAGAAAAGATCTTGCAACAGAAATGAATTTACTGGGTAGCATCTTCCTAACAAATAACAAACTAGGATATCTTAAACAACCAGCATTACTGTTTGCTTTTCCTACAAGTATTTCAGTACTAGATTTGTGATGTGTGATAGGCTCTCAAATAAAATAAACAGGAACCATAGACATTCATGCTCAGGTGTACAGATAATCGATGTAGATTTACTGCAGCTATAAAATTGATATCATCTCATGCCTTTGTTCACTACACATGCATGCATATCCTTAAGCCAAACTTATAGTGGAGCGGATGAATTACAAAGAATGGAGAACAAAACAGGCATGAAGGAAGTTCAGATTGTTCTTGCTTAGCCACTGAGTGATCTAAACAAATTTTGCAAGCAGGTTGGGCAACATACCTCAAGTAAGTTCACATCTTTAATGCACCAACAACATCTGACCTAATTATTTGCCCATTGGTGTTGACGAGTATATTAACACTCTCTACAACGTCCAAGAATACCTGAGCAAGGGAAAAAAAATTAAATAATTCAGTGGCTTCAATATCAGTTAATATCTCTCACAAGAATACACGTACTTCATTCTTTTTATAATTTATGCCGTCACTGCGCCAAGACACAACATTTGTCATTCTTTTTATAACTGACATTCCTTGACATGCCCGTAATTTGTTTCTTTTTGAACTTTCAATACTATGTATCCATGGTATGTGGCATACATATCCTATATCCCTGACCATTCCTCTTAGTAGGGAGCACTTCCATACATAATTACAGGCTGCACTACTTTTGTAATGCACGGGATAAAGAATGAAAAAATAGACAATTTTGTTACCAGGTCAACAATAATGTAAAATGGGTAAATTGGCAACAGTAAGTTTAACAGATGTGTCATGAAAAGTCATAGTGTGCAATGATAGCTCATTCTCAAGTCTCAACTAGAGCTGTGCAACATCACTTCAGTAAATGCTCGAAATAGCCCAACCAGCTACTCAAACAAACAAAGGCTCCCATGACATATATTCTATCATGCTATAATTTTATTTTTTATAGGACAAGTACAATTGGAGAATAAAATTAAATAATAACAATAATGACTAAAATGGATGACACATGAAACAATCACCGTTGACAGCAACAAAGAGATAATACTGGCAGCACATGTTCTAACAAAATACCTTGGGGTGCTTCATCCACTAGACAACATTCATAGACATCAGAGGCCTTTTTAAAATCCGAATGAGAAACAATTTCATCATATGAGATGCTGCTGAAAAGAAGAAATACATAATCATGGGTACTTACTCTGACAAGGTCTCCAACCTGCAGACTCTTCCAGGGGACACTTTCCCACTTTTGATCTTCCAGCACTTCTACAGAAGAATTATTTATTGCCTTATCATTTTGTAAACGCTTCTGTTACACATAGTAGGGGAGAATAAAAGAATAAAAAAGATAAGGGGAGTAAGCAATTTTCCAGACATTCATACTCTGGTGCAGATAAATTATAAGAAAGGAAATAAAGGTTTTAGTTAAGCAAAAATTATATGCAATGAAGTCTTTTTCTTAAACCATTCCATGGTGAAGAAATCACTGAACAAAACCAGATGTCTATGAGCTAATAGTACTCACCCAGTCCTCCCATGCCTCTTTAACAAGGGATACAAAAAGTACCACACTCAATGCGAGCACATTTGTTATTGGAGATATAGGGCTGCATGAAACAAAACTTCTTAGGTGCAAGGGCAAAACAAATCAATAGTAAATCTGTAAAGAATATTGCCCCTCTTACTTATTCAACATCATGTTGTCAAGGCAATTGCAGGAAGCAGTATATGGATTATGGAAGCATAGATCCATATCTTTTAGATTTTCTCTTTCATAGTTTGAATACATGAAAACATTAAAGGGATCACATCACATGTACACGAGCTATATATAAAATCTAGCCCTACAATGGGCAGGGAGGATTGAGTTCACAAGCGGGGAAAAGGGAATCAGCAAAAGAGTAGGAAGCATTGTGAAATGACATACAAAATACATTGATAAGGAAACATAGAAAATGAGTTGCACTGTAAGACATAAGCATATCCGAACACATTATGAATAGAAGCCCTACCATGCCACCAGTAAGTGATAGAGCTCCACCTCCACAGGTCAGGAAAAGGGAATCAAAAAGCAAGTAGGAAGCACCATAGAAGACGTAATACATAAATAAGGAAACATATCAGGCAACATAGGAAATGCATTGCAGTTATACAAGACACAAGCATAGCTATGCACATTTACCAACAGAAGCCCTGAGAAAAATACATCTGTCCTCGTTAATTTCATATTTATTTAATCAGAACACTTCTACAAAAGCACAAATGAAGATCCCAGTACGCAAAAAAATGCTTCAAACAAGAAGAAAAGAGGAAATCTAACTTCTTCATAATTAAAAAAAGAAAAAAAAAAAGTTTAGATAAATAACAATAATAATAATAAATCTGAAATTTTGTATAAGATTAATTGGTGGGACTAACACTACCATATTGAGTGGGGAATAGATAAACACCGCTTATGCAACAACAATTCACAAATAATTAGTTGGAAGTTAATTGATTGAAATTTGCAGACAACAATTCAAATTCCCAAACAATTCAATTCAATCCAAACCAATTTCTATCAATAATCAAAAGAAAATTAAATACCCAATAAATTTTAGTAATTTCTTTCAAAATACCCAATCAAAAGAAATCACATCATTTACACACATTAAACAGAATCGATTTCAAAAATGGGGGAAACACATAAAGGGGGAGACAGAGAGAGAGAAAGAGATAGAGAGAGACAGAGAAAGACAGATACATAGATAGACTGTGTCAGAGAGCTCGAGCGAGAGAGCGAGAGACGCACAGACGGTCTGAGAAGCAGAGTGAGAGAGAGAGAACCTGCGATTCAAGGGCTGCGACGGTGGTGATTGGCGCCGTTGGCGATGGCGGTGGCGGTAGCGATGTAATGTCGCCCGTCTGATGAGAATCTGTGAGGGGGCCGATTTGGTGAGGTGTGTGTGATACACTACTATTCACTTGTGTGTGATACTGTTGATAAACGCGCGGGTCCGAATTAATAAAGTGGCGCGCAAGTTGAAATTTCAACCTTTACCGACTAATTTTCTACTTAGTCGGGAAAGGAATGAATTATCACTCAACAGCGACGAAAGTTTTGGTCGCTAAAAGTCATATTTTGCAACTATTTTAGTTGGGAAAAATAAATATTACAGGTTAAATTTTTTTTTTTAGCCTAAATTGTGTACTAACAGCGACTAAATCTCAATTAGTCACCGATTAGCTTTATAAAATCATCCCTCCAAATATTTTAGTTTTGGCAACTAAACTTTCTTTTTGTCGCTGAAAGTATGTTTTTAGCGACTAAAAGTTTAGTCGCCAAAGAGAAAAATTATTTTTTTATTTTCCATTCGGCTACTAAATATTTTAGTAGCAAAAAGTCAATATTCGGCTACTAAAATTTTCTTTTGTCGCTGAAAGTACATTTTTGGCGACCAAAGTTTAGTCGCCAAAGAGAAAAAAATTGTTTTTTTATTTTTTATTTCGGCGACTAAATATTTTAGTAGCCAAAAGTAGATAATTGGCAACTAAATTGATTTTTAGTCGCCAAAACCTATACTTTTGCCTACTAAATTTTTTTAATCACCAAAAAGTTTTACTTTTGGCTACTAATGTTGTTTTAGTCGCCAAAACCCATACTTTCAGCCACTAAAAATATTTTTAGTTGCCAATTTGGTCGCCGTAGGTGCATTTTCTTGTAGTGTCAATTTCTTGCTGGTATATTCTAAGGATTGAAAATTAAAAACCTTACATTTATTTTATCACTTAAGTATGTGGAGATGAAATAATAATCACCTTTATGCGTTTTGTTAGGGTTTTTGGGAGAGAGATTTTTTGGGGTGTGGAGAGTGTGCATTCAATTGAATGTGTGAAAAACAAAGATAATTTTGATATTATTTAAGAGATAAAAGAAATTTTAAGAGTTTTAAAATTTATAAGTAGAGTCCAAAGAAATGGAAGACTCAAAATAACTCGCACTCTTTTTTATCTTTTCTTTTTGTCTACAAAATTCCTTTTAAACTCCTTGTATATATAAAGTTCTGTTTATTTGGATAGAAAATATTTTTTATTAAAAATAAAAAATATATTTTTCTATATTTGGTAGTGGTGGTAGAATGAAGGTGGTTGTGATGGCATGGTGGTGGGGCAATAGTGATGGTGGTTGTGGTGATGGTGGTAGAGGTGACGTGATGAAATTGGTAAATTTTTAGTCCAAAAAATATTTTCAGCCTTTTAAAAGTAAAAAATATTTTCTACCCAAATAAAATTGTTTTTCATTTATCATGAAAAATATTTTATATTGACTTTCATTTTCTACTATACTAAATATTTTTTGCTTCCCTAAATTTTGGAAGAAGTATAAATAAGGTTTTCAGTTTTGATGTAATTTTAAATTAATACAGATGATGTTCAAATACAAAGATAAATAAGATCAAGGGTGTAATAGAGAGTTCTAAAAGTAGAGTTCTAAATTGAGTTATTTTTTTATTTTTTTTGTTAAATAATTAGTTTTAAAAATTCCATAAATAATATGACATAATATTAACCATCATTCCATATGAATTAGTAACATTTCATGCAATTACAAGTGCTACAGTCACAATCATTCTACACTTCTACAGCATTTGTAATATCATGATTATGGGTGCTCCGAAAATTGACATTTTTAATGATTTTTTGAAATTTTCCAAAAAATTATTTACAAAAATAAAAAATAGTTAACTTTATAATAACTTTTTGATTTTTGATATGTTTGAAAATTATTTTTTTTAATTTTTTATAAAAAGATGTATACAAAATTACAAAAATAATATGACACGTTACAATAATTTTTAACTTTTTAATTATTTACCCTATTGACAAATAAGGTCCCAGAAAAATCCTAAATCAACAATGGTCAAAGACTCGGTGTCTCCAAAATTGATTGATTTACTGTTCAAAAAAAAAAAACCCTACAAACTGCACCAAACAGAGCCTAAGCCATGGTATCATACCAAAATGCCCTATATTATTACCCAGCACAGTTATTCAAATTCAAAGTCATAACGACTTTATCAAAGTAGCCCAGATTGAGAATTAACATTTGTTACAACAAATGCATGTCCACTAACTAAAATTTTATCTCTGTCCAAAAATTAATCCCAATCACAGGGGACATACACCTCCAGCATTAGGAAGCTTCATTCTAGCAAATGAGAAGAACAGAAACCCTAATAAATAATATCCCTTGTATATAAGAGCATCACGCCCAGGCCCGACGCCTATGTAATGGATGGGAATACCAACAAGTTCTTCTATCCTTTCCACGTATTCCCGTGCAGCCTTTGGAAGATCAGAGTAGTTTCTCACCTTCGAAATATCACATTGCCACCCCGGTAAAACTTCATATTCCACCTGACATATATAAGAAAGAAAAAATACAATTCACATGGTGAATGGAAGCCACTATGAGGCAAATGGAAACAATTACAAACTCAATCTTTAGTTTTTCAGTTATTTTCTTTAATTTTTGTTATGTATTAGATTATTGATACAAAACAACAAGCGGGGGAGGGTCAAACATCAGGTGTAAACCATCACATTCAGGTAATTTCCTACTTAGAAATAGGACTATTTTTTTAGGACAGAGAAGATTCATTGCTAGGGTTTCCAGGTGAAGACAAGTTTCATTTTGGCATCCTTGAGAACGAGTAGGGTCCCAATACATGGAAAACAAAAATGGACAACCAACTACATACTACGTGTAAAGTTTCTATTTAGTGAGCCAATGTCATCAAAGTTTAAATCTCCATTGAGTAAAAAGGGCGACCTAGTGTACGAGGGCAAAATATATGCAGCCCTGTGTAAGTTTAGATACCAGCACCAAATAAATATATGGAAACGAAAAAGAAATGCTTGCCTTCAGTTGCTCGAGAACACGAAGATCACCAGGGAAGGATTTGACTGGTGTACCATTAGTGTGTTTATACAATACCCCCAACTGAATTTCAGGAAGATCCGACAAGACATCAAGCTTAGTGAGATTTAGAGAAGAAAAGCCATTAATCTGACAGCAGTATTTTAGAGCAACTACATCAAGCCAGCCACAACGACGAGGACGACCAGTAGTTGTGCCAAACTCCTGCCCAGCAAACCTAAGGAGGTCACCACCTTTACCCAAGATTTCTGTTGGGAAAGGACCTGAACCAACTCTAGTGGTGTACGCTTTAACCTGCACCATAAAATATCAGGTAGGGACCATAAATGACCATGGTGTAAGTGTATTGTGTGAAGTACAAATGTTATTACCATAAAACACTCAGGCGAAATCACTTTCTACAAGAGACACTTGGCAGAAAAGAGAAAAATAATAAAGAAATGAAAGAATTATATCTCTTACCACTCCAACTAGGTCACCAAGAATTCTAGGGGCAATGCCAAGACCAGTACAGATTCCACCTGCTGATGGGCTAGAGGAAGTCACAAATGGATAGGTTCCAAAGTCAACATCCAGCATGGTTGCCTGACCACCTTCCACTAAAATCTTCTTCTTTTGTGCAATGGATTCATTCACGACATGCACAGTGTCAGCAATGAAGGGTTCCAACCTCTCAGCAAATCTCTTGTATTTTTCAACTTCTTCTTTGAGCATGTCTGGGCTATACTTAAAACCTTGGAATCTTAAAGCTGCATCCGACAATAAGAAATCAAGCTTCTGAGGGAAAGTGTCCATATGCCTAAGGTCACATATTCTAATGCCATTGCGAATCACTTTGCTGGAGTAACATGGTCCAATGCCTCTCTTGGTAGTGCCAATAAAGGAATTAGCTAGCTCGGCCTCTCTAAGGCCATCTACTACTTGATGAAAATCAAACAACAAGTGAGCACGATCAGATACCAATATCCTACCTTTGCAGGAGACCCCATTAGATTCAAGGCCATCAATTTCTTCAAACAACCCTGGTAAATGCACTACAACCCCATTACCAATCACACACACAGTTTCCTCGTTAAGAATACCTGAAGGAACAAGATGAAGGGAAAACTTCTTCCCTCTGCATTGTAAATAGTGTGTCCAGCATTGGCTCCACCCTGACATCAAGTCATATTTAAAGCTTTAGAGTAAAATGATTGCAAGTCTCAGACACCTGGCTGTTTAGGAAATCACAAGATTAGCGCAGGTAAACACACTATCACTATTACAATCACATAAAGCATGTTCAGAAGAAGGTTTATCAACTCAAAAGGAAGACCTTTCCTTTTTGATGGTTTTTTTTTTTTTAGTCTAAAAAAACACAGACCTGTCACCAGCCACATGTAAAATATACTTTGAATTGTGGCAATATAGATGTTCATGTTTACATGTAAATTGAATATCCAAAAATCATAAAGAGAAGTAGGAAAGAGTTACTATCTGGTATTCATCAGAGTACTAGTTGTAGATTGGGGCGCTTGATATTTTAGTTGAAATTTTTGAGCTTTTTTTACTAGGATGGACTCCACATTCAAGTATCAAAACACTACGACATCCATAGTAAAGGAATGGGTGATGCCCATGGATGAAATGCCCCCTCCCCTCCCCCTCCCCCCAGCCACTGCCTCCCACCCCTTCCTATTTCAGCACCATTGCCACCTCCACTTCCCCCTACCCCATTCCACAACCCATCCGCTTCTGTTATCCTCTTCTGATTGGACACCAGTGCCACACAGAAGGTCATTTTTGAGGAAGCATCACTGGTTGGCTAATCATAGCTGACGGATTCCAATATGGCAAAGGAAGAGCCAAACGCGACGAATTCAATGACAAAGGAATCCAATCAAGGTGTTTAGACAGGGCACTCTCAGATCTGAAGCTCATGACCATCCCATTAGGTTAGTGTCGGCTGTGATGGGTCTGATCAGATTGCAATACCTCAAATGCCTCTTCCACTTATTATCACCACCAACACCTTTGTTATTTTGTCGAGCCCACCTCAAAAAACACCCTTAATAGTTAATATCACAACAAATCCACCACCACTGCCGCTTAAAAATGGTTACTTTGCCCAAACAACCCCCAACGACCAGTCAACAATGTCACTTAAAATGACTACCAACCCCACCACCTGTAATATATGCAAACATGTAACATTTACTTATATCCATCCTACCACCACTACCACCACTAAACTACCAGCACATCCCTTGCCTTGCCAACAAAATTGCTTTTAGCAAACTGACAATTCGGGCACTAGCACCTCAAAAATCTCACCACCACCAAATTACTTTGTCTTTTATAAACTGATCTCCAATTTCTAACATGTTTAGTATAGTGTAATCACTTATTAAAGACCTAGTTTCAACACCAGGCCATTACGAGTGCAAAACAAACACTAACAATATATCCAATTTATGCCTTGAGATCTTGTGGATGTCAAAACTGTGATCAAGATAATAACCAACAAGGGTAAATTTTGTTGATGCATGTAAAGTGAATTGTCAAACAGTATGAGGAGTCCATATGACTTGTAATCATCGGATGTATTTTACTGTTTTATTTCACCTTTGCATATAACACCCAAAAGACAATCTTTTGAAAGTAAAAGAGCCCATTTGGATTTGGTGACTTTGGAATAAAAGAAAAAGAAATGCATTTATCTCATTTGTTTGAATTAATTAGTAAAAGTAATAAATGTGGTGTTCTATAACCCTCATTTGCAATTTTGATAAATTTTTTATTTTTTATTTTTTTATGTAATTTAACCAAACTCTCGTATCAAATCGTAAAAATTTCTTTTCTTCTCTCCTAATTCCCAAACAAGAACGTAAATTTTAATTCTAGACCAAATAAGAACCTTCTTGAAGATCATACATGTATACATATACCTGACAACGAGCGACAATGTCGAAGTGCTTAGCCAAGATATCGACGAGTTTGCCTTTACCTTCATCACCCCACTGACAACCCAACACGCCCGAGACCTGACTCAGCGATCCGATTCGACTCAGCCCCTGACTCGCCTGCTCAGCAGCCACAGCAGATGGCGAAGAAGAAGAAGAAGCAACAGACTGCACAGAGATCACCGCGTCCTTGCGATGGTGAAGGTGAAGAAGATGAGACCCAGCACATGTTCGGATGGTTCTTCCATAGAAGGTCCTCTGTTGAGCTGTGATAGGGTTTGATTCGAGTGTCAGTGATGAGAGGTTCATCGTAGAGAGAGATGACAGAGCTAGGGTTTACCGTGAGAAAGAGATTTAGAGGAGATGACTGTATGTGAAAGCTAGGGTTTACAGGGAAAAGAGATTTAGAGGAGAGGACTGTATGTGAACGCTAGGGTTTACAGAGGAGAGGCCGGTTGTGTATGTGAGCACTACTTGGAATGAATATGTAATTGTCCATGTTATTCCCTTTTTTGCTTCGAATTTTCTTAGGAAAATTTTAAATATATATAAAATTTATATTAAAAAAAATAGGGCAAATTACATAAATAATCTTTATAGTTTGGAACTTGTATCACTTTGATCTTTGACTTTTCAATTGTAACATATTTGATCCTGAATTTTTAATTTTGTTCCAAATGAGGACAATTGAATATATAATTAGATTTTTCAAGGGTAAAATTATTAATTTGATAAACTAATTTGACAAAAATAAATGTCAAACAAATATTTTTAAATTTTTAAAAATTATTTCTGTCTACTAAAAATAAAATTATGTAAAATTGATAAATCTTTTAGATATTTATTTATTTTTTTACCAAATTAATTTTTATTATATGTTTGGATGGTGATCATGTAAAATTAATTTTAAAAAATTAATCATGTAATTTTTATTAATTTTACATGATTTTATCATTGGTGGATAAAAATAATTTTAAAAAAATTTAAAATATATTTTTGACATTTATTTTTGTCAAATTAGTTTATATTTTATCAAATTGACGATTTTACTTTTAAAAAATCTAATAATATTTTTAATTATCCTTATTTGGAACAAAATTTAAAATTTAGGTTAAATGTGTCACAATTAAAAAGTCAGGAACTAAAGTGACACAAATCCCAAACTATAAGAACTATTAGTATAATTAATCCAAAAAATATGATAAAAATTAAGAAAATTCGAAATATACATAAAATTTATTAAAAAAAAATATGATAAAAATTATATGACAATGTCATTATCTATTTTATTATTAAAAGAAAACAATAATTTTGGTGTCATAAAATTACTTCTTAGAAACTTTTACCAAATGATCTAAACTTCTTACACTTACACAACTTCACTGTATTTTGCATACAAAAAGTTCTGACAGCTCTCTTCTAAAAGCATCCGATGGATATGTGATTGATTGTATGTTTCTATTTCGTAATTGTATGAATGTGTGTGCTTTTCATAATTTATGAACATTTTCACTGTATTTTGCATTTGTTTCTATGGATATGTGATTGGTTATATGTTTCAATTTGTGATTGGTTTTAATAATAGAATAGATGTGTGCGCTTTATATTTTTTTTTATAGTCAATTTCTTAGTCACTCTAGCATTTTTATATAAAAAAAACTACTTTTTTTTGTTTCTCTAAAAAATAAAAAATTTAATGATGAGCTTATCTGAGATTTTTGAACCCTCAAACTTAAGATTTTCGTCACAGGTCACCAATTGCTGGTTACTAATGAAAGTATCCACTAGTTATAATTTATAAATAAATTTACAAAGAGTTATATCATTATATATAATTTTTTTTATTTATGTAGTATTATTATTTTACTATTATTTATATAAAAAACAATAATTTAAAAATTACTTTATATTATAAGTTAAAATTAA
The DNA here is from genome assembly GCA_025200525.1 of Camellia lanceoleosa. NCBI lineage: Eukaryota > Viridiplantae > Streptophyta > Magnoliopsida > Ericales > Theaceae > Camellia > Camellia lanceoleosa. Next base: position 170,866,240 of record CM045767.1, read on the forward strand.
TTTGAAATATATTATTAACATATGAATTTAAATTGTTTTTGATAAGTCAAGTCTTTTAAAACCACATAAATAAATAGTGGTTTTCCAAAAAAAAAGGAATGACGACCCTTCCTTTATCTTCACAATGCTCGTCACCCCCTTCTCTTCTTTCCCTAACGCCCCTTACGTGGGAAAAATAAACAGGATTGAAGCACGCAATAGTGAAAAAAAAAAAGAAATTGGCCCTACTCTGACTCTAAACATGCAATTACAGTATCTCTATCTTACCAAAATATATGAAAGAGTAGAAGACTTTGAAAACAAGAAGAATGAGAGTGTTCAACATCATATAAATAGATTCATGTACACACAATTCTATTTTATATACATGTCTCAAATTATACACCTGCTTGTGGATTTAATTAAGATGTTTGCATGAAAATAACAAAACAGTAAATAATATCATCAGTGTTTCATTCACTCAAAACAGAAAAAAATGCAGTTTCACTATCATGATATGAACAAACATTCTAAATTTTTATTTTCTTTGTAAAGATGGGAGATCTGCCAAATATACAAGCAATCGACGAAGAAATTGTTCTGTGAAATTTATCTTTTCCAGTCTAAACAATATCTAAGACCACAAAAATTCATATCATGTATACGAATTGTAAAAAATAAACAAAATATTGACACTTTCCTCTTCTTCTGTTTGGTAAAATTGGCTAGAGATGCCATTGGAAACTACGGTTCTTTGGATGCTGCTTTCTATAAATCGTTGCTTAAAATTGAATTCTCTTGTCAACGAGGCTGAGCATCTTCGAGTGTTTGCTTCTTCCTACCAAAATGCCCGAGTTTTTGTGATCTCTTGAAGTTAGATGTTACAACTCTTCAATCGGTTCTTATCAAGCATTGTCCTGGTAATCCGAACTCCTTAGTATGATGAGCAAGTTGTCGCCTCCAAGGGTCATTATGCAACTTGTAGTGTAAAACCTTGTTGGAAAGAAAGCACAGTTCAAATTCATCAGCTAAAGATTGAAGAACTAACAATCCCAAATGAGACAAGGCACACATTCAAACTCAAGAACATTGCTGTAAAACAGCAAGATTCACTTTATTTGGCATAATATATGTTAGTTCTACAAAATTCTGAATAGCATCAATTTTTGTCAAACAAATTTTGTCAACAGGGCACTGAAGGGAGTTTGGACTAAATTTGGAGAATTTATTGATTTTTAGGGCATTTGTGGAAAAGCACACAAAATTGAACTTATAAGGAAGGAAATCCTCAAGAAAATAACAACTTTCTCATGATTTTTGTGCAAAAATTTAGAAAACAGTGTGCAGGGCATGTGCCCAAACATCACCAATGATCAATCCTAAAGGGGCTCGGGATGGTTGAAGTCAATGTGCTCTTCCAACTAAAAGTCATAAAAATCCTTATGCTCATTAAGTTGGTTAAAACAAAAATATAAGAAGAAATTTATTCCACTAATCTATTGTTGTAGGCATTTCTGTCACTCCACTTGATTAAAAACATTACTCAATTAAAATCTTATGAACACAAATCTTCAAAAATATGAGCTGATAAAACCAAAGGGCATGCATAATGGTTCCTGGTAAAAATATTAATGTTTAAATCAGCTTTAGGCATGAGAAGGATTGTGTAAGGTGTACCTGTATGATTGTGGCAACGACATCATCTTCAACTAGCTGCAAAAACATCGTAGCCCAATCATCCACCCGTCCAGACGCAGTTTTCTGCCGCTCAGCCTCGAGCAAAAATGAATCACGATATAAGAACCGCTGCCAGATCTTCTGTACATTCACCAATCTGAACTCTATTTCTGTCTCATTGAATCCCTTCAGGAAGCAAAGCTCACATGTCATTCAAATTCTGTGAACTTCTAACTAGAACGTGTTTCATTAATATTAAGAAACAAAACTAAGACATTACCCGCAGAATTTTTATCAAATCTGGAATTTCATCTTCATGTATCCGAACAGCAAAGCTTTCATAGTTGAGCATGTTCTCATATGGTAGGTAAATCCCATCCTAAATACAAAACCAATTGAAAAAAACAAATTAATATATAGAATATGACAGGATGGTGGCATTCAACTGGGATATTTCCAAACAAACTAACTTGATGGTGCTTCTGATTTTTTATTAGTGAAGGAAATTAAAAAACATCCTATAAAATAAAAATGAGTTAGTTGAAATGAGAATGCTTAGATAAATGTGTGGTAAGACTAGGAAAGATAGAATTAGAAATGAATATACTCATGAGAGTAGTACTTATTGAAGATAAATTGACAGAGAACATATTAAGATGGTTTGGTCATGTACAATGAAGACCTATAAATGCAATAGTAGGGAAGAGTGATATGATCAGGAACAGACTTAAGTTGACAGGAGATGTGGTAGTGAAAAGAACATATGAATTTATTTACTTTAACTGAGTATATAGCCCTTGGTAGAGCAAAATGGCAAAATGATTCATGTAGCCGACCCAACTTGATTGGGACACAAGGCTTAGTTTGATTTGGATTGGTTGTTGAAACCCAATTCATGAGCAGAAAGTTGCAAGATGCTCACCACATACCATAAACTGGAAGCAGTTTACAGCTTATAATGAGCTTAATCAGACACAAACATCAATATCCACAAGCTTGAAGTTTGCAGAGGGAGAATATTACAACCTGAATGACCACGGGAATGCAGCCTTGCAAAATACTATCTTCCATTCGACCACTCCACCCATCTCCGGGCATGACCCCACAAAAAACAGAACTTGCCAAATCCTCATGATAATTATCAGAACGCAGTGGGGTCACAATCACATCTTCGGCATGCTGTGTCCCAAGCTTTCCTTCCTTGTTAGGACTTGATCCAAACTCTTCTGCCACTTTCTGCCTGATACCCATACTATACCTGAATGATGCCGATAATCTAATCAATTATATATCTCATTGAAATTCCAAAGTGTAATATGTATCTTTAAGGTTGTTGAGGATGCTGGTAGCTAACAAGTAAAAACTCATGGGTCTGAACCTCTTGTAACATGTTTCTTAAACACTGGGGAAAACATGGATTCAACATATACCTCGAAACACTACCACGTAACCATAAGTTGAAAAGGACAAAGACATGTTTAAGGCTTTCAAATAACCCTTTAGTTTACTTACGTGGCTTCTGGCCTTCCTTTTTCATAAGCTGGTCCTAGATTTCCATTGAAGTAAAACAATGTCTTCCGCTTCTCACGGGGCCTGTGGAAGTAACATTCAATTAACCATTATTTCCAGTATATGCTAGGGTTACACTGTACATCAAACAACAAAACCGCCAAAACCAACAATGTCTGTCATGAGGTACAAACCTAGCCCAAAGTTTTGAGTTCATGGCATTAACATCAGGTCTTTTCCATGCTGGAAGGACAAGATCTTTATCTGGGTCAAAGCATGGATGGTTGCCCCGTCTATCAGAAGATATCCGGTCCCAGTTGTCAGCCCAATATGCTGTTGTCGAGTGGTTATGCTTTGAATTTGTATTACCCCAGTGGACCAACATCATGCTATTCCATATCTCCTTAGGGGCATAGCAAGCACCTTCATCCCATGAAAAGGACTGCCTTGAGATAAAGCAAAAACATTAGCATACACACCACAAACTGTTGTAATGTTGTTTCCACACCGTCAATAAGTGAAGTTGTTTAGCCATATAATATTCATACCCAAATGTGGTCTCTTCCTGATGAGCGGTTCCAGTAATGATATTGCTCCACAATGTGATTATATGCCTTCTTATAAAATTCCAGAGTTAGAGAGCTCCTTAGGCCCATGTGTTCCTGAAATTTAAAGAGGTATAAATATTACAATTAAGTAATTAACACATGATCGAAGACAGAGACAAATTACAAAAACATAAAATATAGCGTGTTTTTGACAAACGGTCAATCCTTTTTTTTATTTTCTATTTTCCTTTCTTGTTAACATCCTGCTTAGGAGATCACTTCTTTTCTTTATTTCTTTCATTTATAACCTTGATTACGAGAAATTGTTTGTACAAGGTGACCCAAATGCCCAACTGACGAATAAGGTAATATGATGTGGTCCGCAGGACGAGAGGGGCTTAAAAGATGATAACTATAAAATGCAAAATGGATCCCGATCTTCTTTTTCTCAATTTTTTTGCTAAGTAAAGGGCTGATGATCTCAGAATAAGGTAAACATACTCAGTTACAGATAGAGACCTCTTCAACTAAAAAGGGAACTGTTATGAAGTTTCAAAAACATTGAGGGCTCCCTAAGATAGTGGCAGTAGAACATAGGCCTGGTTGAATCTACTGAAAGGGGATAAAATAAAACACGAATTGAACATGTATCATCAGCTAAAGTAAGAATGATAAAAACAACAATAGGGAAATTAAATTTGTGGTTGCAAATAAGAAAGCTTTAACAGGACAAAACAGGCAACTCAAACAGATCGTGAGATATTGGCAAGTCAATTGAGATGCACAATCACTCACAACTACTACAGATATGAATAAAATAAGAATACAATATGGATGAGTTGCACAACAAAGATAGAAAAAGGCATAAATGTAGCCACAAGAAAATTAGATATTCCAAGTGATGACAAGATGAGGGAATGCCAACAAATGAACCAATAAGGAGTTAATCAGTTGAATGTCATCGTGTTTTAAGGAGTAAAAGAAAGCCGAAGAGATGCTGTTTCTGGGGAGTGAGGAAAGACATGAGACCTTACTCTGTACAGGGTAGTCTAGACTAAAGAAAATGGTGAAAAGGGGCTCATGAAACCAACCCAAAATGGGAACATTTGAGGAAAGATGATTTATGATGAGTAGTTCTAATTGAAGGTTCAAGACGGAAGGCTAAGGTTGAACATGGAAAAACTGGAATTACAAAGGCTAGACTGAAAGCTTCATGTTTTGGTACCATGACTTTTGATGGCTTCAAGTAATGCGGCAAGATTCATTATAACTCAAAAAGGAAATGTAAATCATCCAATTGCTCCAATGCATCATACTAAACGGCATAAGAAATCACTGCCCATGCATGCTTCTGTACCTCCATGCTCAAGTGGGGTGCATCATCAGCACGAGTTATAATGCATGAATCAAGAACAGGAACAAAGAAAAAATCTGCTTCTTCGCCATTTAGTGTTCGATGGGAGCTAGCTAGGATACTTTCATAGAATGCCATCTGCAAATAAAGACCACAAATTATTAGCTATTTCAATACAGTTGTGCTATGAACACAGAAAATTATCAAAAAATAGGACATAGATGTAAGACAAAGGGTGAGTCCCTCCCACATGTGGTGGTCCATCATATGTGGAACCCACCCTTTGTCTGACATATGTGTCCCATCTGTGAAACTGATGTCACTCTTGGGCCAAGTGATACCTGTGAACCATACAGCTGATCTGTCCACAGTGTAACATTATTCTCATCATATATTCTGTTTATACACTCAAACTTGAAATGCCGTCCCTGCCAGAATGAATAAACAGATGGAACATGTTAAAACTCACCCTTTCTGTGTATCATGAATGACAATTCACAAGTATTGCACATACTGACCTCAAGCAAAAGACTATTGAACTCGGGGGGCAAATCATAAACATATATAAGGGGCCTTTTCTTTTCCACCACAGCATTGAGATTGAGAAGATTCCCAACGTGTTGCGGACTGTCAGGAACATCAACCTGAGCTGGTCGAAGCCATTGAGGCCAATCCCTTATAACTGATAAAACAGATGGTATGCTGCAATCTATTCCATACCAGCCATTGTCACACTAAAGAAGAAGAAAAATAAAATAATTTTAGACACGAATTTGGAGCAAATTTGACAAGTTTTAATCTAATTATGCAAGGTATTGGAAACTATTCTTGTATTTTTCCTAAAATTATACTCTAATCCTGCACACATTTAACTCCAAAATAGATTGGATAAGCAACCTAGAGCATCCAAAAACGAATCCATTACTTCTCAAAATTAAAGGGAATTAATTTTTTTAAATTATGAATATTTAGGAAGTATTAGATTCATATCAGCCACTATTTGAGGAGTATTGAGATCCAATATAAAAACAATAATAAAACGATTCCTTTCTAGAAATACATCACAGGACAGGGGACTTTTTGAAATTTGTTCTGAACATGGATTCCTTCACTTGGTAAAGAAGATTATAGGTTCTTGTTTCATATACGCATTTATACAAGGTAGTGCCTCTTCTCACACCTGTCAATGTTGTTCATATTTACTAAAACCAAAACCAAAGTAAACCTTGTGTCTTACTTAAGTGGGTCGGCTGCATAAATCCTTTTTCAAATGGATAAGATTAGATACTGCACATTCTAATAGTATTAAATACATAATTACTACCTGACAAAATCCACCACGGCAATGTCCATGGCCAGAGCATTGATTAATACAAGTGCACAGCACAGGCACCTCACAAAATCGCCCCCACAAACAATCATATTTGCAATCGCATTCCTCTTTGAATCGAACCTTGGAAGCATATGCTTCTGCTGGGTTCACATTACACCATCCAGGAATGCTACTATTTGTTGTGAAAATATTATCCAGGTCAGGTTTTGTCCAGTCAGTCATTTTAGGACCTTCAGGTTCAGAAGGTAAGCTGAAACAGATATCAGGGCATTAGCTTGTTTTGTTTAGTTTAGATCATATTCTAACAGAAGTGTCTATTAGGATTCTAAGTATGCTTACTTCACTTTAAACCCGCATGCCTCAGCAACAGGACGGTTTGGGTATTTAGTACCTTTGCCGCAGAAACACATTGCCCTTGTAGTGTCACAATGAGCAGCACACATTGAAACAACCCAACGCCCATATGGTTGCTCCTTTGATCCTGGAAAATTGCAGTCCAGTTGCAATCTTTCAGAGCACCCTTCCCCTGATCCATTGAACATATTTTATCCAGCAAATTATATGACTGATCAAAAAGCAGCATGACAGAAAAAATATATATATGTATATATCACATGACGAAACACATAATATTAAGTGCAAGAATAAGAATAATGGCCATGACAAAGGGGTTATTGAAATGAAATTGCACAATATAAATATTGCTTTTGAATGTAAGAGTAAGTATGAAAGGAAATTTAGAAGCCAGACAAAAGAAAGAGAGATGATGAAGATTAGCAATGTAGCACCCCACCCACCAATTGCTTAACTAAACTTTAAAAAAAAAAATACCAAAATACAATAGGGATATACCATAATCTATAATTTGACAAAACTGAATCAGAATCATCTCCAACAATCCCTTTCAGATACCTTTCTTATTATTGTTACTCACCCCACTCTCCTATCTCAGTTGAAAGTTGGTACCACTACATAAATACCTCAAGCTTTCCAAAATAGTGTATGTCAATTCCAAAAACTAAAACATGGATGACCACTTCATTTAAAAATAATCCATTAGCATCTCCCTTCACTCCCCCTTTTCTCCTTTCAAGACAACCCTTCCATATCACCTGCTCTTCAGATGTGTATCCTTCACCTTAATGACATACAAACACTCAAAATGGCCATTGGCCTCAAATTCCACATCTTTTATCTCTTTATCCATTGGCCTCTAAAACCAAAGTTCCAGAATTATCCACCAAACGGCTCTTCATATTCTAACACAAAAGCTCATAACATTGGGCAATGAAATAAAAGTGGCAGTTATTATTTGTAAAAGCACCATCAGATGTGAATTGACGTGAGTAAATACCACTACCACCTTGCAAGCAACTTGAAAGAAAGTATTATCAATTGTAAAAGTACCACCAAATAAAGCAAATTCAGTTGAGTCTCTCTATATATATTTTTTTTACCCTTTGAAAGGGTAGCATTAGTTTGTTTGTAGAGATGATTATGGTTCATTCGTAAAACACATCACACAGACATTGTTAAGATGATAATAAAAATGCACCAAATGTCCACTTGCAAATTGCATGCCTCTATAAGAATTTAAATTGAAATTAAGGCCTCGTTTGGGAATAGGCTATTTTACTATCTTTTTCGTTTTTTGGCTAAAATATGAGGTAAAAAATTTGTATGTTTGGAATGACTTTTTGGTTTTTTACGAAAAGATGTGCAAAAAGTAAAGAGAAAAGGGAATCTTTGATTTTTTGGTATAGGTTATAGGCCTTTTGGTTTTTTTAGTAACTTTTTGACTTTTAAGCTAAAACTATTACTTTCCAAACAAGACCTAAGTAACAAAAAGAAGGCTAAGATAAATAATACTAACCGCTGAATCCATGAAAGCAGCGACATTGGCCTAGTTCGCGATTACAAATTCCTTGGCTGCTACAATCGTTTTTGCAGCTCTTACCACCGATAATCTGATAACAGAGCCACTCATTACAAGGAAAAAAGGGTATCACAAGTGAAAGTCAATTCAATTTCAACTTAAACCCTTAATTTTAGAAGAGCTCCAAAATTTAAAAAGGCAACTCAGTCATTCCAAAAGTCAATGCATGAAAATAGATTAAATTTGTAATGTGTAACGCTTTTATGATTACAATATTTGAAAAATTAAACCTGCTAAAAAATGAAGTGAAGAAAATCAACTTAAAAAATTACGAGCCCACTACCTCAAACACTTTGACTGCTTTAGCAACTGAATTACAACCAGATAACCACCTGCCAATCTCAGCCTTCCAAGGAGCACCACGGTAAACCACTGCCTTATGCAAGTCAGCTGGAAACCGTACATCTAAGTTAATAAAAGGCTGTGGATTTTGCAAAACATCATTCTTGCCTCCTTTAATTGATCCATTTATTGGGACACAGGCATTTTGAACTTGCCTAGCACTGAAGTACTCAAATGACGGCAAACCAGGAAACAAGAATAGATGAACTACTGAAGCCAATGCCAAAATTGAAGCAACGGTTAGCACCAAAGACCATGAGCACTTCCATTTCTGGATAGAGAACATAATCCCAGATTGCTCCCCTTCAATAAACTCAATACAGATCTTCAACTTTCACATAAACCAATATTGTTCTCTGTCCTCCTCACTCAAGTTCTATAAAAGTTCCATGAAATTTGGAATCTCATGTAGCCTTCCAGAACCCACACTCCTGTTAATCAAGAAAACAATAAACAAGTTCAAAAAAATAACATTTAATTTGAAAACCTTGGGTTAGACACACCCCTGTACAGAAACATCACGCCAGGCCTTAAAATTTTTTGATAAAATAAATTAAGCCTCAGAACTTTTCATAGACGACTAAATCCTATACATCTCATCTCATCATTTCCCATGGGAAATACCAAAAATCAATAATAATAATAATAAAAAAGAGTTAATTACCTAAAAATTCTATTTATGGATGTATGGTAGCTTAGGTCCTATTTAACATTTTTTTGAACAAATAAGTCCTATTTAGTAAAACTGAGAATATTATCAGTTTTTTCCTATTTTTTAAATTAAGAACATTATCAATTTTGTATAGTAATGTTCCAAATAATTGTTTCACTAACTGATGAAAAAAACAGAGCATGAGATTAAACGTTTTTATCCTTCTACTTATTTATTTGATTCAACTATCTAATAAAACCGAGAATATTAACAGTTTTTCCAGTTTTAAAACTGAAAACGTTATCAGTTTTTTCATTTTTAAAGTTTTTTTTTTTTTTTTTTTTTTTTCAGTTTTGCACATCAATGTTCCATCATCATACTCCTTGATAGACACAAAATTTTTAGTTTTGCACAAAAAAATAATTCAGTTTTTAAAATTTTTTAATTAGTTTTTTTTTTTTTTTTTTCAATTTGAAAGTTGATGTTTTAAAGTTTTGAAAATCAAAATAAATGTCAAATCATCATGTTCCTTTATAAATAATCATAAATGATGAATAATCATTATTTGAAGGGCAATTCCAATTATTAATAATTTAATGGGACTTGAAGGTCCAAAAAATCTTAGTTAGGACTTAATGGAGTATAAGTTCATAAATTAGAGTTTGTGTGTAAATGCCCCTTAAAAAAATAAATAATTGAGAAAAAGAACAAACAACAGCTTGCTTGTTTTTATTTTTCAAAAAACACTTTTTAGAAAATTCTATTTTCTTATTTTCCGTATTTTTTTGTTTTTACTGAATTTTTTTAATATTTTAAGCAATTTTTTTTACTTTTTAGACACACCTAACATAAATACACCTAAAATTTAAAAAATTATATAAAAAAAAATCTTTTAAAAATTCACTAAATATCAAAAATACAAAAAAATACAGGAATTCAGTATATTTTTTGTATTTCTATGTATTTATTAATTTTTTAAAATATTTTTTCACAAATTTTTTATTTTTAGATACATCTAACTAAGGTGCATCTAAAAAAGTAAAAAAAAAAATGTTTAAAATTTAAAAAATATTCACTAAAAACAAAAGAATAAGAAAACCAAAAGACTCAATTTTCAAAAAATTTAATTCAAAAAATTCAAACCAAACACACTGATAGTACTAATGATGATGATAATATTATTAAAGACATAAAAATGTTTATTTACTGTTTTCATTTACTAATGGAGATAAACACACCATTTTTCATAATTAATACAAAAGAGGACATAAACTCACAACTAAGATCCAATTGACAGTATTCAAAGTAATTAGATTCACTAAAATTGAAGAATTATTACAAACAAACCTCACAATTTATGACTCATCATTTCTAATGGGCATAAATTACTAAACCCACCAATTCTCATAATGAAGTTCACAAGCTCAGAGTACTCAAAAACCCAATTCAGCGCGTTCCACCTTCCAAGTATTTAGATAAATGAAATTACGAAAGTGAATAATGAGATTAAAAACCGGAAGAAAATGAGCAACATTTTTCATATTTAATCAAATAACAAATATTGTATACTTAAATGGAGATAAACCCACCATTTTTCACAATTAATCCAAAAGAGTCCATAAACTCATAACTAAGTTCCAATTGAGAATTTGAGAGTATCAAATCATTTAGATTCACTTAAATTGAAGAATTATATAAACAAACCTGACGGTGATAACCCCTCATCACAACTCATCCTTTCTAATAATGGGCCTAAATTCCTAAACCCACCAAATCTCATAATTAATAGAAAGAGGTTCAACAGCTCACAGTACTCAAAAACCCAATTCAGACTGTGCCACCTTCCAAGTAATTAGATGAAATTGCGAAAGTGAATAATAAGATTCAAAAATCAGAAGAAACTGAGCAACATTTTTCACAACTAATCCAAAAGAGTCAATACACTCCCAACTAAGATCCAATTGAGAGCATTCAAACTATTCAGATTTGCTAAAATTGAAGAATTATACAAACCTACCTCACAACTTCGTGGTAAACGGGCATAAATTGCTAAACCCACCAATTCTCATAATTAATAGAAATCAGTTCACAAGCTCACAATACTCAAAAACCCAATCCAGATTGTTCCACCTTCCAAGTAATTAGATGAATGAAATTGCCAAAGTGAACAACTAGATTCAAAAATCAGAAGAAACTGAGCAACATTTTTCACAATTAATCCAAAAGAGTCAATAAACTCCCAACTAAGATCCAATTGAGAGCATTCAAACTAATCAAATTCGCTAAAATTGAAGAATTATACAAACAAACCTCACAACTTCCTGTAAAAGGGCAAAAATTGCTAAACCCACCCATGCTCATAACTAATAGAAACAAATTCACAAGCTCACATACTCAGAAACCCAATTTAGACTGAATTACGAAAGTGAAGAATGCGATTAAAAAAAAAACCCAGAAGAAACTTAACGACTGACCTCGATAGATCTGAGATGGTGATGGGTTTTGTAATTGAAGGACCTAGAACATGAAACAGAACAAGTCAAGGCAATAATAAACTTGAATAAACATATAGAAGTCAATAAAACTTCAATCGTATACAGACAAACGAAGCAATGCATGTGTAGACAGAGAGAGAAAGATTACCAATTGAAGTATCCAACACGACCCGGATAATAAAAATATGGAATTCATATAATCAACATCTAAGAGAGAGAGAGAGAGAGAGAGGTCAATACAAAAGCCGCCAAGGCCCTCGCTGGCAGAGTTTGAACAACTGATTTGTGAGTCATATGAAAACTGAAACAACGTGGTATTATTTTATTGCTGAAATGACAAGAGATACCCCTGTTTTCTTCACTAATTCTGTTTTTAACTGTTTTGTTAACTGTAATTACTTGTGGGTGTTTTGGTCATTTTACCACTCATCCTTATCTCTGACTGCAATGGTGTGAAAGTGTTTACAATTACTAAAATATAATTAGTAATAGGATGAAATAAAGGTTCTAATTATGTTTTTAACTGTTTTGTTAACTGTAATTACTTGTGGGTATTTTTGTCATTTTACCACTCATCCTTATCTCTGAATGGAATGGGGTATTTTTGTCATTTTACCACTCATCCTTATCTCTGAATGCAATGGTGTGAAAGTGTTTACAATTGCTAAATTATAATTAGGAGTGGTTTGGATGTTCTAAATAAGTGTATTTTTTGATTTTTTATGAAATATGGATTGGATATGAGTTGGATTTGAAGTGATGGGGTAGAGAGGTGATGTGACTTTAAATAGGATAATGACTTTTTAACTTTTTTAGCATATGCCAAACAAGACCTTAGTAATAGAATGAAATAGAAGAAAATGACAAATTCTTGGGCACATTACTAGTAGTTCTTATATTTTGTTTTTTTTGTCATTTTGATTCTTTTATTTTTAATTCGTTCAATTTTGATTTTTAATCTTAAATTTCATATCAATTTGTTGATAATGTTGTTAATATTTGGAGAAAGATCCAGACCCCTTTTTTCCCTTCACCCCCTTGACCCCCTTTGTCTCTCATTGGTCAGATTTTCTTTTATTTATTTATTTTTTTTGTTTTCCTTCTCCTCCAATCACCACCCGTCACGTGTATGGAGGTGATTAAAGGGGATCTCTATCAAAGCCCTTAATATTTTTGACGGAAAACAATCACTGAATTTGTTGATTTTTAACTCAATAAATTTAGTAAATTTATAATTTTACTCTAAAAATATGACACATGCCATTTATATGTATACTTTTTTTATAAAAAAATCTAAAAGTTGTAATCAATTACACCAAATTGAAACAAAATTATAAATTTAGGACTAAAATTTAGTCAATTGAAATTATAGTGATCAAAATGACACAATAACTAAAATACATGGGCTACCATTATAATTTTTTTAAATTCTTTGAAAATCATACCAATGTGATTGATTCATTTTGAGTATAGTTTTAGTTATATTTAACATAAATTTAGGTACTATTTGGCATAGGGTACAAAAGTATACTTTTTCATCTTTTTATATTGGTTATGTCACTCATGTTTTTTTTTATTTTTTCACACATCTTTTAATAAAAAAATCAAAAACTATCTTTATTTCAATCATTCAAACACCCTCTTACTTACTAATTTTTCCGCATACTATGTGTTCTATTTTTTATTTGGAATCTTGAAGCAAAAATCTTATTCACTTCATATTACTACTAATTAAAAATCCTATGACACAAGAAATGATCTCAAAATACTAAGGCATTATTTGACATAAATTAAATATGTGTACTTATTTAGATAAGTGTATTATTTGGGTCATACATACCATCTCTCTATTTTTATACACATCTTTTCGTGAAAAGTAAAAAAAAATATTTATTCAGATAATCTCAAACAATTCATAACTAGTGTACTAATAAATATATTAACTAAAACATAAAACATATATATGATATATCACTTGATGTGAGACCTAAGACCTATTTAACATTGTGTCTAGTTAAAATACTCGTTGGCACACTAGTTAACGTTTGTAAAAATATTGAAAATCTCAAATAATATTGAGTTAATTATTGAATTTAATATCGTGTCTAGTTAAAATCTCAAATCTCACTAATTATGGTCGTAAAATCAAAATGTTACTAGTTGTGATTACAAAGTTAAATTCTACTAATTATGGTTACAAAACAAACATCTTTTGGTTAATTATATATGATATGATTTAACACTAATTAAACCCTTATTGTTTTGGTATGATTTAATTTCATAACTATAATTATACATATTTTGGCAGGGGTTCAAAAACTAGCCTATATATACTTTATTAACATTAATGCAGTATTTAGTTAATTGTAATAAGGTTGTAATAGAATATACATTTTATAAAAAAGACTCATTCTCATTTTTGGTTGAGTAAAAAAATTATATTGAAAATGGAATTATTATCCACCAATTTAAGAGAATGGTTATTCCATTAGGAGGTCAATAAATAATCATCTCATTCATGCTTAAAATCATTATAGCGAACCAAATATTACCTACAAATTTTTGGATGCAAAAATATAAGATTAGGATCTATATTTTTTAGGTGTAAATAATTTAATGAGTTATGTTAGAGATACCAAATATTTTATCAAACCTCTCACATGGGTATGAGACCCACACACATGTAGATTTGTGTAAATCCTGCACCATGTGAGAGATTTGGTAAAATATTTTGTAGAATATTTGAGATACATAACATTTCTCTAATTTTTTAGAGGATAAAATTATAGCATTAAGATTAAAAATATATTTTAGATTTTAAATAATAATATAAGGGTGTGTTAGGTAAAATACAAAAAATGGTGACTATAAAATAAAAAACCTCGTAATCATAATACATAGTTGAAACAATAATACATCACCAAATAAAGAGTTCAACAATAACATAGTTATTTATTTATTTTTCATTGGCTCATCATATTTGAGAGCTAGAGGAAGAGTGGGAAATGATATCTCGATTTTTTTTATTTGCTATCTATATTATTTAATACTATAGAAAAATAATACATTTTGAAACTTGAAATTGATAAGGATAAAAAAATATGAATAGAACCAATGTGACATTAATTTAGGGCGATGTGGATGGAGCTCCACATATTACAAAAAAAAAAAAAAAAAAAAAAAAACTCCTTTTTCTCAATTATTTTTTAAATTTTTAAATAACACCATTTTAAGACAAATACAATAGAAATGATCTGAATTTACATGTATGTGAGCTAGCAAAGGCAATTAATTATGAAGAAATTACATTTCAGTCTAACTTTTCAAAAATAATTACAGAATAATAAAAAAATTGATCATTTCAATTATTAATATTTATAAAATTTATCATTGATTTGTAATTATTTTTTAAAAAATTATTGATTATTTAGTGATCATTTTTATTTTTTTTAATTCATAGTGATCATTGTTTAAATGGAAGTCAAATGGCCCCCCTTTACGTTTCTGATGGGGAATTGCAGTCAATGGAGGGGGTGTGGTGGTGAGCCCCAATGCCTAACGGTAGACAATTTTTTTATTTGCCCAAAAATTAGGGTTATTTAAAAATTAAAACTTTTAATGATTTTTTACTTTTACGAAAAAAATAGAAAAAATAAATTATTTTTTTATAATGATTTTTTAACTTTTATTACTAAAATGTTGATATATTTTTCAAAATGGCGTGAGACCTTTACAGAATTGAGAACCATCACATTAGTTATGGCTGGTATGAAATACCCAAAAAAAATTTAAAAAGTTAAAAAATTGTTAAAAAAATTAAAAAGTTATCACTATTTATAAAAAAAAATAAATAATAATGTTATATACAAATTATTACAAACCGTCCCAGGTGAGTTGCTGAAATGATTTGGAAAAATTGTACAGGCGGGGTGCACAAACAACACAATGCTATTCGGTCCATAGGGGCCCATCACAGGTCCCGTTTTGATAATCTGAACCGTTTAATATGTGTAACTTATCGAGTACTATATTTCTGTAAAAAATCACGTTGATCGGATATCGCTAACTACATGATTAAATCAATTTTGTTCAAAAAAATAGATGGTGTTATAGTTAACGGTTAAAAAAAAAAATAATACGATCAGATAGCTATCGATATCCGATCAACGTGATTTTTCATAAATATATAGTAGTTGACGAGTTCTACACATTGAATGGTTCAGATTATCAAAACGGGACCCGTGATGGTCCCCACAGATCGAATAGCACCGTCCAATGTAATATCCAAAAAGTGGGCAACCATTTCTTATTATCAATTCACTACTGTCCTTATCTTCTCCTACCCATTAATTTATACAATTTTTTAATACACATTTTTTTTTTAAAAAGTCAAAAAGTTAATCCAAATTACTATCTTTTTTTTCTCAACTTTTTAGTCCAAAAATTCAAAAAATACTTATGTAGGACATCCCAAACAATACTCAAAAAGTTGATAATCTTTAAATAAAAGTTAAAAACGCTTTTTATTTTTTTTTTCCCTCAGTATTATTTAAACTATCTTTACTTCATAAAACTTCAAATAAAATATGTACTAAATAATCTAACACAAATCATCAAAATAAACAAAATTGTATAATAAATTGTAAAAAATAACCCCATTACCATGTGAAAGATTATATACAACTTAGTTTTATTTCACATACAACACTTTTAACTTAAAATCTAAAAAATTACTAAAAAATTACAAAATCTATAACTCATATCAAAAAGTTAAAAATTATTTTTTTTCTCTTTATTTTTTATATATTTTTTAGTAAAAAATTAAAAAATATTCAAAATATTCTCAATTTTTAACCTTATATTTTAATTAAAAAATTTAAAAATTATTAAAATAACATATTTCCTATTTCCTATTGCAGGCTGCCAAACAAAAATGGGCCCCTAAAATTACTGCAGTGGTGCTGGAAAGAGACAGCCTAGGCTGCCAAACAAAAATGGGCCCGTAAAATTACTGCAGTGGTGCTGGAAAGAGACAGCCTATCCTCTACCCTACAACCAAAAGTCCAGCAGCGTTCTGAATCAAATTAAAAAAAGTGTGGGAAAATTTCATTAATATTTCACTCATTCTTTTATTTTTATTTTTTTAAATCTCTACGTAAATTCTTGAGCCTCCGTTTGGAAAGTGGGTTGATTTTTTAGCTTTTTGACTTTTTTGATTATTTTAGTCTGGGCTTAAAAGTTTAGTTTGGGAAGGGCTTTTTGACTTTTTGACTTTTTTGACTTTTTTTGTGAGAGAGGAGTGTAATGATTATGGGTTGAATGTGATGTTTTGTTTTTTGTGGCTAAAAAAGCTTATTTTGTCTTTTGTGGTTAAAATAGTCAAAAAAGCCCAAAAAAGTTCTTGCCAAACGGAGGCTGAATCAAGCACGACTTAAAGATCGATCATGCTTTCAATTATTAATAACGAAATGTTGAATTATCATTCAGCTTGTTTGATTTCAATTTTTAAAAAATAATTTTTAAAAAATTTTAAATTTTTATTTTTCTTATTTTAATGTTTTCAATGAATTTTTTTAATATTTTAAATATATTTTTTTTAATTTTTAAACACACCTAACATAAACACACTTAAAAAATATAATATTTGTGAAAAAAATCTTTAAAAAATAAACTAAATACCAAAAAATACTGGAAAAAAATGAAAATTTTGTTCATTTTCATATTTTTGTGTATTTATTAATTTTTTAAAATATTTTTTCATAAATATTTTACTATTTAGATACATCTAAGTAAAGTATATCTAAAAAAGTAAAAAAAATTTCTTAAAATTTAAAAAAATTTATTAAAAACAAAAAAATACGAAAAATAAAAAACTTAGTTTTTAAAAATTGAAACCATACACACTGATTATTTTTTTCATACATAATTTATTACAAGTATAATGTAACAATCATAGTTATATAAATTATAACCAAACGATGAGTATTATATTTACAAATAAAAATATCACAATTTACCACATCATTTTGTATAATATTTTTATAGATTTGTTCGGTTATATATCGTTGCTCAAGGTAAATGAGAAACAGATTTCGGGGCTTTTTTTAAATTAAGTCAAATTAGTAACTTATTTTTCAAATTAGGCTTAATTTGGACGGAATTTTTAAATTAGGCTAAAGCGCTATTACAAATCATGCTTTCACTGTTTTCAGGCCCTTCCCGTGGAAAATTTGTGAAATAGTAAAAGCGTGGTTACAAACTACGCTTTTAATTAAGAAGACGTTATTACAAACCACGCTTTTAAGTTAATCATAAAATATGTTTTCAAATCACGCTTTTAAGTAAAATATATATATATATTTTTTTTTCAAAAAACGTGGTTTCTAACCACACTTTCTTAATTAAACTGTGTTGTAAAAAAAACGTGGTTAGAAACCACACTTTCAATACTGCACCAAACACACGCACTCACAAACACACGCACACACTCACTCTCTCTCTCTCTCTCTCTCACACACTCTCTGACACACACACACATGACTCACACACCCCCTCAATGTATATATAAATTTTAATATATATATAAATTTTATTTCATAAAATTAAAATCAATATTAAATATATATAATAATAATTTATAATAACAAATAATAATCAACTATATAAAATGATTACTTTTTTATTTTAATTCTTAATTTTTTTTATTTTACTGTTTAGGGATAAATTTTTTTTATTTTTTATTTTAGGGTTTAAGGTTTAATTCTTAAAATTTATTTATTTTTATTTTAGGGTTTAGGATTTATAAAAAAAAATAAAATTTAAGAATTAAACTATAAATTCTAAACCCTAAATCCTAAATCCTAAACTCTAAAATAAAAATAAATAAATTTTAAGAATTAAACACTAAACCCTAAAATAAAATAAAAAAATAAATTTTATCCCTAAACACTAAGGTAGCGTTTGGTAACATTTACGTTTTTGGTTTATGTTTATAAAAATTTTATAAACTAGTTTTTGTTTATTTTTAGAAAAACATAAATTACAAACGTGTTTGGTTTGAACAAAATGTTTAAAAAAAATTTAAAACATAAACTAAAAAATATGTTTGTTCAAGCCTAAAATATTTATATTTATATTCATTATTTATGACAATGGGATCACACATATTATAATTGAAAAAAAATTAATTAAAAAAAATATTTGAAAAAAATTTAATTGGAAAAAACCTGGTTTGTAAAAATTATTGAAAAAAATTTAATTGGAAAAAAATTATTTAAAAAAATGAAAAAAAAATTAATTGAAAAAAAAAATTATTTTTCAAAAAAAAATTGAAAACTGAAAACGTAAACTCATTTTTTGAGTTTACGCTTTTTCCTCAAATTTATAAACTGAGACAACCATTTATAAACCAACGATTTTTCCAACAAAAATTTCAATAATTTTTACAATTTATTTATTTTTATAAATCCTAAACCCTAAATCCTAAAATAAAAATAAATAAATTTTAAGAATTAAACCTTAAACCCTAAAATAAAAAAAAATAAATTTTATCCCTAAACAGTAAAATAAAAAAAATTAAGAATTAAAATAAAAAAATAATCATTTTATATAGTTGATTATTATTTGCTATTATAAATTATTATTATATATATTTAATATTGGTTTCAATTTTATGAAATAAAATATATATATATATATGTTAAATTATAAATATATATTAAAATTTATATATACATTGAGTGTGAGTGTGTGTGTGTGTCAGAGAGTGAGAGAGAGAGAGAGAGAGTTTGTGAGTGCGTCTATTTGGTGCATTATTGAAAGTGTGGTATCTAACCACGTTTTTTTTACAACACAGTTTAATTAAGAAAGCGTGGTTAGAAATCACGTTTTTTGAAAAAAAAAAATAAAAATAAAT
This sequence comes from Camellia lanceoleosa, assembly GCA_025200525.1. Taxonomy (NCBI): domain Eukaryota; kingdom Viridiplantae; phylum Streptophyta; class Magnoliopsida; order Ericales; family Theaceae; genus Camellia; species Camellia lanceoleosa. The sequence continues at coordinate 170,885,980 of CM045767.1, forward strand.
TATTTTACTTAAAAGCGTGATTTGTAACCACGCCTTTTTAATTAAAAGCGTAATTTGTAACCACGCTTTTACTATTTTACAAATTTTCTGCGGGAGAGGGCTAGAAACAGTGAAAGCGCGGTTTGTAATAGCGCTTTAGCCTAGTTTGAGAATTTCGTTCAAACTAGGCCTAGTTTGGAAAATAAGTTGCTAATTTGGCTAGTTTGGAAAAAGCCCCCAGATTTCGAGCAACTCCAATAAGATAGTGAAATGGTTTCTCTTTTAAGTGTTTCGGTTAATTATTTATTTATTTTTATCTGTTTTTTGGATGTCCACCATGCTAATTATTTTTCAGTTTTTAGAATTTATTTTTCAAAAAAATCTACTTTTTTGTTTTTCATATATATATTTTTTATTTTCACTGATTTTTTTAATATTTTAAGTAATTTTTTAAAAAAAATTTAGACACACTTAACAAAAATACACTTAAAAAGTATAATATTTGTGAAAAAAATCACTAAATACCAAAAATACAAAAAAAAAAAATCGAAAATGCAGTACATTTTTCTTATTTTAGTGTATTTATTAATTTTTTAAAATATTTTTTTACAAATATTTTACTATTTAGATACATTTAAGTAAAATGCATCTAAAAAAATTTAAAAAAATTGCTTAAAATTTTAAAATATTCACTAAAAAAATGAAAAATAAAAAAACTCAATTTTTAAAAAACTAAATTTTAAAAACTGAAACCAAACATACTGATTTATTTCCTCAACCTCCTTCTTCCTTTACCTTTTTTCTCTCAAAAACTAATAATTAAAAAATAATAATTATCTAAAATAGCTAGCTAAGTAGAGTTAGAGTACATTCTACTTGACGTAATTAACTGAAATAAAGATTGAAATGACAAATGATGATTCATTCGTTTGGGTCTGAATGGTGAAAGTTTTTGAAAGGATGATAGGTTTCTTGTTTTGGGCCAACTATTTTATGCATGTACGCATGTAGGCAGCTTTAGTTTGTTGGGCCGTCTTCATAAGGCTCTTCGCAGGAAAGTCTATGAATAATTCTAGATTGGGAATAGTTTAATGCTGTTTTTGGTTAAGAGATTTGGGGAGTGATTTGAAAAGGAAAAGGGAAAAGGGAAAAGGGAAAAGGGAAAAGGTGTGTAAAACTAGGTGAAATGTAGGTATATTTTATTCACATTTTACCTAACTTTTCTTTTTTCCTTTCCAAATCTCTCCTCAAATCCTCCAATCAAATACAGCGTAAAGGAGTTTATTGTAATTTATCTTCTTATTTTTGAAGGGATCCAAACAACATAATGGAAGAAACTTGAAATGAGATTGTCATTCAAGCTCCACGTTCTTACCATCCAAACGGAACCTGAGATTTCACGGTTTGGTTTTCGTTGGTTTCAATTTGGCTCTGCATTCTTAAAGGGCCAAGAAATAGAATATTTTTGTTCTAATGTACTTTTGCCCCATGTTTTAAAGTACTTCTAACTATTAATTTATATAAAATAAAATAAAATAAAATAAAAAATTTAAAGTAAGAATTCAGTCACATGATCTAATGAATGCGAGTATATACATATATGTTGATTAATCCATCATTTTCATTAAATAAGAAAACCACTACTAATACCCCACAAGCTGAGGAGGAGAATGAGCAATCCTCCCGAGGAGGGGCTCGCATTTGATTATCTAGTTGGTTAGGGAGACAATATCTTACAAAAACTGATGATCAATAGCTAATTCAAGAGGATTATCAGTGTAATAAAAAATGATACAACTAAAGTAATTATGTAATTCGGCCGTTATCTTGAAAACCAAAATAAAATGGAACAAATTATTAAGTGATGTCGGATCGCCCCATATTGCATGCGCACATCATGTTTTCAACCAAAAAGATGACACAAAATGAGATAGGTACGGCTAACCTTATCTCTTATCCTGCCGATCAAAGTAGGTCAATTTCATCTATCTCATAACTATTGTTTTTATTAATCCAAAAATACTATATCATCGTGTCGAATTAGTTACTCTATGGCTGTGTTTGAATTGTCGGTTGTTCCTATCCAAATTCGTGATAAGTGATCCAAACAGTTTACCATGTCCTAATTAACAATCATTGTAACCACCAAACACAAGATACTTTTTCCCCTGTTTCCCCTTTTGCATTCCTTCTCAAGCGCAGAGAAACCATCTCCCTGTTTCTTACTCTGTTCTCTGTTTCTTTCTCAATTGTCCCTTTCTTCACAGCAATCGGATTCTTCTTCACCGAGTTCTTCAATACGCCATAAAGCCCGTTATCTGATTCAAAATCTCCCTACCCGCGAACAAATTTCTGGCTGAGAAAGTACTCCCTAGCTTTGATTTCCATCACTTTGAGATAAATTCACAAGGGAATATGAATATCCTAGTTGTTCTTTCTTCTCAATACTCAACACGATCATCGTCGCTTTCCTCGATTTGGATTTGGCATTGATAGATGGTGTCAAAAAGTTTGAACTCTTATTCTCACTCTCTTCATTCAATTGGTTTAAAGAATTCAATTTCTCTAAAAATCTTTGAATCACGCGTTGATTTACACGAGTCTTTCACAATCTTCTGATTCTTACAATCTGTAACAGAGAATAAAAAGAATTAACTAATCACAATGCAGACAATACGAAGCAAAAACTAGGCCAAACAGAGGGTTACAGAGGATATAAATATCTGTTTTTAATTTTCTTTTCCTTTCCTTTCTTTTCTTTTCTTTTTCTTTTTCTGGAGAACCAAACAGGGGTTATGCTGAAAAATAAAAAGGGATTCCCACCAGTGTTGCAGAACCATGCTGCATCATCAAGTGGTTGGTCCGGGGCAGAGAGGTCGATCCATTGAGGTGCATTGATGTTCTCATACATATCATCTTCGATGAATATAGATTCGTTGTTGCTCGAATCAAATCTTTCTGGGTCCATTAATTTTGCTGTAGAAACTAAAGAATCTGAAAAGAAAAATGAAAACTGATAGTGAATATAGCAATATGGGCTGAGAAAGAGATAGTTTGATTGAATAGAAATGAGGTAATTGTCCTCTGTTTTTTCAGATTCTGTGCGAGAGAGAGAGAGAGAGATTGTGAAGAAATTACAGAGAAACTTTTGAGTTTACAGCATGAAAGAAGGCAAAGTATTTAAGACATTCTTGACCGTTGGGAACTTCATTTTTGTTTTACTTATTTACTAGCCTATCACTCTTACTATGAATGGGATAATTATAGATATTTATATTTATTTAAAAAAAAATTTAATATATAAATTATATTTTTTAAGATTTTTTATACAAATAATTTAACAATCTTTTCACTAATCATAGTGTATGGGAGAAGTTGAAAAAGGTAATGTAGTAATTATGCACATGTTGTATCTATAATTATTTGTGTGAGGAGATTTTAAATGTTGATCAAGAGATTTTAACCAAATCAATAAATGCAGGCATGTATAAAGATATGTGAATTGGAAAAAGCTAATAAATGCTGATCAGGAGATTTTAACCAAATCAATAAATGCTGAGTTTTTTTTTTTTTTAAATAAAAAATTTAGGAAATTCAGATTGGGAGATTGGAGCTCTCACGGGCCTTCGAGGTTAGAAACCCCTTTTGCTTAATGTATAGTATAGATATAGAGTAACTTATCACCCGTGCTATGCACGGAATAATTATAGATATTTATATTTGTTTTAGATTATTTTTAATATACAAATTATATTTTTTAAGATTTTTTATAAAAATAATTTAACAATATTATCACTAATCATAGGGTGTGTTTGATTGGACGGACTGGAAAAGGGGGGATTAGAATCCATCGGACTTGAGTCCTGGGATTAGAATCCCCCGGACTATTTGGTTGGATTGGATATGTATCCTGTGTTTGTTTTTTCATGGGATTAGATGTCCGGACTGTGAATCCCTCGGACTATTTTTAGTGAATCCAACGTTTGGTTGGACGGACTGGATAGAATAAATGAACAAAAGACTATTTTGCCCTTTTTCAATTGTTTACTAAGGAATAACAATATTAAACATATCTTTAATATTTTAATTATTTTTAATTAAATAATTTTGTTTTTTTAAAATAAATAAATAAATAAATAAAATATCAATAAAATTTGTTTTAAATCATTACTGTATAACAAATCATTATTTTTTTTACATACAAAACGTTACTGTGTTTTTTTTTACATACAAAAAATATCATTAATTTAATTATATAAATTTAAATCATTGTTTTTACCTACATTTATTTTCTCACACACTTAAATACATAAGTAACCAGTTAATTTGGTTTAATACAATACAAGATAACTGTATAAAAATTTATATTATTTTTTAATTAAAATTTTAAATAAATTTTAAATAAAACACCTATTACAATTTAAATAATGAAATTAAATAAATTATAAATAAAATTTTAAAATAAAACATCAATAAAATATCTATAAAAATTATTTAAAAAATTAAATTAATAAAACATTAATAAAAAGTTAAATAAAATTATTTTATTTTTAAATTGAGACATTTAAATTTTATTGAATTTTATTAAATATAATACATAATTAAATAGTAGAGGGTCAAAATTGTCATTTTCACATCTAATCCCAATAGTGATTAGTCTCCCCAAAACAATCCCATACCCCCTAGATGGATAGTCCCCATATGGGGACATGGAGTCCGGCCGACATGGAGTCATGGGACTAAAAAAAAATCAAACGACGGATAAGGAGGGAGGCCGAACATGGAGTCCAAACAGTGAATAGTCCCCTCCCCTTATCCCCCAATCAAACACACCCATAGTGTATAAGAGAAGTTAAAAAAGGTACTGCAGTAACTATACACGGATTGTATCTATAATTATTTGTATGAGGGGATATTAAATGCTGATCAGGGAATTTTGACCAAAATAATAAATGCAGGCATGTGAAAAGACATGTGGATTGAAAAAAATTAATAAAGGCTAATCAAGGGATTTTGACCAAATCAATAAATGTTGAGTTTTTTTTTTTTTTTAAATAAAAAATTGGGCAAATTACACAAATAGTCCCTATAGTTTGGGGCTTGTGTCACTTTGGTCCCTGACTTTTCAATTGTGACATATTTGACCTTGAATTTTGAATCTTGTTTCAAATAAGGACAATTGAATATATAATTAGATTTTTCAAGGGTAAAATTGTCAATTTGATAAAATATAAACTAATTTGACAAAGATAAATATCAAACAAATATTTTTGAATTTTTAAAAATTATTTCTACCTACTAAAAATAAAATTATGTAAAATTGATAAATCTTTAGACATTTATTTATTTTTTTTACCAAATTAATTTTTATTATGTGTTTGGATGATGATCATGTAAAATTAATATTAAAAAATTAATCATGTAATTTTTATTAATTTTACATAATTTTATCATTGGTAGATAAAAATAATTTTAAAAATATTAAAAATATTTTTTGACATTTATTTTTGTCAAATTAGTTTATATTTTATCAAATTGATGATTTTACTTTTGAAAAATCTAATAATATTTTCAATTGTCCTTATTTGGAACAAGATTCAAAATTTAGGATCAAATGTGTCACAATTGAAAAGTCAGGGATCAAAGTGACATAAGTCCCAAACTATAGGGACTATTAGTGTAATTATCCCTAAAAAATTTAGAAAATTCAGATTGGGATATTGGAATTCCCACAGGCTTTGGGGGTTAAAAACTCATTTTTGCTTAATAAAATAGTATAGATTTGTAAAATCAACTATACAATTTTCTTTCTAAAAAAAATTTAGAAAACAAAGAAAAGGAGTAAATTATAGTTATAGTGTATCATAGCATCCTTTGCAGATTACCTAAATTTTACCTTAAAATATTATTAAAAAATTTATTTCCTATTTTAAAAATCATTTTTTCATCTATTTCCCCCAATAGACTCCCTATTCTTTCTCTATTCTATTAACAAACTCCTTTTTTTTTTTTTTTCTATTTTATTAAAATATAATTTTTAAAAAATAAAAATCATAAATGTATATTGCAATCCTTAAACAAAGCAAAGCATATATATATATATATATAAAATAAAGGAGAAGGGTTTTTAAAAATGTATAAAATGTATCAGAGATACATTTGATGTCAATGGCTGAAATGATCCCTATTCAACATCTAACGGTTGAGATGAGATGAAACATCTAACAGCTGAGATGAGATGAAACATCTAACGGCTTGCGTTTGGTTCCCGCCTAAGCGTCTACCTCTTACCTACACCTCTCTTTCTCTCTCTCTCACTGTCTCTCCTTGATTTCAACTTTTAAACTCTCTCTTAGTACCCATTTCTCTCTCACCTTTTGCCTTTCATTTCTCTGTCCCCATTTCTCTCTCTGCCTTTATCAGAGCTCACTCCGACCGTCGTTCACTTCGACCACTCCGACAACTAAGTTACAACATCCATTAAAATCACTCAGGTGGGTTTGGTGTGATTTTTGTTGGGGCTTTGATAATTACTCAGCTGTGTTTTAATGATTTGGTCTTATCATATATCTAGAAAAGTAACAGAGTACTCATTTTGATTTTTATTCTTCTAAACCTTAGGTACTTTCTAGATATTATTTTTACTAATATGTGTAAGATTTGATCAGGTGGATTTTTGTATAAGATTTGATTTCCTGATATGTGTTTGTGTTTTTCTATATGTTCAAGAAACTAATATGTGTTTGGCTTCTTTTTTTTTTTTTTTTGTTATCCAAGTGAATGTTTGGTAGTTTGACATGCGACGGTGGGTTTGAGGCGGCAGTTATGGTGGGTTTATCAAGTAAAATATGTGGGTTTGAGTCGCAATGGTAACGTATCAATCTCTTGGAGAGGTTGAGCTTTTGATATGGTGCTTTGGTCTGGACAAATAAAAGAGAATAGAGGAAGGGGATGAGTTGGGGATCTCACTTGGAGGTTCATTGAAATTTTTTATTATAAATAAATAGTTTTGATTTGATAAATTAGAGTAGTAATATGGTGTGGTGATGTGTTTAATATTGGTGGTGGATTCCCAAAATTATTAAACATATATTGACTAGTATTCTTTCAGGCCTCGTTTGGGAACATGCTAATTTAGTAACTTTTTGGCTATTTGGCTAAAAAGGTAGGTAAAAAAAACTTGTATGTTTGGGATGACTTTTTGGCTAATTACGAAAAGATGTGTAAAAAGTAGAGAGAAAAGAGAATCTTTGACTTTTTGGTATGAGTGGTTGGCTTTTTGGCTAATTTAGTAACTTTTTGGTTAATTGGCTAAAAAGGTAAGTCAAAGCAGGGGCGATTAGGAATGGCAATGGGCCTGGCCGATTACACTCGGTCCCCAATTCCCTAAGGCAAAAAATCTGTCTCGCCTCGATCCTGGCGGGGACGCCATCACTCCCGCCTCATTCTAATCTGGGATCGGGTTTTCCCGACCCCGAAAAATCTCCAATTTTTTTTTTTTTTTATATATATAATTTTGTTCAACAAAAAAAAAATCTGTTTTCAATGTTTCATCATCATCATCATCAACAATTAACTTTAAAAAATATATATATATAAAATTGTTCAATACACACACACACACACATATATATGTATGTATGTATCTATCATCATCATCAACAACAACTTAAAAAAAAAAAAGAGATCTGAAATTGTTCAACAACACACACACACATATATATGTATGTATATATCATCATCATCATCAACAACAACAACTTACAAAAAAAAAAAAAGGAGATCTAAAATTTTTGAGATCTGCAGCGGAGGACGGTGGTGGTGGAGGATCGGCGGATCTACGACAGAGAAGGCGATGAGTGATGTCGAAGAGGAAGTAAGACGACGGATCTGCTGCGGTGGTGGTAGAGGATCGGCGAATCTGCTACGGCCAGTTTTTCGGTGGATGTAAGAGTGAGACGGCGGCATTGGGGAGTCGAAGAGGAAGCCATAGCGGTGGAGGCGGTGGTGGTGGAGGATCGACGGATCTATTCAGATCTATTTTGGATAATGATGATGATGATAAGAAATGAGAGAATGAGAGAGAAATCTAAGTTACTGAGTGAGTCTGAGTGAGATAAATGAGATGAGGAGGGTTTGGTTTATATATATATATATATATAGGGGTAAAATAGTAATTTCACTTTGGGGACAAACGGGGACAGGGACGGGCCGGGCACGGGACTGGAACACTTATCCCTGTCCCTGGCCTAAAACTGATCGGGGATTAATTTTTGAATACCATCCCCGCCCCGTTGGGGATATTTTTCGGGAAAAAAACCGCTCAAATCGGGGTCGGGGATCGGGTCCTTGTCAGGCCGGTTTCAAATTGCCATCTCTACTTTCAGTGGACTGGATTGTTTTCTGTTCAAATTCGTGGAATAGTTAAGTTAAATAATGCTTCTGAAGCTGGCAAAAATATTTAAGCCATTTTTCATGTTCTAGCTAAATAAGTTTTCAGATTATGGGAGAGAAGTTTAATATATACGGAGTAGTTTAATTCACAAGGAACGAAAACTATTTGTGCAATAAGTTAAAATACACCAATGATGCAACCCGACCATGTAAAAATCTTATTGCATATATGATACAATTGCTTTTTTTTTTTCTTTTTTTCTTTTTTATGGTTAATCAATTTATTCTTATTTTTTTTTTCTAGGTTACTTTACAATTTTGTGATGTTTAGAACTGATAACTTCTAAAGGAGTTGTCTGATAGCACCATTCTTTTTTCACTGTAAGTGTTCTATCAGTATTTGTTGATTTTTTCTTTTTTAGTATAAATTCTGTAATTGTTTTTAGTCAAAAAAATGGTATTTATTTATTATTTATTTTTGTAATAGCAAAATACATCTCAGTGATTGTTTATTTTTAATTTTTATATAAATTCTGTAACTGTTTAAGAAAATAAACAAAGAAAAATTTATGGTACAACTAATCTGTTTTTGGTGACTCTCAAATTATGTTTTTACTTTACAAATTTTACAGTTAGAACCTGTTGAACATTCATATTCATGTTAACACCATAATATATTTTAGTGTGGTCCAAAAAACAAAATCAATTGCATGAATCCTTCATATTCACTCATTTTTTGATTCACGAATCACATACGAGCATTGATGGGTTTACATTTTTTCTCTCTACATTGATAGGTTTATATATTTCTGGGTAATTGCTAATGAAATATAAGAATTTCATCAACTAAAGCCATAATCAATGAGCCGAAACAAAATTTTTGCTTTTGATGAAACAAAATGAGCTGGTGAATATATATGTGTGTATTGCTTTAATTGCCTTCATGAAATAAATATTTATTATTGTTTATAAAATGGCTTTGTTGTCTGGTGATTTTTATTTTATTTTTATTTTTTTAAAGTTATAGTTGAAAGTGGGTTGTCCTATAATATTGTTGAGAAACATTGCACTGAAAGATGGATTATGTAATGGTACAAGATTGATGGTTATTAGGTGTGACACTCGCATAATTGAAGTTCAAATTTTAACTAGAGAAAATTTTGGCAATTTGGTCTTCATACTAGGGATATCTTTGACACCATCTTCTTCAGAAATGCCTTTCCAAATGACAAGACGTCAATTTTCAGTCCGATTGACATATGCCTTGACCATTAATAAATCTCAAGGACAATCTGTGAAATTTGTTGGGATTGATTTGCGCATACTAGTATTTAGCCATGGACAATTATATGTGGCATTGTTCATATGTACATCCTTTGATCGTGTAAGTATTCTCCTCTCTAAAAATAGTTTGGATTCTACTACAAATATTGTTTATCCTAAAGTGTTATTGTAGTGTTCTATGTAGATTACATCATGTTTTATCAAAAGGTAATCATGTAGATTTATTTTTATTCATTATATATTTTGTTAGACTTATTTATTTTGATAATTTATTTAATTATGTTTTTAATTTATTTGGAAGAGAAATATAGAATCAAAATTTATTTTGATGATTTATTTGAAAGAGAAAAATATAATCAACATTTATTTTGATGATTTTATGTTTTAATTTATTTGAAAGAGAAAAATAGAATCAAAATTTATTTTGTCCTATTATTTCTTACCTAAAACTTTAATCCTAAATGTTGTTAGAATGTATTTAATATTTGATTAGATAAGAGGTTTAAATAGCCCAAAACAAAGGTTCAAACAGCCCAGCAAGCAGCAGGCCAAAAGGTTCAAGTGGAAGATATTCAAATTAGTAATGATGGAGTACAACGGTACGGTTATAAATTCAAATGAATACAACGGCTATAAACTGTTATAAATTCAAATGAATACAACGGCTATAAACGGTTATAAGTTTCATTATATATACTAAAACCTCTAATGTAAACAAGTTACAAAAAATCAAAAAATATTATTTGATCTATAATCACTCACATCTATTCTCTAAAAAATTCTCTGAGAAATGTTCTTCAATTTTTGTTTACATTCTCTTTCAGAAATTATATACTGAGACATATAGTTTTAAGCTTATCTTTCCTGTGTGAGGTTTACAGAAAAATCAGAGCTTCATTTTGTATATCTATCTGGGAGAGATATTTATTTAAACTTTCTTCGAAAGCAAAAATACCATTTCATCTTGTAAAAGTGTTGCAAACATTGTGTTCTTGAAATCTTGAGAGTGATTGTGAATCACCTAAGATTTGTAAGGGTTTGGACTTGTGAAATCTATGTAAAATCTATATAGGATTGCTCCATGTTTATGAGGTTGCTAGCACCCATGTGAAGTTAGAAGATAGTGGAAAATCTCAAATGAAGCTTGAGGAGTGGATGTAGGTTTGGTTGAAGTCGATCCACTATAAATCTGTTTGTCTCATCTTCCCTAATCTCTTTACTTTCCTACTACTGTTATAGCTATCTAATATTCATGTGTTAATCATTTAATTTACCATGTATGTTAGTTATACTTCATTGTTATTTTGCTTGATCATTTACTGCTAAGTTTATCATTGTGATTGTTAATAATTTGTTGTACCAGTAGTTAGTTTTATTAGGTATTATTAATTTTAATTTATAGAAACCTAATTCACCCCACCTCTTAGGTTGTTTTTTGGATAACATATCTTTTTTATAAAATTTCAATTTAATAATAATTTGAAATATGGACTTTTGTAGGATTAGATCAAAAAATCTATGGAGCTTAAAAGGAGAAATATGACTAGCTTGCTTCAATGGGGGATGTAATAAGGTAATTTCAAATCTCGAAGTGTTTTGATAGGTATATTTCCAACAAATGTACTAATGTATATTTTTTTTGTTTCCACAAATTATCAGACTGTTGTGTATGTTCCTCATTGGAGATACATACAAGTTGATACAAAGACTTTTTGGAAAGTAATAAGGAGGAAGTTTGGGCAAACACATATTTGAATACATGTTATTGACACATCTTTTGTAAATCATACATATTTTGGACAATTTGGACAACTTTAACCCACTTTTTATAAAGTTTTAACCCACTCTTTTGGTGTATGACAATATAATGTTTGTTTTCTTATGTAGTTATAATTTGATTGACAGCAGTAGCACTAACTGGTGTGCATTTTAATTTTAATTTTTTTTTTAAATTGCAGAGCACTGAGTAGTGTGTTATTTGATATTTATTTATTTTTTCTTTTTATATTTGATTTCTTTGGAATTCTAGAGTACAAGTTGGTATGCATTGTTTGATGTTTGATATTTAATTTCAATTTAATTTGTTGAGATTGCAGAGCACTTACTGATGTGCTTTATTAAATAGATTTAGAAAAAAAATTTCTTTTTATTAGAAAACGATAACAAGTATGTAATAACTTTAATTTCTGTTTTTTGTTCAGTTTATATTTTGATTTCCAATATTGGTGAATATTATAAATATTATATGTTGTTTCTTATTTTACATTAAGGATAGGGGAGTTGTTATTGTAGAGCGTGTAATACAAGTAAAATTTTTACAAGTTCTTTTAAAAATATATATATATATATTAATATATTTTTTTCAGTATTTTTATCAAAAAAATGATACAAACTTCACAAATTTCATTATAATATATATAAATTGTAACTATATTTTAATCCTAATATTTTTACACCATGCCTTTACGTACGGGCATACCCTAGTATATATATAAGGGAGCTACAGTGATTCCCTACAAATAAGGAGCCACTGTAACAAAAACTAGTTTAGGAAATTGTTTAGGAGAGCTGATAGAGGTGTATAAAGGGATTTCAACCCCTTAAAATAGGTAAGGGGTGGGTTTAGGGAGACTGCTAGGGATACTCTCATAGTGACTTCTTCAAATGGTAATGGGGTTGAGTTATGTAGTTTATGAGAAATAATTATGATTTTTTTTTTAATTTTAAAATTCTTGCCAAAATATTTAGTGTAATTAATTTATAAAGTTAATAGGAAAAAAAAAAGATTATTAAAAGATTGGAGAGTAATATTTTTGAATTATGCCAATGATCCTATCCATAGCAGGCCCGGTCCTGAGATTTTGGGGGCCCAAAGCCAATAATCAACTACTAAATTTTTGGGGCCCTTTACATTTTTTTTTTATTGAATGGAAAAAAAAAATTAAGGTAAAGGACAAAAGATTTGCATTAAAATCATAAAAAATATTTAACATTACATTATAACAACTAATATGTATCACTTGATCCTCGCTCTTCTTGTATTTTTAGAAGCAAATAAATCAATCATACTTGCATAATCTAGTTTTTTTGCAAAATCATTTTTAATGGATAACAATGCTAATCCATTCAATTTTTCTTGTGACATGGTTGATCGAAGGTAATTTTTGATGATTTTTAACTTTGATGTGAACTATTAAACTATTAAACTTAAATGAATTCTTTTTGATGATGTAAATACCAATACTATAATAACAATTAATTGGGCAAAAGACAAGACAAATATTTAATTAATTGAATAGAAAAAAAATATTTACTTGTGCTTACTGTGTTGAGATCAAAATATTTTTTTAAATCAAAATTCAAAACAAAAGCACCACCACTTAACAAAATACAAAACTTTTAAATTATATGATGTGAACTATTATACTTAAATAAATTTTTCTTGATGATGTAAACACTAATATTATAATAATAATTAATTGTGCAAAAGACAAGATAAATATTTAATTAATTGAATAAAAAAAAAAAAGAAAAAGAAAATTACCTGTGCTACTGCTGGAGCGCTGCTTCGTTGGCTGGTGTGGTGCGGCTGTCAAAGGGAACTTGCTGGTGTGGTGTGGCTATAGAGGGAAGGTTGATAGGGTTATGAATTAAAAAAAAAAAATGAGCCTTTTAAGTTGGTTTGGGCCGTGTGGTGTGGCTATCAAAGGGAAGGTTGATAGGGTTATGAATTAAAAAAAAAAAATGGGCCTTTTAAGTTGATTTGAGCCTTAAACTTTTGGCTTTTTAAATGGTCAAAAAAATTAAGTTGATTTGGGCTTTTTTTTATTTTTTTTTGGACTCAAAACACACCTAACATATTATACTAACTTATAATAGAAGGGGGCCCCCATTTTGGACCTATTTTGAGGGGCCCTAAGCCATGGCCTTGTGGGCCTATGGCCAGGGCCGGGCCTGATCCATAGTGTGGTAACTAAATATGATTAAATAAATGTAGATGTTTTGAAACAGGAAAGAAGGAGATTTGGAGACAAAATAGAATCACATGCATTTAAATTATTGCTATTATGAAGCAAAAGCAAAATTTTGAATCTTATTAAGTATGAAAATAGAAAAAAAATAAAAAAATCCACCAGAGTAGAATATCAACTATAAAACTATATTTAATATTTGGATAAATTATAAATACACCCTTGAGATTTGATTAAAATATGAATCACCGCCTGTAATTTTGAAAATTACATTTCACCCCTGAGGTTTCTAATTTCATAACAAATCATCCTTTTTATCATCAAGTCAATTAACAGTTTTTAATAATATTAAGAATATGTTTTAGTTAATAATTCAGGTAATTTTATTATTATATAGGAGAACAATTATGAATTTCATTTTTTTTAATTAATCCTGTTAAATAAAAAATTCTAATAAGGGGGTATTTATAATTTTTCAAACCATAGGAGACAATCTATATTTTAAATAAACCTCGGGGGTGTATTTGTAATTTACCCTTTATATTTCTTTGAGACTAAATATCCATACAATTTAATAACATAATGAACTTAATTTTGTATTTCAATGAATAAAGTTTATTATTATTATTATTATTATTATTATTATTATTATTCAATATGCAATTCTAATTCCCATCTTAAAAAAAGTACCTAATTATAATTGTTGTGATGCACTTTAAAATTTGGTCTTATAATTTCTTATTATTTTTCAATATTTTTTGAATTTAATAAAAAAGGTTAAATTAAAGTTGGGCAAATTACTCACAAGTCCTTTTTGAAAAGTGTGTATCTTATTTAATCCCAAAACCTTTTAGATAGACTAAAAAAATCCTATATCCATTTATCTTCTCATCTTTCTTACACCTTGCTTCTTCTTCTTTGTATCTTTCTTTCTCTGATATCGGTCACGACCATGCCTTCATTTTTTTCTTTCTCTTTCTTATCTACAGTCACCGGTGACCACCATTGATTGGGGTTCACAGGCAACCACCAAGTACCAACTCCTTATTTCGTGTTCATCGACGGGAAAGAGATGAGTTTTCGACGAATAAGATAAGTGGATATACTCAAATCTGATGTAGATCTACTCAAATCTACATCAGATCTGAGTAGATCTACATTAGATTCGCCTAGATCTAAATTAAAAAATAGTTGTCGGAGTACAACCATCTCTCCATATCTGTCTCTTTCCTTTGATCTCTCAGTTTTAATACCTTTTTATACTATACACTTCTATTTTCCTGTTATAATGGAAAAAAATATTTTAAGTTATGAACAAGTTGTTTTCGAGTTTTAATTACAATCGGTAAAAACTGTAAAATTTTACAATTTCATTTTTTTGGTATTGAATTGAATCATTCTTTAGAACTGTAAAAATTTGCAATTTCATAACTTTCTTTAGAACTATAAAATTTTACAGTTTCATACTATGTTTTCAGTTTGATTAATAAGGATAGATACTTAATAGAATCATACTTTGAAACTGTAACATTTTACAATTTCAAAGTTTGTTTTTCAATTTGATTAATATTAGAAATTATTTGCTTAAACTCTACAAAAATTGAAAATAACATTTTTTTTTCATTGTTGTTGTTTGTTGTTCTTAGGCTTTTTTTTTTTTTTTTTTCCCTTTCCTTTTAGTTTATCAATATTTAGCACATTTTGCTATTTTTTTTTTCACTTTAATTTTTTAGTTTATTCTTCTTCTTTTTTGGGCAATATTCTAGACATTCTGGTGAGTTTCCAACGATATTCTTGACGTCCAGCGAATCTTCCAAACATTCCGACAACTTCCGGTGATGTTCAGAACAATTCGAAAATACTCTGGCAAATTTTAGATGATATTCTAGAGACTTGCCGATGATGTTGAATATTCTAGCGAGCTTCTAATGACCGTCTAACAGAAGTCTGACAGTAGTGGGATATAGGAGCATCTTTAAATTTTTTTTAAAAAAAATAAGATTTTTTGGTAACAATTAAAAATATATAAGACTAATTGATGCAAATATTTTACTTTGAGATTAGATGAATTTTGAATTTTGTATATGAGACTTATCAGTAAGTCCCTGTTAAAATTCTATTGTGAACTAAAATTAGGTCCATATGAGTCAAGCCTGGCCCAAAGTCCACAAGTCCATATTTTAAGCTACTGGTAGAGTTTGGGCTTCGAGAATTTAATATGGGCCGGTCTAAGCCCCTCTTGTTGACTAGTCCAAGTTTATAGACTTGGGCTAGAACTCGCTCTTTAATTTGTGGGCAGTTGCCAAGACTTGGTAGACAATGCTTTGTTTGGCGACGCAATGGCACACTTGTATGAGTTCGGATTGTCTGCCGCCTTATCCTGTGGCGGTCTTTGCGGCGCCCCAAAACGACGTCGCCAAATTTCAAAAAAAAAAAATACACAAAAATACAAAATCTGAATCAGAGAAGAGAAAGAGGGGAAGAAATTTGAAACCCAAATCAGAGAGACGAGATGATGACAGAGAGTGGAAGACATCAATTTTAGTCCATGAATACAATTCAAAAGTTTTAGAGAGAGAGAGAGAGAGAGAGATTATGAGAAAAGAGTGAAGCACATGAGAGTTAATTTCCACACAGAGCAATTAAGGATGACCTTTCGTACCCTTTGCGCTTCCTTTCTTTTTCTTGATTTCATTGCTGATCTGATTTGGGTTTGGGTTTATATCTCATCATCAAAATCACTTGCATGATTCTGAGAGAAAGTTGTAGAGAGAGTGAAAAGGAGAGAGAGTAGAGAAGGCCAATATAAAAGTGAGGGATTATTTCAGATCTACGAATGGATTTGTGAACGCCGTAGGGGTCACCGTTGTAGCTCTCCGTCGCCACTCTTGGTCGCCGATTTTCGTCTATTGCTGTCTTCTACTCTCTGTCATCGTCTCTCAGATTTGGGTTTCAAATTTATTCCCCTCTTTCTCTTCTTTGATTCAGATTTTGTATTTTTGTGTATTTTTTTTTTTTGAAATTTGGCCCCAAAACGACGTCATTTTGGGACGCCGCAGGGACCGCCGCAGCATAAGGCGGCAGACGATTCGGACTCTACTTGTATTTGGTTTGGCCTTTTGGCCATATGGAGAGAAAGTTGTATGAGTTGATGGGAGATAATAGATGTTGACTTTAATATTATTTTGTATTGGAGTGCAAGTGAGGTTTGTACCCTATAATTACTTGCATCTTATTATAGAATTATTTACACCTTTTATGAGTTTATAATTTTTTTTTTTTTTTAAGCTTTCCACTAGACATTTATTGATTAGTAATACTGGTGTTATAGAGCAATTTTTTTGAGGCCTTAATAACTTATTTTTATTTTGAGAGTACGTGTCTATTTATTTATTAGATATAAACAATTAAATAAGTTTAAAAAAATTGATTATTTGAAAGTTAAGAAAGAATAATTTTGCCTTTTACTTTTTGATGATTAACTTTTAATTTATAATAAACTGTACAAAAAAGAATATATAGAGATTCAAACTACAAACTTTACCTAGTTCTTCTAATTTTATAAAATATAAATAAAAATTAAACAACAATTCATGATTATACAATTTTAGAGTAGCGATAAACATATGTCTTCAGTTCAATTCTTCTCATGCCAATCACTTAATGCGTTACCACATTTGAACGCATCATAGTAATTGATAATGCGATCGAATCCAATAGTGGATGGGTTGGATTGGTCTACGTTTCCAATCGGTCTGCTGGCCTTGGGGTCCTCAAAGAGTGCCTGCAAAAAGGTTCAGGACGGATTGATTTTTCTTAGAGAGAGAGAGAAAGAGAAAAGGGAGTGAAAGAACTTAACCTCGACGTATCTCGAAGACTTCCTTATATTCTTTACTCATCATTTCCTTGTCCATCCTAAGCTGTCTTGTTGGCCGAAAGTTTATAGTCTAGTTGATATCGTTCATGGTGAGTCTACTTCATCCGGCGTGAAGGAGTTGCCGTATTTAATGCTACGAGGGGCTCATTAAATGGTTGATGTGTGGGTGCAATAACTTTGTAGGAATTTTTGTCTGCTTACGTTGTCACGACCCAACCCCAGGGCTTAGGGTTGGAATCGCAACTTACTAACTTATTCTTATTCGAAACAAATTAGGCTGCGCAAGTGAAGATAAAAATAATTAAATAGAAATTTTACTTCATGCTACTATTTAAGAAAGAGGAAATACATTTCTAGGGCTTTCATTATTTTATTATTCAGTGACCAGCCCCGAATAGAAACAAAAGGGAGCAAAAATATAAAAAAAAAAGAAAGATAAAATAGTGATTCAACATCAGTCCATGTGCAGGTTCCATTTTGTGGGGTTATGGGTTTTCCTCACATCTCGTCACCTGAAAGGGTAACCGCTATAAGCACACAGCAAAGTGAGAAATATTATGCCAAGAGTGTAGGGAATACAAAATAACCATGGATAATTAGTTAGGCTAAAATATTTGCATAATTCAATTTAAAATGACAATTCATTTAAAGTGGCAGAATACAGAAATCATGTAAATAAATAATCATAACCACGGTATAAAACAGAACAGAGCAGAGGTCACAGAAGTGACAGTCAGAACAGAGATCAATGGATCCATGACAAATAGAGGACCACAAAGTGGTCAAACAGAGGCCAGTGGTTATTTAAGTCCCCCAAGGCGTGGGACTCCTGTGGTGGTACTTACAAAACATAATTGTTTATAAGGTTATAGTCAAATATATACTAAAATTTAAACAAACATATCCATGGGTTTCCTTTTAAGTAAATAGAGTTTAGAAAGTAACCCACGTAACTGAAATATTTATAAACATAACTTTTATTTATATAACTTAA
Organism: Camellia lanceoleosa; assembly: GCA_025200525.1. NCBI lineage: Eukaryota > Viridiplantae > Streptophyta > Magnoliopsida > Ericales > Theaceae > Camellia > Camellia lanceoleosa. The sequence goes on from CM045767.1 coordinate 170,904,479, forward strand.
TAAATATAACTTGTATAAAATAAGTTATGGTAACTCGAAACATTCATAAAACATATAATGGTGAATCAATGTATAATATAACTCACCTTAATTATAACCCTTAGCCTTACTTTACTATCAGAACTTCCCTACAATAAATTCCTTACTCTCACTTACGTACCTCTCTCTCAGTTTCCACTCTTTCTTTTGTTCTTTCATTTTTCCCCTCTTAGTTCATCGCACCGTTGCCCCTTTTATACTGTTAGCCAAGCCTTGATGGAATGCCATTTACCCCCCTCTCTCAGGAGGCCATAATGATGCTAGGAGGTGGAGCTTTAAATTGTAGATTCAAGATGAGATTTGAATCTTTAGAGATAAGTATAAATCTTCTTAACATGCTTGGGCCTTCTTAATATACTTGGGCCTTATTTCTCTTTTCTTTTTTCTTTTTTTTTGCTTGGGCCGAAATTGCTGGGCCAACTAGCTTATAATTTTCTTTTTCTTTTCTTTTTATTCATTTATTTATTTGTTTTGGTGTTAAGCTTTTTCAATGTAAATTAAATTACATCTTATCATTTAGCATTGTAAAATTAATTATTTTATTTTACTTTACAAATTATTATTATTATTCTTGTTAGCAATATTATTATTTATTTACTATCTTTAGTTTGACCCAATTAATATTTCAATTTCATAAATGTGTTAATTTGCTCCCAAATAATAATTCCCAATTAATTCTATATTTGATAACCCAATGCCAAATTAAACTTATATATTTATTTATTTAATAGTCTATCATCACATGCCTCCATAATTATATATAACTCTAAATATTTATGTGTACTTAATTAAACGTTCGGGGTGTCACATACGTGACTAGACCTCTATCTGATAAGTGCTTGAATGGTATTGGTCCTGGCCCGTATTGATTTCTCAAAGTTACTGGGCTTTAATATCTGGGCCCTAATCCATGGGCTAGGCCCTCTTGAGTGTCCATTAGTATCAGTAATTAAAATATAGATCGAGATCCTCGTTTATATTTAAATTCACATCTTATCGATACAGAGGAGACCATAAGCCAAATTACCAAATTTCTTATGTAGAGATTCAATTATACCATAAACCACATTCTTAGAAAAGACAACAAATGTGCAAATGGTTTGGAAAACATGTGCTAATCACTAAGAATTCTGGTAGTCCTTGATGGCCCTCCTAGTGAGATTGCAAGCAGGGACGGACTGACGAAGGGATTGTCAGGGGCCACAGCCCCCCGCTTAAATTTTTTTTTTTTACTAATAGATATATATCTTTTCAATAAAGTATTAATAATATAGTAAAATGGCCCCTGCTTTGTTTTGTAGGCTAGGCTCAATCTATTCATTAGATGGCCAGGGCCATGTGTCTTCTTTTTCTTTTTTGGGGAAATTACCCACAGGTCCTATTTGAAATATGTGTACACTATTTAATCCTATAACTTTTTGAGTAGACCCAAAAGTCCTTCTTTTCCTCTCTCTCACTCTCTCTGCTTTTTGCCTCACTCTTTACGTTTTCCTCTCTCTCTTTTTTTCTGTATTTTTCTCTCATCTTCTTTATCATGGACGACGATCGGTGATCACGTCATTCTTATTCTCTTTCTTTTTCTAATATATAATTATGGGTGACCGACGACCACCATTGATCGGGATTCACCGGTAACCACCAACCATCGAAATCAACTCGTGACTTTACCCTCACCGACGTCAAAGAAGATATATTTCCGACGAAGAAGATGAGTAGATCTATTTAGATCTGATGTAGATCTACATCAGATCTGAGTAAATCTACATCAAATTTGGCTAGATCTAAACAAAAAATAATTGCCGGAGTACAATCCTCTCTCTATATCTGCCTTTCTCCTTCGATCTCTTATTTTTTTTTTATATATTTTCTCTGCTATACACTTCTGTTTTTCTGTTCTAATGGATAAAATTTCAAATTCTAAACAAGTAGTTTTCGAGTTTTAGTTACAGACGGTGAAAACTGTAAAATTTTGCAATTTCAAATTTTTTTTGGTGTTGAAATGAATCATGGTTTAAAACTATAAAATTTTGCAGTTTCAAATTTTTTTGGTGATGGAATGAATCATGGTATAAAACTGTAAAATTTTGCAGTTTCATAACATTCTTTAGAACTGTAAAATTTTACAGTTTCATAACATGTTTTTCAATTTGATTAATAAGGATAAACGCTTAATAAATTTTTTGAAACTGTAACATTTTATAGTTTCAAAACTTATTTTTCAGTTTGATTAATATTGGAGATTATTTGCTTAAACTTTACACAAATTGAAAAATAACATATATTTTTCCCATTGTTGCTGTTTTTTGTCGTTTCATTTTTTATTCCTTTTAGTTTATCAATATTTAACACATTTTACTATATTTTTTCGCTCTAATTTCTCCATTTATTTTTTATTATTTTTATTTATTTATTTATTTATTTTTTTCTGACAATATTCTAAACATTCCGGTGAGTCTCCAATGATGTTCTTAACGTCCAGTGAACGTTCTGAACATTTCGGCGATTTCCATTAACGTTCTTAGCACTCCGGTGAACTTCTTGCGAAACTCCGGCGACTTCCCGGCGATACTCCGGCGACTTTCCGGTGATATTGAACATTCTGACGAGTCTCCGGTAACCATTTGACGGAAGTTCGACGGTAGTAAGATATAACAGTGTCTGCAAATTTTAAAAAAAAAAAAAAAAGGATTTTTTTGGTAACAATTAAAAATGTATAGGATTAATTGGTTTAAGTGTTTTGTTTGAGGATTAGCTGGGTCTTGAACTTTGTACATGGGACTTATCAGTAAGTTCCCCTTCTTTTTTTTTTTTAAAAAAAAAGGCTGAATAGAAATAGAAAAAGACAAAAAGAAGAAAGAAAGAAAACCTAATTGCTTTGACTTGTTCTACGCCGTCTCAATTTATTGAAAGCAATCATAGGATTTTTTTTTTTTTTTTTTGAGTTAAATCAACTTGGGATACATATAAAAAAAAAAAAAAAGCAAAGAAAAGTCTTGCTTCTGCTATTAATCTTCTCATTATTACAGGTATGTGATTCATATTCTCTTTTATTATTGTTTTCAATTTGTAATACTTTTATTATTATTATTATTTTTTTTTTATTTTATTTTATTTTTTAATGTCATGTTGATACAATTGCAATTTTTTTAATTTTACATATTAAGAAAAAAAATCATGAATTAGGACGTATGATTTCAATTACTAGGGTTTTTTTTTTAATCATATTTGGGCAAATTTAATTTTATTCAGATTAAGTGTTATAAATTCAAAATTAAAATGAATTGAGACTTGTATAAATTTATGTGTTGAATCTGAATTCTGAATTTTTAAATTTATATGAAATTTGTTTTAATTACATTTATTATTCTAGGCACAAAAATTTTCTATGTCTTGTGATATATATATATATATATATTTTACATTAGCAATTGGTTCTAATTTCTAATAGAATATTAACCATGTATGTAATGAATTCTATTTTAATTTGTAGATTATTATGGGAAAGCCATGTACAATTGATAGATTTTTTAAAAGAAAAAATGCACGTTCCTCAGAAGTCAATGCTGACAATACATCATTGCCAACTTCCAATGTTGATATCCCTGAAAATTCTCCCACAAAATCTCAAAAAATTGATGTTAAAAAAATTGATATTGGTTCATTGGAGCGAGATCTTGGGTTACGTATATAGATTTGGGATTATCATGTTAATCAACATGATGAAATTTGACGAGCTTATATTAAGGCTGGTCCATGCCAACATATACTTTCAAAGTATCCGAAATCTGGATCAACAACTTTTCTTCGTATCTTTCAACCGTCATGGTTGGTGAGAGGGTAATTTATAAATAAATTGGGCCGAGCTAAGTAACAGGCTTCTTTGGAAGTTGGGTCACACGATGGACCAAGATAGGTGCTGCTGTAGCTCGGTCCATAAACTAACGAGCTTGGGCCAGGTGAAATTCGTGCCGAGCTATGGGCCGAGGTGTTTGTGCTTTACAAATTGGACCTCGCCTTGTTAGCTCGATCGGATATTGCGGTAGATAGCTCGTTCTAAACAGATTTAAGGTATAAGTAAACGAGGGCTGAGCTAGGTATTGCATATGAAGGCATCGGATTTAGTATGACAAATGGCTAGTGTTACCTCAGTTATATAGCTATTCAGCCGTGGTAAAACCATCTCACTTGGTTTAAGCAGTGAGGAGAGTGTTGAAAGATAAGCATTATCTTTCAGAAGTGTGATTCCTAGGAGAACTCTACATGGAGGAATAAGAGTCCTACTAGGATTATGCTAGGCAAAAACTATAAAAGCTCACAACAGAACCTATGTACAGGTAACACAACTTTAATTCTCAGAATACACAGAGTTTTTTTATCTATTTGTCTATTTTGCTGACTTAGGCATCGGAGAGGTATCCGATACACACCCGCCGGCTAGCTCACATTTGTGTTTTCAGGGAATAAAGCAACGACGTTTTGAGGAGCGCATACTTGATCAACAGGATTATACAAGAACATTATTTCGTGCTCGTATAGTTGGAATATTCACCTGCAAAAGATGCAGCTTTTTGTTTACCGTGCTTTCTTTTTTATAAACCATGTGGATCTTGATATTATGGGTAGCAAGCATTCATTGTTGATGGATTTTAGAATTGGAAGAAAGTTAGGGATGGAGCAAAATGTGCTTTTTTAAATCATATAGGAAAATATCCTAATTCTTTTCACAATGTTGCTGAGAGATTATGTGAAGACTTGATGAATCAATTTCAACATATACAAAAGGTATTGGACAATTTCACTTCTGAACAAATTGTAGATAATCAACTAAGATTGAAGGTCTCAATTGATACAATCCGATTGCTTGCATTTCAAGGTCGTGCTTTTAGAGGTCATGATGAAAGGCCAAATTCAATCAATCGTGGAAATTTTCTTCAAATAGTGAAATTGTTGGGATCATATAATGATAATGTTGCTAAAGTATTGGATAAAGCTTCGAAAAATGTCTCTTACACATCACCAAAGATTCAAAAAGAAATTTTACATATTTTTTCAACCAAAGTAAAGAATGCAATTCCTAAAGAAATTGGTGATGCAAAGTATTGCATAATTGTTGATGAAGCTCGTGATGAGTCAAAAAAGGAGCAAATGGCTATAGTTTTGAGATTCGTTAACAAAGATGGTTTTGTGAGATAGCATTTTTTTGGGCTTATTCATGTGTTTAACACTGCTGCATCAACCCTAAACGATGGAATATATTCTTTATTGTCTCATCACAATTTAGATATTCAGAATATTCGAGGATAAGGATATGATGGTGCAAGCAATATGCGAGGTGAGTGGAAAGGATTACAAGCATTAATTTTGAATGATTGTCCATATGCTTATTATATTCATTGTTTTGCACATCGTTTGCAGTTGGCTTTAGTGGCAGCATCGAAAGATGTTATCCCAATTCATAAATTTTTTCCTAAATTGACTTTTGTTATCAATATTGTTGGTGCCTCATGCAAGCGCAATAATGAATTGAAAGTTGCGCAAGCTGTTGAAATTGAACACATGATTGACATTAATGAGCTCGAGACTAGAAAGGGACTTAACCAGATTGGCACTTTACAACGAGCTGGAGATACTCATTGGCGTTCTCACTTCAAGTCAGTTTCAAGCTTAATAAAAATATTCAGTCCAACATGTGAAGTTCTTCTTAACATCATTAATGAAGGAACGAATTCTGCTCAACGAGGAGATGCAGACTCAGCTTATGAAACATTGACTTCATTTGAATTTGTCTTTATTTTGCATCTCATGAAAGAAATGTTGGAGATCACTGATTTACTTTGTCAAGCTTTGCAATGTCGATCTCAAGACATCTTAAATGCTATGAATCTAGTTTTATCTACCAAGGCACTTCTGCAAAAGTTTAGAGATGACAAATGGGATGCTTTACTAGCCAATGTGCAATCATTTTGCGAGGTACGTAACATAGATGTCCGAATATGAATGCTCCTTATATTAGGAGAAGAGGTCGAGCTTGTGATCATCAAGATGACTTTACAGTTAAGCATTATTATCGAGTAGATATTTTTTATTCTGCAATAGATTCTCAACTACAAGAATTAAATGGACGGTTCAGTGAACATGCAGTAGAGTTTCTTAATCTTAGCTCAGCTCTAGATCCTTGAGATGTGTTTGAAACTTTTAGAATCGATGATATTTGTCGGTTAATAGAAAAGTTTTATCTACAAGACTTCAAAGATCAAGAGAAAATACAATTGAGAATGCAACTTCACCATTACGAGTATAATGTAGTTCAGCATGCAGATTACAAAAAATTGTCTACTATTTCTGAATTGTCTCAGTGGTTGGTAAGGACAAACAAATCTACGATCTATCAACTTATTTATAGAGTGATTACACTTGTTCTTACTCTTCCAGTTTCTACTGCAACTACGGAGTGATCATTTTCAGCCATGAAAATTGTCAAAAGTAGACTTCAGAACAAAATGAAAGATGAATTTCTTACAGACTCTTTGCTTGTGACATTGAAAAGGAAACTGTTGAAAATTTTACCACAGAGTCAATCATTGAAGACTTTCGAGATATGAAAGAACGTCGAGTTCCACCTTGATAGATAATTGAGTTGATTTGTATAAATAAATTTTTAATACATGACTTTGTTTTTATTCATATATTAAATTTACTAAATATATGGTTTTATTTTTTACGTACTAATTTAATGTTAATTTTTAGTTTAGTTTTTGAATTAAAAAAAAATAGTAATTTATATTAATTCATATAAAAAATTTTATTTATATCTTGACCCCCGCAAATGAATTCTTGGTTCTCTCCCTGATTGCAAGCCTGCTAATTACCAACATGATTGGGTCATTTTTTGTTTGTCAAGACCTAGTACTTTGTTTCTTTCTTCTCTGCTTGTATTTACTTCCCTTGTATAAAAAAAATAAAAAATAAAATACAGAGTAGACCACAGTGGACCCTTTGTATTACTTTCTTCAACAATGATTGAAAGCCCTTTTTCTTGAAAACCCCCTACAACTCCCTTTTGATCTCAACCATTGATAGTGTGGGCCCCACATATACATGAGTGGGTTCCATATATACATCAATAATTGAGATCCAAAAGGAATTATGAAAGTCTCAAAAAAATGGGAGTCTTAAGTATTTTTCTACTTTCTTGAAGGCTGAAGTCGTTGGGATGGTTGGATTTCAAGGCCTTGGTTAGTTAAGAGATGATAATAACCTTTCCCAGTTAGGTCTCACACAAGGCCCCATTGCCTGGAACTATGCAAGATATGGTTGGCCAACCAAGCAAAACATATATTTTTTTTGAAAAAAATAAAGAAGAAGTAAAACCAGAAACTTCTAAAGATAATTATCTTTATTATTATTATTATTTTGGTGATGAAATATTGTATTAAATAAAATTTAACAGTACCTACTAAATGTTTGTTTTGTGAATTGATATGTTAGCCAAATTACACACCTACAATATGACGAAAAATTTAATGCAGCATATAGAGGTTTATTTTTACAATTTTTGGAATCAAAACAATAATTATAATTTGAAAGAACATTTTACCCATTTCTATCTGTGCACGTCTTTATCTATTCACATGCCATGATCACTATTTGCCTATGTATCATTTATTGATCTACCTAATCTATATATCTATATAAAAATGTAAGAGATTTAAAAAATTCTACCAAATGTCTCATATGGGTGTGGAGTCACATAAGACTCACATATGAGTCCCACATCTATGTGAAATATTTGATAAAATTTTTATAATTTCTAACCTTACTCATATATCTATCTATATCATGACTGCACCATCACTGCCTTTGCCAGCAATTACTTCTTGTTGCTTGTGACTTTTTTGGGAACTTTCTTGCGGTCCGGTGATGGTTCGATATTGGAGGTACAAATGAAAAAAAAATTCAAAAGCATAATTTCATTAAATATATCCTTATCATTAAAAAAAAATACAATTATGATAGAGACTTCACACATACATGACCTCCACAACCTCCACTCTCATCCAACCATTCATAATGTGAGATCCACACACACATCAAGGGCTAAGATCAAATTGAGAGTCATAAAATTCCCCAAAAAAAGATCCCAAACATTTCTGAAAAATATATATTCGACTAAATAACTATGGTCCATGATTGTGAACATGTTATTAAGTGATATTTTAGAAAGTTAATAAAAAGTTAATTTTTTGACTTTTTAAATTTTTTTAGTGATTTTTTTAATAAAAAAAAAAACTAACTCTTTAGCTAAAAAAATTGACTTGTTTGACTAAAAAATAAAAAAATAAAAAAAATTAACTCTTTTTAACTTCTTCTCAAAATGCCCCCAAATATTGTTTATTACCTGCATATCTCTCTGACAAAATTGCACATGTGGGTGCTTATTTAAGACCTCTGTGGATTCCTTCTCCAATAAATTATTGTCCTTTTATTTTTAATTCGCTCCCTCCCCACTGTATAAATCATTCAAAATATAATATTAAAAATGCATTAATATACGGATAGGGGAATTTTGAATAAAGCTTCCGACACCAAGCAGGGTGCTGGGGTCGTTTGTGATTGTTTAAAAAAAAAATTTATTTATTTATTATTATTTTTTTTCAGCCAATGATATTATGACACACTACTGGAGGTTGTCTGTGGAGGCCACCCACTGGGCGTCGGAAGCATGGCTGGGTGAATTTTATACCCAAATCATCATGTACACACTGTAAATGAAGGCAACACACTTTGGACCCCTTTGGGAAGCTACTCTCTAGTGATTTTTTTAATTTTTTTAATTAAATATAAATAAACAAATAATATGCTTGCGAGTGAATTTTTAATTCGTGTGAATGAATGATAATGAATCTTTTTAAACTTTTTGTACCAGTTAATTTTTTTTTTTTGACTTATTATTTTTGGGTTAAAATAATATATTTTCAAATGGGAGATAAGTGAAAAGTTGTTAGTTATCCATAAAAGGCATAGGTATCTCAAAATTATTAATTTTAATTTCTAACTTAAATATAATGACCAAATTGAAATTAAATTTATAGTATATGAATCAAATTATTCAATTTAAATCAACAAAGATCAAAATCAAATTTAAATCAAATTACAAAGATTAAAAATATAATTTGTCCTGAAAATAAAAAGATCCAGATAGACCACTTTTGAGTGATTGGAATCAAATTTGATCCCTAACTTTAACTTCACAATAATATCAAATTTATTTATGATAAGATCAAGACGAAATTAATTGTTCCCTTTCTTGTTTGTACCCTTTTGGACAACAAAAAAGCTTCCTACCCCGAGTGAGGTGTCACTGGGGGATTGGTCAAAAAAAAAAAACAGTTTTTTTTTTTTTTAATGTTTTCAGCGAATAGGGGGTCGCCACCTCACTGGGGGTCGACCCCCACTGGGTGTATGAATCACGGCTGTTTGGACAAACGGCCAAGTGTAGTTCGGATCCAACCCGACCCAGTGCATAGCATCATATTCGATACCAAGTCTCCATTTGGGAAAGGAAAGTGATTTGCAAATAAAAAGTTGTACAAAAAATCTTGCAAGAATAACGTGATAGTGATATTTTAAAAATTATAAATTATTTTAATGGGTTTATTTAATTTAAAGTGAATAGATACAAATCTTCCATGTCATTATGTATAGATTTTTTTATATAAATTTTCTATTTATATATGATCAATAGATAGGAAATGACATTTATGGCGTTCAATCTCTCACCCTCCTGTCTTCTCTTATTCGTCATCATCGTCAAGTGACTCTAAATTTATTTATTTGGTTAGACACCTCAATATATATGTATGTTAAATATTTTATCCCTAAATTAGATTATCAAAACAATCAAATCTTAATATTAACTCCAACTTCTACTCCCTAACTTCAATAAGATCTTTGGCTAGTCGTATTATCTTCAACAATCCCTTTTTAGCCTCTTTCTCATTACAACCATTGCTGTCACGCTTGCGCCTTCAACTCTATCCTTCCTCCTTATTCTCCATCGTTGCAAGTTCCTCTCCACTGTTGTAATTACCTTATATTCCACAACCATCACGATCTCTTCCCCGTTAATGCCGCCACCTTTTCATCTTTCTTTGCTGTTCAAAGTCCCATCCTAACTCCCTTCAAAGCCCTCTTCATCCTCCTCCTTACTTATTCACTGAAACTCTAGATCTTTGATCTAAGGTTTCGAAGGGGGGAAAAAAAAATAAAATACCTAGATTGAAAAATCTAGGGTTTTTAGAGAAAAAAAGAGGAATGGGGGGTTTGCAATGAGAAAGGTACTTGAATTGGGGTTTTGCAGCGGCAAAGGAGATGAAAAGATGAAGCGAGGAAGCTAAGAGCTAAGTATGAGACGACGCCGACACTAACAATGACTATGAAAGCAATAAAAAATAACCGGTGAGTGATTAAGGGTGCATGTATATAATATGTATTGTTTGAGATATTTTAAAAAAAAATATATATAAATTTGGCAAAGGGGGTATAATAAAAAAATGGTAACATCAAAAAAAAAAAAAAAAAAGAAAAAAAAGAAAAAATGGGGTGTGAAACCGAAACATTGGGTGCGTTTAAATCAAACCCATATACACTAAAAAAAAAATAAAAATTTATATATCCACACACACACACACTACAGTAATTATATTCGTATTTCTATAGTTTCTCTCAGTTCTGCGGAGAGAAAATCCCAACTTTTCTCTCTCTAAAAATTCATCATTTTCTCTCTCGCTCTTGTGTTATGGCGATTCCAGCGGGACCTGTTATCGTCTCGATGGGCGTTCTCTTCTTTCTCTCAGGTCTCCTCGTCAATCTCATCCAGGTAAAATCAAATCTTTCGAATTCGATGCGTCTGTTTGTTGTGTATGTTTGAATTTGACTGAGCCACTTGGTTAATAATTTGTGAAGTTTTGCTCAAATGTTGTTTGTATCTCTCATGGGTTCTGCGTTTTTTGGTGGTTTGTGTTGGAAATTTTGCTGCTTTTACTTATGGCTATGGATTACTAGGTTTTGTTGCAAGTTGATTGCATTTATCAAAGGAGTTCATGGAAAATTGGTAAACTTGCAGGTGCTTTCTTAGGTTTTATCTGTTAAGTTTGGTTCTAATTTGTCAAGTTTTGCTCAATTTTTCATTTGTATCTCCAAGGTTTCGGTGATTTTTTTCAATTTTTATTGTAATTTTCTCTGCTTTTACTTCTTCTTTGTGATAGCTATGAATTACGAGGTTTTGTAGCAAGTTGATTGCTTTTGTTAAAAGGGTTTAAAGAAAATTGGTAAACTTGCAAGTGTTCTTAGGTTTTATCATTCGTTTAGGCATTTTTTTCCTTCTTCTTCCCATCTCTCTCCTCCCATCTGTGGGGGATGGGTTGAGAAGGGGGAGGGGTTAGAGAAACACTGACTTGCTTAATCTAATGGATTGCAAGATCGCTCTTTTCACAATTATTCCAAAAGAGTCCATAAACTCATAATTAAGGGTTGGGTTGGTTTGAGATGTTTTAAAAAAGTATACTTTTTGACTTATTGGCTTATATGAGTTGAGTTTGATGTGATGTGTTAGAGAGATGATGTGATTTAAATAAGATAATGTGACTTAAATAGGATAGTGATTTTTTGATTTTTTTGACTTTTTTAAATTATGCCAAACCAACCCTAAATTCCAATTGAGAATTTGAGAGTATCAAATAATTTAGATTTACTTAAATTGAAGAATTATATAAACAAACCTGACGGTGATAACCTCATCATTACAACTCATCCTTTCTAATAATGGGCATAAATTCCTAAACCCACCAAATCTATATTATATATTAAGTAAGAGGCGTTTTCTAACCCCCAAGGTCTATGAGAGCTCTAATATGTCAATCTTAATTTTTTAATTTTTTATTTAAAAAAAAAAAAATTAACCTCAGTATTTATTAATTTCTCTCAACCCACAAGATTTTTTGACTTCTCTTATAATTACTGCAGTACCCAAGGTTTTAAAAAGCGGCCGTAACTGTTACGTAACGCCGTTATGTAATGGTTTTGGCGGTTACCGCCACCCGTTACGGCCGCTTTTACAGTGTGATTGAGATTCATAGGTGTGTTGGCCGTAGCAGTCGTAACGGTGTCGTAACAGCAGTAATGGTCTGTTACGCGCCGTTACGTAACGGTTCCAAACTGTTTCTTTCGCAAAAACACGCAAAAAAAAGTTAAAAATGGGGGAAGAGGGATAGAGAGAAGAGGGAAGATAAAGAGAAAAAATGGAGGAGCAAGAGATAGAGAGAGAAGAGAGAAGATGAATAACATGTTATTGATTTGTTGAAGCTGTAAGACTTATGTTATTCTATTCAATGCTAGTACTCAACTATTTTGTTTGTGTGTCTATGTATATATTGTTTGAAAATAATAATAATAATAAGTGTGGTCATTAGCTATTTAGCTTGGTTAAAATATGTATATGTATATATATATATATATATTTAGGCTTTTATTTATTCTTTTACTTTTATCATTGTTTATCTTATATATAATAGTTAGTGATTGATTTATTGTATAATATAAAGTCATTAATTATTAAAATAAAATGTAAAAAACTCAGTTTATAGTGATTTAAAAATATGAAATATATTGGATCATACTTAAAAATTTATAAAAATTAATCAATATTTATTTTTAACCCAATAAATATGATCATGGAAAAAAAAATGCATATTGGTAAGTTTTTTTCAAATTGTGCGAAAAATAAAAAAATTCACGATTCGTTAATTCACATAACTCGTTTTACACTTTTACACCTAACCGCGTTATCGCTACTGCTGATTACGACCGTAACCGCTTTTCAGAACCTTGGCAGTACCTTTTCTAAAACAAATAATTTGTATATTAAAAAAAATTTAAAACAAATATAAATATCTATATCTATATCTATCTATTTATTTATATCTATCTCTAACCCACAAATTTTGTGGATGTTTCAATATCTCAATCTAAATTTCTTGATTTTTTAATTTTTTTTAAAAAAAATCTTAGTATTTATTAATTTCTCACAACCCCCAAGTCTTACCCTTATAATAACACTTTAATGCATTAAGAATAAGTATAAAAAAAAATCTTGAAAAGTCCAACACATATGAATACATATCATTATTATCCATCATAATAACACTTTAATGCATTAAGAACAAGTATAAAAAAAATTATTTGAAAAGTACAAAACATATGATTATTATCAAAATATTAAACTTTAATATAATATAAAAAAACAAGACATTTAATTCATTGGAAAGTCCAACACATATGATTATTATCAAAATATTAAATTTTAATATAATATAAAAAAGAAGAAAAAAAAAAGACATTTGAAGAAAAAGACATTTAAAAATCACAATTCACATATATATCCCCTGATCAGTATTTATTATCTTTTTTCAATCCACGTGTCTTTTCACGTGCCTGCATTTATTAATTTGGTCAAAATTCTCTAATCAGCATTTAAAATCCCTGCATACAGATAATTATAGATACAACCCGTGCATAGTTACTGTAATACCCTTTTCAACTTCTCTCATACATTATGATTAGTGATAAGATTGGTAAACTATTTTTATAAAAAATCTTAAAAAATATAATTTATATATTAAAAAAAATTTAAAACAAATATAAATATTTATAATTATTCCGTACATAGCACCGGTGATAGGCTAGTCTCATAATTAATAGAAAGAGGTTCAAAAGCTTACAGTACTCAAAAACCCAATTCAGACTGTGCCACCTTCCAAGTAATTGGAAGAAATTGCAAAAGTGAATAATAAGATTCAAAAATCAGAAGAAACTAAGCAACATTTTTCACAACTAATACAAAAGAGTCAATAAACTCCCAACTAAGATTCAATTGAGGGCATTCAAACTATTCAGATTCAGTAAAATTGAAGAATTATACAAACCTATGTCACAACTTCGTGGTAAACGGGCATAAATTGCTAAACCCACCAATTCTCATAATTAATAGAAATCAGTTCACAAGCTCACAATACTCAAAAACCCAATCCAGACTGTTCCACCTTCCAAGTAATTAGATGAATGAAATTGTGAAAGTGAATAATGAGATTCAAAAATCAGAAGAAACTGAGCAACAATTTTCACAATTAATCCAAAAGAGTCAATAAACTCCCACCTAAGATTCAATTGAGAGCATTCAAACTATTCAAATTTTGCTAAAATTGAAGAATTATACAAACCTACCTCACAACTTCCTGTAAATGGGCAAAAATTGCTAAACCCACCAATTCTCATAATTAATATAAACAAATTCACAAGCTCACATACTCAGAAACCCAATTCAGACTGTTCCACCTTCCAAGCAATTAGATGAATGAATTACGAAAGTGAAGAATGCGATTCAAAAAAAGCCCAGAAGAAACTTAACGACTGACCTCGACAGATCTGAGATGTTGATGGGTTTTGTAATTGAAGGGCCTAGAACATGAAACAGATCAAGTCAAGGCAAGGCAATAATAAACTTGAATCGACATATAGAAGTCAATAAAACTTCAATCATGTACTGACAAACAAACCAATGCATGTGCAGATAGAGAGAGAAAGATTACCAATTGAAGTATCCAACGCGACCCAAATAATAAAAAAATGGAATTCAAACAGAGCATATATGTGTATATATATAATCAACATCTAAGAGAGAGAGAGAGAGAGAGAGAGAGAGGGAGGGGTCAATACAAAAGCCGCCAAGGCTCTCGCTGGCAGAGTTTGAACAAACTGATTTATGAGTCATATGAAAACTGAAACAATAGGGTGGTGTTTATTTTGAGGAATTGAGGCATAGAGACTAGATTAATACTCTTTTCGAATTAATAGTTTATTGTTTGGTTTAAAATTGTTGTTCTGGACTATTAGTACCTCCGGACTATTAGTCCCAAATATGTTAGACTATTGTGTCTTAGGGGGGGGGGGGGGACACAAATGGAGGTATAAGGGAGATATGAGATTAGGTAATGAAATAATTATTTTGACCTGTTACTATTTAATTATGTATTATATTTAGTAAAATCAATAAAATTTAAATGTCTCAATTTAAAAATAAAATAATTTCATTTAATTTTTATTGAGGTTTTATTTATTTGATTTTTTAAAATAATTTTTTATAGATATTTTATTGATATTTTATTTTAAAATTTTGTTTATATTTTATTTAATTTCATTATTTAAATTTTAATTGATGTTTTATTTAATTTCATTATTTAATTATTATTTTTTTAAAATAAATTTATTTAAGATTTTAATTAAAAAATAACATAGATTTTTATTGATATTTAATTTATTTAAGATTTAAAAAATAAATTTATTTAATTGTGCAAAAAATAAAATAAAATAAATTTTTATTTAATCTAGCTAAAAATAATTAAAATATTAAAGATATGTTTAATATTGTTATTACTTAGTAAATAATTGGAAATGATAAAATAGTCATTTGAGTATTTATTCTTCTCCATAATATCCTAAACAAACATACGATTCAATAAAATAGTTCAATCTAAACATCTAATTCCATGACTAAACAAACATAGGATACAAATCCTGTCCAACTAAATAATCCGAGGACAATGTATCTTAGGACTAACAGTCTAATGGATTCCAATTTTCCTTTATCTAGTACGTCTAAACAAACACACCCTAGATGTATTATTTTATTGTTGAAATGACCAGAGATACCCCTGTTTTCTTCACTAATTCTGTTTTTAACTGCTTTGTTAACTGTAATTACTTGTGGGTATTTTTTTGTCATTTTACCACTATTCCTTATCTCTGACTGCAATGGTGTGAAAGTGTCTACAATTACTAAAATATAATTAGTAGCAGGATGAAATAAAAGGAAATGATAAGTTCTTGGCACATTACTAGTTGTTCTTATATTTGGTCTCTTTTATATTTTGATTCTTTTACTTTTAATTTATTCAATTTTGATTTTTAATTTTAAATTTTGTGTGAATTTGATTTAGTTGATAATGTCGTTAATGTTTTTAACGGAAAATAATCACTGAATTTCTTGATTTTTAACTCATTGAATTTAGTAAATTTATAATTTTACTCTAAAAATATGACACATGTCACTTATATATATATATATTTATAAAAAAAAAATGTTAAGAATTACACCAAATTGAAACAAAATCATAAATTCAGTATTAAAATCGAACCAATTGAAATTATAGCGACCAAAATGACACAAGAACTAAAATACATGAACTACAATCACAATTTTTCTTAAATTCTTTGAAAATCATACCAATGCGATTGGTTCATTTTGAGTACAGTTTTAGTTATATTTAACATAAATTTAGGCACTATTTGGCCTCCATCTTTTTATTTTTGTTATGTCACATCAATTTTTTAATTGTTTTACACATTTTTTTAATATAAAAAGGCAAAAAATATACTTATTTAAATTATTCAAACACTCTCTTAAATAATTTTTCTACACATTATGTGTTCTAATTTTTATTTGGAATCTTGAAGTAAAAGTTCATATATATTTATATATATATAGTAGATCTTATTCACTTCATATTAGTACCAATTAAAAATCCTATGACACAAGAAATGATCTCAAAATACTAAGGCATTATTTGGCATAAACTAAATATGTGTATTTATTTGGGTTATATCACATCTCTATTTCTATGCCCATTTTTTCATAAAAAGTTAAAAAAAATAGAAAAAATTACTCATAAATCCCATTTTGATAAATGTTGCTCTAGTTAGTCCTGAGTGTTTTTTCTTAAACCATTTAGTCCTTTTTATTTTTGATATAATATACATTTTTGATATGTTATGTATGGAGTTTACATTTTTACCCATCAAATGTGCTATACGATTAGGCCCCAACATTATCAACATCAGTGATATGGTCAACATCATCGCCACAACATCATCACAACATCACAACGCCATGATCAACATCAGCGCCTCCACACCGATCTCTTTCTACTTTCTCTCTGTCTAGATCCTCCGCCGATCCACATCGATCCAATACCACCGCCGTGAGATCGTGAGAGCCGTTGCTTCGCCACCGCTTGTCTGCACCGTTTGTTCGTTTGTTCGATGGTTTGCACTCGTCTGCAACGTTTGTTTGATCCGACATTAATCAAGTAACAATGTTTGTTCTGAATGTTCTTGATGTTTTTGGGTGTTTCACGATGATGTTCAAAATTTACACACTACTGTCACCAGCAGAACATCATCAAAAAATCGACACACAGTTGAACATCAGATTCTTTGTTCAGCATGTTTGTGGGTGTTCTTGATGATGATGGTAAAAAATGAACAACAACAATAATTTGATGTTTGTGGGTGTTTGTGGGTGTTACTTGAATCTGATGTTGATAATCTGATGTTCATTTAAAACAAACATTGTTACACAAAAAATCAAAACATCAGATTCATGCTGTTTGTGGGTGTTTGTGGGTGTTCTTGATGTTTGTGGGTGTTTAGTGGTTCGAACATCCGATTCATGCTGTTTAGTGGTTCGAACATCAGATTCATGCTGGGCAGAAACAATAATGAATCTGATATTAGATTAATTAATCTGATGTTTGAATCTGATGTTTAAATGAATCTGATGTTTTGATGATCTTGCCGATTTTTTGATGATGGTAAATTTTTTTTAAATGAATATGATGTTCTCATGTTGCTGTTGTTCACGATGATGTTCACGACGTTCTGATGTTGCTGTTGTTCACAATGATGTTTGATGATTATTTGATAATGATAATGGTTAAATTTTTTTAAATGAATCTGATGTTTGAAACACCCACAAATATAAAAAACATCGGATGTTTGGACAAGGAGAGGAATCTAAAAAAGGTCTATAGTAAGTTTTTTGGACAATTCGGTAAATTATACATAAACACCAATCCAAAATTACCCCCTCAATTACTGATCCAGATGCGTAAAAAAAAGGGTACTAATGTCTTTACACATAAAATAGGACCTATTAGGCCAACAAAAAAACGTCGGGACTAAATAGGTTAACATTTTCAAATTAGGGATTTAATGGTGCTTTTTTTAAAAAAATATACTTATTTAAATAATTTCAAACAACCCATAACTAGTGTACTAATAAATATATTAACTAAAACATAAGACATATATATGATCTATCACTTGACGTGAGACCTATTTAACATTATGTTTAGTTAAAATACTCGTTGGCACACTGGTTAACGCTTGTAACATTATTGAAAATCTCAAATTAATATTGAGCTAATTATAGTTATAAAATCAAATCTCACTAATTATGGCCGTAAAATCAAAATCTTACTAGTTATGATTACAAAGTTAAATTCTACTAATTATGGTTACAAAACAAACATCTTTTGGTTAGTTATATATGATATTAATTAACCCTTACTGTTTTAGTATGATTTAATTTCATAACTATAATCATACATATTTTGGTAGGGGTTCAAAAACTAGGCTATATATTTTATTAACATTAATGCAGTATTTAGTTCATTAGTTTGGCAAATTGTCAAAAAGTCAAAAAGTTATTCAAAAAGTTAAAAAGTTATTACTATTCACCAAAAGTCAAAAATTACGGCTGCGCAATTCTCAATCCTAATTTTCCCCTATACACTAATTTATACAATTTTTTAATACATATTTTTTCATAAAAAGTCAAAAAGTTAACCCAAACAATCATATTTTTTTCCTCAACTTTTTAATTTAAAAAGTCAAAAAGTGCACTTATTTAGGACATCCCAAACAATAAGATTGTAATAGAATAGTCATTTTATCAAAAGGCCCATTCTCATTTTTGGTTGAGTAAAAAAATTATGTTTAAAATTGAATCATATCCACCAATTTAAGAGAATGGTTATTCCATTAGGAGGTCAATAAATAATCATCTCATTCATGCTTAAAATCTATACAGCGAACCAAATATTACCTACAAATTTTTGGATTAGGATCTATATTTTTCATGTGTAAATATTTAAATTAGAGGATAAAATTATAACATTAAGATTAAAAATATATTTAGATTTTAAATAATAATATAAGGGTGTGTTAGGTAAAATATAAAAAATGGTGACTATAAAATAAAAAACCTCGTAATCATAATACATAGTTGAAACAATAAGGGCAAATTACAAACACCCCCTCTTGATTTGGTAAAAATACAGATTCTCTTGAGATTTGAGAAATTACGTCCCGTCCCTTGAGATTTATATTTCAATAACAAATTATCCCTTGAGATTTTTATTTTCATACAGATTCCTCCTTAATTTTCCCTAATTTGTTATGAAAATTTGACCCTCAGGGAAAAATTTGTAATTTTTCAAACCTCAGGAGGAATTTATAATTTTACCAAATCTCGAGGGGGGTGTTTGTAATTTGCCCAAACAATAATACATTACCAAATGAAGAGTTCAACGATAACATAATTTTTTATTTATTTTTCATTGACTCATCATTAAGAGCTAGAGGAAGAGTGGGAAATGATATATCCATTTTTTTTTATTTGCTATGTATATTATTAGACATTATGGTATAGAAAAATAATGGGCAAATTACAAACGTCTCCCTCGAGATTTGGTGAAAATATAGATTTCCTTCTGAGATTTAAAAAATTACATCCCGCTCCCTGAGGTTTATATTTTCATAACAAATTACCCCGTAAGGTTTTTATTTTCATACAGATTCTTTCCTAATTTCTCCTAATTTGTTATGAAAATTTGACTCTCAGGGGACAATTTGTAATTTCTCAAACTTCAGGAAGAATCTGTAATTTTATCAAATCTCGAGGGGGTGTTTGTAACTTGCCCAAAAATAATACATTTTGAAACTCGAAATTGATAAGGAGAAAGAAATATGAATAGAACCAACGTGACATTATTTTAGGATACTGAGACGGTTTCTCTTTAAGGTCCCGTTTGTTTTCAGAGATAGAATGGAGGAGATTGATAGTGAGGGGATTAAGTAAAATTATGTTTGTTTTGATGATAGTTGTTAATGTAGGGATTGTAAATTATTTTTATATAAAATAAATATAAAATAATAAAAAAAATTAAACATTAATGTTTTAAAAAAAAAAATACCCAACATGTAAAAAATTAAAAAAAATAAAATAAAATAAAAAATTTCTAGAAAAAAAATAAAACAAATAAAATAATGATTTTTACTTAACAAAAAATACAAAAAAATTAAACATTAATGTTCAAAAAAAAAATGCCGACATGTAAAAAATAAAAAAAATAAAAAAATTTCTAATATGTCGGACTATTTTTCTAATACCAAGTCTTGGAGGCCCATCCTAATCCGGAGTTCACTGTCAATCCCCGCCCCATCTCTCAAAACAAACACATTATTAGTGGGTCCCACCTCACTACCAATCCCAATCCCCCCTCTAACTCTCTAAACAAACAGGGCCTAAGTGTTTTAGTTATTTATTTATTCTTGTTTTTTGGATGTCCACATGCTAATTATTTTACCTTCTCTAATTTTAGTGTGTTTGGTTTTAATTTTTTGAAAATTAAATTTTTTATTTTTCGTATTTTTTTATTTTTAGTGATTTTTTTTAAATTTTAAGCAATTTTAAATTTTTTTTATATGCACGTTATTTAGATGTATCTAAAAAATAAAATGTTTGTAAAAAATTATTTTAAAAATTAATAAATACACAAGAATTCGAAAAATATACTGAATTCTCATTTTTTTTTGTATTTTTGGTATTTAATGAATTTTTTAAAGATTTTTTTCACAAACATTATATTTTTTAAGTGTATTTATGTGAGTTGTATCTAAAAATTAAAAAAATTGCTTATAATATTAAAAAAATTGAGTAAAAAAAAATTTAATTTTTTTAAAAGTGAATTCTGAAAATTCAAACAAAACAAGCTGATTTATTTCCTCAACCTCCTTCTTCCTTTACCTTTTTTCCTCAAAAACTAGTAATTAATAAATAATAATCATCCAAAATAGCTAGCTAAGCAGAGTTAGAGTACATACTAACTAACTTAACTAAAATAATGATTGAAATGACAAATGATGATTCATTTGCTTGGGTCTGAATGGTGAAAGTTATTGAAATGACAATAGGTGGCCAACTATTTTATGCATGTAGGAAGCTTAAGTTTGTTGGGCCTTCTCCGTAAGGCTCTTCGCAGGAAAGTTTATAAACAAAAATAAATAAGGGAACTTACTGATAAGTCCCATGTATCAAGTTCAAAACCAAGCTAATTCTAAAACAAAATTTGTACCAATTAGTCTAATACATTTTTAATTGTTATCAAATTTTTTTTTTTTTTAAATTTACAGACACTGTTCACATCTTACTACCGTAGGACTTCCGTCAAACGGTCGCCGGAGACTCGTCGGAATGTTCAACAGCGCCGGAGTTTCGCCGGAAGTTCGCCGGAGTGTTAAGAACATTAATGGAAGTCGCCGGAATGTTCAGAACGTTTACTGGACGTTAAGAACATCACTGGAGACTCACCGGAATGTCTAGAATATTGCCGAAAAAAAAAATGAATAAATGGATAAATTATAGCAAAAAAAACATAGCAAAATGTGCTAAATATTGATAAACTAAAAGGAAAAAAAATGAAACGACAAAAAACAGCAACAATGGGAAAAACATATGTTATTTTTCAATTTTTGTAAGGTTCAAGCAAATAATCTCTAAATAGTGATCAAACTGAAAAGTAAGTTTTGAAACTGTAAAATGTTACAGTTTCAAAACAAAAATCTATTAAGCATTTATCCTTATTAATCAAACTGAAAAACATGTTATGAAACTATAAAATTTTACAGTTTTATACCATGATTCATTCTAGCACCAAAAAAAATTTGAAACTGCAAAATTTTACAGTTTTCACCGCCTGTAACTAAAACTCGAAAACTACTTGTTCAGAATTTGAAAATTTTCTCCATTAGAATAGAAAAACAGAAGTGTATAGCAGAGAAAAAAAAAAAAAAAAGAGATCGAAGGAAAAAGGCGCATGTAGAGAGAGGATTGTACTCCGACAACTATTTTTTGTTTAGATCTAACCAAATCTGATGTAGATCTACTCAGATCTGATATAAATCTGAGTAGATCTACATTAGATCTAAGTAGATCCACTCATCTTCTTGTGTCAAAAAGTTTGGAGTCTTATTCTCACTCTCTTCATTCAATTGGTTTAAAGAATTCAATTTATCAGCCTTGGCGCAAAATTCTTTCGCTGAAAATGAATTACTTTTGATTCTTCTAGAGAGTGTCAGAGAGAGAGAGAGAATTGAAATGCTCTAAAAAACAGAGTTTTGGAGTTTGAATTTTTTGGGTTTTCGATAGTGCTTGAAATTTTGATCTCCGAATAGAAGAATCCCAGAAATGGTTGCAGATCTTTGAAGCTTCAACTGAAAAATCAAATATTCTGTAAATCAAACACTCAAATTCACGTGTTCGAACAAATTATAGCAATAAAAAAACCTTTGAATCATCCGTTGATCTACACGAGTCTTTCACAATCTTCTTGTTGAATGTAACAATTTCTATGTAACAATTTCTACCTACTGCACCTACAAATACTCCACCTACTCCACATTAGTTAGTGCTCCATTAGTTAGTGCTATAGTTAGTGCCCCATATAGTTAGTGATATAGTTAGTGATCCATTATGGTATAGTGCTCCATTATGGCTCCATTGTATCCCATTTCTCTCTATAAAAGAAAGCTCTTGTAAGAACATTATCAATCAATCAATAAGATCAATACATTAATTTCCTACATGATATCAGAGCTGGTTTAGCACCTAGTATTTTTTGCTTCACCGGCGGGCGGCAACCTCGCCTTGGCTGCCCGCCGGACCTCAACCTACTTCCTTGGAGAGCCCAAACCAGGGGTTCTCATTTCCAAGACATAATGGCTGATAAACATCAGTACCCAACCATCATTCATAAGGTAGTGGCCGCCTACATCGAGCTCAATGCTCAAATGCACTATGGGGGCTATCGAAGCCTGCTCCTTACCAGAGACGGTTTTCATATGGGAACTACTCTAGTGTTGCATTGCAGTATCCCATGACACAAACATGCCGAACTACCCATGATCTGTCAATGGTTGCTGCAAATGCTTCACCTGTGTTTGTTCAAGCTCCTGCTGAGAAAGGCTTTGTGGGTGATAAAGAGAAAGCAGGCTTGGAGACAACATATGAGCTCTTCTATTACACACTTTTGGTGCTTCTAGTGCACCATCCTTTAGTTTTGGTTCCAATCCATTTAGCCAATCAACCGCATTTGGAAGTAGCCCATTTGGTACTTCTCCATTTGGAGCCCAAGCTACAACTCCAACATTTGGGAGCTACGGTTTTGGGCACTGCTTTTGAGGGGTCAACAAGGGAAAGTAGGGTGGTTGCTTATACACCAACAAATGAGTTAGATAGTGGCGATGGTACCTGATCTTTGGAAAGTTGGAGTCAACATCGGCCATGCCGGTCTACAAAGACAAAAGCCATGAAGAACCGAGATGGGAAGACTATCGGTTGGGTGATAAAGCTTTTGGGTAGTCATCCGATAGCCCATTTGGGTCCCAATCAGTTTTTGGACAGGCTAATAATGCAAGCGACAATCTATTTGCTCCCAAACCCTTTGGTAGTACAAACCCTTTTGGTTCGCAGACAGGGGTTCCATTTTTGACTAAGACTTCAACTGGCATTTTGGTGCAACACAATCATCATCACCTTTGACTTCCATGCAGTTTTGGTGCTTCGTCACTCCAGCTTTTGGTAGTTCCATGCTTGCTTTTGGAGCTTCATCAACTCCTTTTGGAGCTTCATCATCATCAATTGGCGGTTCTTTTGTTTTTGGACGAAGTCTGTTTTTAGTGGCTTTGGGTCCAGATTACCCAAACAAGTCCTTTTGGAAGCACATTCCAACAATCACAAATGCATTTGGGAGCAGCTTATTTGGTTCTTCTATTTTTTTTGGCGCATCAAGTCAACCTACATTTGGCACTTCTACCACTCCAACTTTTGGTTCAACTAGCACTCCTTCCTTTGGTGCCACAAGCTCCCCAGGTTTTGGTGCTACAAGCACACCAGCCTTTGGTTCCACAGCAAGTCCAACATTTGGAAGCACGGGTACTGCATTTGGTGTCTCAAATGCCTCTGTATTTGGATCTGGGGGAGCATTTGGGGCTTTAAGCACTCCTGTATTTGGATCATCAAGCACCCTACCATTTGGCTTTGATTTCTTCTCCAAGAATTGGAATACTTAGAAAAAGAAATCTGGGTCATCCAAAAAGAGAAAGCAATTGCAGTAATGTCACCAACCTTATTTTATTCATGCCGGGGATCAAACCCGATCACCATTTTACACAAAAAAAAAAAAACAACCACAACCCATAACCACCACAAACAACCGGCCTCACTTCTTCGCCTCTGTCGCCGGTCTCTTCCTTTTGCCCTCCTCTTGGGCGACTCTGGCCGGCTCTGCCTCAGTGCTTCCCACGCCGCCGAGCACGTTCACTTCCCGTTGCTCCTCAAATGTCACATATGGCGGACCTCCGAATCTGAGCATCACGGTGGCCTTCCGCTTCAGTTCCTTATTTTCTGCCTTCAGCACACATATCTCTGCTCGGGCATCCTTATACATGCCCTGGAGCAGAGCCAGTTGGGCGTTTAACTGCTGCACCTCATTTGTCCTACTCTGAAGCCGGTGCGACAGGTTTGAGACCGCAGTCATGGTCTCAACACATGACTTCAATGCGTAATAATTCGCCTCAATATCCGATTGTGCAGCCATTCTTTGCTCCACAGACAGCATTGGAAAGTTCAAAGGCACAAAACCAGGGGCGCTTGGTCCAGGGGCGCTTGGTTGCGGTTCAAGGGCACCTGCCCCGGCTATCTCTCTTGTGGACTCGTTGAGGTCGGGAAAGAGAGTGAGCAGACCACGGGACGAAGAGGCTATGTTCTGGGTAGCTGAACGGGAAAAAGAGGCCATATTCAGGGTTGGTTGTAGAGTGTTTCAGAGATAACAGCTCTCAGAGAACGACGAGTTTTTTTTCAGAGTTTTTTTCAGCTGGTTTGTTCTGTATCAGCGGCAGCCTCGCCTTGGTTTAAATAGGCAAGGCAGACCCGCGCCTCACGCGCCTCTCGGCGCCAGACGACAAATCGGCGCGCCTTTTGATGGCTGTCGGGCACATCTTTTGATGGCACGCCTTTTGATAGCACTCTTTTTTATGGCACGCCTTTTGATAAGATTGGGCACGCCTTTTGAGGGTCCGACAAGACTCGGTAAACTGTCTCGACATTGATTCCGGTTAGCTTCTATATGGGTCTGACAAGACTCAGAATCGTCCCCGACATTGATTAGGTTAGCTCTTATATGGGTCCGATAAGACTTTGTAAACGTCCGACTTTGATTAGGTTAGCTTCTATATGGGTCCGACAAGACTCGTAAACTATTCGACATTGATTTCGGTTCTCGGCTACAACGGTTCGACATACCAGAGTATAGTGTCTTCTACAACGGTCCGACATGACCTCAGAACTGCTTTTCTACAACGGTCCGACATGACCTCAGAACTGCTTTTCTACATCGGTCCGATATGACCCCATAAACTATCTTCTACAACGGTTCGACATGACCCCATAAACTGTCTTCCACCTTGGTCTGCCATAACCATACGGTCTTCTACAACAGTCTGACACGACCATACAGTGTCTTATAATTTATATGTATTATATTGAAATTTATGAAATTTGTGTCATTTTTTGATAAAGATATTGAAATATTTTTCTTCTTAAAGAACTTATAACAATTTTGCTTGTATTACGTACTCTACATAACTCAAATAAAATAACAACTTCCCCTAATCTTAATGCAAATTAAGAAACAAACATATAAGATTTAAAGTTATATTGCATATCAAAATATAAAAGGCAATAAAAAAAAGTGTAAACACTGAATAAAAACAGAAATTAAAATTATATTGTCATACACCAAAAGAGTGGTTAAAACTTTACAAAAAGTGGGTTAAAACTTTTCAAAATATGTATGTTTTACAAAAGACGTGTCAATGACATGTCTTCAAATATGTGTTTGCCCAAACTTCCTCCTCATTACTTTCCAAAAAGTCTTTGTATTAACTTGTATATATTCCTAATGAGGAATATGCACAACAATCTGGTAATTTGTGGAAACAAAAAAAATATAGATTAATACATTTGTTGGAAATATACATATCAAAATATTTGGAGATTAAGATTACTTTATTACATCTCCATCGAAGCAAGCTAGTTGTATTTCTCCTTTTAAGCTCTATAGATTTTTCAATCCAATCATAACAAAATCCAAATTTCAAATTATTATTAAATTGAAATTTTATAAAAAAGTTATATAATCAATAGAAATAAATCTACATGGTTACCTTTTGATAAAACGTCATATAATCTACATAGAATACTACAATAACACTTCAGGATAAACAATATTTGTAGTAGAATCCAAACCATCTTTAGGGAGGAGAATACTTATACGATCAAAGGATGTACATCTAGACAATGCCACATATAATTCCCCATGGCTAAACACTGGTATATGCAAATCAACCCTAACAAATTTCACAGATTGTCCTTGAGATTTATTAATGGTCAAGGCATATGCCAATCGGACTGGAAATTAACGTTTTGTCATTTAGAAAGGCATTTCTGAAGGAGATGGTGTCAAAGATATCCTTGGTATGAATGCCAAATTGCCAAACTTTTCTCCAGTTAAAATTTGAGCTTCAATTATGCGAGTGCCGCACCTACTAACCATCAATTTTGTACCATTACATAGTCTATCTTTCGGTGTAATGTTTCTCAACAATATTATAAGACAACCCACTTTCAATTCTAACTTAAAAGTTGGCAGCCCAGGAGGGTCCAATGAATTTAAATATTCATTAGGATATCTATTTGTAATGATAGGATCAATTTCATTATCTTTAGACATTTTATTTGCTGCAAGATAAGTATATAATCTCCCTGAAAAGATATTCAACGCAGTAGTATTAATGTCATTGACGCCATCGTTACGCGCAGACAGAATTGTGCGTTCAGTTAAAAATGTTGGGGTTGACGTCTCTATCATATTCAATTGTGGATAAACTGTAGAGAGTAATTCATTCAAATCTTGACATTTGTGTATTGTTGATGGAAGGTTAACGATTTCTTGAGGATTTGTCCCAATTTAAAAAAAAAAAAGTAAAATCAATAAAAAAGTAAGAGTGTAAACACAATTTGTAAATTTAAAATAATCTATATAATAAAGGTTAAAGTAGTGTTACCTCCATCAAGAAATTTGCAAAATTAGCACTTTCATGACCTTCATGATTCAAGCGCATATTCAAAACCAAAGTTAAGATATATATATATATGCTTCCATAGAACAGAGTGTCTTAATGATATATTCACAATTTGCTCATGAACTCCTTTGGGTATAACTGGTAAGATTTGTCGAAAGTCTCCACCAAGAACAACAGTAATACCCCCAAATGGCTTTTCACTATCACAAATATCCCTCAATGTACGATCAACCGCCTCAACATAATGTCTATGTTGCATAGGAACTTCATCCCAAATTATGAGTTTTGTTTCTCTAAATAACTCAACTTGTAATGATTGTTTGCTAAACCCACAAAGTGAATTTTCCAAGACATCTAACGGAATGGAAAATGTTGAATGTGCAGTGCGACCTCCTACCAGTAACAATGATGCAATTCCTGACGAAGCCACAGTAACAACGATATACCCAAGGCTGCGACATTTTAATGCAATCATATTGTACATAAATGTTTTCCCTGTTCTAGCACCTCCATTTAGAAAAAAAATAATTCCTTTATTTTGAAAACTGAATAAGTGATTGTGTTATAAGCATTCCGCTGTCCATTATTGAGACAATCAATAGTAATTTGTGGATCTGCATGTTGTGCCTCACTCTGCAGTTGTTAATGTTCGAATATCAATCAATTACCAACTACTGCACTCCAATTTGTAGTAGGTTGTGGCATGGGTGACAAGTCAATTAAACTTTTGCCTGATTTATGAAGCATTTGATTCAAAAGATAGAGACCATAATCTTCAATTTGAGCCTCAGTTGCGTTAGAAATGACAAACAATGTACGAATCTTATGTGTAAGATCATCACATATATGCGTTGAAAATTGATTCCATAATGCCATGGATTTAGTGGAGAACATTGGGTGAGAATAATACTAAACAACCTCTTCAATTGATATCCAGTTTTTATAACTGCAGCCTCTTCCAAGCATTGTATCCATTCTTCATCATCTTCTAAAAACCCCCTTGCAACACATGCTAATTTAAATGTATCATGCATAACATTATTGACCGTGCGTAAAGACTAAAACGACTTTGGTCCTTTGACAACGGTTAGTAATAAACGCAGATAAAATCTCTCACCACAATTAGGGCTAGCGAAGTACATTCTACCAATTGCATATCCTCTCTCTCTTGATTTCCATCTCTTTTCTGACTTGAGCCACACAAAATGTTGTGGAAATTCTTGATAAGTGAATGGACATTCATCTTCATTGGCAGCACAATATGCAAAGAAGCCAGTAAGAGTTGACATTTGTTGACTAGCTCTAGATTGAATTGTTTCTAATGACTCTTCTGGGTTAAAAACAACGCGATGAATTCCAGGTAAATGAAGTGCCAATCGTACAACTGTTGGCATCTCTGCATGCAAAGGATAACCAAATATTTGCCAAGCAGCTTCTGGAGGTCCAATATACCTTGCATCGAGATATTGCTGAATCTCATTTGTCATTCCTAACACCATCGTTGTACGATCATAACCTTTATAAATGTACTTATGTATATAGTTGACACATCTTATTCCGGCACAAACTTCCACATTTATATGACAGTTGAAAAGTTTAGAAAGATATGCATTGTATGGTACGACATCCTTGTTATCAACTTTTTGCCCCCTCACAGTATGTACTTGACCATTATTACGACGACGATAGATAGGGTATCCATCTTGATCCATAGTTGTTTCTGTGAAAACTCGAGGGTATCTCTTAGTGCATCTACCATTTTCTATACATGGCACTTGCGGATTTCGAGCACCACATGGTCCATGTACCATACAACATTTGATAGTTTCAAAAAGTATAGGATCATCTTTTGGGTCTGAAAATTTTGCACAGACCATTTGTCTACTTGAGCACATGTCCGAATTTTGTCTAGACCCTTAAGAAATAAAAGTGCATGCATATGAGGGAGGCCTCGTTTTTGAAATTCAATTGTAAAAACATGTGCAACTTTATTTCCAAACACTTTATTTGTTTCTATCTCCTTCATCAAACATTTTCTCTTCAACTCAAAAACAAGGGCAATTAAATCAGGACGATCAATAGGTTTTTGATGTGGTAATAATGCTGAAGTAATTTCTGGCTAATTGGGATTTGTAGTCATGGTAAGAAAAATATCTGGGTGTTGGTTGTATCGCGTGATAGCCATTGAATCTTGAAAGATTTCAAACATATGTCTAGGACTACCTGTAAATGAAAATGACAAAACAAACCTTTGACCAATTTGACTAGGTCGCACACAATCTGGATCCATATCTGACAAATCTTGGTAAAGCTCAACCCGAAGTTTCCCTTGATTAAGCTTGTAGTATGTCAATCGATTTTGCTCAGTTGCAGCCCAAGCATCTACCAAAAACTCTTGAAATAGTTTCCCACTTCTCAAAATTGTTGAATACTCTGTGGGTCGTTCAAACAAACGATAACTATAAAAATCTATTTGAGTAAGTTGATCAGTTGAAGGTCGATCATACTGAACGTTCCACAATTTCAACTCAGGTTCCCATCCAAGCTTACCATATGGAAATAATAGAACATAATGTAATGGCAAGTATGCTGGGTGACATTCATTAATTTGCATCAACTCATTATTTCCTCAGAAATGTAAGATAATATCTCTGATTCCATGTACCTCTGTTCCATTACCTGGTATTAAAATTGCAATCTCATCTGCAGTTGGTAAGTTATACCGGCGTCGATCAGTTGTTGAATTGTAATGAAGATGAGGAGGTAGATTGTGTCCTGGCGAGTCTAATTGATGTAAAATGGCATGAGCCTGGCGAAATTTATCTACAAATGCATTTACTTGCAACAAACTATCCTGAATAGTTTTGAGAATATCCCTTCTCAAGTTAGGATTTCTACGATTATGAATTTCTAAAGCTGAATATGGGTCATAGATATACAATTGAGCATAACTCGCATCCTGCCCTGGTTATGATTGTAGTGATCCTGTTCAATGTCGCAATTCCCCATGAATTATGAATGATGTAGGGCCCCTTCCACTGAGTACTCTATGATCCAATGTAGCACCAAGACTCGTAAAAGCATTGGCTGCATTGTACACTCGAGTATAACTTCGAAAGGATTTTGATTGATCATTATTCTCATCATAGAATGCCTGAAGTGGTGGATGGGGTGTAATAAGTAAAGGTAGCTTAATCTTTCCTTCCAAACAACAAGTTCTGAATAAGGGGCGCTGCATAGATGATTTTGTCAATTTTTCATCCATCCAATGTAAGGCTGAACAATAAGGACATAATACATCCATCTTGCCAAGATAATGGCGGCAAGAATCTTTGTGTGCCCGGGCGTCAATCGATGTATTCATAGGCATATCTTCTAATTCATCATCAGTACATAGATCTTGAAGAAATCGATTTATAGGAGTAGACCTACGAATATTTGTATATAAATAAAATTCTATAAAACAAAACGGTATGAGTAAAAGTATGTATTTGAAGATTAGACATAATAGTTTACCGATTCCTTTATAGAGCTAAAGATGTGCTTGGCATAGAAAACGAACATGTATAATGATGGGTAACCATTGTTCGTTTTGTGCCGAATGAGAATCTTCAATTATTGTTTCCCACTCCAAGCGAGTGCGATCGCGACGAATTGATGTTAAAGAAGGTTGTCTTAGTTGAACACATTCTTTTAATCTCTCTTGTTCTCGTTGCAAGCATTGAAATTCAAAGTATGACTTTTCATTTTTTTCACGCTTTCGCCATGCACGTTGGGCCAATGCAGCTTTTGATATACATTATCATTTTGTGCCTAAAATGAAAATATTTTATCATTGATGCAAAATATGTGAATATTTTGTGCTTAAAATGAAACTATCTTCTTATTTCTTTCATTTCTCTTAATTTTGTTTTCTATTTTATTTGTTTTATACCTTTAATAGTGTTATCTTTATTTTTTTCTTTCTTCATGCTTATTAAAAACCAATGTTTTTTAGTTTCTCATTTCTTTATATATTTTTTCTTCATGTAAGTAGCAACTTATGGATGGTACATTATAAATGCACATGTATCTATGCAAAATAAAAATAATTAAATTTGGAAAAAAAAACATACAAATAATAGCAAGTTACAGGAAAATATATTATCATTCTACAGAAATAACATAAAACAACAAATTCATTTTATACACTCATACCTTTTAACTATTCGAAATTTTGATTAGTTTTGCATCATATTTTTAAAAAAGAATATATACCACTTGACATGCATTTGTCATTCTCTTGTCAGTAGGAGCCATCTTTTCTTTTCCTTTAGACATTGGGTTGACATTTTCTTTTTCTTTTGCCTAACAAATATAAACAAAATATTCAAAAGATCAAAAAAATCTTATATAATCTTATATAAATAAAATACATACGATATTTGACTTGATTTTGTACGTACCGCACGAACACAAATAACATTAAGGGCATGCTCATCAGGGATGACCACACCAATATTTCTAGATGGGGTTGTAGGAGCAGACCTACAGAAATAGATTGTGAACAAATTAAAATCTATATAATAAAGTGGTAATAGTAAGAGTATATATTTCAAGAATTAAACATAGTTGTTTACCAATTTGGTGTTAAAGAAAGTTGCCTTGGGTTAATACATTCCTTTGATCTTTCTCGTTCTTGTTGCAGGCGTTGTCCCAATTAGTATGCAGAATGTGGCTTTTGATTTTTTTCTCGTTCTCGTCGTGCACGTTGGACCAATGCAGCTTTTGATAACGCATTATCATTGTGTGCCTAAAATGAGAATATTATATAAGTAGATGCATAAAATGTAAAGATTATCCCCTCTCTTGCTTCCCTTTCATCATGTATTTTTTCTTCATTTTAACTAACTTTTCCTCTTCACTCGGTTGAGTTCTTAGTCATACAAGAACCAATGCATGTATTGATGAAATTTAAAAAGGGAGGAAAAAATAATTTGAAAACACATTAAGCACACAAAACTGCAAACTCACTATGCACTTATTGGTTTAAAGACACTATCTATCTCTTTACAAAATGTACATTGAAAAGGTAAATATTAGATCATTGGGTACGTAAAATGTGAATATTAGCGTGTAATGTTTTCTACTTTCCTTTTCACTCTTCTTATTCTTTCCGTTATATTAAACTTTATTTTTCTTTTTTTTTTCTTTCCTTAAGAACTTCTTATAAGAAAAATAAAAATTAAAAAAATTATATTATGTAGTTTTCTTTTCATGACATATTTGTTCCTTATTCTTTTCCTTTTTCGTTTTTTTCTTTTACATTTTTATTATGTTATGTTGTAAATGCAACATGTGTTCATACAAATAGACAAACATATTAAAAATTCAGATTAATGTTCATACAAATGCATTAGCATGTTGTACAAATGCTTACTTTAACATGATTCAGAAAAACATTTCACATTCAATAAAAACAATTGAATAAATATTTGAAAAAGAAACTTTTAAAAAATCTACATAAAAAAGAGTATATGATATTATGCAATTCCCAAAAAAATCTATATAAATTTTTTTTTATATAATATTTGAAAAAGAAACTTTTAAAAATTGTTGAGAAATCATACCACGGGATGTACATTTTCCTTTCCTTTGCCAGAAGGGATAGCCTTTTCTATTTCCTTTGATATTGTTTTGTCTTTTTTCTTTGCCTTTGCGTATAAAAAATAAGTGAAATATATTTATAAATTATTTTTAAAATGATAAGAAAATGCATGTCCAATGTTCAAGTAACTTTTAAGCTTACCTCACGAATGCGAATGGTATTAAGGTCATGATCATCGCGGATAATAACATTAACATTTCTTTCTTGAAGAAATCAAACCTATACATACAAAAACTTTAGATTGATAAATAAAACTTTATACACATAAATAAGAAAATTAGTAAACGGAGGTGATATTACGGTTCGGTGTAAGTCTCCATCCACCTATAAAGTATGAGAAAAAAAATAATTTATTAGAAGAAAATTAGATATGATAAGTTTTTTTTTTTTTTTAAATAAAAAAAAAACTTACTTGACCAAAAATAGTGATATTTTCCATAACTGTTGTACTTCAACCTAAAAATGTTTGGTTATATAATTTTAGACACCAAGAAACAAAAAATTAGCAATAATAAAAGTTAACATGGATTTCAATAATTTGTTTAAATAAATAGCTGCCATAGATAGAAAATACTTAACGGGCTACAATTAAGAAGAGAAGAAATAAAAATATAAACATGTAAGAAAAAGAAAAAGGCCAACCTAATGTTTAGAATAGATGTATTTTAACAATCACATTAAAATGATAAAATTAAAATCGGAGCACAACATATGTCCAAATTTGAACTCTTCTATTTTCGAACTTATTTCAATTTTAAAGAAATGAAATTAAAACCAAAATCAAAACCCGTTATAATCATAAATATTTTGAAGTTCACCATTTATCACTTAAAAAGTCCAAACATAAATTCATGCAAAAAAAAAAAAAAAAACAGATAACAAAACCATTTTATAAACAATAATGAATAATTATTTCATGAAAGAAACTAAAGTATTACACACACATATACATTCACTAGATTTTTTTGAAATACAATATAGAATATTACACTCCCTTAAAAAGGTGCAAAATAAATAAATAAATAAATAAACTCTCTTACCATATTACACATAAATATTAAAATGTCAAGTCTCCGAAATTTTTCTTTTAATTAGGAACTCTAGATATTCAAAATAAATTATATGAAAAATATTTATCATCTGTATATTAGAATCACACAGCAAATATATTACATTTGAATGGTACAATTTTTTTTTTTATATAATAAAATGTTAAATACATTTTTTTGAGTGTGTGAGTTTAATTTTTTTTTTCTTACAGGAAGATCAGTTAAACAAATCACCCTTACTTTCTTTTTAAATAGCTCCAAACAAACAGTCCCTTCCCTCTCAGACTAATTTATACAACACAAAGCACTAACCACAAATCAAATCCCAAATAATCCCTCTCTCTTACTCTCTCTCTCTCTCTCTCTCTCTACATTTTCTGAGAAACCCATAATCAAACTCACATTTTCTAAGCCAACCCATTTTTTAGAATAAATGTATTTTAACAATCACATTAAAATGATAAATTAAAATCGGAGCACAACAATTGTCCAAATTTAAACTTTTCTCTTTCCTAACTGACTTCAATTTTATAGAGATAAAATTAAAACCAAAATCAAAACCCATTATAATCATAAATATTTTGAAATTCACTATTTATTACTTGGAAAGTCCAAACATAAATTTATGCCCAAAAAAATAAAATTCACCAGATAACAAAGCCATTTTATAAGCAATAATGAATAATTATTTCATGAAGGCAACTAAAGTAATACACACATATACATTCACTAGAATTTTAGAATATTATACTCTCTTAAAAAGATGCAAAAAAAAAAAAAAAAAAAAAAAAAAAAAACATAAACTCTCTTGCCATATTACACATAAATATTAAAATGCCAAGTCTCTGAAATTTTTCTTTTAATTAGGAACTCTAGATATTCAAAATAAATTATATTAAAAATATTTATCATCTGTACATTAGAATCACACAGCAAACAACAAACTAAGATGAACAAAGAAACCAAGATGAACAAAAATTAGAACAAAATTGAGAGAAAGATGAACAAACTAAGATGAATAGAATTAGAAAGTGTGATTTCTTTAATTGTTGCCAACTATCAAAGAAATGAATTAATATTTGGAGCCTCATCTGTGTCACCAAAAGAGAGGTGATATTTCTTTGTTCAACATGTTATCTATCAAGGTGAGCTGCAAAGGTAGGACTGGGTGCAAGGTGAAGAAAGGTCGTGATTTTCTGAAAATGATTAGATTTAAATGTGTTTTTGAATGATTTTTTATTTCAAAAATATTAAAATGAGTTTCTGAAGGGGTTTGTTTAACTACCAGTTTGATTTTTGATTTTCACTTTATTTTAAGTTGTTTTGCTATAGCTCTTTGGCTCCCGAAAAAACTTTGCTTACAAATACAAACACAAACACAAACACAAAATACAAAAAAAGATAGAAATAGACACACAAAATATTGGCCAAAGAAAATAAAGCTTTCTTGTAATTAAACTAAACAAGGCTTTCTTGTAATTAAACTAAATAAAGCTTTTTATAGCGACCCTGGTTTTGACCCGTCTCTTGTGGTGTTCCGGACTTAGGCTTGTATGATTTGGATGGTGGTTCATGTCTTGTTTCCCTTATCTTCCCCTTAATGTTGGTTATTGGGTTGTAGTTGTGCGTTGGGAACAGGTTGGTTGCTTGTTTTTCCAAGCCTTTGTTTTCCAGAATTTGGCTCTTGCGCTCGAGCGGGCATTCTTGCGCTCGAGCAGGCTTCTAAAATTTTGCTCTACGCTCGAGCGGGCATTCGGGTGCTCGAGCGGGGACTGTGTTTGGAAAAATACTAGGAGAGCGTATTTCACGCTCAAGCGTAGGGTTTCACGCTCGAACGGGAGTCTGTGTGTTACGCTCGAGCGGGGCTTTCTACGCTCGAGCAGACCGTGCTTTATCATGTCGCAAATGTAGCTTTTCAAATCACTTTTTGCAATCCTCTCTCTCTCTCTAAAACTAAAAAATATCCAGATTTAGAGCCTCTGTCTCTAGAAACCATCTTCTTCCTTTGATTTCTCCAAATCCATTAGGATTTTGGCCATAGTTCCTTCGCCAAAGTTGTGTAACTTCTAGAGGGCTTCGTTGTGTGCGGTGGAGATCGAGTTTCATTGTCGTTGATTTTGGGGTTTCAACTCTTTTCTTCTTCTACACTTGAGGTAGGGAATTTCTACACTCTAATATGGTTTTTAGCTTAGTTATTTGCTATTGTGTATAGATGATGAGATTTGGTTGTGGTTTGGACAAATCTAGGATTTGGGTGTGAATGAAAAGAGGGGTTTTTGATGAATATGAGATAAATGAGTATGAGGCTTGATTATAAGATCATGTTGTGCCAAAATAGTTAATTTTGGTGTTTGGGTTGATATTTGGAAAGAGGGAGATTTTGCCCTAATTTTGATTAACTTATTATTTTGTATAAATAATTTGGAATTAACATTGAAAATGTGAAATTGGAAGGTTGTGGTTATAATTGGTGATATTGGATATGTATTATCTCACTTATGTAAGTTTTGAATAAACTATTTATTTTGAGATTGAACATCTCTTTAGAAATAATTGTATTAGACTATCGGTGGAGGATAGTTATGATTGTTGTAGAAATTTCATGAGGATTAGGCGATTTAATGCTAATCCATTATTTGTGTCATTGAATATGACCATATTATAAATACATTGTATATGTATGTTTATTGGGAGAAAAAAGGGGATGTACTCCATATGTGATTATGTTTATAAATAAATTGCATATGTATATTTGTTTGGGAGGAGAAAGGGGATGGACTCCATTTAAAGCAAGTTGGCCAGAGTGTCCTGGGTGAAAGACCCGAAATTTCATATATAAATGGATGCGATTCCCGCGGATGAAATATCCGTAAAATGGCTTATTTGAGAAAATATACATGGGTGTCGGTTCTTTCGAACGAAACATCCGTAAAATGGTAGGTTTGAAGTGTTTATGTGTGTTTGCATAGTTGGAAAACCGTTGAGTTGTAGTCTCATTTTGGTTGTTGAATGATAATGAATTTAACTCATGAATTGAGTAGCATATATGAACTTGAAATGAATTGAAGGAAAATGGAAATGAGGTTTGGTCGTAATGGCATATGAATATGCAGGCCTTATGGATACTTGCGTATCAGTATTGTTTATGTACGTGGTATTTATACCTTTGGTAAACCTCATATATTATGTTAGATTATCTCTACTAGGCTGTTGGCTCACCCTATACGGGAATATCATTTTCAGGTGCAGGTGAGATGTTTCCTCCAAGGCAATAGCATGGATGGACTTTCGGGAAGAAAGAGCTTCTTATTTATGCATTATGTGTGTATGTTTGTTATTTGTAAATCCAAGGGCTTAAGTTGTAATGAGCGAGACTCAATTTATGTAACCAAGCAATGACTTGGAAAGATGTAAGCCTACATGGCATATAACTGGTTGTTAAACTGTGAACTTTGATATATGAAAGTATGTTGTTTCTCATATTTATTCCGCATATGAGTTATCTTTACTGTTTTAATTTGGGGGCGTTACACTTTTAAACTAAACAAAGCACACCTTCATTTTTGTTGTGGGTCTCAAATTTAATTATGACACAGTTGCTATTTAAATATGATCTATTGTGGTGATTTTATTACAACTAAAAGTGGCTTAGCTTTCTACTTGAGCAGATGTTCAAAACCCATTTCGGCCCTGTTTGGTAGGGCTTATTTCTAGCTTATTTCAGCTTTTAGCTTAATTTAAGCTATTTTGATGTGTTTGGTTCAGCTTAACAATACAGCTTATAACTTTTTGTAAGTCAAAAATCAACTTATTCTTTAAGTGAGGAAGGAGAAGCTTAATTTATAAGTAAAAAATCAGCTTATGTTCACAGCTATAAACTATAAGTTGTTAGGTTATAAGTTATAATCACTTTTCCACAGCTCTACCAAATGGGGCCTTTAGATCAAGTAACCATACTACCAAACTAATTTTAAATTAAAACCCATTTCCCATTAAAGAATCAAACCCATTTCATAAATCAAAACCATGTGTGAATGTTGATACAATGAATGACTGGTGGGAATTTTAAACATGCAAACCACCTTAACTTTTGTTTGTGGAGGGGGTGTTGATACTTGAGCAGATGTTTAACTTTGATGTAGATTTAGACTGTTGGAAGAATTGTATCTTAGGCAAATCATTTGTGGAGGGGGTGTAATATTTCGTTTGCTACAGCTCTTTGGCCCCTGAACAGGTTGTATTTTCATGAGTTGCAAACAAACTTTGCTTACATATTGTTTGTGGTTGCCTTGTGGTATGCAAACACAAACACAAAATACAAAATATTGGCCAAAAATATTAGCCAAAATATTTGCCCTGTTTTTTATTCACTGGATTAAGGTACTTTTTTAATTATAAACAAAACATAGACATTTATATAATTAAAATTGGAGATGAATGTTTATTTTCAATCCCCTCAAAACAGAGGCATTTATTTTCAAAACAGAGGCATTTTCACTGCATTTATTTTCAAAATTAGAGGCATTTTTTATTTTTTTATTTTGTGTAAACTCTTTATTAATATTAATATTAAGTAAATACAAAATAAGAAGACCGAGTAACTTTTAAAGAGAAGTTGTAATATTTTTTAACAAAAAAATCATATAAAGAGAATATATGAAGAAACTAAAAAAATATAAAAAGTTTGGGATTCAAAGCAAACATTCTCTCATAATCTCCTCATTGCCTAGAGGCAGTTATATAATTATTTTATATAATTAATTATAAAGCAAACATTTATATAATTATTTTATTTTAATAATTAAAAAATCTTAGTGTAAATAACTTAAAAATTGTTAACATGATATTATTTGGTGTTGATGGTGTAGCAATCCCGGTTTCGGTCCTTCTTTTATGTTTTGCCACTTCAGTTGGGCTGGTCAGGGGTCGAGGGAGCAGCTCCCCTTCGCGGGGGTCGAGGGGGCAGCGCCCTTCAAAAAAAAAATGCAAAATGCATTTGAAGTTGCTTGTCCGCTCGGTCGGTCTGGAGTGTCGGGGGTTGAACCGAGGAAATTTCGGGCTGAGAGTCAAAGAGTCAAGGCACCGCGTCTTGACGCGGGAGAGGGTCGCATGTGTGTGAGGCCGCCGTCGGATTTCGAGGAGAGTTAGGGCACATCTTTGCTAAAATTGCATGTGCGAAAGGAGGTGCGGGGAAGGGGGCCGCACGTACGGGGATGAGGGCCGCACGTACGGGAGGCGCGCTCTGCACGTGTGGGAAGGGGCTCCGCACATACGAGGGTAGGTGGATCCGAAATTTTCTCCTTTTCTTTTCTTTGGGCTGAAGTGTATCTCATTTTCTATATCTCTCTCTCTTTCTCTAAAATTGTTGTTTGCTCTCCCTTCTCTCTAAAAACCTCCACCAAACATCCTAAGATCTTTGATTTCATCAAATCCCTTGAGATTTAGATCTAAGCTCTTTATCAAAGTGGGTTGTCTAGACGAGAGTTACGTTGTGTGCGGTGGAGATCGAGTTTCATTGTCGTTGATTTTGGGGTTTCCAACTCATTTCTTCTTCAAACTTAAGGTAGGGATTTTCTTTGAGTTATATATATGTTTTTGCAAGATCTAGATGATTTTGAAATCATCCTTCGATTTGCTTTGAAAATGAGTAGTTGATTCAAGAAGATGAGTAATTTTTTAAAGTGGGTTTACTTTCTTGTTTCCTTAAAAATAGAAATTGAGGGTTTTGAAGTATGTTGATTGAAGAAAGAGGATTTTGGTGAGATTTTTCTCAAATGTTTGACGATGGATGGTTTTGGTGAGAAAATCTAGAAATTGGGGATTTTTAAAAAAGAAGTTGAAAATCCATGGTTGATATTGTTATATTTATTTTGAATGCCCAAAATAAGTGATGTTTGGAAAATTTCTTGTTTATATTGTATAAATGATAAATTTTGAGAAATATGAGAGTTGTTGTTCATTTTGAAAATTGTTATTTAAAATGTTGATTTAGTCTTGAAATGGCTAATTTGTTGAAAATGCTCGAAATATGAAAGATGTGTTATTCCTCGGATGAATTGAAATAAATGTATATTTATTCATCTTGTGAAATTGCATGGAAAGGAGAAATGGGAATTTTGATCACAATGGTAGAATTGTGTGGAAGAATTGGAAATGGAAGAATTGTTGTGTTGTGTTGATTATTGTTGTAATGGCATATCAATTCATTTGGTTACATTGAGCTTTGAATGTTGATTTGAAAACCTTGCATTGAGAAAAGAATGTTGGAAACGGGTGTTCATGAAATGGTTTTGTGGTAAATACGGTGGTGAGTCTCGATAGGTGGTGTAGACGAAATTGATTAAGTTGGCCTGAGTATCCTTGGTGAAAGACTAGAAAGTCGAG
This sequence comes from Camellia lanceoleosa, assembly GCA_025200525.1. NCBI lineage: Eukaryota > Viridiplantae > Streptophyta > Magnoliopsida > Ericales > Theaceae > Camellia > Camellia lanceoleosa. The sequence goes on from CM045767.1 coordinate 170,944,976, forward strand.
CGAATAGGTGTCGAGCCTTCCGGTTAATATCGGTAAAAATGACAATTTGGTAGTACTTGTATAGTCTACTTGCAGACACTGACCTAAGGATTACCAGAGTTGTATTTACCTCCCCTTGAATGAAATTGTTAAGTTTTGAACAATGGAATTGCATCGCATCATTGAGCATGATGATTTTCAAAAGAGAAAGATGTAATTTATTTTCAAAAAGACATAACATGGCATATGAATACATCTTTTGAGACTTGTATAAAACGTATATACTTTGTTAAGAATTTCTTACTGGGCTTTATGCTCACCCTACGGGATTATTGTGCAGGAAAAGACGTGGTGGTTCCGCCCAACTGAGGATATGGAAATGTGTGTGTTGGGAGTACAATGCTCTCACTTTGCGTGACTCTGTTTTGTAAGCCAATGGCTATATTTGTATGGTTTGAATAACCGATTTGTGTAACCGGGCCTGTAACGCCCCCATTTTTCATGCCCAAATGGTAATATAATGATCATGGCTCTTTAAAGTAAAACTGATCATAAATCCTCATACTTACATTACATGATGTAAATAGTCTTCATGTAAGAATACAATTAATTCAACAACAACTAAATTAAACAACAAATACTCCCAAGGGTTTACAAGTTTCCAAGGCTTGAGCCTGGTTACATAAAATGGTTATTCAAACCCACAAATATAAAGCCCTTGGCTTGCAATTAGAGTCACAACAAACGAGCACATTATGCTCTCTACACAAACTTCCACGCCTTTAGTTAGGCGGAATCACCACATCCTTTCCTGCACAAAATCCCGTAGGGTGAGCATAAAGCCCAGTAGAGAATTCTTAATAAAGTATATACATTTTACACAAGTCACAAGAGATGAAATGCTTATGCCATGCCATGCCTTTTTGAAAGTATTTCAAAACTTTATCTTTTGAAAACCAACATGTTCAATGATGTCATGCCATTTCAACTGCTCAACATTTATCAAATTTGATTCGAGGGGCGGTAAATACAACTCTGGTAATCCCTAGGTCAGTGTCTGCAAGTAGACTATACTAGTACTACCAATTTGTCATTTTTACCAGTATCAACTGGAGGGCTCGACACCCATAATCTATCATTTTTACCAGTGTTAACTGGAAGACTCGACACCTATTCTCTACACTACTTTTCAAGACTTACCATTGTATTTACCCCAAAATCATTTCATGAAAACTTGTTTCTCAACATTTTTTTCTCAATGCAAGTTTTCAAATCAACTTTCAAAGTTCAATGTAATCAAATGAATTGCTATGCCAATGCAACAATAATCAATAATGCAACAATTCTTCCATTTCCAATTCTTCCACACAATACTACCATTGTGATCAAAATTCCCATTTCTTCTTTTCGTGTAATTTCACAAGATGAATAAATATATATTGATTTCAATTCATCCAAGGGATAACATTGTTTCCACATTTCAAACATTCCCAACAACTTAGTCATTTCAAGACTATATCAACACTTTTAAACAACAATTTCCAAAATGAGCAACAACTCTCATACTTCTCAAAATTTATCATTTATACAATATAAAAAAGAAATTTTCCAAACATCACTTATTTTAGCATTCAAAATAAATATGACAATATCAACCATGGATTTTCAACTTCTCTTTTAAAAATCCCTAATTTCTGGGTTTTCTCACCAAAAACATCCATCTTCAAACATTTGAGAAAAATCTCACCAACATCCTCTTTCTTCAATTAATATGGTTCAAAACCCCCAATTTATATTTCAAGGGATTAAATAGTAAACCTACTTTGAAAATCACTCTCTTTCTTGAATCAATAACAAATTTTTCAAAACAAATCAAAGGATGATTTCGAAAATCATCTTGATCTTGCAAAAACATGCATATAACTCAAAGAAAATCCCTACCTCAAGTTTGAAGAAGAAATGAGTTGGAAACCCCAAAATCAACGACGATGAAACTTGATCTTTGCCGCACACAACGTAGCTCTCGTCTAGACAACCAACTTTGATGAAGGACTTAGATCTAAATCCCAAGGGATTTGAAGAAATCAAAGATCTTGTGAGGTTTTTGGTAGGAAATGTAGAGAGAATGAAGAGAAAATGTTTCTAGAGAGAGAGATACAGAAAAGTGACACTCAATCAGCCCAAAAGAGGAGAAAAGAGAACAAAAATTTGGATACACCTACCTCCGGCACATGCAGAGCCTATTCCTGCACGTGCGGCCCTCACCCCCGCACGTGCGGCCTCATTCCCCCGCACCTCACCCCACACCTACTTATTTAGCAGTGTGCTGCCTAATTTTCCCTTGAAATCTGCACGTGCGGCCTTACAGCCCGCATGTGCAACCTCACACCCCGCACGTGCGGCCCTGACTCTTCGCCCAGAATTTCCTCGGTTCAACTCCCGATGCTCCGAACTGACCTCGGACAAGCAACATCGAATGCATTTTGCATTTTTGTTTTAAGAGGCGATGCCCCTCAACCCCGCCAAGGGGCATTGCCCCTAGACCCCCGCGAGTTGACCGGACAGCTCGACCCCCGCTAGGACGCCGCCTCGACCGCCGGCTGCCTAGTCGAAGTGGCAAAACATAAAAGGAGGATCGAAACCGGGATCGCTATAGGGCCTAAGCCTTGGAAACTTGTAAACCCATGACGGTATTTATTTGTTTATGTCATCTTGATTTGAGGTGAATGTATTATCGCATGAGGATTATTTGTATCATGTATTGCAAGTGTGAAGATTTACTTTCAGTTTTACTTTAAAGAACCATGATTATGGTATTATCATTTGGGCATGAAAAATTGGGGCGTTACAGACAGTACATTGTTTGGTTCTGTAACCTAATTAATGGTTGAATATTGGAAGTAAACACAATGTGTATAACTTTACCATTAAGGAGGAAAGGAGGTTACACAAAATATTGACCAAAAATAGCTTGAATTACTAATGAAAAGTTTTTATTTCCATGAAGTTTTAATGGAAAGATACATGTCCTGTTTTACCAGTTCCCAAAAAGCTTTTTTGATTACTAATGAAAAAGCAACCATAAGTTTTTATTTCCATGAAGTTAATATCCGACAGCGGGAATTCAAAAAATCTAACCCAACACATTTAAAATACAATGGAAAATACTGATCCAACACACTAAGAGAAAAGAGGAGAGACAAAAATTGATAGCAAATGTTTTTTTCCAAAATATACAAAATATTGGCCAAAATATTTGCCCTATTTTTTATTCACTAGATTAATGGACTTTTTTTAAAATAAAAAAAATTATTTTATTCTCTCATAATTCCCTCATTTTCACAACCGAGGCATTTATATAATTAAAATTGGAGATGAATGTTTATTTTCAATCCCCTCAAAACAGAGGCATTTATTTTCAAAATAGAGGCATTTTCACTACATTTATTTTCAAAATTGGAGGCATTTTTTATTTTTTTATTTGTGTGTAAACTGTTTATTAATATTAATATTAAGTAAATACAAAATAAGAAGACCGAGTAACTTTTAAAGAGAAGTTGTAATATTTTTTAACAAAAAAATCATATAAAGAGAATATGTGAAGAAACTAAAAAAATATAAAAAGTTTGAGATTCAAAGCAAACATTCTCTCATAATCCCCTCATTGTCTAGAGGCATTTATATAATTATTTTATTTTAATAATTAAAAAATCTTAGTGTAAATAACTTAAAAATTATTAACATGATATTATTTGGTGTTGACGGTACATTGTTTGGTTCTGTAACCTAATTAATGGCTGAATATTGGAAGTAAACACAATGTGTATAACTTTACCATTAAGGAGGAAAGGAGGTTACACAAAATATTGACCAAAAATAGCTTGAATTACTAATGAAAAGCTTTTATTTCCATAAAGTTTTAACCCAACACATTGAAAATACAATGGAAAATACTGACCCAACACACTGAGAGAAAGGAAGAGAGACAAAAATTGGTAGCAAATGTTTTTTTCCAAATCACTTGGTAGCAAATTGGATAATAAGATCCAAATTTTAATTTAAATAAAATCTGAACCTGAACATATAGAAACCCATATCAAGGAAACACAAATGATAACAGACTTGGACCAATTTAACCAAATTCTAACTCAAATTGGACCAATAGATATTGGCTCAACCAAATGGGTTATGTATAAACTACACATCAACATGATTCCAATATATTCTAGGTGTTTTGATTTAAGGTTTAGAGAAACAAAAATCAAAATGAGGGCCAAACTACAGGTGACTTTTACAACTTGGCAACCTAAAATGAATCCTAAAAGAACAACCACCTAAAAAATGCCCCAACAAAAACATCAAATCCAGATCCTCTCCCTAAAAGCACACCAAACCCATATCATAAAACTAAAATTCTTGGGTTCAAAACTTATTGTTAAATAATTACAAAAGATTAGACAAAAGAACACATAGGCCTATCGAAAGAGATAAAATTCCATTTAATCCAAAAAGAGGAAAGTTTAAAATATTTATGGGATGAAATTTTAAAAATTTAAACTGATCTTTTAAAAAAACAATTTTAAAAATTCAAAAAAAAACAATTTGAGCCCAAATTTCACTTTCTTTACTATTTCCTGTACTTATTCACCAACCGAAAATTGATCACTTTCTTTATGGGCTGATAAAAATCTGATGAAACTATTGACATATGCTTGACATATGCTCAATTTGATCAATTAGATCGGAAAGAGAATAAAAGATTTGTATAAGGAATCCGGCGTTGTGAAACTACCAAACTCCTATCATAAATATGATAATAAAAAATAGCAAGCAGTTTATCTGTGCATTGGGGTAAGGTTGCCTACAAATTTCAGTTTATCTGCGCATTGGGGTAAGGCTGATAAAAAGCAGAGTCAACTTGGTGATAAAAAATAGAGTCAACTTGAATGTAGCCTTTGCAACTACTCTTTAATTTTTATTTTTAGATTGATGACTACTCTTTAATGTAGTCAATTTCTTATTCTTCTTCATGCTTACCAAACGTTACCAGAGCAATAACAAAAGAAAAAAATAAGAACTAAAGTAATAAACTAACCCAGCCATCAGCAAAACAGAGAGAAAAGAGGAGAGACAAAAGCAAAAACAAAAAAATTATACATTTTCAAATGCTTGCTCTAATCTCATTTCATGTGTTTTATTGCCACAAACTGTTTTAATTCCCAAAATTTGTGGTTCATTTTAGGAATTAATGCAAAATTCTAAGTATTTGTCCTGATTGGAATATGGGAGGCCAAATATTGTTAATTTTAGGAGTTAAATTAACTTGGGCTGTTATGGGTAGTAATTGTTATATCAACAAAAAAAATCAAAATTCTACTATTGGTTTTCCCCCCCACTCCATTACTAGCTATGTCCCGACCTTTGCCACAATGGGCTCCCATTTGGCAAGTATTTTTTTGTCATCCTTTATGCCCTAAACAACTCCCAATAAATTAAGTAGGTCATTTCTATACACTTTGAATGAATAGATCAGAATGTTGATTCTTGTCAAATATAAAAATTGATTATTTTTCACCCATTATGAGAGTTTTTCATTATATTAAGTTGCTTATTTATTCTAATTAGGACTCTTTAGAATTGTATTATTTATTCTAGAATTGTATTAACAATTCTAGAATAGATCAGAATTGTATTATTTATTCTCTTACCGGCTGACACTAAAAAAAATATATTTATATATAGGAGAATAATATTGACCCACCTTATTAGATAGCTAGTTTTCTTCTTTCTTTTAGAGAGCAGTTAGCAAACATTTATATAATTATTTTAGTGTAAATAACTTAATAATTTATTAACATGATATTATTTGGTATTGACGGTACATTGTTTGGTTCTATAACCTAATTAATGGCTAAATATTTGAAGTAAACACAATGTGTATAACTTTACCATTAAGGAGGAAAGGAGGTTACACAAAATATTGACCAAAAATAGCTTGAATTACTAATGAAAAGCTTTTATTTTCATGAAGAAGGTTACACAAAATACATGCCCTGTTTTACCATTTCCCAAAAAGCTTTCCATGAAGTTACAATGGAAAATACCGATGACTACTCAAAAATTTGGTGATAAAAAACATTTAATTTTTATCACCTTGAGCACAGAGCACAGACCCATGAGCACAGAGCCAACTAATAAAAAACATAGCATACAAAGATTTTGGTGATAAAAAACAGAGCATACAAAGCTTTGCAACTACTCTTTAATTTTTATTTTTAGATTGATGACTACTCTTTAATGTAGTCAGCTTGTTCTTCTTCTTCAATTTTACTCAATAGTCATGCCTACCAAACGTTACCAAAGCAAAACAGAGAGAGAGGAGGAGAGAAAAAAACAAAAACAAAAAAATTACTGGAATGAACAGTCGAGCAGCCGAAGTGATGTCGCAGCCGGAGTAAACAACGGTGAGAGTGGTCAGAGTGATCCACAGTCGAAGTAAGCTTTGATGAAGGCAAAAGTTGAGAGAGGGAAAAAAAATTCAAGAAGAAGAACATATTGAATTAATTAAGATAAAAATGAGAGAATACTAAAGGATATTCAATTACCCGAATCAATTCTCTTGAACTCAGCAATTAAAGTCATGTTTTCAACACTAAATAATAATACTGAATTGGTTCAATTTCAATATAAAATAATAAACTAAGTTTTTTCAACTCTATTGAACCCAACAGTTAAAAATCTATCAAAACATGACTTTTCCATATATATATATATATATATATATCATTCAAAATCCAAACCCAACACAATAAGATAAACCCAAAAACAACATACATCACACCAACAATAAATCTGTAGAAGTTTTCCAGTGTGGGTAAACCCAAAAACACACCCAAAAGATTGAAACAGAGCAAGGAATAATACTAAGTTTTTCCAACTCCATTGAACCCAGCAGTTAAAAATACTTTTCCATATCAAAAAAATCAAACTTTGAATATATATATCATTCAAAATATATATCAATATATATAATTTTCATATCAACATATATCAATATATATATCAATCCAAATCCAACACAATAAGATAATTTGCACACACAACATACCTCACACTAATAATAAATCTGTAGGAGTTTTCCAACGTGGGTAAACCCAAAAACACACCCAGAAGATTGAAACAGAGCAAGGAATTCAGCAAACAATAGGCTGTTTAGAGGATGAGAGTGATTGATAGAAAGTACAGAGAGAGTCAGTGAAGAGTAGGAATGTTTAGGCAAGAGAGATCAAATAATGAGAAGGTTAGATAGAGGGTATGGAGAGACAGACGGTAGACAGAGAGGGAAGGCAGAGAAATGAGATGCAAAAGTTGAGATAGGAAGAGGGAAGGTAGATAGAGGGTATGGGGAGACAGATGGTAGACAAAGGGTATGGGGAGACAGAGGGTAGATACTGATACTGAGGGAGAAGAGTAGGAAGACAGAGGTAGCTCATTTGGGCGGGAACATCATTAATTCTCAATCATGGATATTTATTAGAATTCATCTGAGCCATCCAAATGAATTGTGTCTTTCATACATTTTATACATTTTCAAAAACCCTTCTCCCTTATTAGATAGACTAGCGTATGCCCGTACCTAAAGGCACGTTGTAAATAATTTTAAGATTAAAATGCAGTAATAATTTATACGTATTATGTTGAAATTTATGAAGTTTGTGCCATTTTTTTATAAAGATACTGAAAAAATATATTGAAATATTTTTCTTCTTAAAGAACTTATAACAATTTTGCTCATATTACACGCTTTACAAAACTCAAATAAAATAACAACTCCTCCTAATCTTAATGCAAATTAAGAAACAAACATATAAGATTTAAAGTTATATTGCATATCAAAATATAAAAGGCAGTAAAAAAAAGTGTATACACTGAACAAAAAACTGAAATTAAAGTTATATTGTCATACACCAAAAGAGTGGGTTAAAACTTTACAAAAAGTGGGTCAAAGCTTTTCAAAATATGTTTGCTTTACAAAAGATGTGTCAATAACATGTCTTCAAATATGTTTTTGCCCAAACTTCCTCCTCATTACTTTTCAAAAAGTCTTTGTATTAACTTGTATATATCCCCAATGAGAAATATGCACAACAATCTGGTAATTTGTGGAAACAAAAAAAATATAAATTAGTACATTTGTTGGAAATATACATATCAAAATACTTTGAGATTGAAATTACTTTATTACATCCCCATCGAAGCAAGCTAGTTGTATTTCTCCTTTTAAGCTCTATAGATTTTTCAATCCAATAATACAAAAGTCCAAATTTCAAATTATTATTAAATTGAAATTTTATAAAAAGTTATATAATCAATAGAAATAAATCTACATGGTTACCTTCTGATAAAACGCCATTTAATCTACATAGAATACTACAACAGCACTTCAGGATAAACAATATTTGTAGTAGAATCCAAACGATCTTTAGGGAGAAGAATACTTATATGATCAAAGGATGTACATCTAGACAATGCTACATATAATTGCCTATGGCTAAACACTGGTATACGCAAATCAACCCCAACAAATTTCACAGATTGTCCTTGAGATTTATTAATGGTCAAGGCATATGCCAATCAGACTGGAAATTGATGTATTGTCATTTGGAAAGGCATTTCTGAAGAAGATAGTGTCAAAGATATCCTTGGTATGTATGCTAAATTGTCAAACTTTTCTCCAGTTAAAATTTGAGCTTCAATTATGCGAGTGCCGCACCAAGTAACCATTAATCTTGTACAATTACATAGTCCATCTTTCGGTGCAATGTTTCTTAACAATATTATAGGAAAACCCACTTTTAACTCTAACTTAAAAGTTGGCAACCCAGGAGAATCCAATGAATTTAAATATTCATTAGGATATCTGTTTGTAATGGTAGGATCAATTTCATTATCTTCAGATATTTTATCTGCTGTAAGATAAGTATATAATCTCCCTGGAAAGATATTCAACGCAGTAGTATTAATGTCACTGACATCATCGTTACGTGCAGACAGAATTGTGCGTTTAGTTAAAAATGTTGGGGTTGACGTCTCTATCATATTCAATTATGGACAAACTGTAGAGAGTAATTCATTTAAATCTTGACATTTGTGTATTGTTGATGGAAGGTTAACGATTTCTTGAGGATTGGTCCCAATCTAAAAAAAAAGTGAAATCAATAAAAAAGTAAGAATGTAAACACAATTTATAAATTTAAAATAATCTATATAATAAAGGTTAAAGTAATGTTACCTCCATCAAGAAATTTGAAAAATTAGCATTTTCATGGCCTTCATGATTCAAGCGCATATTCAAATCCAAAGTTAAGATATATATGTGCTTCCATAGAACAGATTGTCTTAATGATTTATTCACAATTTGCTCACGAACTCCTTTGGGTATAACTGGAAAGATTTGTTGAAAGTCTCCACCAAGAACAACAGTAATACCCCCAAACAGCTTTTCACTATCACGAGTATCCCTTCATGTACGATCAACCACCTCAACACAATGTCTATGTTGCACAGGAACTTCATCCCAAATTATGAGTTTTGTTTCTCTAAATAACTCAGCTTGTAATGATTGTTTGCTAAACCCACAAAGTGAATTTTCCAAGACATCTAACGGAATGGAAAATGTTGAATATGCAGTGCGACCTCCTACCAGTAACAATGATGCAATTCCAGACAAAGCCACAGTAACAACGATATACCCAAGGCTGCGACATTTTAATGCAATTGTATTGTACATAAATGTTTTCCCTGTTCCAGCACCGCCATTCAGAAAGAAAATAGTTCTTTTATTTTGAAAAACTGAAGAAGTGATTGTGTTATAAGTATTCCGCTGTCCATTATTGAGACAATCAATAGTAATTTGTGGATCTGCATGTTGTGCCTCACTCTGCAGTTGTTGATGTTTGAATATCAATCGATTACCAACTACTGCACTCCAATTTACAGTAGGTTGTGGCATGGGTGGAAAGTCAATTAAACTTTTGCCTGATTCATGAAGCATTTGATTCAACAGATGGAGACCATAATCTTCAATTTCAGCCTCAGTTGGGTTAGAAATGACAAATAATGTACGAATCTTATGTGCAAGATCATCACATATATGCGTTAAAAATTGATTCCATAATGCACATGAATTTAGTGGAGAGCACTGGGTGAGAAGAATACTAAACAACCTCCTCAATTGATATCCAGTTTTTATAACTGTAGCCTCTTTCAAGCATTATATCCATTTTTCATCATCTTCTAAAAGTCCCCTTGCAACACATGCTAATTTAAATGTATCATGCACAACATTATCGACCCTGCGTAAAGGCTGAAACAACTTTGGTCCTTTGACAACGGTTAGTAACAAACGCAGATAAAATCTTTCACCACAATTAGGGCTAGCAAAGTACATTCTACCAATTGCATATCCCCTTTCTCTTTATTTCCATCTCTTTTCTGACTTGAGCCACACAAAATGTTGTGGAAATTCTTGACAAGTGAATGGACATTCATCTTCATTGGCAGCGCAATACACAAAGAAGCCAGTAAGAGTTGACATTTGTTGACCAGCTCTAGATTGAATTGTTTCTAATGACTCTTCTGGGTTAAAAACAACGCGATGTATTCCAGGTAAATGAAGTGCCAATCGTACAACTGTTGGCATCTCTACATGCAAAGGATGACCAAATATTCACCAAGCAGCTTCTGGAGGTCCAATATACCTTGCATCGAGATATTGTTGAATCTCATTTATCATTTCTAACACCATCATTATACGATCATAACCCTTATAAATGTAATTATGCATATACTTGACACATCTTATTCTAGCACAAACTTCCATATTTATATGACAGCTGCAAAGTTTAGAAAGATATGCATCGTATGGTACGACATCCCTGTTATCAACTTCTTGCCCCCTCACAGTACGTACTTGACCATTATTGCGACGACGATAAATAGGGTATCCATCTTGATCCATAGTTGTTGTTTCTGTGAAAACTCGAGGGTATCTCTTAGTGCATCTACCATTTTCCATACATGGTACTTGCGGATTTCGAGCACCACATGGTCCATGTACCATACAACATTTGATAGTTTCAAAAAGCATAGGATCATCTTTTGGGTCTGGAAATTCTGCATATACCAATTTGTCTACTTGAGCACATGTCCGAATTTTGTCTAGACCCTTAAGAAATAAAAGTGCATGCATATGAGGGAGGCCTCGTTTTTAAAATTCAATTGTAAAAACATGTGCAACTTTATTTCCAAACACTTTATTTGTTTCTATCTCCTTCATCAAACATTTTCTTTTTAACTCAAAAACACGGGCAATTAAATCAGGACGATCAATAGGTTTTTGATGTGGTAATAATGTTGAAGTAATTTCTGGCTAATTGGGATTTGCAGTCATGGTAAGAAAAATATCTGGGTGTTGTTTGTATCGCGTGATAGCCATTGAATCTTAAAAGATTTCAAACATATGTCTAGGACTACCTGTAAATGAAAATGGCAAACCAAACCTTTAACCAATTTGACCAGGTCGTACATAATCTGGATCCATATTTGACAACTCTTGGTAAAGCTCAACCCGAAGTTTCCCTTGATTAAGCTTGTAGTATGTCAATCGATTTTGCTCAGTTGTAGCCCAAGCATCTACCAAAAACTCTTGAAATAGTTTCCCACCTCTCAAAATTGTTGAATACTCTGTGGGTCATTCAAACAAACGATAACTATAAAAATCCATTTGAGTAAATTGATCAGTTGAAAGTTGATCATACTGAACGTTCCACAATTTCAACTCAGGTTCCCATCCAAGCTCATCATATAGAAATAATAGAATATAATGTAATGGCAAGTACGTTGGGTGACATTCATTAATTTGCATCAACTCATTATTTCCTCAGAAATGCAAGATAATATCTCTCATTCCATGTACCTCTGTTCCATCACTTGGTATTACAATTGCAATCTCATCTGCAGTTGGTAAGTCATACCGACGTCGATCAGTTGTTGAATTGTAATGAAGATGAGGAGGTAGATTGTGTCATGCCGAGTCTAATTGATGTAAAATGGCATAAGCCTAGCGAAATTTATCTACAAATGCATTGACTTGCAACAAACTATCCTGAATAGTTTTGAGAACATCCCTTCTTAGGTTAGGATTTCTACGATTACGAATTTCTAAAGCTGAGTATGGGTCATAGATATACAATTGAGCATAACTCACATCCTGCCCTGGTTGTGGTTGTAGTGATCCTGTTCGATGTCGCAATTCCCCATGAATTGTGAATAATGTAGGGCCCCTTCCACTAAGTACTCTATGATCCAATGTAGCACCAAGACTCGTAAAAGCATTGGCTGCATTGTACACTCGAGTATAACTTCGAAAGGATTTTGATTGATCATTATTCCCATCATACAACGCCTGAAGTGGTAGAGGGGGTGTAATAAGTAAAGGTAGCCTAATATTTCCTTCCAAACAACAAGTTCCGATTAAGGGGCGCTTCATAGATGATTTTGTCAATTTTTCATCCATCTAATGTAAGGCTGAACAATAACGACATAATACATCCATCTTGCCAAGATAATGGCGGCAAGAATCTTTGTGTGCCCGGGCGTCAATCGATGTACTCATAGGCATATCTTCTAATTCATCATCAGTACATAGATCTTTTTGAAGAAATCAATTTATAGGAGTAGACCTACAAATATTTGTATATAAATAAAATTCTGTAAAACAAAACGGTATGAGTAAAAGTATGTATTTAAAGATTAGACATAGTAGTTTACCGATTCCTTTGTGGAGCTAAAGATGTGCTTGGCATAGAAAACGAACATGTAGAATGGTGGGTAACCATTGTTCGTTTTTGTGCCAAATGAGAATCTTTGGTTATTGTTTCCCACTCCAAGCGAGTGCGATCACAACGAATTGGTGTTAAAGAAGGTTGTCTTAGTTGAACACATTCTTCTAATCCCTTTTGTTCTCTTTGCAAGCATTGAAATTCAAAGTATGACTTTTCATTTTTTTCACGCTCTCGCTATGCACGTTGGGCCAATGCAGCTTTTGATATACATTATCATTTTGTGCCTAAAATGAAAATATTTTATCATTGATGCAAAATATGTGAATATTTTGTGCTTAAAATGAAACTATCTTCTTATTTCTTTCTTGTCTCTTAATTTTGTTTTCTATTTTATTTGTTTTATACCTTTAATAGTGTTATCTTTATTTATTTCTTTCTTAATGCATTTTGTTTTATTAAAAACCTATGTTATTTAGTTTCTCATTTCTTTATACATTTTTTCTTCATGTAAGTAGCAATTTATGGATGGTACATTATAAATGCACATGTATCCATGTAAAATAGAAATAATTAAGTTTGGAAAAAAACATACAAATAATAGCAAGTTACAGGAAAATATATTATCATTCTACAAAAATAACATAAAACAACAAATTCATTTTATACACTCATACCTTTTAACTATTCGAAATTTTGATTAGTTTTGCATCATATTTTTAAAAAAAGAATATATGCCACTTGACATGCATTTGTCATTCTCTTGTTAGTAGGAGCCATCTTTTCTTTTCCTTTAGACATTGGGTTGACCTTTTCTTTTTCTTTTGCCTAACAAATATAAACAAAATATTTAAAAGATCAAAAAAAATCTTATATAATCTTATATAAATAAAATACATACAATATTTGACTTGATTTTGTACTTACCGCATGAACACAAATAACATTAAGGTCGTGCTCATCATGGATGACCACACCAATATTTCTAGATGGGTTGTAGGAACAGGCCTACAGAAATGGATTATGAATAAATTAAAATCTATATAATAAAGTGGTAATAGTAAGAGTATATAATTCAAGAATTAAACATAGTTGTTTATCAATTTGGTGTTAAAGAAGGTCGTCTTGGGTTAATATATTCCTTTGATCTTTCTCGTTCTCGTCGCAAGCGTTGTCCCAATTGGTATGCAGAACATGGCTTTTGATTTTTTTCTCGTTCTCGCCGTGCACATTGGGCCAATGTAGCTTTTGATAACGCATTATCATTGTGTGCCTAAAATGAGAATATTATATAAGTAAGTGCATAAAATGTAAAGATTATCCCCTCTCTTGTTTCCCTTACATCATGTATTCTTTCTTCCTTTTAACTAACTTTTCCTCTTCACTCGGTTGAGTTCTTAGTCACATAAGAACCAATGCGTGTATTGATGAAATTTAAAAAGGGAGAAAAAAATAATTTGAAAACACATTAAGCACACAAAACTGCAAACTCACTATGCACTTATTGGTTTAAAGACACTACCCATCTCTTTACAAAATGTACGTTGAAAAGATAAATATTAGATCATTGGGCACGTAAAAACATTTCACATTCAATAAAAAGAATTGAATAAATATTTGAAAAAGAAACTTTTAAAAAATCTACATAAAAAAGAGTATATGATATTATGCAATTCCTAAAAAAATCTATTTTTATATAATATTCGAAAAAGAAACTTTTAAAAATTGTTGAGAAATCATACCACGGGATGTGTATTTTCCTTTCCTTTGCCAAAAGGGATAGCCTTTTCTATTTCCTTTGATATTGCTCTGTCTTTTTCCTTTGCCTTTGCCTATAAAAAATAAGTGAAATATATTTATAAATTATTTTTAAAATGATAAGAAAATGCATGTCCAATGTTCAAGTGGCTTTTAAGCTTACCTCACGAATGCGAATAGTATTAAGATCACGCTCATCGCGGATAACAACATTAACATTTTTTTTCTTGAAGAAATCGAACCTATACATACAAAAACTTTAGATTGATAAATAAAACTTTATACACATAAATAAGAAAATTAGTAAACGGAGGTGATATTACTGTTTAGTGTAAGTCTCCATCCACCTATGAAGTATGAGGAAAAAAACAATTTATTAGAAGAAAATTAGACATGATAAGTTTTTTTTTTTTTTTAATTTTAAAAAAAAGATACTTTCTTGACCAAAAATAGTGATATTGTCCATAACTGTTGTACTTCAACCTAAAAATGTTTGGTTATATAATTTTAGACACCAGGAAACAAAAAATTAGCAATAATAAAAGTCAACATGGATTTCAAAATTTTATTTAAATAAATAGCTGCCATAGATAGAAAATACTTAACGGGCTACAATCAAGAGGAGAAGAAATAAAAACATAAACATCTAAGAAAAAGAAAAAGGCCAACCCAATGTTTAGAATAGATGTATTTCAACAATCACATTAAAATGATAAAATTAAAATCGAAGCACAACATATGTCCAAATTTGAACTCTTCTATTTTCTAACTTACTTCAATTTTATAGAGATGAAATTAAAACCAAAATCAAAACCTGTTATAATCATAAATATTTTGAAGTTCACCATTTATCACTTAGAAAGTCCAAACATAAATTTATGCCAAAAAAAAAATAAAATCAATAGATAACAAAACCATTTTATAAGCAATAATGAATAATTATTTCATGAAGGCAACTAAAGTAATACACACACATATACATTCACCAGAATTTTTTGAAATACAATATAGAATTTTATATTCCCTTAAAAAGGTGCCAAAAAAAAAAAAAAACAAACAAACAAACAAACATAAATTCTCTTGCCATATTACACATAAATATTAAAATGCCAAGTCTCCAAAATTTTTCTTTTAATTAGGAACTCTAGATATTCAAAATAAATTATATGAAAAATATTTATCATCTGTATATTAGAATCACACAGCAAATATATTACATTTGAATGGTACAATTTTTATTTTTTTTTTATATAATAAAATGTTAAATACATTTTTTTGAGTGTGTGAGTTTAATTTTTTTTTCTTACAGGATGATCAATTAAACAAATCACCCTTACTTTCTTTTTAAATTGCTCCAAACAAACAGTCCCTTCCCTCTCAGACTAATTTATACAACACAAAGCATTAACCACAAACCAAGTCCCAAATAATCCCCCTCTCTCTCTCTCTCTCTCTCTCTCTCTCTCTCTCTCTCTCTACATTCTCTGAGAAACCCATAATCAAACTCACATTTTCTAAGCCAACCCATTTTTTAGAATAAATGTATTTAACAATCACATTAAAATGATAAATTAAAATCGGAGCACAATAATTGTCCAAATTTAAACTCTTCTCTTTCCTAACTGACTTCAATTTTATAGAGATGAAATTAAAACCAAAATCAAAACCCATTATAATCATAAATATTTTGAAATTCACTATTCACTACTTGGAAAGTCCAAACATAAATTTATGCCAAAAAAAATAAAATTCACCAGATAACAAAGCCATTTTATAAGCAATAATGAATAATTATTTTATGAAGGCAACTAAAGTAATACACACACATATACATTCACCAGAATTCTAGAATATTATACTCCCTTAAAAAGGTGCCAAAAAAAAAAAAAAAAACATAAACTCTCGCCATATTACACATAATTATTAAAATGCCAAGTCTCCGAATTTTTCTTTTAATTAGGAACTCTAGATATTCAAAATAAATTATATGAAAAATATTTATCATCTGTACATTAGAATCACACAGCAAATAACAAACTAATATGAACAAAGAAACCAAGATGAACAAAAAATAAGATGAGCAAAAATCAGAACAAAATTGAGAGAAAGATGAACAAACTAAGATGAACAGAATTAGAAAGTGTGATTTCTTTAATTGTTGCCAACTATCAAAGAAATGAATTAATATTTGGAGCCTCATCTGTGTCACCAAAAGAGAGGTGATATTTCTTTGTTCAACATGTTATCTATCAAGGCGAGCTGCAAAGGTAGGACTGGGTGCAAGGTGAAGAAAGGTCGTGATTTTCTGAAAATGATTAGATTTAAATGTGTTTTTGAATGATTTTTTATTTCAAAAATATTAAAATGAGTTTCTGAAGGGGTTAGTTTAACTACCAGTTTGATTTTTGATTTTCACTTTATTCTAAGTTGTTTTGCTACAGCTCTTTGGCTCCTAAAAAAACTTTGCTTACAAACACAAACACAAACACAAACACAAAATACAAAATACAAAAAAAAGATAGAAATAGACACACAAAATATTGGCCAAAACTGTCTGATCCAAATATTGGTGAAAGAAAATAAAGCTTTCTTGTAATTAAACTAAACAAAGCTTTGTTGTGATTAAACTAAATAAAGCTTTTATACTAAACAAAGCACACCTTCATTTTTGTTGTAGGTCTTAAATTTAATTATGATACAGTTGCTATTTAAATATGATCCATTGTGGTGGTTTTATTACAACTAAAAGTGGCTTAGCTTTCTACTTGAGCAGATGTTCAAAACCCATTTTAGATCAAGTAACCATACTACCAAACTAATTTTAAATTAAAACCCATTTCGCATTAAGAATCAAACCCATTTCATAAATCAAAACCATGTGAGAATGTTGATACAATGAATGACTGGTGGAAATTTTAAACATGCAAACCACCTTAACTTTTGTTTGTAGAGGGGGTGTTGATACTTGAGCAGATGTTTAACTTTGATGTAGATTTAGACTGTTGGAAGCATTGTATCTTACGCAAATCATTTGTGGAGGGGGTGTAATATTTCGTTTGCTACAGCTCTTTGGCCCCTAAACAGGTTGTATTTTCATAAGCTGCAAACAAACTTTGCTTACATATTGTTTGTGGTTGCCTGGTGGCATGCAAACACAAGCCCAAAATACAAAATATTGGCCAAAAATATTTGCCAAAATATTTGCCCTGTTTTTTATTCACTGGATTAAGGGACTTTTTTAATTATAAACAAAACAGAGGCATTTATATAATTAAAATTGGAGATGAATGTTTATTTTCAATCCCCTCAAAACAGAGGCATTTATTTAAAAAACAGAGGCGTTTTCACTGCATTTATTTTCAAAATTGGAGGAATTTTTTATTTTTTTATTTTGTGTAAACTCTTTATTAATATTAATATTAAGTAAATACAAAATAAGAAGACCGAGTAACTTTTAAAGAGAAGTTGTAATATTTTTTAACGAAAAAATCATATAGAGAGAATATATGAATAAACTAAAAAAATATAAAAAATTTGAGATTCAAAGCAAACATTCTCTCATAATCTCCTCATTGTCTAGAGGCATTTATGTAATTATTTTATATAATTAATTATAAAGCAAACATTTATATAATTATTTTATTTTAATAATTAAAAAATCTAAGTGTAAATAACTTAAAAATTATTAACATGATATTACTTGGTGTTGACGGTACATTGTTTGGTTCTGTAACCTAATTAATGGTTGAATATTGGAAGTAAACACAATGTGTATAACTTTACCATTAAGGAGGAAAGGAGGTTACACAAAATATTGACCAAAAATAGCTTGAATTACTAATGAAAAGTTTTTATTTCCATGAAGTTTTAATGGAAAGATACATGTCCTGTTTTACCAGTTCCCAAAAAGCTTTTTTGATTACTAATGAAAAAGCAACCATAAGTTTTTATTTCCATGAAGTTAATATCCGACAGCGGGAATTCAAAAAATCTAACCCAACACATTTAAAATACAATGGAGAATACTGATCCAACACACTAAGAGAAAAGAGGAGAGACAAAAATTGATAGCAAATGTTTTTTTCCAAAATATACAAAATATTGGCCAAAATATTTGCCCTATTTTTTATTCACTAGATTAATGGACTTTTTTAAAAATAAAAAAATATTATTTTATTCTCTCATAATTCCCTCATTTTCACAACCGAGGCATTTATATAATTAAAATTGGAGATGAATGTTTATTTTCAATCCCCTCAAAACAGAGGCATTTATTTTCAAAATAGAGGCATTTTCACTGCATTTATTTTCAAAATTGGAGGCATTTTTTATTTTTTTATTTGTGTGTAAACTGTTTATTAATATTAATATTAAGTAAATACAAAATAAGAAGACTGAGTAACTTATAAAGAGAAGTTGTAATATTTTTTAACAAAAAAATCATATAAAGAGAATATGTGAAGAAACTAAAAAAATATAAAAAGTTTGAGATTCAAAGCAAACATTCTCTCATAATCCCCTCATTGTCTAGAGGCATTTATATAATTATTTTATTTTAATAATTAAAAATCTTAGTGTAAATAACTTAAAAATTATTAACATGATATTATTTGGTGTTGACGGTACATTGTTTGGTTCTCAGAACCTAATTAATGGTGAATATTGGAAGTAAACACAATGTGTATAACTTTACCATTAAGGAGGAAAGGAGGTTACACAAAATATTGACCAAAAATAGCTTGAATTACAATGAAAAGCTTTTATTTCCATGAAGTTTTAACTTAACACATTGAAAATACAATGGAAAATACTGACCCAACACACTAAGAGAAAGGAAGAGAGACAAAAATTGGTAGCAATTGTTTTTTTCCAAATCACTTGGTAGCAAATCGGATAATAAAATCCAAAATTTAATTTAAATAAAATCTAAACCTGAACTTATAGAAACCCATATCAAGGAAACACAAAGCCAAACACAAATGATAGCAGACTTGGACCAATTCAACCAAATTCTAACTCAAATTCTAACTCAAATTGGACCAATAGATATTGGCTCAACCAAATGGGTTATGTATAAACTACACATTAACATGATTCCAATATATTCTAGGTGTTTTGATTTAAGGTTTAGAGAAACAAAAATCAAAATGAGGGCCAAACTACAGGTGACTTTTACAACTTGGCAACCTAAAACGAATCTCAAAAGATCAACCACCTAAAAAATGCCCAAACAAAAACATCAAACCTAGATCCTCTCCCTAAAGTCACACCAAACCCATATCATAAAACTAAAATTCTTGGGTTCAAAACTTATTGTTAAATAATTACAAAAGATTAGACAAAAGAACACATAGGCCTATCGAAAGAGATAAAATTCCATTTAATCCAAAAAGAGGAAAGTTTAAAATATTTATGGGATGAAAGTTTAAAATTTTAAACTGATCTTTTAAAAAAACAATTTTAAAAATTTTAAAAATTAAAAAAAAAACAATTTGAGCCCAAATTTCATTTTCTTTACTATTTCATGTACTTATTCACCAACCGAAAATTGATCACTTTCTTTATGGGCTGATAAAAATCTGATGAAACTATTGACATATGCTTGACATATGCTCAATTTGATCAGAAAGAGAATAAAAGATTTGTATAAGGAATCCAACCTTGTGAAACTACCAAACTCCTATCATTAATGTGATAATAAAAAATAGCAAGCAATTTATCTGTGCATTGGGGTAAGGTTGCCTACAAATTTCAGTTTATCTACGCATTGGGGTAAGGCTAATAAAAAGCAGAGTCAACTTGGTGATAAAAAATAGAGTCAACTTGAATGTAGCCTTTGCAACTACTCTTTAATTTTTATTTTTAGATTGATGACTACTCTTTAATGTAGTCAACTTCTTATCCTTCTTCATGCCTACCAAACATTACCAAAGCAATAACAAAAGAAAAAAATAAGAACCAAAGTAATAAACTAACTCAGCCATCAGCAAAACAGAGAGAAAAATGAGAGACAAGCAAAAATAAAAAAATTATTATAGCAATCTCGGGTTTACCCCTTGTTGTACAGTGATCCAGACATGTGTCCGTGGATGATAGTGGTTGATTATTATCTTGTTTACATCCTTTCCCACTTTGTATTTGAGTTATAGGATGTGTTGGGTAGGTTTGTTACAGGTTGGGTGTGCTTGGGAACCAAGTGTTGCTGCCCAGATTTTTGGGCCTTCGCTCGAGCGAGGTTTAAGTTGTGTGTCTGGTGGCTCGAGCTAGGTATTCTTCGATCGAGCGTGCGTCTGCGTCTCAGTTGGACCTGAGAGCGGTAGTTCTTGGCTCGAGCGAGCTTTACTTCGCTTGAGCGGGATCAGTGTTTTGGATCCTTCGCTCGAGCCAGGGTTTCTTCTTTAAGGGGGGTAGGATGTAACAACCCTCATTCTTGACTTAGCTATACTTGCATACCTTCATGTATGATCCTGTTTTGGTATTAAGTTGTTACAACTTTGTTGTGCCTTGTCTTGTTTTGCTTGCTTGATTAAGTTCCTTGTTTGATGTGTTGCCGAGGTCATCTTGAGACTAGTTCACTTTTGAACCCTTGTACTTAGAACCACTTGGCAGACCTCTATCTTCACTCCGGCATGTTAGCCGAGATGTTTGTGTTCGAGATCCTTGTTCTCGGGCAGGCATGACCTGGGCCGAGATGTGGCACACCCCGGCCAAGGTGTGGCACTACCAAGTGTCGCCCTCCCTAGCCGAGGTATTTGTTACTCGTCGAAGTTCCGCCTTTGGCCGATGTTGTTGATGGCCGAGGTGTCCTCGCCATCTAGCTTGCCGTGGACGCCTTGTCTAGCTTGTTGTGGACGTTTTGTCAGAGACTTGTCTTGTCAATCAGTCACCTTTTGAGTTAAACCAACCCGGTGACGCCACGTGTCCGAGCTTGTCAGCCGGCAGACCTAATACATCATTTTGCATCATTTTGTATCTTTGGTATCATTTAGTTAAGTCTTGTTCTTGTTGAGAGAGAGAAACACTAGAGAGGAAGAAGTAGAGTTCTAGAGAGAGGAGTCGACCTTCCAAGCTTGATCCTTAGAGTTTGAACCGTTGGATTCGTGATCTGAGGTTAGAATCTTGATCTCCTCTTGTTGTTCTTGTTGAACATCTAGCTGCATTGTATGATTGAGTTTGTTTTGCATGCCATGCATCGATTTGAAGGTTCGGTTTTGAAAGAGAACATGGTGTTCTTGAGTTCTTGATAAAAAGCCTATTTTGATCCGAAAGTTTTGAACAAGAACCATGTCTTTGTGTTTGTAGGACCTTGACCCTTGCTTTGAGCCTACACCTGAAGACCGAGGTGAGTGGTATTTCTAGTAAAGCTATGTTATAAAGCTTTTAATGAATCTTGTTTTGCTTTGTTTTGATGAAAGTATTTGTTAGGCATGAATGTCTAGCCTATTTCGATGTATCTTGTCTAAACCTTGTTTTGATGCTAACCTTGAAAAGTCCCTTGTGCTAGAGGACTCTAAACTTTCGTAGCACTAAGCATAAAAAGGATACGGTCCTTTCTTGAAAAGAGTATTCGATTAAAAAGGGCTACGGGCCTAAGTAACACAAGTCCCTTGTGCTAGAGGACTCTAAACTTTCGTAGCACTAAGCATGAAAAGGATACGGTCCTTTCTTGAAAAGAGTGTTTGGTTAAAAAGGGCTACGGGCCTAAGTAACAAAAGTCCCTTGTGCTGGAGGACTATAAACTTTCGCAGTACCCTTGTTTAATCGATTACGGATCACATGCCTCTTGTTTTGCCACAGACGGTTTACCGCGTGGATATGTTTTGCTCGGAAAGCTTGCCTTGTATTTGCCGACGTCCGTGGACATCCCTTGGTTTACTTGTTTGGAAGAATGAATACGGTTCATCCCTTGATGTATAAGTTTTGACAGAAAATACCGTTTTGCCGATGTTAGTAAGCATCCTTGAGATTGTAAGACTTGTTAGATGAATACGGTTCATCCCTTGATTGGTACAACTTTGATGTGTTTGTTCAGGAAGAACCTCAGCTAAGGTTTGTATGGTTTTGACTCGTTTTGCCTTTGTAATCTTGATGTAAACTTGAATGGTTTGATGAGTTTTGTTTTGAAGGACCTCGGCTATATTCATGCTAAAACCTTTATTACTAGTACCATTCACTGAGTTTCAAGACTCACCCTCTCTATATATATGTAGGTGATGAGCAGGACGGCGGCGACGCCTAGTTGGGTCTTTGAGCTCGTTTTGGACTCTTGTCATGTCTGGATTGTTTATGTCGGCCATTTTGTGTTTACCTCAAGAACGTGTATTTATGTCGGCGTAATCTTGAAGATTATGCTTCTTTGGCTTGTAATTACTGTTTTGCACATGTCGGCTCTAGAAGCCTTTTGATCAAGATTGTAATATGTATTTTTGTTGTCAGAAGTTAATGATAAACCATGTCTTGTATGTCATCTCATTTGATTTATGCACAGCTCTTCTGGACCACTTGTATTTGATTATCGCTTCCGCATTTGTAAGCCCCCTTATGTAAACTCTGTTTGTGTGTGAAACTTTGTAAGAGGCCTTTGGTAATCTCGGATTACTGGCCATCATGGCACCATCCTACTAGGGGCTGGTTGGGGTCGTGACAACGTTGGTCGTTGGGTCTTCATCTCCGTTTGGGCTCAAACTTCGAGGTAGGGATACCCTACTCCTCTTTATGAGCTTTGTCTTTAAATTTTAGCATTTTGATATATCAGGAGTTGTTGTGTAATTTTGGGAAAACTTTGGGCTTTTGTGTAATTTTACAAAAGTTGGGACTGCAAGTATAACAAACCTAGATGCATGTTTGGCATAGAGAAATTGAATAAATGTTGAGACATTGATGAGAATGGAACCTAAGGGTTGTAATGTTAGTTGTGGAAAATGTCCTAATTACATTGGTGAATTAATTCGTATAATTAATTGTGAGAAATGAGGAATTGAATTGGAAATGTTGAGATTAGGAGTGTATGGGATTAAAAAGGGTGTAGTTGAATTACTTATCACTCACCGAATTGAAATGTTGATTTAATATCCATTTGTGCATTTATTTTCCGTTTAGAAATAACTGCTTTGGGCTATCGGTGGAGGATAGTCTTGATTATTGTAGACAATGCATGATGATTAGGCAAATTAAAACTAATCACTGAAATGTGTCATTGAGTATGACGGTTAAAAGAATACATTAACTTTATGTATTGATTGATGTTGTGTATAATAATTGTTTATATGCATTGTGTTGTGTTGGAGGAGATAGGGGATGTACTCCACGGTTTAGGGGATGATAGGGGATGGACCTCTAAACCGGATGTTGTTTGGGAGGAGATAGGGGATGGACTCCATAGATAGAGCTCATATGCTTATCTAGTGATATGTTGACACAACTCATATGCTTGTCTATGGAAGTGTGATAGTGCTCTTATGCATATCTGTTGATGTGTTGATATAGCTAGTATGCTTGTCTAATATGAAATGGGAAAAGGTTTAATATGAGTTACCGTCTCATATAAGTTGTTTGGCCAGGTTCTGAGCCGTGGTTATAAATTGAGAATTGAAAGGAAATGGAAAATGAAACTGTAAAGTGATGTAAGTGGAAGTATCAGTGTTGGCCATCTATCAACTGTTAATCTTTTAGTCATTGTTCATATTTGGTTTAGTATATTTCTACTGGGCTGTGGCTCACCCTATATGGGAACATCATTTTCAGGTACAGGTAGCATGCCACCTCCAAGGACATAGCTTGGGAGGCTAGAGGCGGGCAAACTTTTGTTGTCTTTCTTTTGATGTATTACATGCAAATTCAAGCCAAGGGCTAAATGTGTAAATGAGTTAGCACTCTATTTTTTTTGTAACCAAGTGTTAACTTGAAAAGCTGTAAGCCCTTAGGGCATTTGCTTTTGTTGTTAACATGTAATACTTTTTGTAATGAAACTCTGATGAATAGAAGAATGTGGATCTTTTATATATCAATGCATGTCTATATTATGGGTTTAATGTTATTATTTTGAGGGCGTTACAATTATACATTTTCAAATGCTTGCTCTAATCTCATTTCATGTGTTTTGTTGCCACAAACTATTTTAATTCCCAAAATTTGTGGTCCATTTTAGGAATTAATGCAAAATTCTAAGTATTTGTCCTGATTGGAATATGGGAGGCCAAATATTGTTAATTTTAGGAGTTAAATTAACTTGGGCTGTTATGGGTAGTAATTGTTATAGCAGCAAAAAATCAAAATTCTACTATTGGTTTTCCCCCCCACTCCATTACTAGCTATGTCCCGACCTTTGCCACAATGGGCTCCCATTTGGCAAGTATTTTTTTGTCATCCTTTATGCCCTAAACAACTCCCAATAAATTAAGTAGGTCATTTCTATACACTTTGAATGAATAGATCAGAATGTTGATTCTTGTCAAATATAAAAATTGATTATTTTTCACCCATTATGAGAGTTTTTCATTATATTAAGTTGCTTATTTATTCTAATTAGGACTCTTTAGAATTGTATTATTTATTCTAGAATTGTATTAACAATTCTAGAATAGATCAGAATTGTATTATTTATTCTCTTACCGGCTGACACTAAAAAAAATATATTTATATATAGGAGAATAATATTGACCCACCTTATTAGATAGCTAGTTTTCTTCTTTCTTTTAGAGAGCAGTTAGCAAACATTTATATAATTATTTTAGTGTAAATAACTTAAATAATTTATTAACATGTTATTATTTTGTGTTGACGATACATTGTTTGGTTCTATAACCTAATTAATGGCTAAATATTGGAAGTAAACACAATGTGTATAACTTTACCATTAAGGAGGAAAGGAGGTTACACAAAATATTGACCAAAAATAGCTTGAATTACTAATGAAAAGCTTTTATTTTCATGAAGGAGGTTACACAAAATACATGCCCTGATTTACCATTTCCCAAAAAGCTTTCCATGAAGTTATAATGGAAAATACTGATGACTACTCAAAAATTTGGTGATAAAA
Organism: Camellia lanceoleosa; assembly: GCA_025200525.1. Classification (NCBI taxonomy): domain Eukaryota; kingdom Viridiplantae; phylum Streptophyta; class Magnoliopsida; order Ericales; family Theaceae; genus Camellia; species Camellia lanceoleosa. The sequence goes on from CM045767.1 coordinate 170,970,593, forward strand.
AACATTTAATTTTTATCACCTTGAGCACAGAGCACAAACCCATGAGCACAGAGCCAACTAATAAAAGACATAGCATACAAAGATTTTGGTGATACAAAATAGAGCATACAAAGCTTTGCAACTACTCTTTAATTTTTATTTTTAGATTGATGACTACTCTTTAATGTAGTCAGCTTGTTCTTCTTCTTCAATTTTACTCAATAGTCATTCCTACCAAACGTTACCAAAGCAAAACAGAGAGAGAGGAGGAGAGAAAAAAGCAAAAACAAAAAATTATCAGAATGAATAGCCGAAAGCTTAAGTGATGTCGCAAATGAGTGAACAACGGTGAGAGTGGTCAGAGTGATCCATAGTCGAAGTAAGCTCTGATGAAGGCAAAAGCTGAGAGAGGGAAAAAAAATTCAAGAAGAAGAACATATTGAATTAATTAAGATAAAAATAAGAGAATACTAAAAGATAGTCAATTACCCAAATCAATTCTCTTGAATCTAGCAATTAAAGTCATGTTTTCAACACTAAATAATAATACCGAATTGGTTCAATGTCAATATAAAATAATAATACTAAGTTTTTCCAACTCTATTGAACCCAACAGTTAAAAATTTATCAAAACATGACTTTTCCATATATATATCATTCAAAATCCAAACCCAACACAATAAGATAAACCCAAAAACAACATACATCACACCAACAATAAATCTGTAGGAGTTTTCCAATGTGGGTAATATAGCGACCCTGGTTTTGACCCGTCTCTTGTGGTGTTCCGAATCGGGTTTGTATGGGTTGAATGGTGGTTCATGTCTTATTTCTCTTGTTTTCCCCTCATTGTTGGTTATTGGGTTGTAATTGTGTGTTTGGAAAAGGTTGATTGCTTGTTTTTCCAAACTCTTGGTTGCCCAGAATCTTGGCTCTCCGCTCGAGCGGACATTCTTGCACTCGAGCAGGATTCTGAAATTTGGCTCTACGCTCGAGCGGGGATTGTGTTTACAAAAAATACTGGGAGAGCGTATTTCACGCTCGAGCGCAAGGTTTCACGCTCGAGCGGGAGTCGTGTCTGACGCTCGAGCGGACCGCCTTTTATTAGCACGCGAAAGTGACATTTCAGATCACTTTTTGCAATCCTCTCTCTCTCTAAAAGTCTCCAAGATCCAGATCTAGAGCCTCTCTCTCTAGAAATCATCTTCTCTCTTTAATTTCTCCAAATCCATAAGGATTTTGGCCATAGTTTCTTCGTCAAAGTTGTGTAACTTCTCGAGGGCTTCACGGTGGAGATTGAGTTTCATCGTCATTGATTTTTGGGGTTTCATCTCAAATTCTTTTCAAACTTGAGGTAGGGATTTTCTTTAAGTTATATATATATTTTTGCAAGATCAAGATGATTTTCGAAATCATCCTTTGATTTGTTTTGGAAATTTGTTGTTGATTCAAGAAAAAGAGTGATTTTCAAAGTGGTTTTACTATTTAATCCTTTGAAATACAAATTGGGGGTTTTGAACTATGTTGATTGAAGAAAGAAGATTTTGGTGAGATTTTTCTCAAATGTTTGAAGATAGATGGTTTTGGTGAGAAAACCTAGACATTGGGGACTTTTAAAAGAGAAGTTGAAAATCTATGGTTAATATTGTTATACTTATTTTGAATGCCAGAAAAAGTGATATTTGGAAAATTTCTTGTTTATATTGTATAAATGATAAATTTTGAGAAGTATGAGAGTTGATGCTCATTTTGGGAAATCTTTATTTAAAAGTGTTGATATAGCCTTGAAATGACTAAGTTGTTGGAGATGTTTGAAATGTGGGAATTATGTTTCCCTTGAATGAATTGAAATAAGAGTATTTATTCATCTTGTGAAATTTCATTGAAAGGAGAAATGGGAATTTTGATCACAATGATGGTATTGTGTGAAAGAATTGGAAATGGAAGAATTATTGTAATGTATTGATTATTGTTGCATTGGCATATCAATTCATTTGATTACATTGAACTTTGAAAGTTGATTTGAAAACTTGCATTGAGAAAAGAATGTTTAGAAACAAGTTTTCATGAAATGGTTTTGGGGTAAATACAGTGGTAAGTCTTGACAGGTAGTGTAGAAAATGGGTGTCGAGCCTTCCAGTTGTTACTGGTAAAAATGACAGATTATAGGTGTCAAGCCTTTCAGTTGTTACTGGTAAAAATGACAGATTATGGGTGTCGAGCCCTCCAGTTGTTACTGGTAAAAATGACAGATACGGGTGTCGAGTCCTCCAGTTGATACTGATAAAAATTATAATTTGGTAGTACTTGTATAGTCTACTTGTAGACACTGACCTAGGGATTTCCAAAGTTGTATTTACCGCCCCTCGAATAAAATTTGATAAATGTTGAGCACTTAAAATAGCATGACATCATAGAGCATGTTGGTTTTCAAAAGATGAAAGTGTTTTATTTTCAAAAAGGCATGGCATGGCATAAGCATTTCATTTCTTGAGACTTGTATAAAATGTATATACTTTATTAAGAATTCTCTACTGGGCTTTATGCTCACCTTACGGGATTTTTATGCAGGAAATGATGTGTTGATTCCGCCTACCTGAAGGCGTGGGAGTGTGTGCTGAGAGCATAATGTGCTCATTTGCTGTGACTCTGATTGAAAGCCAAGGGCTTTGTATGTGTGGGTTTGAATAACCATTTTGTGCAACCGGGCTAAAGCCTTGGAACTTGTAAACCCTTGGGGGTATTTGTTGTTTAGTTAATGGTTGTTGGATCAATTGAAATTATTGCATGAAGACTATTTACATCATGTAATGCAAGTATGAGGATTCATTATCAGTTTTACTTTAAAGAGCCATGACTATTATATTACTATTTGGGCATGAAAATGGGGGCGTTACAACTTGGTATCAGAGCTACTGGGTTTGAAAACTTGGAGCTCGTGGAAAGTGGTGGTTTAAACCACAATGGGTTCATGTTGCATGATAGATTGCATGATAGGAAAATGTTATACATTTTGTGATTATGTAATAACATGCTTATGTGGCTATGTGGGTATGGGGTTAAACTTTTGGGATATTGTTTGCGCCTGTTAAACTCCTTGAGGTCTTTTTAGAAGGGTACTTGATCAATACTCATTCTACTAAGAATTCTTGGTTTTTCGTGGGACGAATTTCATCATGAAAGAATAATCCGTATGTGTTTACATGACTAAGTGCTTATGTAGAATGAAATTAAAATGTCTATATAGTAGTGAAATATATAGAATTGCAGTGATTAGACGTGTGAGGTAAAATGTATGGGTTAGTGAGCTAAATCATTTCTATTGTCCTTTATAGGATGTCAGGAAGAGGTCAAACTTGTGGTGGTAGAGGCGGAAGGCGTGGTAGGGCTCGCCGAGATGTACATGAAGTACCGGCCCATGAGGTTCCGGTGCAAGAAGAAGAGTCAAGCCAAGCTAATATGGCTGAACAAGTAGAACAAGCGGGTCAAACCGCAATGAGGATCCTACCCCAAGAGATAGTTGGGGCTATGAACATGTTGAGGGCTGATAACCAAGCCCGAGAGAATACCGTCGAGGCAAGGTCAAGTTTCCTTACTAGGCAGTTTTTGCGAGCTAAACCGGATGAATTCCATGGTGGCCCCGAGCCTAAGAAAGCGGATGAGTGGCTCGAGCAAACGGAGTGAAGACATTTGAGATGCTTCACATTGATGATAGCGAGTTGAGAGTGACTCTAGCGAGTTACTACCTTAAAGGGTGTAACGCCCCAATTTTTAAGCCCAAATATTGATACAACAATCATGGTTCTTTAAAGAAAAACCGAAATAAATTCGCATACTTGCATTACATGACAAAAATAGTTCTCATGCGATAATACATTCAATTCAAAACAAAATAAAACAAACAAATAGATACCCTCAAGGGTTTACAAGTTTCCAAGGCTTAAGCCCAGTTATACAAAATGGTTATTCAAACCCACACAAATATAGCCCTTGGCTTACAAAAGCAGTCACGAAAGTGAGAGCATTGTACTCCCAACACACACTTCCACGCCCCTAGTTGAGTGGAATCACCATATCTTTTCCTGCATAAAAATCCCATAGGGTGAACATAAAGCCCAGTAGAAAATTCTTAACAAAGTATATGCATTTTATACAAGTCTCAAGAGATGAAATGCACATGCTCAATGATGATAAATCACATTTTCATCTTTTGAAAACCATCATGCTCAATGATGTCATGCAATTTCAATTGTTCAAAACTTAACAATTTATTTCAAGGGCGGTAAATACGACTCTAATAATCCCTAGGTCAGTGCCTACAAGTAAACTATACTAGTACTACCAATTTGTCATTTTTATTGGTATTAACCGAAAGTCTCAACACTTATCCGTGCGGGTTTTTGGTCTTTTACCCCGGACCCTCAGGCCAACTTATTCAATTTCATCTACACCACCTATCAAGACTTACCAACGTATTTACCCCAAAACCATTCTTTGAAAACTTGTTTTCTCAACATTCTTTTCTCAATGCAAGTTTTCAAATCGACTTTCAAAGTTTAATGTAATCAAATGAATTGATATGTCAATGCAACAACAATCAATATAATGTAACAATTCTTCCACATAATACTACCATTGTGATCAAAATTTCTGTTTCTCATTTCAATGTAATTTCACAAAATAAATATAAATACTTTTATCCGAATTCATCGTCCAAGGAATAGTACGATTCCCTCTTCTCAAGTATCCTCAACAATTAGTCATTTTAAGACTATTTCAACGTTTTGAACAATAATTTCCAAAATGAACAATAATTCTCATATTCCTGAAATTCATCATTTATATAAATATAAATAAGAAATTCTGCAAACATCCATTTATTTTGACACACAAAATAAATATAACAATATCATTTATGGATTTTCAGTCTCTAAAGAAAATTTCCAAATTCTAGGTTTTCTCACCAAAACTATACAACTCAAATCTTTTGAAAGAAAACTTTCCAAAATCATATTTTCTTCAATCAACGAAGATCAAAACCCATAAGATCATTTTAAAAGAACAAGAGACAAACCCATTTTCAAAATCGCTCAACTTTTTAAATCAACAATCAATTTTCAGAAGCTATCAAATGATGATTTCCAAAATTATCTAGATCTTGCAAAAATATATATATAACTCAAAGAAAATCCCTACCTCAAGTTTTGAAGAGAACCTGAGATGAAATCCCAAAATTTACAGTGTCGAAACTCGATCTCCACCGCACACAATGAAGCCCTCAAGGTGATAACCAACTTTGGTGAAGAACTTAGGCCTAAATCCCAATGTATTTAGAGAAATCAAAGAGAGAAGATGACTTCTCGAGAGAGAAGCTCTAGATCAGGAAATTTGGAGAGTTTTAGAGAGAGAGAGGGGCCTGCAAAAAGTGATCTGAAACCCTAATTTACGGACTGATAAACAAGGTCGCTCGAGCGTGAAATACATTTTCCCGTAAGCAATTTTCAAATGCATTTTGCATTTTGCATTTTGCATTTATGCATTTTGCATTTATGCTTTCGAAGTTGACCGGGTCAAAATCGGGATCGCTACAAAGGCAATGCGGGTCAGTGGTGGAAGTATGCCAAGAGTAGAATGGAGCCAACATGGGAAGCCTTTGTAGTTGTTTTCCAAGATAAGTATTTACCTCTTACTGCAAGGGAGAGATTGAGGCAAGAATTCAAAGACCTCAAACAACTCAACATGACCGTGGCTGAGTTCAAGGCAGTCTTCTCAAGTTTATCTAGATTTGCACCAGAGTTGGTGGCAACGGAAGAGCATCGTTGCATTGAATTCGAAAATAAGTTAAAAACCAAGATTTTCTTTAAGATTGTTGGAAACATGATTCGGAACTATGACCGTCTTGTAGAGTCAGCGGCATACGTAGAGGTTTCCGTGCAAGCCGAGGAGGAGAGGCTTCGGAGTTCGAGGTCTAGGGGCCAAGAGTCTCAATGAGACAATAGGCAGAATAAGAAAAGCAGGGGTAACTTTTCATCCCAACCCTAACCACAGTAATCTCGATCTACTTTTTCTTTGCCTAGTGTAGGCTTGGGAAAGAGTACTCAAAGTAGCTTCTCTTGTTTCAAGTGTGGCCAACCAGGTCATAAAGCCTTCTCATGCCCACAGAAAGGAGAAGGGCAGTTGATGTTGCCACCACCACCACCTAACCGATCACAGAGTCAGTCTCAGTCCCAGAGTAGGGGACAAGGGTTTAATTGTTATCAGTGTAGTCAGCCAAGGCATATGAAGAGAACTTGCCCACAGTTGGGAGGCGTATCAGGGTCGAGGCAGACTCAAAGCCACCAGCAGGCTCATTTAGCTCAAGCTTCATGAGGTAATTAGGGAGCCACTTGATTCGGTCGATTACACGAGAATATGCTTGAGAGGGAGCAAGTTCGTGAGGCCACGAGGCGTGTGTATCTTTGTTACCACGCTAGAGCGATTCACAAGAACCTCCGTTGTGAGAGGTATTTTTGTTGTGTGCAATACTTTGGCTAATGTATTGATAGACACAGGTGCGTCTCATTCATTTATATCTGCTGCATTTGTTTCTACATTAAGGTTAGAGGTGGCGCAGTTAGCGTCTCCTTCGAGTAGAAGTCACTGTTAGAATGCGGTTGATTTAGACCAGAGTTGTCGTAATTGTGAAATAAAAGTTGCCGGGTGTTGACTTCCGTTCGCTTTTGTGTTGCTAGATATGTCAAGTTTTGATGTCATATTGGGTATGGATTGGTTATCGTCATACCGGGCTGTTATAAATTGCTACCGCCAGAAAGTTACTGTATATACCTTTAGTGGTGATTGCATTTATTTCTTGGAGAACCGGGTGGATAGAGTCTTATCACCGATGTATGATCTGCGTGGGCGGAGTGAACTTAGTTGTCTGCTTGCTAACTTTTTGAGTAGTGAGTGTGATGAGATTTGAGTTGAGTTGCCGAGGGTAGTTTGTGAATACCCGGATGTCTTTCCTGAAGATCTTGTTAGTCTGCCATCTCACCGAAAGATTGAGTTTTCTATTGATTTAGTGCCTGGCACGACACCAGTTTCTATGGCTCCATATAGATTTGCACCAGCTGAATTGAGTGCGTTGAAGATTCAACTCCAGGAATTGTTAGATAAGGGTTTTATTCACCCTAATACTTCACCTTAGGGAGCGCCGGCTCTCTTTGCAAAAAAGAAAGATGGAGCATTACGGCTTTGTATTGATTAAAGAAAGCTGAACTGGGTTACTATTAAGAATAAGTACCCAATGCCTCATATAGATGATCTGTTTGATCAGTTGAAGGGGTCTTGTTGTTTCTCTACGATAGACCTGAGATCGGGTTATCATCAGTTGAGGGTAAGGGAGGAAGATATCCCGAAGACGGCATTAAAACGCTGGTATGGCCATTATGAGTTTCTTGTAATGCCTTTTGGGCTAACTAATGCTCCAGCTGTGTTTATGGATTTAATGAATTGGATCTTTCATGAATTCTTAGATCGTTTTGTGGTTGTCTTTGTGGATGACATTTTGATTTATTCACCTTCTGAGGGAGAGCATGAGGAACATTTCTGAGTAGTACTTGAGTTACTTAGAACCCATAAGCTGTATGCTAAGTTTGGAAAATGTGACTTCTGGCTGAAAGAAGTTAAATTCCTAGGGCATGTAGTATCAAGAGAAGGGGTGACTGTAGATTCATCCAAGATAGAGGCAGTGCAAGATTGGGCACAACCTAAGAATGCTTTCGTGATTCGTAGTTTCTTGGGATTGGCTGGGTATTACCGTCGGTTTGTGAAAGATTTCTCTAGATTAGCTTCACCTTTGACTAAGTTGACGAGAAAAGAAGTCAAGTTTGTGTGGAGTGAGACTTGTGAAAAGTCATTCCAAGAGCTTAAGGTTAGACTCACCACTGCTCCAGTATTGATTATCCCGGAGAGAGGTTTGAGTTATTCAGTATATTGTGATGCTTCAAGGGAAGGTTTAGGTTGTGTATTGATGCAAGAAAGTAAAGTAGTAGCCTATGGCTCATGGCAGTTGAAAATACATGAGAGGAATTACCCTACTGACGACTTAGAGTTAGCAGCGATGATTTTTGCTTTGAAGATTTGGAGGCATTATTTGTATGGTGAGAAATTTGAAGTGTTCTTTGATCACAAGAGTCTGAAGTATCTGTTTACATATAAAGACTTAAATTTGAGACAGAGGAGGTGGATGGAATTCATAGAGGATTATGATTTTGAGTTGCATTATCATCCCGGGAAGGCCAATGTTGTGGCCGATGCCTTGAGTAGAAAGCCAGTTAGCAGTGTAGCTTCTATCGCCATCCGAGAATGGGAAATGTTGGGTACATTTAATGAGTTTGATTTGCAACTGGGCAAGTCTGTTGAGTCTGCGACTTTGTTTTCAGTAGTTGCACAACCTACACTTGTGAATCGAGTGTTGGAAGCGCAAAAGGGTGACCTTGAAGTGGAATCGTTCCGAGAGAAGATTTCCAATGGAAATGTAGAAAGAGGTTTGACTGTGTCTCCCGACCTGAGTGTGAGATATCGTGATTGCTTGTTTGTACCGAAGTCTTGTCGAGAGAAAGTACTCCGAGAGTTTCACTATTCGCGCCTTGTAGTGCATCCGGGAGACACAAAGATGTATCATGATCTTAGTTGCCAGTTTTGGTAGAGAGGTATGAAAAAGGATATGGCTGTGTTTGTATCGAAGTGCCTTACTTGTCAACAAGTGAAGGTTGAGCATCAGAGGCCAGCGGGTTTGTTGCAACCCTTGCCTATAGCTGAATGGAAGTGGGAGCATGTTACGATGGACTTCGTTATGGGCCTTCCGAGGACTCAACGGGGTAGTGATGCCATCTGAGTGGTCGTTGACCGGTTGACTAAATCGTCATATTTTATTCCCATGCGCGTATGTGACTCGGTAGATTATCTTGCCGACTTGTATATTAGGGACATAGTGAGGTTGTACGAGGTCCTTGTGACGATTGTTTCGGATAGAGATCCGTGTTTTACTGCTCGATTGTGGTAGAGTTTGCAGAGTGCCTTAGGCACTAGATTGACTTTAATCTTGTATATCATCCTTAGGCGGCAGGCGATCGGCGTACTATTCAGATCCTTGAGGATATGCTTCAAGGTTGTGTCCTTGATTTTAAGGGTTCATGGGAGAGGCATTTGCCCTTAGTGGAATTTGCATATAACAATAGTTTCCAATCAAGTATTGGCATGGCACCGTTTGAGGCCTTGTATGGTCGACCGTGTAGATCTCCAGTATGTTGGGTCGAGGTGGGTGATGCACCTTTGTTAGGTCCAGAATTGGTTCGGGAAACTACGAAGAAAGTTGCACTTATCCGTAAGAGGCTAGCTACAGCTCAAAGTCGCCAGAAAAGTTATGCCGACCGTAGGAGAAGACCTTTGTCTTTTGAGGTGGGAGATCATGTCTTTTGGAAGATATCACCTAGACAGGGTTTGATGAGATTTGGGAAGAGTGGGAAGTTCTCCCCTCGATTTATGGCCCTTTTGAGATCCTTGAGCGGATTGGAGAGGTTGCTTACCATTTGGCGTTACCGCCACAGATTTTCGAGATTCATGACGTGTTTCATATTTGTATGCTTTGGAAATATGAGTCGGATCCATCGCACATGTTGGATTGGACCGACTTAGAGGTAGATGAGGATACCTCATATGAAGAGAGACCGGTGAAAGTCTTGGATAAACGGGATCAAGTTTTGCGAGGCAAGACAATTCCCTTAGTAAAAGTATTGTGGAAACATCACGGAATCGAGGAAGCGACTTGGGAACGTGAATTAGAAGTCCTAGAGAAATATCTGGATTTGTTTGTTGATACATGAGCATGTATTGAGAATTTATTGCATTAATAAAAAGTCTAAGCATTGTATATGTTTTAACTTATAAAAACATTGTGTATGTTGTAATTGTTTGGGAAAAACATGGGTTCAATATAAACATTGCATATGTTTTGAGAATATGAAATATTGTGGGTGTTGTATCACTCTTGGAAGCATAGTATATGCTGTTGGTAATCATTTTTTTTTTTTTTAAATTGGGACTTGATTTAAACATTGTAAATGTTTTGGGAAATTGAAATTTTCGTTTTAATTTGGGACTTGTAAATTGAGACGATGAGAATAGGTGACCGGAGAATAGGTCATGGTGATGAATTTGTGGAAATAACATTGTTGTAAACGGTTCAATTTTAACTTTGGTTTGAAATTGTAATTTTGGGGACGAAATTCTTTAAGAGGGGGAGGTTATAGCGACCCTGGTCTTGACCCGTCTCTTATGGTATTCCGGAATCGGGTTTGTATGGATTGAATGGTGGTTCATGTCTTGTTTCTCTTATTTTCCCTTCATTGTTGGTTATTGGATTGTAGTTGTGTGTTTGGAAAAAGGTTGATTGCTTGTTTTTCCAAACTCTTGGTTACCTAGAATTTTGGCTCTTCGCTTGAGTGGGCATTCTTGCGCTTGAGCGAGATTCTGAAATTTGGCTCTACGTTCGAGCGGGCATTCGGGCGCTTGAGCGGGGACTGTGTCTGCAGAAAATACTGGGAGAGCGTATTTCACGCTCAAGCGCAAGGTTTCACGCTCGAGCGGGAGTCTGTGTCTGACGCTCAAGCGGGGTTTTCCACGCTCGAGCGAGCGAACCGCCTTTTATCAACACGCGAAAGTGACATTTCAGATCACTTTTTGCAATCCTCTCTCTCTCTAAAAGTCTCCAAGATCCAGATCTGGAGCCTCTCTCTCTCTCTAGAAATCATCTTCTCTCTTTGATTTCTCCAAATCCATAAGAATTTTGGCCATAATTCCTTCGTCAAAGTTGTGTAACTTCTCGAGGGCTTCGTTGTGTGTAGTGGAGATTGAGTTTCATCGTCGTTGATTTTTGGGGTTTCATCTCAAATTCTCTTCAAACTTGATGTAGGGATTTTCTTTGAATTATATATATGTTTTTGCAAGATCAAGATGATTTTCGAAATCATCCTTTGATTTGTTTTGGAAATTTGTTGTTGATTCAAGAAAAAGAGTGATTTTCAAAGTGGTTTTACTATTTAATCCTTTGAAATACAAATTGGGGGTTTTGAACTATGTTGATTGAAGAAAGAAGATTTTGGTGAGATTTTTCTCAAATGTTTGAAGATTGATGGTTTTGGTGAGAAAAACTAGAAATTGAGGATTTTTAAAAGAGAAGTTGAAAATCTATAGTTGATATTGTTATACTTATTTTGAATGCCAGAATAAGGGATGTTTGGAAAATTTCTTGTTTATATTGTATAGATGATAAATTTTGAGAAGTATGAGAGTTGATGCTCATTTTGGGAAATCTTTATTTAAAAGTGTTGATATAGTCTTGAAATGACTAAGTTGTTGAAGATGTTTGAAATGTGGGAATTATGTTATCCCTTGAATGAATTGAAATAAGAGTATTTATTCATCTTGTGAAATTACATTGAAAGGAGATATGGGAATTTTGATCACAATGATAGTATTGTGTGGAAGAATTGGAAATGGAAGAATTGTTGTAATGTATTGATTATTGTTGCATTGACATGTCAATTCATTTGATTACATTGAACTTTAAAAGTTGATTTGAAAACTTGCATTAAGAAAATAATGTTGTGAAACAAGTTTTCATGAAATGATTTTGGGGTAAATACAGTGGTAAGTCTTGACAGGTAGTGTAGAAAATGGGTGTCGAGCCTTCCAATTGTTACTGATAAAAATGACAGATTATGGGTGTCGAGCCTTCTAGTTGTTACTGGTAAAAATGACAGATTATGGGTGTCGAGCCCTCTAGTTGTTACTAGTAAAAATGACAGATACGGGTGTCGAGCCCTCTAGTTGATACTGATAAAAATGACAATTTGGTAGCACTTGTATAGTCTACTTGCAGACACTGAGTTAGGGATTTCCAGAGTTGTATTTACCACTCCTCGAATAAAATTTGATAAATGTTGAACAGTTGAAATGGCATGACATCATTGAACATGTTGGTTTTCAAAAGATGAAAGTGTTTTATTTTCAAAAAGGCGTGGCATGGCATAAGCATTCCATTTCTTGAGACTTGTATAAAATGTATATACTTTGTTAAGAATTCTCTACTGAGCTTTATGCTCACCCTACGGGATTTTTGTGCAGGAAAGGATGTGGTGATTCCGCCTAACTGAAGGCATAAGAGTGTGTGTTGAGAGCATAATGTGCTCATTTGCTGTGACTCTGATTGAAAGCCAAGGGCTTTGTATGTGTGGGTTTAAATAACCGTTTTGTGTAACCGGGCTCAGGCCTTGGAACTTGTAAACCCTTGGGGGTATTTTTTGTTTAGTTAATGGTTGTTGGATCAATTGTAATTATCGCATGATGACTATTTACATCATGTAATGCAAGTATGAGGATTCATTATCAGTTTTATTTTAAAGAGCCATGACTATTGCATTACTATTTGGGCATAAAAATGGGGGCGTTACAGGTAAACCCAAAAACACACGCAGAAGATTGAAACAGAGCAAGGAATAATACTAAGTTTTTCCAACTCCATTGAACCCAGCAGTTAAAAATACTTTTCCATATCAAAAAATCCAACTTTGAATATATATATATATATATCATTCAAAATATATATCAATATATATAATTCCCAACACAATAAGATAATTTGCGTACACAGCATACCTCACACCAACAATAAATTTGTAGAAGTTTTCCAATGTGGGTAAACCCAAAAACACACCCAGGAGATTGAAACAGAGCAAGGAATTCAGCAAACAATAGGATGTTTAGGGGATGAGAGTGATTGATAGAGGATATGGGGAGAGTCAGTGAAGAGTAGGAATGTTTAGGCGAGAGAGATCAAATGATGAGAAGGGTAGATAGAGGGTATGAAGAGACAGGCGGTAGACAAAGAGGGAAGGCAAAGAAATGAGATGCAAAAGTTGAGATAGGGAGAGGGAGATAGAGAGGGAAGATAGATCGAGGGTATGGGGAGAGATGAAGAGGAGGGTATGGGGAGGCAGAAGGTGAATCGTCTTGAGGAGAAAAGTGGGAAAAGACGGTGACTCATTTGGGCGAGAACATCATTAATTCTCAACCATGGATGTTTATTAGAATTCTTCTGAGCCATCCAAATGAATTGTGTCTCTCATACATTTTATACATTTTCAAAAACCCTTCTCCCTTATTATATAGATTTATAAAATCAACTATACAATTTTCTTTCTTAAAAAAAAATTAAAAAAAGAAAAGAAAAGGAGTAAACTATAGTTACAAGTGTATCACAATGACCTCTTCAAATGGTGATTGGGTTGAGTTATGTTGTTTATGAGAGATAATTATGATTTTTTTTTAAATTTTAAAAATCTTGCCAAAATATTTGGCATAATAATTTGTAAAGTTAACAGGAAAAAAAGAAGAGATTATTAAAAGATTGGGGAGGAATACTTTTGAATTATGCCAATGATCCTTTCCATGGTGTGGTAACTAAATATAATTAAATACATGTAGCTGTTTTGAGACAGGAGATTTGGAGATAGAATAGAATCCCATGCATTAGAATTATGAATTTAAATTATTGCTATGCAAAATTTTGAATCTTATTAAGTATGAAAATAGAAATAAAATAAAATAAAAAAATTCTACCAGAGTACTATATCAAGTATTTATATTTCTCTGAGACTAAATATCAATACAATTTAATAACATAATGAATATAATTTTGTATTTCAATGAATAAAGTTTTTTATTATTATTATTTTTTGTATTATTCAATGCCCATCTTTAAAAAGTATGTAATTATAATTGTTGTGATGCACTTTAAAATTTGGTCTAATAATTTCTTATTATTTTTCAATATTTTTTGAATTTAATAAAAAGGCTAAATTGAAGTTCTAATGTAAACTAAAATTAGGTCCATATGAGCCAAGCCTGGCCCAAAGTCCACAAGTCCATATTTTAAGCCAATGGTAGAGTTTGGGCTTTGAGAATTTAATATGGGCCGGTGTAAGCCCTCTTGTTGAGTATTCCAAGTTTGTAGACTTGGGCTAGAACTCGGCCTTTAATTTGTAGGCAGTTGCCAAGGCCTGGTGGACTATGCTCTGTTTGGCAGTGCAATGGCACAATTGTGTTTGGTTTGGAGAGAAAGTTATATGAGTTGATGGGAGATAATAAATGTTGACTTTAACATCATTTTGTATTGGGGAAATTATTGGCAGAAGGAAAAAAATTACAAATATATGGAAGGGTGCAAGTGAGATTGGTACTCAATAAATTTTCACTTACATGCTACCATCGGATCACTTGCACCCTCTCTTTGTGTTTATAATTTTTTTTAACACTCCACTAGACAGTAATTTCTCCTTTTGTATTTTTATTGATTAGTACTGGTGTTGTAGTGCAATTTTTTTGAGGTGTTTATAGCTTATTTTTATTTTGAGAGTACGTGCTTGTTTATTTATTAGATATAAACAATTTAAATAAGTTGAAAAAAAAAATTAATTATTTAAAAAAAAAATTGATTATTTAAAAGTTAGAAAAGAATAATTTTACTTTTTACTTTTTAATTATTAACTTTTAATTTACAATAAACTATACAAACAGGAATATCTAAATACACAAACTACAAGCTTTGCTTAGTTCTCCTAATTTTATAAAATATAAATGAAAATTAAACAACAATTCATGACTATACATTTTTAAAGTAGCGATAAACACATATCTTCAATTTAATTATTCTTATGCCAATCACTTAGGTCATGTTTGTTTGGGTGGACATGAGTTTGGGATTAGACTAATAGTCCAATAAAATTATCAATCCGATATTTGGTTAAACAATTAAAGTACGGACTAATTATTTTAAACTTGACTATTAGTTAAGATAGGATACATAATCCAACGAATTGATAATCCTAGGACTATTAGTCATGGGAATGCTAATCCAATCCGCCCAAACAAACATGGCCTTAATGTGTTACCACACGAGATTGGTCATACAAACTTTTAATATTTAAACGCATCATACATAGTATTTAAAATGTAGATCCAAATCCTCGTTTATATTTGAATTCACAACTTACCGATGCAGAGGAGACCATAAGCCAAATTACCAAATTTCTTATATAGAGATGCAGCTGTACCATAAACCACATTCTCAAAAAAGGCAACAAATGTGCAAATGGTTTGGCAAACATGGGTGTTAAGTGAGAGGGAGATTTTCTAAATTGGCATTGGGCCGAGATTAGGGGTGGGCGCGGGTCGGTTGCGGTCACAGAACTTTCAATCCGTCATCCGTCCGCCAGATTGGCGGATTGAAGAAAATTAATTCGCATCCGTCCGCTAATCCGGCGGATGTAGATTGAGCGGATTGGCGGTTTGGCGGATGGATGCGAATCGGTTTGGCGGTTTAAAATTTTATAAATTTTCAACATAATTCAACTTGTGCACTTCCTCAAAAAAAAAAAAAAAAAAAAAAAAAAAAAAAAAAAGAAGAAAGAAAGTATTACAGTCAATGACTTAAAAAAGTATTACAATTACTGCATGTCTTATTTAAAGAAAGAAAGTTTGAAACTTTATAATATCACGATCACTGCATACCTCATCCACATATTACAATCACAGTATGATTCATCCACATAAAGTATTACAATCTGTAATTCTTAAAATATAACAATATAATTCAAATCACCAAAACCATGAACTGAGCAGTAGTAGAGATTGTATGTCTCTATATTGTTACATCTACATATGTTTTTGAAAACAAAAACCAACCAGCATATATCATATTTTCTATTTATTATTTTTAGAGCTAGATTTAAAAATCAAAAAATATAAATAAATAATATGTTTATTTTTTTCAATTCAAAAAATATATTCAAGTTGAAAACTTTTTTTCAACAGAATATTTAAACTCTTTTTCAATTGAAAATACAAACATAATATTTAAACAAACTGAAAATACAAAGTCTTATAAATTACTAGGGGTGTTCACGATTTGGCGGTTTAGCGGTTCGGTTGCGGCCAAAGAAATCTCAAATCCGCCATCCGTCCGCCAAATTGGCGGATTGGAGAAAATCAATCCGCAACCGTCCGCTCGTCATCACGCATCCGTCCAAAATGCGGCGGATCGGTTCGGTTCGGTCGGTTTTGGCGGATCGGTATATCCGCTGCTCACCCCTAGCCGAGATAATGATCGAGCTAAGTTAGGCTAAGCAAGTGGGGGTGCGCTCGGTCAAGGCCCCAGTCCAATTTAGCCGGGGTAACATCGGATTGTCAGCCCAGTTAACTTTATTCGCTCGTTGAATTAGACAGGTTAGGTCTTTCGCAGATCAATCTGACCGAGTAGGAGCTAGGTCATAACTGAGGATGGCTAAGCTGCAGTGAGATTCTTTAATGAAACCAAACAATTAGCATGGTTGTGGTGTGACGATGTGGCACTGTGCTAGGCATAGCTCGGTTTAGAGCATTGCACATCTCAGAAATAACACGGTTGAGGAGTGATGGAGTGGCGCCGTGCTGTCCGTTCGCGCCAATGTCGTTTGGCAGTTTTGTTAGGTGGTATTTAATTTGTACTTATGACGTCGTGGGAAAATGGGAGAGGAGAGCAGTCCACGTCCAAAAAGGTGAATGGAAGCGAAGCGCCTGAGAAGTATATAAGCGGTCTTTGCGCCCCATATTGAGGTCTAGAACATCTTATGATCACAACTCACCTACCATTTTACCTGCTCTCTTTTCTCTTTCCCTGTGTGCTAACTTGATCATCGGAGGGTTTTCCGGCAGTGCACCACCGGGTAGCTCACCATCATTGTGTTCTCAGGACAATCGGAGTGAAGTGCAACTTGGACACAAGGAGTACAGACAGCGACAGATATTTGCTTCCCGTACAATTGGCGTCGCTTGTGGGAAGCTTTGACAGACAACCTTGTCCTCCAAGCTCGTCCCATCACCCTTTATGGCGAACAACGACGACATTCCATTGTCCGCCATCGACGGCATCACTCCGGAGTCCGTTCAGAGAAGAGAGGGTATTCCCTCCATCCCTACCATGGCTGGTCTGGAGACCTCTCCTGGAGAGCACCCTAGAGATGTGCGAGACTAGCGCGCAAGGAGCACTGACTACTAACGAAGCCTTGATGGGCACTGGCGGCGAAGAGAGTCACACGCTCAACGCTTGGAGCATAAGTTGAGGGATCAAGACACCATCATTCGAAAGATGGCGGTAGAGATGGAGACACTAAAGCGACAGGTCAAAGGGAAGGGTGTTGCTAGAGTGGGCAACTACAGTGAGCGCACCCAACCCCGTCGCTCAGGCAGCCAAAACCAGCGGCACATGCCCTCACTCTCCATCACCAGAAGTTATGGGGTAGGAGACTCTGACCTGCCAACAGAGAAGTCTTGCGTGTAGGATAGCAATTACCGTCCCTCATGTTCGCCGACAACGTCGAGATATTCCTACTCCGCTCGTTCGGAGGACTTGAGGGACGTCTTGGAAGAATGAGCGCGCAAAAAGGAGGAGCACAAGGTGCCGGCGCTACAGTGATTATCCTACGGAGGTCGCGCCAGTGAAGAAGTCGTAATGCCGCCACCCCGTCCAATGGTACATGTCCCCTTGGACAAAGATTTGGCAAGGCTGAGTGCCACCCCCTTCTCCCTTGAGACAGAGACCACACCGCTCCCTGAGGGCTTTCACCAGCCCAAGTTTACACTCTATGATGGAAAAACTGATTCGTACATGCACGTAAGCCACTTCCGGCAGGTTATGGCTGAATACAGACGTAACGACGCTCTCATGTGCTTTATTTTCCCGGTGAGTTTGGGCGAGTTGGACTTTAAGTGGTTTGAGAGGCTACTGGAGAAAAGCATTAAAAGGTGGCAGCAGTTGGCGGAAGCATTCGTGACCTGATTCAAAACCAACACCAAAGCACCTTCTGAGTGTCAAAGATGGAGCAGGGTGACTCTCTCAAAGCATACAACGCCAAATATTGAAAAACTTTCAATGAGATCCTTGATTGCCCGACCAACCTGGTAATCACCCAATACAAGCGCGGTCTTACGATCAGACATAGATTGAGGGACTCGCTCACGATGAACCAACCAACTTTCATGGAGCTATTGATGCACCGTATCAACGAGCACATCTGAATAGAGAGTGATGCGACCGCGGCCACCACAAAGACGAATCTAGTGGCAATGGACAAAAGGGTGGCTGGAAAAGTCCACACGGTCAGACAGGAGACAAACCGTCCAAGTGACCGCCGAGGAGAATCAAATCGTGGTCCGAATCGTAGAAACTGGGATAAAGGTCGCCGTAATGACCGAGCTGATTACCCTCGCGATGCCGCGGCATATACGAATAGAAAGTTGAACGCCTAAACAGGCATCACCACGGTTTTTAAAATCCCAATTTACCACATACTTAGCGAAATCGGCAATGAGGTGTACGTCCGGTTTCCGGCCAAGCTAGGCGATGTGCAGAAGAGCTTCAATCCGCTGTATCGCTGCACCTTTCATAGTGAGCGGGGGCATCGTACAGAGGACTGTTTGCTCTTGAAACAACACTTGGAGGAGTTGGTTGCCGCTGGTCACTTGGACCGTTACATTGACGGGAGTGTCAAGGCCGTGCACCATGCTCCGGCTGAGCCAAGTGGTTTGGCCGCCTTAGAAGCACCCCCAAAGGAGTGGTCAATGTGATCCTTGGTATCGTTGAGCCAGCGCGGGTATGCGAGCTCCGAGAGATGATTAAAAAAGCAAAACATATGAGGGAAGTCCTGTCAGTCCAGTCCCTAGTCAAAAGAGGCAAGACCGAGGAGAAAAATGTGCTCAGCTTTTCAAGCAGGGATCTTGAGCGCATTCAAACGCCGCGCAATGACGCTCTGGTGGTCACCCTTCGCATCAGGGACTTTGATGTTAAGCGCATTTTGATCGACTAAGGTAGCTCGGTCGAGATCATGTACTACGACGTCTTCAAGCAGCTCAAACTCAGAGATACGGATTTGACTCTGGCAACTTCACCACTGGTCGGTTTCAACTCTCAACCAGAGTGGCCCTTGGGAAAGATAATCCTACCGGTCAAAGCCGGATCCATGGTCAAGCAGGTGGAGTTCTGGGTGTTGAAGGTACCCTCCACATACAATCTGATCCTAGACAGGAGATGGCTTTACACAATGCAGGTAGTGGCGTCGACCTACCACAAAGTTATGCGGTTCCCCTCTGCTACGGGGGTGATCGAAGAGATTTGGGGTGATCGAAGAGATTTGGGGCGATCAGGTTATAGCTAAGCAGTGTTTCGTGGTCGTAAATAGGAACCGAGCAGCCAAAGGCTTCGTACAAATGATCAAAGGCCCATAAGATCAAAGTGTCCAAGATGATGTGGGCACTAGGGCCGAAGAAAAGGCCATTGAAGATTTGGTGGAGGTACGGATCAGCGAAGACAATCTAGATAAGTCCTTCCTGTCGGGATCCAGCTTGACCGCTTAAGAACTACTGGAGATGGTGGAGTTCTTGGTGACAAATATTGAAGTTTTTGCATGGACGCCTTATGACATGCCTGACATTGATCCAAGCTTTATTTGCCACCAACTCAATGTCTTCCCGGACGTTTGGCCTGTCATTCAAAGAACGAGGAGATCAGCACTTCATCACGTTGAGGTAGTGGCGTGGGAGGTCAAAAACTTGCTTGAAGCTAGGGTAATCCAGGAAGTGCACTATCCTCAGTGGGTTTCTAACACGGTTGTGGTACCCAAGAAGAATTAGGGGTGAGCAGCGGATATACCGATCCGCCAAAACCGACCGAACCGAACCGATCCGCCGCATTTTGGACGGATGCGTGATGACGAGCGGACGGTTGCAGATTAATTTTCTCCAATCCGCCAATTTGGCGGACAGATGGCGGATTTGAGGTTCCTTTGGCCGCAACCGAACTGCCAAACCGCGAGCACCCTTAGTAATTTATAAGACTTTGTGTTTTCAATTTGTTTAAATATTTTGTTTGTGTTTTCAATTGAAAAAGAGTTCAAATATTCTGTTGAAAAAAAGTTTTCAACTTGAATATATTTTTTAAATTGAAAAAAATAAACGTATTATTTATCTATATTTTTTGATTTTTAAATCTAACTTTAAAAGTAATAAATAGAAAATATGATATATGATGGTTGGTTTTTATTTTCAAAAACATATATAAATGTAACAATACAGAGACATACAATCTGTACTATTGCTTTGTTTATGATTTTGGTGGTTTGAATTGTTTTTATATTTCAAGAACCACTGATTGTAATACTTTATGTGAATGAGACATGTTATGATTCTAATATGTGAATGAGGCATGCAGTGATTGTGATAATTTAAAGTTTCAAACTTTCTTTCTTTGGATGAAGCATGCACTAGTTGTAATACTTTTTTAAGTCATTGACTGTAATACTTTTTTTTTTTTTTTTTTGAGGAAGTGCACAAGCTGAACTATGTTGAAAATTTATAAAATTTCAAACCGCCAAACCGATTCGCATCCATCCGTCAAACCGCCAATCCGCTCAATCCGTATCCGCCGGATTGGCGGACGGATGTGGATTGATTTTCTCCAATCCGCCAATCTGGCGGACGGATGGCAGATTGGAGGTTCCGTGGCCGCAACCGACCCGCGCCCACCCCTAAGAAGAATGAGAAATGGCGAGTATGCGTTGACTACAAGACGATCAACCGAACTTGCCCTAAAGATAGTTTTTCTTTGCCTAGAATCGACCAGCTGGTGGATCTTACAGCTGGACACAACCGACTCAGTTTCTTGGATACATATCACGGTTATCACCAGATCGCCATGCATGAATCCGACCGGGAGATTACCTTTTTCATGATGCCGAGGGGACTGTTCTGCTACAGGGTCATGCCTCGCTTGAAAAACGCTAGGGCAACCTTTCAGAGAATAGTGACCAAGATGTTCGCCCCACTGCTCGGCTGCACAATGGAGGCTTAAATCGACAACATGGTGGTCAAAAGCAAATGTAAGGCCAACCACTTGGCTGACCTGGCAGAGATGTTCGTCATTCTTAAACAATATAAGTTGCGTTTGAATGCGTCCAAGTGTGCCTTCGGTGTGGAGTCAAGAAAATTCTTGGGCTTTCTGGTTACCAATCGCGGCATTAAAGCGGACCCCACCCAAATCAAAGCCATACAGGAATTGAAGCAGCACAACTCGACGAAGGACGTGCAACATCTTGCCGGTATGGTAGCCGCATTTAACCGATTTATAAGCCGGTCATCAGATCGTTGCCGCCCTTTTTTCCAAGCCTTGAGGTCTAAGTTTTCCTGGGATGAAGATTGTGGCAGAGCCTTGGCCGAGCTAAAGACATATCTATCCTCCACTCCACTCTTGGTCACGCCGAAGCACAACGAAGACCTCTACCTTTATCTGGCTGTTTCTCAACATCTTTGTCGTCAGCAGTACTTGTTGAATTGGAAGGCATCCAACATCTACCAATCTTCTACGCGAGCAAAACATTGCTACCGGCAAAGTCAAGATACTTGCCGCTAGAAAAACTTGCTTTGGCACTAATGATGGCCTCCAGGAAATTGGCACATTACTTTCATGCTCACACAATCGTGGTGTTGATCGAATTCCCTTTGAAAGCCTTATTTGATCGGGCGGATTTCTCCGGCCGAATTCTAAAATGAGCAGTCAAATTTGTGCAATTTGACATCAAGTTTCAACCCCAAACTGCCATCAAAGCCCAAGCATTGGACGACTTTTTTGTCGAATTCTCGCTTGAAATTCACCCGATATGCCCGGTGGATCTTACCGAGGCAGTCGGGCTGAAGAGGGTAAGCGCTGCGAAAATTGCACAATCGAATAATGATGGTGACACTGAAGTTGCACGCCCGTCTACAAACCCATCACTTGAAGGTTTACTTCAGCCTGGCAATGCGACGTTGGATTTGGGAATAACGGGTCAACTTGTTGGATCTAGGGCCGCATCGCCGAGGGGGGATGAAACACTTCTGTTGCAATCGTCAATGGTGGCCTTGTAGCAGAAATAGTCGAGCAGCCGAACAACCATGATCACCTCAACCTTCAAGCATCCCAAGATCCCTCAAAATGCTGGAAACTTTTCATTGGCGAAATATGGAAACTTTTTGTAGATGGCGCCTCAAACCGGCACGGAGCCGGGCTAGGCGTAGTTTTGATCTCGCCAGACGAACTAACCATCGAACATTCTATCACACTTGAGTTTCTAGCATCAAACAACGAGGTTGAGTATGAAGCATTGCTAGCCGGACTAAAAAGAGCGCTCCAATTGCACGCATCCGAGCTGATGGCTACAGCGACTTCCAACTCGTTGTAAACCAAGTGTCTAGAGAGTATAAAGCCAAAGATGACAGAATAGCAAAATACCAAGCCTTAGTGAGAGAACACATCAAGAAATTCCAAGCAATAAGAGTTCAACAAATTGGCCGTGAAGATAACGGCCGAGCAGATGAGTTGGCCGGCCTAGCTTCCATGATCAACAAATCAACTCCCAGCCCTCTTCTGATTGAGTTCCTTCCAAGACCTAGCATTGACGACTCGGAGCAGACTGAAGTATTCTGTACCGAGCATAATCCTTCTTGGATAAACCCCATCATCATTTTCCTTAAAGAATAAATCCTGCCAACCGACAAAAAGAAAGCACACAAAGTCCGGGTGAAGTCTGAGCAGTTTTGGCTCTTTCCATTTGGCGCTTTGTATAAGAAGTCATTTACTGATCCATACCTCAAGTGTGTTCATCCAAACAACGTGGAGGCTTTCCTTTACGAGATCCATGAAGGCATGTGCGGAAGCTACATCGGAGGGAGATCTTTAGCCTACCGTGCTATTTCGCAGAGATACTGGTGGCCGTACATGTAAGCAGATGCACAGAAATATGTCAGAAAATGCGAGACAAGCCAGAAGTTCGCCCACCAAATTCACTAGCCGGCTGGAGAACTCCTCCTCCTCACGAGTCCTTGGCCTTTCGCAATGTGGGGGCTTGACATAGTCAGACCACTCCCAATAGCACCGGGTAACTGCAAGTTTTTCATAACGGCGAAAAACTACTTCACCAAATGGGTTAAAGCCGAGCCCTTGGCGACAATCAAAGAAAATGATGTTAAGAAGTTTATTTGGCAGAACATGATAACGCGGTTTGGTGTTCCCAAGGCTTTGATCTCTGATAATGGCACCCAATTTGATGGACGATTGTTTAGAGGATTTTGTGAAGAATTGAACATAGAATTCTATAATTCCACCCTGGTCTACCCTTAGTCTAACGGCCAAGCAGAAACATCGAACAAGACCATTCTAGACGGATTGAAGAAAAAGCTAGAGAAAGTCAAAGGCAAGTGAGCCGAGGAACTTCCTAGTGTCCTCTAGGTTTATCGGACAACCCCGAGACGCTCAACCGAGGAGACTCCTTTTGCCTTGGCATATGGCATGGAGGCAGTCATCCCATTGGAGATCAGCATGCTCACTATCCGCAGCGAAAATTTTGAGCCCGACTTGAACGCTAATGTCATCATTCTAGAATTAGACCTAGCTGACGAACATTAATCCACGTGGCCGCATATCAACAAGAATTGTCCAGAAAGTACAACAAAATAGTGCATCTCAGACCATTTAAAGTCGAGGACTGGGTTTTAAGGAAGGTGATGGGCAACACAATGGTGTCGGGCGAAGGAAAGCTAGGGGCAAACTAGGAAGGGTCTTACAGGATAATCGGTCTGGCGGGCAAGGGAGCATACCACCTAGAGGACTTGGATGGCAAAACTGTACCTCGACCGTGGAACGCGGCCAATCTCAAGCTGTACTATGTTTAGTCTCTATCTTTTGAATGTAATTTTTTGTAAAGGGACAAGTTTTCCCCTCCATTTACCAATGTAATCCTCTCAGTCATTATGTGAATTCATGATTGCAATATGTAATAAAAACGAATTATTTTACATAGGAAGTATGTTGTGATTGAAGAAATGTAGTGCACCAGGGGCAACTGCCTCTAAAGCCGAGATGTTTTACCCTGGCTAGAAGAGTGGATGATTTATTCAACTCTAAGATTTTAGCCGAGATGCTTTACCTCGGCTAAAAGCATTGATGATTTGTTCAACTCTGAGATTTTAGCCGAGATGTTTTATCCCGGCTAGAAGAGTTGATGATTTGTTCAACTCTGGGATTTTAGTCGAGATGCTTTACCCCGGCTAGTTGAGTTGATGAATTGTTCAACTCTGCGATTTTAGTTGAGATAATTTTGCTCGGCCGACGAGTTTGATGAATTGTTTAACTCCAAGCTTTTAGCCGAGATGATTTTGCTCAGGAAGTGGAGTTGACATTTTGCTCAAATTCCGTGATTTTAGCCGAGATGATTTTGTTCGGCCATTAGGGTGGATGATTAGTTAAACTATGAGTCGTTAGCCGAAATGATTTTTGCTATGCCAAAGAAGTTAACAAATTATTCAACTCTGGAATCTTAGCCAAGACGATTTTGTTCGGTTACAAGTTGTAGACGTCCCCGAACATCCCAGGAGGGAAAATCCCGTTTTGTTCATTTGGGCTCACTACAGTTCAGGACTCAAAGTCACGGTCCTGTATCTAATCTCACAGAGTGCAATGCAAGACCAATGAATCATTAAAGAGTCCAAATCCGGCAAATCGTTTTTGAAAACAGATTTTTTTGAAAGAAGTGCCAGACATGGACTACTTTGCCAGATACAGAGTCGCCACCTACATATTTTATTTTGGGGAAATTTAAGAAACCCTGACTCGTTGCCTAAGGCCACGTGTCCGTCATCACCAAAGTTGCCTCGGCTCGGGAACTTGGGTACGATTGGGGAAGGTCACTTCGTGAGCACCCCCGCTCGCCCGATCAAATATCGGCCTCTATTAACCATGATATCTTGTTTTGAAAATGTTATGTGTTCTTATTCCGGTTATTAGCCTAGATTTACTATGTGATGCACACAGCATACAAGTATAGACTGGATCGCCTGAATTGGAACGAAACATCTCATGTTTGTTTTGAAAACAGTTTGCTACTCGCAAGTAGGCTAAAATGTGGGTTTGCCACCCTCAGGTGGGCTTAGAAAATATGGTGATTTGCCATTCTTAAGGGGGCTTAAAACTCGTAGTCGATGAATTGTTCCAATCCAAATAACCCAACCTTCACTCACAGGCATTCAGGCAGTTATATCATATAAACACATAGCCTCATAGTAAGCATGCTATCATGGCGCCACCACACACATGCAAGGATGCTAAAGCATAAGCGCTTACCGAGTACTCCAAGCCAAAACAGAAGCCATGTTAGAAATCAATGCATGATCCTTACTATACTGAGATGCCTAATGCAACACATGCAGGAATGCAACTACAATAGGCTCGGCTATTCTAAAGATGGCATATGAAATGCTACAACTAATACGTATTCAACTTGGAATTGAAATACAATGCAGTTAGTATGATGCGCCGAGCCTGGTGCATACAAGACAGATGAATGGATGCAAACATGCGAGCATAAGTATGCTAATTGAAACATGCCCTAAACTAACCATCATAAGCTGGTAAATAAAATGGAGAAAGACGCGGGGTTGGAAGACATACATCGCACACACGCACACTTATTACAATTGTGCCCTCGCTCGGAGGGTCCGAATAAATATCTGATCCCAAATGAATAATTCTGATCGAATAAGTACAAAACCCCAATTAATTAACAAATTAACTAGGAAAGCAGTAAATTAGCATGCAAGCCCATGGACTTCCTCAGCTCTGTTCCGAATGATGAATGATGCATGCTTGAGTTGCCTTGCGCAAAAATCCATTGCGATGCCCTAATTCGCCTCTGTTTACAATTGACCTCAGATTGCTGCACAAAACTCCAAAAGATTGCCGGTTTCTGATTTGCTGCAACAGAGAGCAAGAAAGGGGCATGGCAAAGTATTTTCACACATGTATGCACACTTCGATCCTCGTGCCACCAATCACGCATGTCGATGCATGATGGCCGAGGAGTCGAATTGCATGACTCAATATGAAATGAATGCACATGAAAACATAATAACACCGAGACTCTATCACGGTTAATCCGGAGTGTCGGTGACCGGGAATTGAGACACGTTCCGTCACTCGAAGTACGAAACGTCCCTCGTTTCTCGTGCTTGGGCTAACTCCTATCCCAAACACAATGCAATATGCATGACATGCATGAATATAATCCTAACACGCAACCTAGCATACGCAATGCTATGAGATGGCATGCACAATGCGCGATGTAGAAAGGCATATACAATGCTCTAACATACAACCTAGCATACGCAATGCTATGAATTGAAATGGCATACACAATGCATAATGGACTTACACCAACATGAGTGGACCTTAGCCACACTCCCATCAGCGGCCATAAGATGAAAATGAGGTAACCGAAATGCGTGCACACATGCACGTAAACCGAGGATCGATCCTAAGACACAACATGCAACTCTAACAAGGCATGGCAAAGGATGAGAGATGGCATATGAACATGTAAATTCCAAAACTAAAACATGATGCTAAATGGTCTCGAAACATGGAAATATGGCACCTGATGCATGAAGTAAATCCCGAAACTCAAAACTAGGCACATATATTGGCTTATAGCTATGCAAAGCAAGCATTATTTGAATATGAAGCACAAAGATAGAGCCAAGGCAGTCCCAAAACATGCACATTTCTAGTTTAAAGCATGGCCAAAAAGTGCTAACATGATGGGCTAAAACAACATGCAACAATGGCTGGTAAACATGGTTTGTATGGCATGTATATGAAGCACAAGATAACTCATCAAACCAGCCAAAATCAGTGAATAAAACATGTCAAAATATGCCCAAATAACCTCTGAACTGTAGTCAACACATGCAAAAATGATGAGTTCCTTTAAAGGGCCATACAAGGGGTTGTTAAGCACATATAAGATGGACACTTAGCAAGACCAAACCAACTCTGAAAATGGATTATGAAAGCCCTAAAACTCACCAAATAGGCCATGAAATCAGTCTAGGAAATATGCAAAGGAAGGCCTCTTTGAGAGGCCTTGAATGGGATTGCTCTACACATGCATCATAGACATAAGATATGGAAAAATGGGCTCTTAATAGAGCCTAGGCAGACCTTAAAACCCTCAGAATAAGGCCTGAAACATGACTTCAATGCATGCAAAATAGAGTCCCTTTGGAAGGCCAAACATGCTAGTAAAGAAAATGAGGGGTGAGAGGGTCACCCCTCTATGATTTCAAAGCTCAAAACCTCATCAAAGCCACTAAAAATCCACTGGATTTCAGTGGCTAAGAGGCCAAAACAAGGCCAATGCAAATGCTCAAATGTACGGCTCAAAGCATGTAGAAATGAAGCATGCAAGGAAGGAGATGACTCCAAACAGAAAAGTGACCTCAAACAAACTTAAAGAGGAGGTCAAAAAAAGACTTTTTCCAGTTTATAGAAAATCTCAAAAATGTTCACAAGTAAGGCTAAAATATGATGCAAAAATAGCCCTAAAAGAGAGATTGAACAAACAAGGAAATAGATGACTTCAAACAGTAAAGTGTCCTTAATCAAAGTTAAAGAGGGGGTCAAAATAAGACACTTTACAGTTTGGGTTGAAGCCCAGAAATGCAAGCAAGAAGGGCTAAGGTATAGAGCAAGATAAAGCTTCAAATAGGGAAAAAATGACTTACCCTTGTAGCACAGCAATGCAGCAGCTTTTGGTCCAAGAAAATGAGCTCCTAACCTCTGAAAATTAGCCTCAAGGTGTTTGAATGGGTGGTGGAGGTAGTAGGCTTGGAGGTGTAGTGTAAAGGCCAAGAACAATGGGTGTTTTGAGCTTTGATGAGAGAGATATGCAGGGTTATATGTATAAATCCCAGCTGTTTTTTTCTAACCCTTGCAAAAGGAGGTGGAGGGTTGGTTATATAGAGAAGAAGAAGTGAGGCTTCTTGGAGAAGCCAAGAGAAAGGTTCAAGGCTTCTAAGAGAAGCTTGACCAAAGGGGTCAAGTTTCTTGAGGAAGCTAAACCAAAAAGGTCAAGCTTTCCCAAGAAGCTTGACCAAAAGGGCCAAACTCTCCTTGAAACCAAGCAAAGGGGTCAAAACCACCTTAAATGGACCAAAAACCAGGGCAGACCCTCAGACAGAGGGACAAGTGCAAAATAGTTGGCACAGCTGGAATGCACCCAGGAGGGCAAACATGGCCGACCAGGTTCCAAAGGCCAAGGTGGCGGTACACCTCCTCGGCCGGCCGAGGTCAAAAGGGTCAAGAACAATTGCTGGTCGGCCACTCCAGAAAGGTGGCCTCCTAGGTGAGTAGAAACAGCTGTATGGTAAAAAACCAGAAAATGTGGTTCAGGAGAGAGAAAAACCAGCTTTTTAGAGGGGTTCAAAAGGGTCAGGAAGCATTACTGGTCGGCCTGCCCATATTGGTGGCCTCCCAGGTGTGTAGATCATAATGGTGGTATGAAAAATCAGAAATTGTGACTCAAAAGTAAGAAAAACCAGCTTTCTGTCAAAAAAACCGGCTTTCGGAGAAAGAAGAAAGAGAAAGCTGGTTTTTCAGAAATATTGCTGGTCTCCCACCCTCCTACAACCTTCTTGTAACAACCCTCGTACTGATTACCTATAACTACTGAATTAGCTACTGGTTACTGCTAAACTGAACTGATAATGACCGATAATTGAATTAACTGAAGTATTGAATAGATTGATTGAAATCGAAACTGAAATTGAATAAGTTTATCTATTGAATTGTATATTGCATCTGTTTGATTGATTGATTATCTGTTTGAATTCATATGTTTAAACTGCTAATTGAAGGCCTTATCGGCAGCCGAATTAGAAACCGTTTAGAGTTTTGGGATCAGTAGAATATTTGTGATTTCATGGTATATTTATCTGAAAATTGATTAGGAATGATTAAACTAGATTAATTTAAGCCAATTGAAAAGTTTATCGAAATTACACTATTGCCATTGGGTAGACCTTTGTTTAACCTTGTGATTGAGCCTTATACACTTAATTAAAACAACATTTCATCAGCCTTGTGTTGCCTCAACCGACCATAGAAGACCAAAGAAGAGAGTTAGAGAGAGAGAGAATTGTCCTTGTTGATCTAGCTTGGAATCTTGAAGAATTGAAGTGTAACTTGGCAAAATTGAGCTCCTAAACCTTGAATACAAGACTTAGGTAAGAAAATCCATCTTCCTCTTGTTGTCTTTAAGCTTCATCTTGCATGGTTCATGCTCCATTGTAGGATCAAACCATGATTTAGTGCTAAGAGGTTGAATTATGTTGAATTGGAACTCCATTGTTACATGCAAGGCCATTTTGGTGCATTTTGAAGTTGAACTCATGTTGAAATTGTACATGCATGTCCATGCTTAAGCTAAAGTCCATGTTTTCATTTTGTTTTCCAACTATTGAGCTCATTAGAGCAAGATTTGAACCTTGAATTTGGTTAAAAACCCATGCATTGTATGTTTTGAAATTGTTCTTGAAAATGGGTTTGAATTTTGGATTTAATTGACTCACCTTTGGGGCTTGAATTCATAAATTGGCTTTTGAAACTTGTTATACATTGTTTTAGGGTGTATTTTCCAGAATTTGGGCCCAAGAGGTTGAGTTTTGGGTTGTAAAATGCTTGGTTCGAACTTGGAAGACAAATCTGGAAATTCCAGATTTGGCTTCCTCGCTCGAGCGAAGGATTCCTCGCTCGAGCGAAGGATTCCTCGCTCGAGCGAGCACCTTTGATTTTGGGATCTCGCCGGCGAGCATCATCGCGCAAATTTCAAAGAACCAAGATTTTTCATTTCATCAGACCGCTCGAGCGAAGGAAGGCTCGCTCGATCGAAGCCTTTGATTTTGGAAGCTCGCTCGAGCGAGCATCGAGCGACCATCGCGCAAGAAAAATCAGCAACCAATACTTTTACTGTTTCATCAGACCGCTCGAGCGAAGGATTGTTCGCTCGAGCGAAGCCTTTGATTTTGCAACCTCGCTCGAGCGAAGGAAGGCTCGCTCGAGCGAGACCCCTGTTTTCAGTAACTTTTGAAAAATGCCTTCCAACTGTATTTTTGCATCCTCATCCCATCCTAGGCATTCTTAGGCCAAGTTTAAGGCATCCTAATGAGGATTTAGACATAGAACCACACCGAAGAAATTTAGGGATTTAATTATCATCCTTCCCAACTGTGAAACTTAGTGTGTGTTCTATTTGTTAACTGTTTAGGGTTGGCTCTCGGGGACGCGCTCTAGCTGCTATAGCCCAATCTCTATGAGTAACGATTGTGTAAAGATATGTTCAAAATGGTTATCTTTTGAATCCGAATCGAACTGCTTATTGAATCGACATTATTCTTGAATGAATGTATGTCTCAGAATCGTATTGTAGCATCCTTAGCACTTCTTATTCTATTCTTTATTCTGAGAGCTCTGTCGGTTCCTCGTGGAACCATCATTTCTTGATTGATGGCCATCATTCTTGTTGGGTCTGTAAGACCCGGTCCTTGGACCCTCTTGTTTATAGGCTAATGGATGTACCACATATGACTGATTGACTGAAATACTGAAAGACTGAAATACTGTTTAATGAACTGTTTTCATGACTGTACGGACATTCATTCATAACCTCTTTACGCTTTATGTTATTCACTGGGCTTTAGCTCACTGTTTATATATATATGTAGGTTCTCAGCAGCCAGACTGGAGCTAGAAGCGTAGGTTGGTCCCCAGTTTTGTCAAGCCAGCCTATGTGCCTCACTACGAGGTTCCGAGTCGCCATGCTATGGCTTGGGGCGTTTTTGTGTCCCCCATCGGTCTCCTTACTGTTTTGTACTACCGTATGGATCGTCTCTTGCTTTTATCAGATCTTGTTATCGAGGGATTAGGTCCCCGTACTGAATGTTTGTATGTGATTGTATAGACTGTACTGTTCTTAACTGTATGAATGCATGAAAAATGTTTTTGGCATACAGATTTTCACAGCTCAATGGACACTAGTTACTTATCAGATTGGCTTCCGCCAGCCAGACTGCTTGATCAGATATCGTTTCAGGGCCGGTAATCTCGGATTCTTGGCGATTCTTGCTAAACCCATAGGGCCGGGTTTGGGTCGTGACACTTCCTAACAATGAAAATAAGGTCTCTGCCAAAAAAGAACCAAAACGGATGCAAAACAGAGGTTCGGGGACCAAAACGCGCTGCCTGAGGCCCCAAAAACTGACTATTAAGCACCGGAGGTGGCGTTCGACCACGAAGTTGGTCTCTCGGGCCACAGTGTCCCTCAAAAGGGAGGAAACAAGGTGTATGCCAAAAACCAGAGCAAATGGAGGTGGTTAAGCGGTTCCGAACCGAGGCACACAGCCGACGGCTCCGAAAAACTAGAAACCGGGCTCCAAACGGGAAAAATGGCCTACGACCACGAAACGTAGCCTACGGCCACTGAGAGACGATCTACGAGACCTCTCCCTCCCTTCGAGAAGAGAGAACAAAGAAAACAGGGCCTGGTTCGCAAACCGAGGCAAAGCACAAAAGAGTCCGAAAGTCCGGAGGCAAGGCTCGCAGCCGTGATTTCGCAACCTCAGAACGAGCACAATATGCAACATCACCAAGCACTCAATCGGTGACGTCTGAGTCTTAAGGTCAGTAAAAAATGGGGTATCTACACCAGTCAGTGAGGAGTGGACGTTTTGTTCCAGTCTTTTAAGACTGAGATAATTTTCTCGGTTCAATCATTATGTAACATACTGGGTACGTATAGCGCGGTTGCAAAATGAAAAACAACATACATTACAAGAATGCAAGCGAAATGCGAACAACTTTTCATTGATGGAGAATTTTAGTACATAAGGTAGGGCTTATAGCCCGGTTACAAAAATTCAAATAAAAAAGCTACGCTAATGGGGAGAGGTCGGCAAAATCGTCCCCGACCCCCTCCGCCGCAGCTTCCAAGTCAACAACCATAGCCTTTTCTTTCTCGCCGGGCTTCTTCTGGATGGCCTCATCCTCGGCCTCTTCTTCCGCCTCTTCTTGCAAAGAGTTGAAGACTTCATTAGTATAAGATATCAGATAGGCCGGTAGGAAGGCAGCGGGAGGGAAGGCGAACACCTCGGTCTCAGATCCTTGGCTGAGTTTTTCATAAGCAGCCTTCCAACCAGACTTGAAGTAGATGTCCTTTGTGGCTTCGACTTGCTTGATATAATTGTCTTCAGCCTCCTTGAAACCGAGATTGTTGGCCTCATCCACGGCAGCCTGCTTTGTTTGTTTTTCAGCTTCTAATTGGGCCTTCAGTGCGTCCCTCTCTTGCTCGACTCGTCCGAGCTGGCCAAGGAGTCTGGCATTGTCAGCGTTGGCAATTTCAAGAGAAGCCTTAGCCCGGCCAAGCTCAGCAGAGACGTTTTTACCGGCGTTGTTTAGCTCGGTAACCTTGTGGCGTAGGTTGACAATGCAGTCCATGACCATGTGTTGTTTCTGGATGGCCTGTAAGAAGAAGAGTGTTAGTCGAAATAGGAAGATTAACCGAGTAGGGACTTGGTAAGATTTCGAAACGTACCCTCATCATGGACTTGACCGCTGATTTCACGAGCCAGGTGTCAAGAACATGATCGCTTCCGGTCACGTCGCTCGGCAATAACAATGTCTTCGATAAGTCGAAGGCCAGGAGGTGCTCTTTGTCCCCCTTGACAAACGCGGTGGCTAGGATTTCTTTGCCCCAGTGTTTGAGCTTCGGCTTCCATAGTGTAGTTGGCTCGGCTTCCTACGTTGTTTGGTCAGTGCTTAGCTTGGCCACAAGCTCGGCTGAGGAATCGGCTAACCGGGTTCGCTTGCCAGTGCGGCGGGACTCAAGAAGGACAGCCGTAGAAGCAAGGGCAATCACGGTCCCTGAGCTTTGACCGA
This sequence comes from Camellia lanceoleosa, assembly GCA_025200525.1. NCBI lineage: Eukaryota > Viridiplantae > Streptophyta > Magnoliopsida > Ericales > Theaceae > Camellia > Camellia lanceoleosa. The sequence goes on from CM045767.1 coordinate 171,003,501, forward strand.
CGGAAGGGGCATGATGTGGCATGCTCGGTAGCTCGATGGAAGTAGTGGTAATCAGATTCTTAATCCTGCTCCTCTTCGCCATTTCTTCTTCATCGGTTAGTCGTATAAGTGGCACGTCTGGCAGACTTGGGTCAGGTAGGGAGGAAGGAGCCCAAAGAAAGTCTGTGACCTTGCTCCTGCGCAGTGCTAAATAATGATAAGAGGGGATGTAACCAAGGAGATCGTGGCAATCTCAGTGTTGGTATCTCAGCACGGCCCTGATTGCCTTCTCGTTGGGATACTGGTAGTTGGCTTACAATTCTTCAATAGCTGCAAAACAAAAAAGAAGTAATTAGCTCGGCACGAACAATTTTAGTAAAAGAGATCAGTTGGGAAGATGGGCTTACAAGATGAACCGAAGTTCTTGTTGATGTACCAATTGGGCACATCAGCTATTTCGCAGTTACCAGTCACCTAGAAAAAGTCATCATCGTTCATGTCCTTGTCCGGCGTGCCAGTCAATAATTATTTCTTACCCGGCCTTATTTTCAGGTAATAGTTGAAGCTGTCTTTTGTTCGACTGAGCGTGTATTGACGCAAGATCTTGGCTAGGCCCAGATTTAAACCGAGCTGGTTATTCAACTCAGCTACGCCGTTTATAATTCTGAAGGTGTTGGTAGCTACTTGGATGGGAGCTAGCCCGGTACGTCTCAATAATTCGCACATGAGGGGCTGCACCGGGAAACGCAACCCTCCCTCGATCATGCTTAATACGGTGAAGGGACAAGATTCTAATCTGCCCTATGGATTAATGCCCTCTTCACCGAGCTCCAAGTGTACGCCGGCGGGGACGCCATACTCCTCACGGAACCCGGCGAGGGTACCTGGCGTGTCTACAAGGAAGCGGTAGCGCCCCATGAAGGACCGGCTTGTTCAGCTCGGTAGAATTGATTTGATTAAATTTTGCATGGCGACTGCTTGGTCTTTGAGAGCCCTTGTGTTTGTGTCTAGTCCCCTAGGACTCTACAGTTAAAAGCCAAGTGTAAGTGATAGCGCGATCGCGCAAACGAGCATAACTTCAACCCAGTCACTTTAGGCACAACAGCATCTCGGCCTAATTGGGTGAACTCAACAGCTCGGTCGCTCGAAGCGGACCAGATATTAGCCCAGTCGAGCGGTCCGGTGCTTTCTTAACTCGATTTTCACCAAAGTTCTATAAACTTGGAACTAGTTCGGTTCACTTATGATTTTGGATCAAATGATGATTTGTAGCTCGGTCAGTCCTAGATCCTCGTGTGTTCATCACAGAAGATGATGAAAAGTGTCGAGGGCAAAGCGGCAAAAATGGCTTTTTGTGATCACACCCTAGACTAACCTCATTCGAAGCCCTAAAACCTACTGTCATCATGCCCTAGATTCAACTATGGTAGTCACAGTTCAAGCACACAAGAAAAGCAAGAATAACAGAAGAAGAATAATGAAGGGTTGAAGACTTACATGTTAAGGCACGGATTATGGTTTGAATTCGTGAGACGAGGCCCCAACGACGGCGACGGAGCAAAATAGGCCTGCGGGAATGCTCTGATCTTAGTAAAGTGAGTGAGAGATGAAGCCTGGGTGCTATAGATCGCTGGATCGCTCGAGAAGAAGATGAACAGTGGGAAGAAACACGAAGGGGCGAGTGACATGCTTATAAAGGGAGAAAAGGCGCCAAAAATTCGAATTCGAGGCGACGACGTGTGACAGCTGGGTTGGTTGCACAAGGCCAATGAGCAAAGGACACGTGTCTGTGACAAGACTGGTGTTAGTACTAAAGGGAGAGGTAGAAAAGTCGAAATATCGACCGAGCAAGTGATGTAGCCGAGCAAGGGAGTTAGTATGGCGAATAAGTTGAAGATAACAACCGAGCAGATTAGTTATCTCGGCTGGAAAAGGTAATCCTGATCATGCTGGTGCAGATGAATTAAGGGGCAATTGAGAGGGAGATTTCCTAAATTGGTATTGAGCCAAGATAATGACCGAGCTAAGTTGGGCCAAGCAAGTGGAGGTGCGCTCGGTCAAGGCCCCAGTCTGATTTAGCAGGGGTAACATCGGACTGTCAGCCCGGTTAACTTTATTCGCTCGTTGAGTTAGACAGGTTAGGTCTTCTGTAGATCAGTCTGACCGAGCAAGAGCTAGGTCATAACTGAGGATGGCTAAGCCGCAGTGAGATTCTTTAATGAAATCGGACAATTAGCAAAGTCGTGGTGTGATGATATGGCGCCGTGCTAGACCTAGCTCGGTTTAGAGCATTGCACATCTCAGAAGTAGCACGGTCGAGGAGTGATGGAGTGGCGCCATGCTGTTCATTCACGCCAATGTCGTTTGGCGGTTTTGTTAGATGGTGTTTAGCTGTATTTGCGCTGACACGTGGAAAAATCGGAGAGGAGAGCAGGTCCACGCGTCCAAAGGTGAATGAACGCAGAGGCGCGCGCATAAAGTATATAAATGGTGCTGCGCCCCCATACTCAGGTCTGGAACATCTTATGATCACAACTCACCTACCACTTTGCCTGCTCTCTTTTCTCTTTCCCTGTGTGCTAACTTGATCATCGAAGGGTTTTCCGACAGTGCACCGCCGGGTAGCTCACTATCATTGTGTTCTCAAGTCGATCGGAGTGAAGCGCAATTTGGACACAAAGAGTACAGACATCGACGGATATTTGTTCCCTGTACATTAAGAATTCTGGCAGTTCTAATGGCCCTCCTAGTGAGATTGCAGGCATGCTAATTACCGACATGATTAGATCATCTTTTGTTTGTCAAGATTCAGGTTATTTAAAATGATTTAAATAAGTATATTTTTTGACTTTTTATGAAAAAATATGTAAAAAAATAGAGAGATGATATGATATAAATAAAATAAAAAGATAAAAAAATCTATAAAATAAGGGAGGAAAGTTTTTGAAAATATATAAAATGTATGTGAGATACATTTTGATTCAATGACTGAGATGATTCCTATATACTATCTAACAGTTAAGATCATTTTTATTCCCGCCCAAACACTCTCTGCTCTCTCTCTCCCTCTCCCATGTCTGCCCAAACACCTTTTCTTCAACTCCCTCCCTACACGTTATCTCTCACATTCTCTTTTCAACTCCCTCTATGATCTCTCTCTTTCTTTTCTGAAACTGGCTAACAGAGGTAGCAGATCAGAAAAACATCTTCCAACAATTTGATTCAAACTGAGATGGTGGTCTCAACAGGGCTCACCACCGCTGCCATTGCTCATCATCACCGTCGCCATTGATCGACACCCACTCTCTCTCGGCTCTCACCCTCCCAACATTAGAGGTATTTTACATTTATTCAGTTCTTTGAGGCTTCGGTTTAGGGCTAATTTTTGTATTAATAATTTGAGGTATTTTACATTTATTCAATTCTTTGAGGCTTCGGTTTAGGACTAATTTTTGTTGGGATCTAATTTTTACATAGTTGGGATCTAGGGTTCGCTGACTTCTTTTTATTTTTATTTTCAAGTACATTAGTTAGATATGAGAAGCAGAATGGCAATGGGGTTGAAGAAAAGTGCTGATATGTTGCCCTATACTACCATGGCCACAACATGTTTGATAGTTTGCCTATGAGAGACTTCTAAGTTGCTTCTTCGAGGTTGTCAAAATAGTACACACACTTGGTTGTTGATTTAGATTTTTTTTTCTCCCTCTAATTCACAAAGGAATGTTAATTTGAGTTAATAAAAAACTGTAATTAATTGTAATCCTAAGCAAACTGTAATTAAGTTTGTAATCCAACAAAAAATAATGTTCAGAGTCATCACTTAAAAGCCCATCCCAAAAGTTCAAAACAAACTGAAGAAAAGGGAAAAAGAAACAAACAGAAACCGTGTACTTTTCGAGATTACCAGAAAAGGGTCCTGCAAGAAGTGCCAATATACATCCAATCAAAAAAAAAAAAAAAAAAAACAAGTAAAGAGTGATTCCAACTCTGTTGTAATCACAAATAAAGAGTGGAAGAGATATTAGCAGGTCTATACAGTTTTTGAGAACATATTCCTAGATTCCAACTCTGTTGTAGTTTTTGAGCTGACCTATTCTTCAGCATAAACAGTGAGTGCACCCAACAGATACTTAGTGTCGTTTGATCGTCCAGTATTTTTTAATATTCGACTGGTCAAAAGCAAGGTAAAACTTGTTTTACCTTTGCTCAAATAAATGTAAGTAATTTGGTTTTGGTTTGATTTATGTATTCCATTTTGATTTGATTGGCCATAAATGTTTATACATTTGAAGTGTTGTTGGCATGGATAATAAATAGTAAATTATGATTTTAGATTTATTTTTAAATTTTTAAATTTTTTTCCAGGTGTGATTTTGTAATTTTAGATTATGATTTGGTTTATATATATTTTTATTTTTGTAACTTTTCTTCAGGTGTTATTTTTTTCAATGTTGGGTAAGTTTTGTTTTATCTCACATACATTGTTTTATTATTATTCGAGTTAACTGCAATGTCACCCTTTCATGTTTGTGCAATCTAATCTCTCATGGATGTCTCTCCTTGATTTTTTTTAGTTAGGTCAGGGTGTTGCTTTTACCAGTTAAAATAATTGCCAGCTAATAATTTATAAGGTTCAGAATTTTTTTGTTACTGTTGAAATATCTAACTCTGACATAATTGCAGCATTATTGGAGACTAGCACAAATGGGGTCGTTTTGGTTGTTCAGTTGTTATACTAACTTCCTGGCTTTAAACAGTTGAACTAAAATATTTTCTTTGCCAATTAAGGTAGAAAGTGTTCAGTGCCATAGGCCGCAAAAATAATGAACAAAATTAGATCCAAGTGGAGGCACAATAAGTAGTTTGAATAATTAGAGTTGATTGCCCACATCATGCTAGGTTGTCATAACTCAGATTTTTATCCATCTCTGTAGAGTTCCATTAATTATGAGAACTTCAGCTCAAGTCAACACAACAAAACTTTTTTTGAATTTTTTGGAGAACTTTTAAAAGAAACCTAACAACAATAGTGGAGACTTTATCCTTTTGTATTGCTTGAGCAGTTGGGCTTGAGGAAGTTGTTACAAGATGGTTCAAACTCCGATTGATTTACTGATGTAACTCTAATTATGTAATTACTTTTTGCCTTTTCAGGTCATGTGTTTATTTTTCTTTTGGATTACCATAAAATGTCATTGAACACTTAAAACTGACGTCCCTATCTGTGAGTGCTTTCTTATGCATCATTTATATCTGATGAAGGTAACCCTACTAATTAGAACTCACTATGCTAACAATTAGGATTCTAAATTCTCAAATGTGATTAAGCGATCCTTGATGTATAGATTTTCTTAACTTGACATAAAACAATGTTTAAGGGCTCATTACAATATATTCAGTATTTGTTTGAGTAACCTAGAATTGGCTGTAAGAATAGTAAATAACAACATGATAGAAACTACTGGAGGAATTGTAGTGACCAATCTTGGGCCTGTTCTGAATGGCAATTCCATTGTAGCGAATTTATTTATTTATTTTTTCATTTTCTTTTGAAGTTTTGGGAGAGGACTTCCCTTGAGGAGTAATCACATCCTTTTACATGATTCTGTGCTACCTAAGCCTTATTTGGGGCGTACCATATAAACATTGACTATGCACTTGGCCTTGGTTAAGCTCTGTTTTCATTGAATTTGCATTCTAATGCCCCATTTCATTGGGCATTCAAGTTTCTTTTAATGAACTAATTATTGGCAGAGCTTTGTTAGGAAAATAAATTATGTTTCTATGTTACTTTTGTTAGATTGATTTTTTTTTTTCCTATCATTTTGTTTTCTCTTTCTCTCTCAATTTCACATAATGCAGCTATTTGTTCTGGATAGTAAGTTTCATTTGCCGATAGGATAGAGTCGTGGATGCTAATGTTAAAACCTGTTCTTGGTTCTCTTGGGCACAAAAATTGCCATCATACATGAGAAATGTGTTTGGGGCTTCAAGAATATATTTTTACATTTGTGTGTAAAGTGGCTTCTTAGTTTGTCATGGTGGCCGACCACAATCACTCTTCGAAATAGGCAATGGCTTTTTTTTTTATTATTATTATTAAACTAATTTGAAATTGGTTATTTTATTGTGTACAATTTTATTTATGCAATCGATCCCATTTGATGGAACTTAAGGCTTGGTTTGGTTTAGTTTGGTTTACTGATCTAAATTTGATTGTTTTATTTTTAGTTTAATAGTGATTACTAAAAATTTGTGTTTGTTTCATCCGAGATGGTCCTAGAACAATTTGTGATCAATGTAACTTTTGATTTGAATTCTTTATTGTATTTTCACAAGTTATCTTGAACCAATCAAAAGTTTCATGTAGTGGTCTTTCTATGGTTTTTTGATATACTATTTAGGACTATATTTGTTTGGGTATGCTACATAATTTCTCTTATACATACAGCATATGTAAAGGCTATTTGTGCTGCTCAGCATTTCATCTATATTGAAAATCAATATTTCATAGGGTCTTCATACAATTGGAGCTCCCATAAAGACATAGGTAAGGAACTATTCCCTCACATGCAAAAGTCATGATGTTTATATTTCTTTTTCTGAAAGCACAAATGATAGAATCTTTTATAGACCGAAGACTACCCAACCCAGTTTATTTTTGGGTTAACCAAAACTTAAAAAAGTTTTATCTGGCATTTTTGTTTATGTTATGCAATATTAGATATTATGGTGTGAAAAAATTGATGCAATTTAAGAGTACCTGGTGGACTTGAGCATGGTTAATCATTATCTCAAAATTGGGTAGTTGAAGTCACTTTTGGCATGAAATTTGGTTTGCAGAAGTGGCTTACAGACTCTACTAAGTATATATACACTCTTATATGACGATTTCATTGCATAATTGAATCTCAATCTCTCTTTCTCTCCGAAGAAATATGGAACAAGAAACTAAAATGGAGGAGGCATTGCTCTCAGGTAAAATTCCAGTTTCATAGGCTTTCAATTTTGGTTTTCCCCAATGTTTTGATTTATAAATTTGGGTTCTGATTGACAGAGAAGAGCGATGTAGTAGAAGAGAAACAGAGCTTCGAGAGATAGAGTTCGTATCAGTACGTGGAAAGGGCTGGTTCTATAATTCCAATAGCTTCCTTGGCCGAATCGAAGTCGGCGACGAAAATCGATTTGCTATTGCTTCTTCTGATCGATATTACCCTCCTTCTCTTCACGCCCCTTTGATCAGCTCACCTGAACCAGATCCTAATGGTAATCCAATTCAATAATATCCCCAATTGATTCACACACACACACACACACACACAAACAGTTGAATGTTACATTGAAATGTCAGCAACGCAGTAGAGGGTTTTGTTTTAACAATTGGTTACTGCAATACCTAGAAGAAAGTTTTGATTTTTTTTTTTTTGGGTGGTGTTGTAGTTTAGAAGTTGTGAATTTTGTTGCTGCATACTAGGAAAGTTGTGTTTCGTTTGATTTATGCATATATATGCATATGAACAATCACAGAAACAGTACAGTTTAATGTTACATTGAAATCTCAACAACCCAACAGAGGGTTTTGTTTTAACAATTGGTTACTACAATGCCCAAAAGAAAGTTTTGATAATTTTTGCTTTTAAATTTTGGGTGTTGTTTTGTGGTTCAGAATTTGTGAATTTTTTGTTGCTGCATTCTAGGAAAGGAAAGTTGTGTTTGGTAGGATTCACTAAATAGTGAAACATGTTCAGTTTAAGTGTTGAATTTTGTGTTTCTACTAAATCATTGGTTGAGGAAGTTTATGGTTCAAATTGGATTTTGATCTCATCCCTATGTTTAACATTGCTAGAGATATGATATTTATTGTTAGCTTTAGCCTCCCTGAATTTACATTTTCTTAGCCTAGCAAAAGAAAAGAAAAAGCAGGGGGATTAGAAAGGAATTTTGCAACTCACATGTGAGTTAAATCTCTCAGTAATGTAGCATCACTCTGCTAAATTTTAACCCAAATCAAGAAAAACTAAAGAAAACAAATTGGCAGCAATCTACAAATCTGACCTATTAGAGGTGTTTTAAATTATTTGTTTTCTTGAGCTAGATTCACCAAGGATTTAGTAAAACAATGGAGTCACGAATGAAGTGTTTAGGCATAAAGACAATTACTTGAAGTGATTATGGGCACTGTATAGTCAATTAGGCTACTGGGTTTTATTTACATGGACTATTCGATTTGAATTGATTAGATTCATTGCTTAATTTAAAAATGCTAGCCTTTTATAGTTTCAATACATGTCTGTTTAGAACACATTATGATGTACTGAAGGCTAATATGGCAACATAGCTTCATCGATTGCTTCCCTGCAAGTACTAGACTATAGCATATTATTTTGGATGCTAAACTATGAGCCACTTTTTGCAGAGCAAGCTCTCATTTATCAAGGTGGATATGGAGGAGATTATGGTGGAATGTCTAATGAATTTCAGAGGTGAGGTTCAATAATGACTTATAGAATATTGATTTTCTAAGGATCTATTCAATAATTAATTGGGTGATAACTTCATGTTTTTTTAATAATTGTGGGTTCAATTGCCCTTGCATTGGGGCTCTATTGTTTTAGCTAAGAATGAAAGAAAAAGGGTTGATTAGGATGCCATGGGAGGAGGATATGTTACTGTGCTTCTTTTTTTCAACACTATTTATTGAGTGTTAACATAACATACATTATTGGGCTCATTTATTGACAATTTAAGCTTTTGAGATAACTGGTGTTCTATCTGTTAATGAATGAGAGCATGGCCACATGTGAGTGGGAGTGTTAAGGATACAAATAATAAAGTTACCTATGCATCTTGATGAAGTTATTCCTTTCTCTAACAGCATAAGCTTTCGATGTGATGGTAGTGAAACTTGCTTGGTTGTAGCAAACAAGGAGACTGGTTGAGGATTTTTTTTGTCTCTACTTACGGTGGAGGGTTTAATAGGATTAGGTAGTTCTTTTGATTTGCTACATCGTGTTTTAGTTGAGAGTGAAGTGGCCTTTGATATGACAATAAATAGATGCTTTCCTGAGCTTTTATGCTTGAAATTCCTTTACTGAATACTGATTGTGAGCATATTTTCTTGCTGCAGGTGCAAACAATTTGATTCCCATGGAAATTGCACTTAAAATTGTTGAGAAAATCAGAGCACGTGAGAGGTTTGCAGCTTATATTGTCATTCTAATGTGACTTCAATGCATAGCATTGTACTTCTACATTTTAAAGGTAGCTTCAGGAATGGATAACTTTGTTGCTTTTTTTTTTCATTGGATTAATTTATTTCCAATGGGAAATCAAAAAATTCTAATAATCTACCCAGCAGTGTATATACTTCACAATGATCAATTTTTGATTTTGAAATTATCTCTTATTTATCGTACAGAACAAAACAATGCAAATGGTGTGTGAGACCATTTACAAGGCTTTAGTGGAGATTGGGCTTCAGAATGAATACACCCCACAAGACTATTTGAACTTACGTTCACAATTGGTCATATGTTCACATTTGGAAAGCACTGATGTGCATTGTTTGTTGTTTGGTCTTAAATTACAGATGATTGGTTGGTGTGTATTGTTTGTTGTTTTGTTTTAATTAAATTATTTTAGAATTGCAGAGCACTGGTATGCATTGTTTGGTATCCAATTTTAATTTTTTAGAATTGCATAATACTAGCTGATGTGCATTGTTTGGTTAATTTTATTTTATTATAATTGCAGAACATTAGTTTACCATTTCGATTTTAATGAACATTATAAATTTTATACGTTTATTCCTTAATTTGCATTAAGAACTGGTGTGCATTGTTTGGTATCCAATTTTAATTTTTTAGAATTGCAGAATACTAGCTGATGTGCATTGTTTGGTTAATTTTATTTTATTATAATTGCAGAACGTTAGTTTACTATTTTAATTTTAATGAACATTATAAATTTTATACGTTTATTCCTTAATTTGCATTAAGAATAGGGGGAGTTGTTATTTTTAATTGAATTACAGAGAGGATATGGTACAAGCAAAATTATTAAAAGTTCTTTAAGAAGAAAAAGGCTGTGTTTGGTTGTGATTTCAAATCACAATTCTACATCTTAATTCAAGCATTGTGTTTGGTTGTGATTCTGAAATGCTGTTTTGAGAACTCTGCACAGAACATCTGTGTTACTCTGCAACATCAGACCCGTTGTTCCTTCTTCTTTTTTTTTAAAATTTATGCCGCGCGGGATGTCTACCCGGATGTCCTCTGAATTCCAGATTTTTTAATTTTTAAAATTTTTTTTTGCAATTGATTTATATAATCGGAAAAAATATTTTCTGAAATTTTTAAAATTTTTTATGTGCTTTAAAATAATTTTGAGTTGTATATTTAGTTATGAGTTGTAAATTTTTGTATCACATATCAAATATCACATCAATAATTCCCCACTCAAATCAAACCTCTTTTCCAAAACTATTTTTAAAACTCTTTACCAAACAAGTTTTCTACACTCAAATCACAATTCTACAACACACAAACTCAAAATACAATTCATACTCTCAAATCACATTTACAAAACACAACTAAACGCAAGCAAAATGTTACAGACTCTACATATTTTAACATGATACGTATATAAATTACAAATATATTTCGATCTCAATATTATTTATATCGTGCCTTTAGACACCGACATACACTATTATATTTATATAACATATTCCAAACAAGCTAGTTTCTTTTTTTTTTAGCTTGTATTTACTTCCCTTGAATTAAAAAAATAAATAAATAAATAAAATGCAGAGTAGACACCATAGTGGACCCTCTGTATTACTTTCTTGCAGGCTGAAGTCGTTGGGGTGGTTGGATTTCAATGCCTTGGTTAGTTAAGAGATGATAATAACTTTTCCCAGTTAGGTCTCGCACAAGGCCTCATTGCCTTGAACAATGCAAGATATGGTTGGCCAACCAAGCAAAACATTTTTAAGCCAGAAACTTCTAAAGATAATTATCTTTTTTATTATTATTATTATTATTATTATTATTATTATTTTGGTGATGAAATATTGTATTAAAGAAAATTAACAGTACCTACTAAATTTTTGTTTTGTGAGTTGATGTGTTAGCCAAATTACAAACCACCAATATGAGTAAAAAGGAAAATGAAAAATCCCCCTAAAAATAATCCCCCTAATCTTCCTAATTTCTATTTTTGGAAACTGTTTTTTTTTTTTTACTTGAAATGGCATTTCGGGGGATTTGGGGGCCCCCATTTCGGGGGATGAATCACTCCCGGAGTAAAAATTTAATGCAGCATATGGAGGTTTATCTTTAAAATTTTTGGAATCAAAAAAATAATTATAATTTGAAAGATCATTTTACTCATTTCTATTTGTCTATCTATGCAAGTCAGTTATCTATTCACATGTTATGACCATTATTTGTCTATGTATCATTTATTGATCTACCTAATCTATATATCTACATAAATGTTAGAAATTTTAAAAAATTTATTAAATGTCTCATATAGATATATGATTCACACGTGACTTACATTGTGTGAGTCTCACACCTATATAAAATATTTAATAAAAATTTTAATAAAATTTTTAAAATTTCTAATATTAATTATATATCTATCCATATCATGGCCGCACTTCAGAAACTTGCTTGCGGTCCGGTGATTGTCCGATATTGGAGGCACAAATGAAAAAAAAAATCAAAAACATAATTTATTTTTGTCATTAAGATATATTCTTATCATTAAAAAAATATATTGGACTAAGGAATTGTTTAGGTGTCTTAAATAAATGTATTTTTTATATTTTTAGACTAAAAAATTGAGAAAAAAAATATAGATATTTGGATTAACTTTTTAACTTTTTATGAAAAAATTATATAAATTAGTGTATAAAAAAAATTAAAATTAAAAATTATGCAATCATAATTTTTAACTTTTAATAAATAGTGATAATTTTTTAACCTTTTAAATAACTTTTTTAACTTTTTAATTTTTTTTTAATTTGCCAAACTTAACCTAAGTACCTAGGAGTTTTCTTAAGTGTGCAAGTGCACACCATGTGCCACTTACACAAAAAGTGTAAGTGTAAGGTGTAAGTATAAGTATAAGTATAAGGTGTAAGTGTAAGGTGTAAGGTGTAAGTGGGTTACATATGGTGTGCAACCTCAAAAAAGGTGTAAGTGTAAGGTTTAATATTTCACAAAAGGTGTAAGTGTAAGGTGTAAGTGTAAGGTATAAAATGTAAGGTGTAAGTTGCACACCATAACCAAACCCAAGTACCTATGGTCCATGTTCCCTGACAAAATTGCACATGTGGGTTGCTTATTTAGGACCTCTGTGGGTCCCGTCTCCAATAAATTATTGTCCTTTTATTTTTAATTCACTCCCTCCCTACTGTATAAACCATTCAAAATATAATATTGTAATTAAAAAATGCATTAATTTAAGAGTAGATGAATTTTATACCCAAATCATCATGTCCACACTGTAAATGAAGGCAACACACTTTGGACCCATTTGGGAAGTTATTCATTAGTGATTTTTTAATTTTTTAGATTAAAATATAAATAAAAAAATAATATGTTTGCGAGTAATTTTTTAATTTGTGTAAATGAATGATAATGAATCTTTTTAAACTTTTTTTTGTACGAGTTAATTTTTTTATTTTTTTGACTTTTTAGTGATTTTTGGGTTAAAGTAATATATTTTCAAATGAGGACTAAATGAAAAGTTGTAACTTATCAATAAAAGGTATAAGTATCTTAAAATTATTAATTTTAATTTCTGACTTAAATATAATGATCAAATTGAAATTAGATTTAGAGTATATGAATCAAATTATTCAATTTAACTCAACAAGGATCAAAATAAAATTTAAATCAAATTACAAATATTGAAAATATAATTTGCCCTGAAAATAAAAAAATCCAGATTGACCACTTTTGAGTAATTGGAATCAAATTTGATCCGTAACTTAACTTTATAATAATATCAAATATATTTATGATATGATCAAGACGAAATTAATTGTTCCCTTTCTTGTTTGTACCCTTTGGACAAACGGCCAAGTATAGTTCTGATCCAACCCGACCCAGTGCATAGCATCCTATTCGACACCAAGCCTCCATTTGAGAAAGGAAAGTGATTTGCAAATAAAAATTTATTAAAAAAGATTTGCAAATAAAAATTTATTAAAAAAGTCTTATAAGAATAATGTGACAGGGAATTTTAAAAATTATTAATTATTTTAATGGGTATTTTTTTTTTTTTAATTTTTGAAATGAGTAGATACAAATCTTCCATGTCATTATGTACAGATTTTTTATACAAATTTTCTATTTACATATCATCAATAAATGGGAAATGACATTTATTGCGTCCAGTCTCTCACCCTCCCGTCTCCTCTTATTCGTCATCATCGTTGGGTGGTTCTAAATTTATTTATTTAGTTGGACACCTCAATATATATGTATATTAAATATTTTATCCCTAAATTAGATTATCAAATTAACCAAATTTTAATATTAACTCCAACTTCTACTCCCCAACTTCAATAAGATCTCCGGCTAGTCTTATTATATTCAGAAAGTCCTTCTTAGCCTCTTTCTCATTACGACCATTACTCTCATGTTTGCGCCTTTAACTCCGTTTTTCCATCTTATTCTCTATTGCTGCAACCTCCTCTCGCTCGTTGTCATTATCTTCTATTCCTCCACCATCACAACCTCTTCCTCGTTAATGTCGCCCTCTTTTTATCTTCCTTTGCTGCTCAAAGCCCCATCCTAACACCTCTTTCCCTTCAAAGCTCCCTTCGTCCTCCTCCTTATTTATTCACTGGAATTCTAGATCTTTGATCTAAGGTTTCGGAGGGGAGAGGGGAAAAAAAGTAGATTGGAAAATCTAGGGTTTTTAGAGAGAAAAAAAGAGAAATCGGAGGTTTATAATGAGAAAGGGATTTGAATTGGGGTTTTGCAGCGGCAAAGGAGATGAAAAGATGGAAGCGAGGAAGCTAATGATATGAGACGATGACAAGACTGACAATGATGATGAAACAATAAAAAAACACCGATAAGTGATGGAATTGGTGTGCATTAACCAGCATGTCTTGCAGCCATTTGGGCCCTTTTCAAGGCCTATTTTGATAATCCGAATCGTTCACATTTTAGAATACATTAAGTAAACATACTTGTAAAAAATCAAGTTAATCGGATATCGTTTACCCACTCATCCACTCACATTTGTATCTACAAAAATAAATAAGAATTGTAATTTGAAGTGTTAAAATGAATACAAATGTGAGTGGATGAGTGGGTAAACGATATCCGATTAACTTGATTTTTTACAGGTATATTCTACTTGATGTATTCTAAAATGTGAACGGTTCAGATTATCAAAATGGGTCCCGAAAAGGGTCCAAATGACTGCACAACAGTGACTGCTGTGCACCCCGCACAACAGCCACCCCAATTCTGTGAGTGATTAAGGGTGTATATATAAAATATGTATTATTTGAGATATTAAAAATAAAAATAAAAAAATTGGCAAAAGGGGTATAATTAGGGGTGGCGCGGATCGATTGCGGCCACGGAATCTCCAATCCGCTATCCGTCCGTCAGATTAGCAGATTGGAGAAAATTAATCCGCATCCGTCCGCCAATCCGGCGGATGTAGATTGAGCGGATTGGCGGATGGATGCGAATCGGTTTGGCGGTTTAAAATATTATAAATTTTCAACATAATTCAACTTATGCACTTCATCAAAAAAAAGAAGAAGAAGAAAGTATTATAGCCAATGACTTAAAAAAATATTACAATCATTGCATGCTTCATCCAAAGTAAGAAAGTTTAAAATTTTAGAATATCACAATCACTGCATGCTTCATCCACATACTACAATCACAGCATGCCTCATCCACATAAGTATTACAATCTGTGATTTTTAAAATATAAAAACAATTCAAACCACCAAAACCATGAATAGAGCAGTAGTAGAGATTGTATGTCTTTATATTGTTACATCTATATCTGTTTTTGAAAACAAAAATCAACCAGCATATATCATATTTTTTATTTATTATTTTTAGTGATAGATTTAAAAATCAAAAAATATAGAAAAATAATACATTTATTTTTTTCAATTTAAAAAAGATATTCAAGTTGAATTTTTTTTTTCAATAGAATATTTAAATTCTTTTTTAATTGAAAACACAAATAGAATATTTAAACAAACAGAAAACATAAAGTCTTATAAATTACTAGGAGTGCTCGCGGTTTGGCGGTTCGGTTGTGGCCAAAAGAATCTCAAATCCGCCATCAAATGCCAGTTAGGCGGATTGGAAAATCAATCCAGAATCTGTCATTTAATCATCACGCATCCGTCCAAAATGCGACAGATCAATTTAATTTAAACGATTTTGACGAATCAGTATATCTGCTGCTCACCCCTAGGTATAATGAAAAAATGGGGTGTGAAACCAAAACATTGGGTGCGTTTAAATCAAACCCATTTACACTTAAAAAAAATAAAATAAAATCCTTATATATCCACACGCACGCACGCACACACACACACATACACTACAGTAATTATATTCGTATTTGTATAGTTTCTCTCTGTTCTTCGGAGAGAAAATCTCAACTTTTCTCTCTCTAAAAATTCACCATTTTCTCCCTCGCACTTGTGTTATGGCGATTCCAGCGGGACCTGTTATCGTCTCGATGGGCGTTCTCTTCTTTCTCTCAGGTCTCGTCGTCAATCTCATCCAGGTAAAATCAAAGCTTTCGAATTCGATGCGTCAGTTTGTCGTGAATGTTTGAATTTGACTGAGCTAATTGGTTGCTAATTTGTGAAGTTTTGCTCAAATGTTGCTTGTATCTCTCATGGGTTCTGCGTTTTTTGGTGGTTTGTGTTGGAAATTTCGCTGCTTTTACTTATGGCTGTGGATTACTAGGTTTTGTTGCAAGTTGATTGCATTTATCAAAGGAGTTCATGGAAAATTGGTAAACTTGCAGGTGTTTTCTTAGGTTTTATCTGTTAAGTTTGGTTCTAATTTGTCAAGTTCTGCTCAATTTTTCATTTGAATCTCCAAGGTTTCTGTGATTTTTTTCAAATTTTATTGGAATTTTCGCTGCTTTTACTTCTTCTTTGTGATGGCTATGAAGTACTAGGTTTTGTAGCAAGTTGATTGCTTTTGTTAAAAGGGTTTAAAGAAAATTGGTAAACTTGCAAGTGTTCTTAGGTTTTATCATTCGTTTACACATTTTTTTTCTTCTTCTTTCCATCTCTCTCCTCCCATCTATGGGGGATGGGTTGAAAATGGGGGAGGGGTTAGAGAAACATTGACCTGCTTAATCTAATGGATTGCAAGATCGCTCTTTTCAGGCAATTTGTTTTGTACTTGTTCGGCCATTGTCGAAGAATACATACAGAAAAATTAACAGAGTAGTGGCAGAATTGTTGTGGCTGGAGCTTGTATGGATTGTTGATTGGTGGGCAGGGGTTAAGGTGATAACATATCCCCATTTGCTTGTTTGTGTATTTTTCATGTTAAGTACATTGATTTTTTTCTGTTTATGTTTTTTGTTTTGGGATAAGCTAGTTTGCATTTTTGTTTTGACTAAACCAGTTATAATTTCCCACTACTACAACAGTTATCTTGCTGTTGGGCAGAACCCTTTGGTACATGCACTTGATTAAAAAAAGAAATTTTTTTGATGGGCAATCTCAATGTTTACACTGTTTATAGTTTACTTCTGAGTTGGAGACAAAGAGGTGATAAGTGTGCAGCTGCTCTTTAATTAAGAGAAACTATTTGGCTCACATATATAGCACAAGACTAAACAATTCCTCTTGTTGATAGTTAGTTACTTCTGGCTGCAGATTAAACTCTTCACAGATTCAGAAACTTTTCGATTAATGGGTAACGACTGCTTATTGGTTGAATGCAACATGCTTCTATTTATCTGAGAGATAAGTGTTCTTTTTTACTGGAATATACTGAGCAGTTTATTTTGTTGTCTTATGTTGGCATATTTTCTAGGTAAAGAACACGCGCTTGTTGTCTCTAATCACAAAAGCGACATTGATTGGCTTGTTGGATGGGTTTTGGCTCAGGTGCTTATCTAACATGCAGTTTTTATTTATTTATTTGTTTTTTTATGTATGTGCATGCACAAGCACAGACATGCTTATGCACATTAGTTATGTAAGTAGACGTATAGAGGCATACTCATGTTTGCAGAGTAAGCATATTTTTTTTTTGCAAATGACAGTGTTTGACATTTGCTATACTGTTTTGTTTAGATTGTTTGTTTAGATTGTTTTGGTTGTAATCTTTGCTGTGTACTATGTTTCCACTTATTATTTATAATAGAAATTATGATTTCCACTGATTATTTGTCAAAATTCTTATAACAGCGAGCAGGTTGCCTTGGTAGTGCATTAGCTGTAATGAAGAAATCATCAAAATTCCTTCCGGTAAGAATCTTAACTTGACATGGTCTCTAAGTGTGGTTTAAGTGAAGTATTTTAGGTTAATTAGTTAAATTCAAATATTGACAGTTCAGTTCTTGATGGACTGGCCTTTTGTCTTGAAAGATCAATGCATTGTTAATTTGTGAATTTGGTGCTCTGACGCAGTTTGTGGGCCTTGTTTGTTACATATTATCATAGTAATGGTATATTTTGTAAGTGAGGGGAGAATCAAGTTCATGAAAAATTTAAGGACGTAAAGCAGAAAAGTTGACATAATAGTCAGAAAGTGATCTTTTTACAATTTTTATATGCAAGTATGATCAACAATTTTTTGCAAGTATGACAAATGTTGCTCACCTTTTGCATTACTACTTTTCAGTGAAGGTTTATTGTGTTCTGTATTTAAAATACATGAAATTATAACAAGTTTGGATCATTGCTGTATTGTCTCCTCAATTGCGTAATTATTATTGTTTACTTGTCATGTTCCTTACTCATTATCATTTGCCTTGTCTTTTGAACACCTTAATACCTTCAAAGATATATTTGGAAGGATAAAGCTATATCCAACATATGCAGGTCATAGGTTGGTCTATGTGGTTTTCTGAGTATCTATTTCTTGAAAGAAGCTGGGCTAAGGATGAAATCACTTTAAAGGTATGGGTGTACTTAATACATTTCTTAACAAATGCTAGCCTATGTGTTTGTAGCTTTGTGATGCTTGCTTTTAAGGTGCCCTAATTGATCTTATTGAATCTTGGGATTGAATCTGCAGTCAGGTCTTCAGCGGTTAAAGGATTTCCCTCTGCCGTTTTGGTTGGCACTTTTTGTAGAAGGAACTCGCTTTACACAGGCAAAGCTTGAAGCAGCTCAGGAGTATGCAGCTTCAGCAGGGTTGCCTGTTCCTAGAAATGTTTTGATTCCTCGTACCAAGGTTAGACTTTCATTTCACCTCTTTATAAGATGGAAGGCTGCATTTCCCCCTGATGTAGTTTCCTGGTTTCTCTTTGAATCCATTTTCATCTTTTTAATTTTTGAATAACTTCCTTCCCATTTTAAGTGTCTAAAATATCTAGTCTGTAAATATCTACCTACCTATTGATATTGTGCACACTTTCTGATTTTAGCTTGTTGCTAAATTTGGAGGCTTAAGCCTTATGAGCGAAGGGCTTTTCTATGTCATGGTTGGATTTCCATTATTATTATTTTTTGTGTCAAAAGTAATTCTTTTTTGAATATCTTGCCTGGAACGTATCTGAGAACATTGCTTCTAGTTTAGACAACTACAGAATTGTCAAACCATTCTCTCTCTCTCTAACAAAATTATGTTTACTCAGTCTTGTACAGTTTCATGATTAAAATGTGTATCGTTTTTCTCATGTTCTTTACATTGATGGGTTTGTAATATACCCCAATCAATACTTTTGGGATCCAGTTTGTATTTCAGCTTAATATAACATTGAGTAGTGGGTTCCTCAGAATGCAATTTGGTTTCTCAAGAGTTTTTATTCACTGAAAATGTAAATTTATAATTCATCTCTGTAGTTGGAGTTGTTAATTTGTTATGTTCCTCTTAGGTTAAGTTTGGTTTAGGCTTCTAAAATTTTGTTCAACAAGTTTGTTAACTTTGCTAGTATAAGAAGCCATTATTTGATGTTTAATTCAATAGTTCAAAGTGTGATCGATTGGTGATTTCATTGGTTAATAATTGGGAAACTCTTTGAGGATGCATTTTGGATTAAAATATTTCTAATTAATCCTTTTGGGATTTTTTTTTTTTTTTTCATTGGAGGCCTTAGTCTTGTGGAGGGGGGAATCTTGTTTGTTACAAGACTGGAAATTGACCTCAAAAAATAATAGTAATACATGAAATAATAGTTGTAATTGACACAGACCAAAAAAAAAAAAGAAAAGAAAAGAAAAAGAAAAAAAGGGTCTTGAGCCACCAAAACCTTAACACAAAAAATAATAGTAATACATTTAATTGTTTTAATAAAATTAAAATTAAAAAATGTATACTCAGATGAGGTTGTTATAAGGTTTTCTTAGCTTAGCTTCTACATGTTACAATGTCTGTGTTTGTAGTAAGATGAGACTACTGTTATTATAACGGCTTCACGTCTCCTGCAGTTTGTTACTTGATGAAATTTTGTCAGGTGTCAATTTTGATTGTGCTTGATATTTTGCACATTATTGGGTTTGACAAAGAATCTACTTATATGCTTTCAGGGTTTTGTTTCAGCAGTAAGTGAGATGCGCTCATTTGTTCCGGCCGTTTATGAAGTAACTGTTGCTATTCCAAAAAGTTCGCCTCCGCCTACAATGCTAAGACTCTTTAAGGGGCAGTCTTCGGTGGTGAGTATATGGTAGTGAGTTTTAAAAGTGGCATTATAAAAGTTTGCACATGTGATTTTGAAACTTGTCAGTTGTGTTGTGGTTCCCAAGTTATTTTGATCTTGTTTCATGATGCGAGGTAGAATTTTGAACTTTCTCAAGATCAATCAACTTGGTGCTTTTTTTGAACGTGCAAGTTCGTTTCTTGATATGTACATATAAGCAGCCAAGAAAATTTAAAGGAACCATTTAAAAGTTGTAAATGAGTTATCCTTCCCCCACAGGCACTTTCCTATTTATCCTACCATATCAAACAAAATTAGTCTCAACATTGTAGACATTTCACTGGACTTACTAATGGGTCTTTAATGCTTGATCAGTTTTGGCGTGAGAAAAGAATAGTATCATAGAAAGAAAGAGCTATATGCAGCCATCCAGCATCCCAAACATTGTGGGAATTTCAATTTGAAGCATCACACAATCCTGGTTTTTCTTTCCTTTTTCCAATTTGAAAGACTTATTAGTGATAACTCGATTATGTGATTAACTGCATAGCATTAGCATGATGGAATGAATTATTGGTTGAAGAAATTTCTCACGATATTAAGATGCATGGTTTATATGTACATATGTTAGGAGACTCACGTGTAGGTCCTCATAAGTGAACTTATTGTCCAATAAGTTCTGTGAGAATTAATGGCGTTTTCATCAAACACTGTTAAAAAAACGTCACTAATGGTTAATTGTCAGCGACAATTTAAAATTTTTGCCACAAAAGATGTCACTAATTATAAGTTTTTGCGACAGTTTAAAAAAAATCGCAAAAAAAAGTCACTAAATTTCAACTTTCAATGACAGTTTGAAAATTTTATCACAGAAAAATGTCACTAATTGTAAGTTTTAGTGACAATTTATAAAAACATGACAAAAAAAAGTCGTCAATTGTTAATTTTTATCAACATGTAAAAATTTGTTACAAAAAATTATTTTTAACAACGTTTTTATTAGAACTTATTTTCAATAGAACTTGATAGGAATTAAGTCCAACTATTAGGACCTAGTGGTAGTTTACCCTAAATGGTGTGTTAATTATTCACTATCATGCAGATGCATGTGCACCTCAAGCGGCATTTAATGAAGGATTTACCTGAAACAGATGATGCTGTTGCCCAATGGTGCAGAGATATGTTCGTGGCCAAGGTGCAGACTCTTCTTCATCCTGTGTTGTAACCTGTTGCATTTTAGTGGGTTTCTCAATTTGTTTGTTTTTCCTCGGAAAAATATCTTAAGCTAGATGCTATATGGAAACAAGCGCATGCACATGTACATATAATTATAACACTGATAAATGACACCTTCATGAGTAGTTTGTCTGGTTGCATATTATGTGATTTTTTGTCTAATTTTTGTAACTTCTTCACAAATTGGTTTTGGCTTTACCAGGACAAGTTATTGGACAAGCACAAAGTCGACAACATTTTCAGGGAGCAAGAACAAGATATGGGCCGGCCAATAAAGTCTCTTGTGGTAATATATATCTGTTCTATTAAGGTTGCATATATGTTAAGGTTGCATGGGTTGTTTCTTAAACTAATAATAACGACCAATCTGTGTGAATAACAGGTCGTTATCTCCTGGGCATGTCTGCTCATTTTCGGGGCCTTAAAATTCTTTCAGTGGACTTCACTTCTATCCACATGGAAGGGTATGGCATTCTCGGCAATTGGGTTAGCCATTGTCACATTCCTTATGCAGATCTTGATCCAATTCTCTCAGTCAGAGCACTCGACTCCTGCCAAGGTCGCCCCATCAAAGCGCAAGAACAGAGGAGAGCCGTCTTCGGGAACAGGACAAGATAAACACAAGTAGGTCTCACAGCTTGTTTTCCAAACATCATAGTTGGTCATGTAACAGCATCTTATAGCATTACATGATAAAAGTACTTTGTCCTTTAAAACCAATTAGTTTTTTTCCTTTCAAAGTGGGGTGACAGTTGTGCTTTAGTTTCTGTACCAACAGCTAATGGATTGCTTTTGTATCATTCATTGATTGCCAGTTGAGTTTAGGTTATATTTTGTATACCTGAAATGTCTGGTAGTTTTTCTTACTCTTCTTCCCATTTGTGGAGTGTAATCAAACTCAATCCTTTCAGACGGGGTGGGACTCACACATTTAACGGTTCCACCTTATACGAGAGGTTATGTCTGATTCATGTATTTAGATTTTTTTCTGTTGCATATTCAGTTTCATGTTGTTTCCTGCAAATGAAAATTTTGTATAAACTCAGTTTTTATTTTTTGCCCTTTTCGGCTTTTTGGTGAACAGTAATCCTATTGTGACCAAATTTATTTTATTATTATTATTGTTTTTGAGAACACTGTGACCAAATTTATTGTATGATATGTTATCATTACATTAATTTTATTTAGGGTAAATTACATTGACATTAGCAGTTCTATAAATTTTTGTATTAGTTACACTGATCTCCTTTACTAATTGGAGCTAACGTAAATAGTGTGAAAATACAAAAATAAAACATAAATTATAGTGTCAAAAATATGACAATATTATTTTTTTATTTATATGATTAATGTATTATTAATGAAAATGGAGTTAAGTATTATGTGAATTAAAATTTTAAGGAATTTGGTTATCATTTTTCAAAAATACTTTTCAGAAAATTTTATTTTCTTATTTTTCGTGTTTTTTTGTTTTTACTGAATTTTTTTAATATTTTGAGTAATTTTTTTTTAAATTTTTAGACATACCTAACATAAATATACCTAAAAAGTAAAAAAAAAATTGAAATTTTTTTTTTAAAAATTTACTAAACACCAAAAATACGAGAATTTAGTACATTTTTTATATTTTTATGTATTTATTAATTTTTAAAAATATATTTTTACAAATTTTTTACTTTTTAGATACATTTAAGTAAGGTGCATCTAAAAAAGTAAAAAAAAAATTTAAATTTTAAAATAATTCATTAAAGACAAAAAAATACGAAAATAAAAAAATTCAGTTTTCAAAAATTTAATTCAAAAAATTCAAACTAAACACACTGAATTATATTATGCCAAATTTATGGGTTCATTATATTTTTTTAAGAGAGATAAGTTTGCCCTTTTATTTAATAAAATTTGAAAATTAATTATTTTAGTTGGTTTTTTAAATTTTTATGAAAAGATATATATATATATATAAATAGAGAGAGTATTCTGACGATTTATAGTGATTTTTTTGGCTAAAAATTATACTCTCCAAACAGGGCCTTACTTTCATTGTATTGGTGTAATAGGGACTCAAATGTCATATTATATTATATAACCATGGGTTGGCAACACATCATCAAATTTGGAAGGACGTGTTGATATGTGTCTCTTTTTTGGAAATCCCACGAGGCTATGGATTCCAAAGTCTTGTTTGACAAGAAAGGATTTTGAATTCCTAAGAGTTGGACATTACTACTTCTATTTCTATAAAAACAATTCCATGTTTATAAAATAAACTCTCGCTTTCACTTCTCTCTAAACCCTGTTGAAGCCTCAAACAAACCCTTTCTAGTTATATATCATTGAAGAATTTACTTTGAATTAATATTTCTCCAAGTTCTAGATAGAGTGGACCTATCATGCACCGTGGTCAAGGAAAACCACCAAAGAAGCCTAACAACCATAACAATAAACTTCTGTTAAGTGTTTCTTCGCAACCAATAGCTAAGAAACCGAGAGGAAGATCATCGAAAAAACTTGGCCATTTTAAGAATCAACCTTATCTTGGTTTCCATTCGCAATCGACAGCCCGACAATTCAGAACTAAGACGCTGACGTTTATTACGAAGGAAAGGGTTACTTTGAATGTTCCAAATTCATCTGATGTCTCCGAAGCAACAGTTTCAGATACTCTAAAATTAGAAAAATTTGGAAGTGTCGCTTTGGATGTTCCAAATTCGTCAGACATCCTGAAAAGAATACCTTCAGATGATGAAAGAACAGAAAAGTTTCCTAGTTGGAACAACAAAAAGAAGAGAAGAGAGAGAAAAAGATGCGAAAAATTAAACTCTCCTCTTGTATTAGAAAATTGTTCAAGTCGATCGTGCTTGTGGGAGATTCCAGGCCCTATTCCTCCGGATATCTTCCACATAGAATTGGATGATAGTTTTTTTTCAAATTTTTTTCGTGACATTCCAAATTTTGATGATTAATGTGGGTTTCATATATGACATTCATTGATTGTAATTAGCAAAATAAAGCTTTTTTTCTTTTGGTTTTGCTGGGACCTAACTAAAACTATATGTATTTATAATTGAAGAGAAAATATTCATTGTGTTTGGTTTTAATTTTTTGAATTCAACTTTCTGAAAATTAAGTTTTTTATTTTTCATTTTTTATTTTTGTTTTTAGTGAATATTTTTAAAATTTTAAGCAAATTTTTTTTTAGATACACCTTACTTAGATGTATCTAAAAAGTAAAATGTTTGTGAAAAATATTTTAAAAATTTATTAAATATACAAAAATACGAAAAATATACTGAATTTTCATATATATATATATATTGTATTTTCGGTATTTAGTGAATTTTTTTTAAAAAAAATTTCACAAATATTATACTTATTAAGTGTATTTATGTTAGGCGTGTCTAAAAATTAAAAAAATTGTTTAAAATATTAAAAAAATTTAGTGAAAACAAAAAATACAGATGGATTTAGTGCAGATCTTAGCTAATAAAATAAAAATTATTCAACCAATTATGTTTTAATGGGGTTCTTGCGATTGAAAATTTTGATAGTAATCAATTCTTTTTGTGACAAATTTACAAAAGCAGGAATATTAATTTCAATCTGTCCCGATCTAAATGATTTGTTTCAATATGTACTTTTCTTATTTATCATATGATGTGTTATTATTGTATTAATTTAATAAAATTTACTGATTATTTACTAATATATCACTTTATATTTACGTGTTGACCCATCATCAAAATTTGAAAATTAAATTTCATTAAATGTTGATTCCAAGATCTTTTTTTTTTTTTTTTTTTTATTCAAATGAAGGTTGAACAGATAGAGTTTAATACAGACATAACAATAAAGGAAATTCAGTCCCTCCTTGTAATAACCCCGACCCTGATTAACGCTAATTGGAACTTAATTATGCCTAATAATAATTAAGAGGAAATCCGGGACTAACATGCACGTGCATCGCATGAATTATGTGTTTCTATCTGTTTGGTGTTGAAACATCTGTTTGTGTTTTAAACTTTAAACTACAAATTAATGACCTTATCGCGATTATTCAAATTGATTGGAGTTTTAGACTAGTTAGATTTTATGTAAATTTATGGTAGGTTCAATTAAAATTCAATTTGAAATGTTTAAATCTGATTAAATAACATTTTAATAATGGACCTAGTTAATCACTATTTTGCCATTTAGTGGATAATGCTAGGCTCATTTGGTCTTGAAGTGAATAAGCTTAGGAAGACAATTGTTCAACCATTTTCTCTTCAACACAAACGACTAGAGGGAGAGAGAGTAGGAAAAACTTGAGTTCAACAAGTTCTAGCTTGGAATTGGAGGAAATTATAGGCAATTTGGAAAAATTAAGCTCCTAGACTTGGAATTGAAGGTTTAAGGTAGGAATTCATCCTCTCATTTATGTAATTGAACTAGCTTTTGCATGGTTCTTGACCAATTGGAGATTAGAGTCTAGAATTAACTCATACATGTTGAATTAGAACTTAGCTCATACATGCATGCACTTGTTCTTGGACCTTGAAGTTGTTCTTCATAAAAACTTACATGCATGTTCATTTCCTAAGTATCATCCATGTATTCATCATGTTTTTCCACCAAATTGACCACTTGATCATGGCTTGGAGTTTTGAAGTTCATTTGAATTCTTGCATGTGGTTTAAACTTTGCTCTTGAAAAATTATGGAAGTGGTGCTCCAATTGACTCACTCTTGGCCCTTGAATTCACAAATTGGCTTTTGAAACTTGATATACTATGACTTTAAACTGTTTTTCCAGAATTTGGGCCCAAGAGGTTGAGTTTTGGGTTGGTGAATGCTTGGTTCGAACTTGGAAGGCAAATCTGGAAATTCCAGAATTTGACTTCCTCGCTCGAGCGAAGGATTCCTCGCTCGAGCTACCACTTTTGTCCAGGAGCTCACTCGAGCGAGCATCGAGCGGAAAAAATCAAAAACCAGTACTTTTTCATTTCATCAGACCGCTCGAGCGAAGGATTTCTCGCTCGAGCTACCACTTTTGTCCAGGAGCTCACTCGAGCGAGCATCGAGTGGAAAAAATCAACAACCAGTACTTTTTCATTTCATCAGACCGCTCGAGCGAAGGATTCCTCGCTCGAGCGAGGCCTTTGATTTTGCAAGCTCGCTCAAGCGAAGGAAGGCTCGCTCGAGCGAGACCCCTGTTTTCAGCGACTTTTGAAAAATGTCTTCTAAGGCATTTCTGCACCCTCATTCCATCCTAGGCATTCCTAGGCTATGTTTAAGGCTCCATACTAAGGGTAAGGGGTTAGGTACACACTTAGAATCGTTGATGTAAGTTTTGTACAATTGGAGTGCATGTTTCAAAGTGTGTACCCGTGATGTGTTATATAAGTCACGTGCCGCAATCTGTTTGACCCTTTTGACTTCGTCTACCTGTATCAACGCCCACTGTGAGTAATAACTTTGTAAAGTTATGTTCAATGTTATGTATTATCAGTGTACTATGATACGAAATGATTGGTTCTTGAAAAGCTATGATATGTTGGAAATGAATGAACGAATGTCCAGTTTTCTGAAAAGTATTGTGGCACCCTTAGCTCGTATGGCCCTCGCTCGGGGGTAACAATACCGTGGCCGATGGCCCTCGCCCGGGGGTAACAATATCGTGGCCGATGGATCTGTTAGCTAATGGGTGTACCATGTATGACCTTATGCAAAGTATGAATATGAATATGAATTTGAGCATGTATCTAAATCTGTTTCTGATTTGGAATCTGAATATGTATAAGGCTTTATCCCTGATAAAATTGTGTTTCTGATATAACTCTGTGGTGGACATCATTCATTAAAACCTTTACTCTGTTATTATTCACTGGGCTTCCGCTCACTGTTTATTATATATATGTTGGTGAGCCGGCACATGACCAAGGCCAGAGTTGAGGGCCTCCTGCTCCCTTTTGTCGCCTAATCAGTAGGTTCCCGAGGAGGTTCGGTCAAAATCTAACGAGGTCATTTTTGTTTCATGCTAGTCAATGTTTATGTTTGTGTCTTGTAAAGCCAGATCTTGGGACATACTTATGTAAATATTCTGTACATATTGGTGAACTTTGACTGGCATACAATGTATATAAATAAGTTTTGAACTTTCTATCACATGTACGTCATCACAGCTCATTGGACCTTGTTTATTTTCTGTAATTGCTTCCGCAGCCCCTTAATATTTGTTAATGTCTTTAGAGGCCGTGAGTAATCCACAGATTACTGGCCGGTTACGGCGCTAAACCTATAGGGGCGGGTTTGGGTCGTAACACTCCTAGAACTAGCGGCCACCATGTCTGCAACTAGTGCAGAATGAAGAACATTAGGTGGCTCATCTAAGAAAACAAAATGCTCAGATTGGCTGACTCCAATGTTGGCAAGAGCATCAGTGTATTTGTTGGCTTCTCTTGGGATGTAAGAAATTCTGCATTTGCATCTTCTCAGGAGAAAGTTGGCATCCTCAATCAAGGCTCTGTATAGACAAGAGCTGGCAGCACCATCTGTGATCAGTTGCCTTGCATCTTGGGAATCTGTTTCAAGCTCAATATTTGCCAATCCTTTCTACATGATGATGGTGAGTCCCCGGTAGAGACTCCACAGTTCAGCTTCCAAACTCGTGCAACTCCCCAAGTATCCATGGTAGCCCCACAGCCAAGTTCCCACTTTATCTTACAGTAGACCACCATAACCAGATTGGCCTGGGTCTCCTCTTGAGCTGCCATCAGTTTTCAATTTCAGTGACCCTGCAAGAGATGCAAACCAAATAGTTAGACGTGGTACTGAGTAATTTGGGTGAGTTGGATTTAAGAGAGAATCTTGTATTTCTTGAGCATGTTGGATAATTCTGGCTGTGCTAATAGAAGCAGGTTGGTACTGAGCTTCAAACACCTCTCTGTTTCTGTCTTTCCATATGTTCCACAGGGTAGATAAGAAGATAATTGCCCATTGAATATCCTCCACTGTTTGCTTGCTTTTCATATTTGATTTGATCCATTCAGGAAGGGAAATTCTATCACCTGCTTGCCACCAAGGAAGGGTTTGCAACTTGACCTAGATTAATTTAGCTTTGGGGCAGCCTCTAAGAAGGTGGTTCATGTCCTCCCTAGCAGTTTGACATCTAGAGCAGATGTCAGAATCTGTGAGCTTTCTCTTGAATCTCATCTGGTTGGTTAGCAACCTACCATGTATGACCAACCAAAGGAAGCTTCTCAGTCTCTATGTGGCCTTGAATTTCCAAACCCATTGCCAGTTCAAGTCATGTTCATCCTGCTGGGTAATAGAGTTATAGGCAGCAGAAGTAGTGAAGTTGTCATTAGTGGTACCTTGCCAAGTAGGAGTATCCATGAAAGTGACATACCTAGGCCTGAAAATTTGTAGAATGCTCTCTTTTTCTTCTTGGGAAATCAGGTTTTGGATGGGTGCAAGGTTCCATTGGCCTTCCTCATCTAAGATGGAACTAAAGGTTGTAGTCCACCCAATATGAGGGCCCTGATAATTACTGTCCAGTGGTACTGAACCACACCACCAATCTAACTAGAGTGAGATATTCTCACTAGTGCCCACATTCCATTTAATGTTAGCCTTTAACACCTCTCTGTTATTAATTATGCTCTTCTAAGTGTGGGAAGCTTTTCTCCTGTTAGGCCAATTAAATATGGAATGATGGCTAAGGTATTTAGATTTGAGAATAGTGCACCAGAGGTTGTTAGCTTGGCTAGTAATTTTCTAGCCAAGTTTGAAGATGAGCGACATTTGGGCCTGGCTTTCCTAATGCCCAGCCCACCATGCCTTTTACTTTTGCAAACTTGGTTCCAATTGATCAAGTGGACTTTTTTAACAGAATCAGTGCAACCTCAAAGAAAATTCCTATTTAAGCTATCAATTTTGTCACAAATGTGTCTAGGTAATTCCATAGTTTGCATGGGATGGTTGGGTATGGCAGAAGTAACAGAGTTCACAAGGGTGAGCCTACCTGCAAGGGACAAATTCTTGGCCTTCCACCCAGATAACCTCTTAGTCATTTTACCAATGATGTGAGTGATGTGATTTTTGTTGAGTCTGCCATGAAGCAGAGGGGTACCAAGATATCTACCCAAGTCATTGGTAAAAGAAAAGCCACACTGAAAACTAAGAGGAAGGGCTTCCCTTCTAGGAATGTTTGGAGAAATAAAAAGCTTGGATTTTTGAAAATTTATTTTTTGCCCAGAAATAACACAAAATTCATTGAGCACTTCCATGATGGCATTGCAATTTCTAGTGTTAGCCCTAGCAAATAAAATAAGATCATCAGCAAAAAAGATGTGGGAAATAGGGGGGCTATTTCTAGAAGCTTTAAGGCCTTGCCAATCACCACTCTGAGTTTTAATTCTTATCATGTTAGAAAGATTTTCCATGTAAAGCACAAACAGATAGGGAGACAGAGGATCTCCCTGTCTAAGTCCTTTTCCAACACTAATGTTTGGGAGGACCTCACCATTCCAAATAATAGAAGAGTTAACCTTAGAAACACAATTCATGATTAGATTAATCCAGATAGGATTGAGATTAAATTCTTTGAGGGTATGGTGAATGAAGTCTCAGGAGATGCGGTCATAAGTTTTTTCAAGATCTATCTTAAGCACCATGCCTCCAATTTTGCCTTTCTTAGACCTGAGGGTGTGAATAATTTCCTGGGTTATGATGATATTATCAGTTGTAGTTCTACTCGGGATAAAACTGCTCTGATTAGGGCTAACTAACTCAAAAAGCATGGGTCGAAGGCGGTTGACAATAATTTTTGTGATGGCCTTATAAGTAACATTACATAGACTTAACATTACATGTTTGCAGAGTAAGCATATTTTTTTTTGCAAATGACAGTGTTTGACATTTGCTATACTGTTTTGTTTAGATTGTTTTGGTTGTAATCTTTGCTCTGTACTATGTTTCCACTTATTATTTATAATAGAAATTATGATTTCCACTGATTATTTGTCAAAATTCTTATAACAGCGAGCAGGTTGCCTTGGTAGTGCATTAGCTGTAATGAAGAAATCATCAAAATTCCTTCCGGTAAGAATCTTAACTTGACATGGTCTCTAAGTGTGGTTTAAGTGAAGTATTTTAGGTTAATTAGTTAAATTCAAATATTGACAGTTCAGTTCTTGATGGACTGGCCTTTTGTCTTGAAAGATCAATGCATTGTTAATTTGTGAATTTGGTGGTCTGATGCAGTTTGTGGGCCTTGTTTGTTACATATTATCATAGTAATGGTATATTTTGTAAGTGAGGGGAGAATCAAGTTCATGAAAAATTTAAGGACGTACAGAAGAAAAGTTGACATAATAGTCAGGAAGTGATCTTTTTACAATTTTTATATGCAAGTATGATCAACAATTTTTTGCAAGTATGACAAATGTTGCTCACCTTTTGCATTACTACTTTTCAGTGAAGGTTTATTGTGTTCTGTATTTAAAATACATGAAATTATAACAAGTTTGGATCATTGCTGTATTGTCTCCTCAATTGCGTGATTTATTATTGTTTACTTGTCATGTTCCTTACTCATTATCATTTGCCTTGTCTTTTGAACACCTCAATACCTTCAAAGATATATTTGGAAGGATAAAGCTATATCCAACATATGCAGGTCATAGGTTGGTCTATGTGGTTTTCTGAGTATCTATTTCTTGAAAGAAGCTGGGCTAAGGATGAAATCACTTTAAAGGTATGGGTGTACTTAATACATTTCTTAACAAATGCTATGTGTTTGTAGCTTTGTGATGCTTGCTTTTAAGGTGCCCTAATTGATCTTATTCAAATCTTGCGGGATTGAATCTGCGGTCAGGTCTTCAGCGGTTAAAGGATTTCCCTCTGCCGTTTTGGTTGGCACTTTTTGTAGAAGGAACTCGCTTTACACAGGCAAAGCTTGAAGCAGCTCAGGAGTATGCAGCTTCAGCAGGGTTGCCTGTTCCTAGAAATGTTTTGATTCCTCGTACCAAGGTTAGACTTTCATTTCACCTCTTTATAAGATGGAAGGCTGCATTTCCCCCTGATGTAGTTTCCTGGTTTCTCTTTGAATCCATTTTCATCTTTGTAATTTTTGAATAACTTCCTTCCCATTTTAAGTGTCTAAAATATCTAGTCTGTAAATATCTACCTACCTATTGATATTGTGCACACTTTCTGATTTTAGCTTGTTGCTAAATTTGGAGGCTTAAGCCTTATGAGCGAAGGGCTTTTCTATGTTATGGTTGGATTTCCATTATTATTATTTTTTGTGTCAAAAGTAATGCTTTTTTGAATATCTTGCCTGGAATGTATCTGAGAACATTGCTTCTAGTTTAGACAACTACAGAATTGTCAAACCATTCTCTCTCTCTCTCTAACAAAATTATATTTACTCAGTCTTGTACAGTTTCATGATTAAAATGTGTATCGTTTCTCTCATGTTCTTTACATTGATGGGTTTGTAATATACCCCAATCAATACTTTTGGGATCCAGTTTATATTTCAGCTTAATATAACATTGAGTAGTGGGTTCCTCAGAATGCAATTTGGTTTCTCAAGAGTTTTTATTCACTGAAAATGTAAATTTATAATTCATCTCTGTAGTTGGAGTTGGAGTTGTTAATTTGTTATGTTCCTCTTAGGTTAAGTTTGGTTTAGGCTTCTAAAATTTTGTTCAACAAGTTTGTTTACTTTGCTAGTATAAGAAGCCATTATTTGATGTTTAATTCAATAGTTCAAAGTGTGATCGATTGGTGATTTCATTGGTTAATAATTGGGAAACTCTTTGAGGATGCATTTTGGATTAAAATATTTCTAATTAATCCTTTTGGAATTTTTTTTTTTTTTTCATTGGAGGCCTTAGTCTGTGGAGGGGGGAATCTTGTTTGTTGCAAGACTGGAAATTGACCTAAAAAATAATAGTAATACATAAAATAATAGTTGTAATTGACACAGACCAAAAAAAAAAAAAAAGAGAAAAGAAAAAGAAAAAAAGAGTCTTGAGCCACCAAAACCTTAACACAAAAAATAATAGTAATACATTTAATTGTTTAATAAAATTAAAATTAAAAAATGTATACTCAGATGAGGTTGTTATAAGGTTTTCTTAGCTTAGCTTCTACATGTTACAATGTCTGTGTTTGTAGTAAGATGAGACTAGTGTTATTATAACGGCTTCACCTCTCCTGCTGTTTGTTACTTGATGAACTTTTGTCAGGTGTCAATTTTGATTGTGCTTGATATTTTGCACATTATTGGGTTTGACAAAGAATCTACTTATATGCTTTCAGGGTTTTGTTTCAGCAGTAAGTCAGATGCGCTCATTTGTTCCGGCCGTTTATGAAGTAACTGTTGCTATTCCAAAAAGTTTGCCTCCACCTACAATGCTAAGACTCTTTAAGGGGCAGTCTTCGGTGGTGAGTATATGGTAGTGAGTTTTAAAAGTGGCATTATAAAAGTTTGCACATGTGATTTTGAAACTTATCGGTTGTGTTGTGGTTCCCAAGTTATTTTGATCTTGTTTCTTGATGCGAGGTAGAATTTTGAACTTTGTCAAGATCAATCAACTTGGTGCTTTTTTTGAACGTGCAAGTTCGTTTCTTGATATGTACATATAAGCAGCCAAGAAAAATTAAAGGAACCATTTAAAAGTTGTAAATGAGTTATCCTTCCCCCACAGGCACTTTCCTATTTATCCTACCATATCAAACAAAATTAGTCTCAACATTGTAGACATTTCACTTTACTTACTAATGGTTCTTTAATGCTTGATCAGTTTTGGCGTGAGAAAAGAATAGTATCATAGAAAGAAAGAGCTATATGCAGCCATCCAGCATCCCAAACATTGTGGGAATTTCAATTTGAAGCATCACACAATCCTGGTTTTTCTTTCCTTTTTCCAATTTGAAAGACATATTAGTGATAACTCGATTATGTGATTAACTGCATAGCATTAGCATGATGGAATGAATTATTGGTTGAAGAAATTTCTCACGATATTAAGATGCATGGTTTATATGTACATATGTTAGGAGACTCACGTGTAGGTCCTCATAAGTGAACTTATTGTCCAATAAGTTCTGTGAGAATTAATGGCGTTTTCATCAAACACTGTTAAAAAAACGTCACTAATGGTTAATTGTCAGCGACAATTTAAAATTTTTGCCACAAAAGATGTCACTAATTATAAGTTTTTGCGACAGTTTAAAAAAAATCGCAAAAAAAAGTCACTAAATTTCAACTTTCAATGACAGTTTGAAAATTTTATCACAGAAAAATGTCACTAATTGTAAGTTTTAGTGACAATTTATAAAAACATGACAAAAAAAAGTCGTCTATTGTTAATTTTTATCAACATATGTAAAAATTTGTTACAAAAAATTATTTTTAACAACGTTTTTATTAGAACTTATTTTCAATAGAACTTGATAGGAATTAAGTATAATAATTAGGATCTAGTGGTAGTTTACCCTAAATGGTGCGTTAATTATTCACTATCATGCAGATGCATGTGCACCTCAAGCGGCATTTAATGAAGGATTTGCCTGAAACAGATGATGCTGTTGCCCAATGGTGCAGAGATATGTTCGTGGCCAAGGTGCACACTCTTCTTCATCCTGTGTTGTAACCTGTTGCATTTTAGTGGGTTTCTCAATTTGTATGTTTTTCCTCGGAAAAATATCTTAAGCTAGATGCTATATGGAAACAAGTGCATGCACATGTACATATAATTATGTATATGACTTCCGGAATAGCTTTATAACACTGATAAATGACACCTTCATGAGTAGTTTGTCTGGTTGCATATTATGTGATTTTTTGTCTAATTTTTTTAACTTCTTCACAAATTGGTTTTGGCTTTACCAGGATAAGTTATTGGACAAGCACAAAGTTGACAACATTTTCAGGGAGCAAGAACAAGATATGGGCCGGCCAATAAAGTCTCTTGTGGTAATATATATCTGTTCTATTAAGGTTGCATATATGTTAAGGTTGCATGGGTTGTTTCTCAAACTAATAATAACGACCAATCTGTGTGAATAACAGGTCGTTATCTCCTGGGCATGTCTGCTCATTTTCGGGGCCTTAAAATTCTTCCAGTGGACTTCACTTCTATCCACATGGAAGGGTATGGCATTCTCGGCAATTGGGTTAGCCATTGTCACATTCCTTATGCAGATCTTGATCCAATTCTCTCAGTCAGAGCACTCGACTCCTGCCAAGGTCGCCCCATCAAAGCGCAAGAGCAGAGGAGAGCCGTCTTCAGGAACAGGACAAGATAAACACAAGTAGGTCTCACAGCTAGTTTTCCAAACATCATAGTTGGTCATGTAACAGCATCTTATAGCATTACATGATAAAAATACTTTGTCTTTTGTATCGTTCATTGATTGCCAGTTGAGTTTAGGTTATATTTTGTATACCTGAAATGTCTGGTAGTTTTTCTTACTCTTCTTCCCATTTGTGGAGTGTAATCAAACTCAATCCTTTCAGACGGGGTGGGACTCACACATTTAACGGTTCCACTTTATACGAGAGGTTATGTCTGATTCATGTATTAGATTTTTTCTGTTGCATATTCAGTTTCATGTTGTTTCCTGCAAATGAAAATTTTGTATAAACTCAGTTTTTATTTTTTGAACTTTTCGGCTTTTTGGTGAACAGTATTCCTATTGTGACCAAATTTATTTTATTATTATTATTGTTTTTGAGAACACTGGCCAAATTTATTGTATGATATGTTATCATTACATTAATTTTATTTAGGGTAAATTACATTGACATTAGCAGTTCTATAAATTTTTGTATTAGTTACACTGATCTCCCTTACTAATTGGAACTAACGTAAATAGTGTGAAAATACAAAAACAAAATATAAATTAGTGTCAAAGATATGATAATATTATTTTTTTTATTTATATGATTAATTTATTATTAATGAAAATGGAGTTAAGTATTATGTGAATTAAAATTTTAAGGAACTTGGTTATCATTTTTCAAGAACACTTTTTAAAAAATTCTATTTTTTAATTTTTCGTGTTTTTTTGTTTTTACTGAATTTTTTTAATATTTTGAGCTATTTTTTTAATTTTTAGACATACCTAACATAAATATACTTACAAAGTAAAAAACAATTTAAAAAAATCTTTTAAAAATTCACTAAACATAAAAAATACGAGAATTTAGTATATTTTTTTATATTTTTATGTATTTATTAATTTTTAAAAATATATTTTCACAAATTTTTTACTTTTTAGATACATTTAAGTAAGGTGCATCTAAAAAAGTAAAAAAAAAATTTAAAATTTTAAAAATATTCACTAAAAACAAAAAAATACGAAAATCAAAAAACTCAATTTTCAAAAATTTAATTAAAAAAATTCAAACTAAAAACACTGAATTATATTATGCCAAATTTATGGGTTCATTATATTTTTTTAAGAGAGATAAGTTTGCCCTTTTATTTAATAAAATTTGAAAATTAATTATTTTAGTTGGTTTTTTAAATTTTTATGAAAAGATATATATATATATATAAATAGAGAGAGTATTCTGACAAATTATAGTGATTTTTTGACTAAAAATTATACTCACCAAACAGGGCCTTACTTTCATTGTATTGGTGTAATAGGGACTCAAATGTCATATTTTATAACAAGGGGTTGGCAACACATCATCAAATTTGGAAGGACGTGTTAATATGTGTCTCTTTTTTGGAAATCCCATGAGGCTATGGATTCCAAAGTCTTGTTTGACAAGAAAGGATTTTGAATTCTTGATGTTTATAAAATAAACTCTCGCTTTCACTTCTCTCTGAACCCTGTTGAAGCCTCAAACAAACCCTTTCTAGTTATATATCATTGAAGAATTTACTTTGAATTAATATTTCTCCAAGTTCTAGACAGAGTGGACCTATCATGCACCGTGGTCAAGGAAAACCACCAAAGAAGCCTAACAACCATAACAATAAACTTCTGTTAAGTGTTTCTTCGCAACCAATAGCTAAGAAACCGAGAGGAAGATCATCGAAAAAACTTGGCCATTTTAAGAATCAACCTTATCTTGGTTTCCATTCGCAATCGACAGCCCGACAATTCAGAACTAAGACGCTGACGTTTATTACGAAGGAAAGGGTTACTTTGAATGTTCCAAATTCATCTGATGTCTCCGAAGCAACAGTTTCAGATACTCTAAAATTAGAAAAATTTGGAAGTGTCGCTTTGGATGTTCCAAATTCGTCAGACATCCTGAAAAGAATACCTTCAGATGATGAAAGAACAGAAAAGTTTCCTAGTTGGAACAACAAAAAGAAGAGAAGAGAGAGAAAAAGATGCGAAAAATTAAACTCTCCTCTTGTATTAGAAAATTGTTCAAGTCGATCGTGCTTGTGGGAGATTCCAGGCCCTATTCCTCCGGATATCTTCCACATAGAATTGGATGATAGTTTTTTTTCAAATTTTTTTCGTGACATTCCAAATTTTGATGATTAATGTGGGTTTCATATATGACATTCATTGATTGTAATTAGCAAAATAAAGCTTTTTTTCTTTTGGTTTTGCTGGGACCTAACTAAAACTATATGTATTTATAATTGAAGAGAAAATATTTATTGTGTTTGGTTTTAATTTTTTGAATTCAACTTTCTGAAAATTAAGTTTTTTATTTTTCATTTTTTATTTTTGTTTTTAGTGAATATTTTTAAAATTTTAAGCAATTTTTTTTTAGATACACCTTACTTAGATGTATCTAAAAAGTAAAATGTTTGTGAAAAATATTTTAAAAATTTATTAAATATACAAAAATACGAAAAATATACTGAATTTTCATATATATATATATATTGTATTTTTGGTATTTAGTGAATTTTTTTTAAAAAAAATTTCACAAATATTATACTTATTAAGTGTATTTATGTTAGGCGTGTCTAAAAATTAAAAAAATTGTTTAAAATATTAAAAAAATTTAGTGAAAACAAAAAATACAGAAAACAAAAAAGTAAAATTTTCTAAAAATTGAATTATAAAAATCAAAACCAAACAGAGTGATTAGTAGTTTTATTGTGTAATAAAAAATATAACTTAAATAAATTATGTATAATAAGTTTACAAAATACTAAATTATAACATAGTAAAGAGATAAAGTTTTTATAACACAATAAGTTAATTTGAATTTTTAAATAAAAATAAATATTTTTAATTTGATAAATGATTGAATTAGGAAAAAATATATTAATTGATGTAGATTTGTATTGTAACTTTATATAAATATAAAACTTAATTGAATAACAAATAAGTGAATAGAATGAGTTGTCATTTTAAAAATATAAGAATATACGAAGTGTCACGCAAGTTACACAAAAAAAAAAAGAACTTTTTAAGAATAAATATTAGGACGACGCTTCTTTACAGTTCAGAACTCATTTTGATAATTTGTTCTTCTAATTTTTTAGATGTTTGTACATAGATCATTCATAAAAAATTCAGATAGATTTAGTGCAGATCTTAGCTAATAAAATAAAAATTATTCAACCAATTATGTTTTAATGGGGTTCTTGCGATTGAAAATTTTGATAGTAATCAATTCTTTTTGTGACAAATTTACAAAAGCAGGAATATTAATTTCAATATGTCCCGATCTAAATGATTTGTTTCAATATGTACTTTTCTTATTTATCATATGATGTGTTATTATTGTATTAATTTAATAAAATTTAGTGATTATTTACTAATATATCACTTTATATTTACGTGTTGACCCATCATCAAAATTTGAAAATTAAATTTCATTAAATGTTGATTCCAAGATCTTTGACGGAAAAGGAAATAGATTTTCAACTCTTTCTCATAGAGTAGAGTTAGAGCAATGCTAGTGATATATATTTTTTTCAAATATTTATATGGGTGTGAGATTTATACTCATGTGAAATATACACTTATGTGACTATTTAGTAAAAAAATTGATTAAAAAATTGGGATATCTAACATTTTTGGTAGAGTTATTATGACCGGGAAAATGATTTATCTCTAGTTTACAAATTTGGACTAGACCATTTAGTTTTTTAAGTAGGCCTATTTTGAGGCCTAAATTTGATAAAATGAGCTGTTTACATTTTAAAATTGATTGTGTAAATTACTCATGTGAAAAATTAAATTAATCGAATAATGATAACCATATCTTTAAATTAGTTTTGTATTAAAAATAAATAAATAGTTATACTTAAGATTATACTCATCGTTCATTTTTTTGCATAGAAACCTAATTTAGAACATATGGTTACTGTTATACGTTTAACTTAGCTTTTTATATGAATAATTTACTCAACAAATTTTAAAATGTAAACCACGTGAATTATTTAATTTAAGTCTAAAAATAAAAAAAAATTAGACGGTCTAGTCCAAATTTGTAAACTGGAGAGGCATAGCCTTCCACCTCTTTCTAACAATGTTTTGCAACTAAAAAACCCTAATGAGAAAATAAATAAAAAGATGCATATAGACAACTTGGAAAAACAGATACAATTGAATTTGATCCCTAGTTCTATAACTTTATAATAAAGGGTTTGGTTATGGTGTGCAACTTATACCTTACACCTTATTCTTTACACTTACATCTTATACTTACACCTTTTATACCTTACACCTTACATCTTTTGTGTAAGTGGCACATGGTGTGCAACTCACTTACACCTTACACCTTACATTTACACCTTACACTTACATTTACACCTTACACTTACACCTTTTGTGGGTTGCACACCTAAGAAAACTCCTATAATAATATCAAATTTTATTTGTGATACGAATCAAGATGAAATTAAGGTCTCATTTGGTAATTTACTTATTTTGATTAAAAAATTAAAAAGTTAAAATAGTCAAATCGTATACACTAATTATTTACGTTTTTTTTTTTAAAGATAAAAAGTCATTTCCAAAAATATTCACTTTGTTTGGTTTTGAAATTTTTAAAAATAAATTTTCAATTTAAATGTTTTGTTTTTAGTAAACTTTTTAAATATTTTAATTAATATTTTTTATTTTTTAGATTCACTTATTTTAAATACACTTTAAAAGTATGAAATTTTTGTTTTTTTATAAAAAAATTATTAAATAAAAATATATAAAAATTCAATAAATATTCATATTTTATAAATTTATCAATTTGTTTTGAAAAAAATTCACAAACATTTTATTTTATTTTTGTATATTTAGATTAGATGCATCTAAAAAATAAAAAAATAAAAAAATTAACCAAAATATTAAATTTTTTTACTAAAAATAAAAAAAATACAGATTGAAAGCTCAAAACCAAATAGAATGATTAAATAATTAAAAAACCACTAAAAAATATTAAAAAAAAAAAAATTAAAAGTGGGATTAGGGGTGGGCGCTACGGCCACATAATTTTCAATCCATCATCCGTCTGCTAGATTGGTGGATTGGAGAAAATCAATCTGCATCCGTCTGCCAATCCGGCGGATGTGAATTGAGCGGATTGACGGATGGATGTGAATCGGTTTGACAATTTAAAATTTTATAAATTTTCAACATAATTCAACTTGTGTACTTCCTCAAAAAAAAATGTATTACAGTCAATGACTTAAAAAAGTATTACAATCACTGCATATCTCATCCAAAGAAATAAAGTTTGAAACTTTAGAATATTACAATCACTGCGTGCCTCATCCACTTATTACAATTACAGCATGTCTCATTCACATAAAGTATTGCAATTAGTGGTTCTTAAAATATAAAAACAATTCAAACTACCAAAATCATGAACAGAGTAATAGTAGAGATTATATGCCTTTGTATTGTTATATCTATATCTGTTTTTGAAAACAAAAATCAACTAGCATATATCATCTTTTTTTTATTTATTATTTTTGGAGTTAGATTTAAAAATAAAAAATATAGATAAATAATACATTTATTTTTTTTTAATTCAAAAAATATATTCAAGTTAAAAACTCTTTTTCAACAAAATATATTTAACAGAATATTTAAACTTTTTTTCAATTGAAAACACAAATAGAATATGTAAACAAATTGAAAATACAATGTCTTACAAATTACTAGGAGTGCTCGCGGTTTGACGGTTTGGTTGTGGCCAAAAGAATCTCAAATCCTCCATCCGTTCAAAACTAGGTGGATTAGAAAAAATCAATCCGCAATCGTCCGCTCGTCATCACGCATTCATCCAAAATACGGCAGATCGGTATATCCGTTGCACACTCCTAAGTGGGATAGAGATGAGTTTTGCTAAAAAAATTTAAAAAAAATCAAACTTTTCTTTTGTTAAAAAAATAATAATAATAAATCACTAGAAAATGTCAATTCTCAAATAAGGTTTAATTATTCTTTGTAGAAATGGTTATTTTTCTATGCTATGTTGATCCTATCGGCATCTTGGGGGGCCTAGCACTTTGGTGGGAGGATGGAGTGAGTTTAGATGTTCGCTTTAAATCCAAAAACATTTTCCGGTGTATTATTTCGGCTCAAGGACGGGGTCACTGGGCAGCTTCTTTCATCTATGCTCCTCCTTGCCGGCAGGAAAGGAGAGTGTTCTGGAACTATTTGACTAATATGGCTAAGGAGATGCAGTATCCGTGGTTATGTATAGGTGATCTCAATCAAGTGGGCTCCATTTGGGAAAAGCAAGGTGGAAGGGAATGTAATAGCAATCAACTGTCTGAATTTCGGGAAATGTTATCGGATTGTGAGTTGATGGATTTGGGATTTAAGGAATGTTTTACATGGTCCAACAACGTGGTGGCCTTTGAAAATGTTCGAGAACGTTTGGATCAGACCTTGGCGGCAGTTGAATGGCGGAATTTGTTCTAATGCTCAAGTCTTTCATGATATCTCGCTGGATCGGACCAACGCCCTTGGTGCTTAATTGTGATGTTCCTTTGGTTCGGGTCCCACGAATTTTCCGATTTGAATCCCTCTGGACTACTAGCCCCAACTGTGCAACTACCGTCCAATTGGCTTGGGATCAGGACCAATTGGGCTCTCCTATGTTTAAACTTGTCCAGCGCTTAAAGCATTGTCAACAAAGGCTACGGGCATGAAGTGGTCAGGAGTTTGGCAATGGTAAAAGGCAGATAGATATCCTTCGCGAACAGATTGCTTGGATCCAGAGTCAACCTCACTCTCTAGACAATGAGGCCCTTCAAAAGGACTTGTTTCATGAGCTGGAATTAGTCATGAAAAGAGAGGAGATGTTTTTGCATCAGCGGTCTCGCGTTCGTTGGCTTAATTTTGGTGATCGCAATTCAGCCTTCTTTCATGCGACTATCAATCAGCGGCGTCAAAGAAATCAGATTCTGCACTTGAAGGATGACCATGGCAGACTACTCACTGAAGAGACTGAAATTAATGCCCACTTGTTTGATTATTTCTCGACACTTTTTTCTGGAACTGGTGGGGGTAGCCCCGGGACTGCTCTAGAGGTGGTAGAAAGGGTCATTACTGATAATATGAATTCTCAGTTGATTAAGGTGGTAACAGATGGGGAAGTCAAGGCAGCGGTTTTTCAACTGGGTTCCTTAAAAGCCCCTGGGCCGGATGGCTATCCTGGTTTTTTCTATCACAAGCATTGGGATATTGTTGGACCATCGGTGTGTCAAGCAGTGAGAAGCTTTTTTCGGAGTGGCCATTTACTCAAGGAGCTTAATCACACTCATTTGGTTCTGATTCCTAAAGTTCCGGCTCCTGAAACTTTATCGCAATTTCGACCTATCAGTCTGTGCAATTTTAGCTTGAAAGTCATCACCAAAATTCTTGCGAACAGATTAAAGGGGATTTTAAGGATGGTCATTACGCCGAATCAGTCGACCTTTGTGTCGGGGAGGTTGATTCAGGATAACATTATAGTGGCTCATGAGGCATTTCATGCCTTAAAACTCCGAAAAGGTAAATTGGAAGACTTGGCACTTAAAGTTGATTTCAACAAAGCATATGATCGTGTTCATTGGGGCTTTCTGCGTGCTTTGTTGGAAAAAATGGGGTTCCATTCAAAGTGGGTTCAGTGGGTAATGGAATGTGTTACTACAGTTTCCTTTTCGGTTCTTGTCAACGGAGCTAAGCGGACAAGCTTTGTCCCGTCAAGGGGTTTAAGACAGGGGGATCCCTTATCTCCCTATTTGTTCATTCTTGTTATGGATGTCTTCTCCAAGATGATTGCCCATAGTGTGCAGGAGGGCAGGCTTCGCTTTCGCCCGAGAATT
Source organism: Camellia lanceoleosa (assembly GCA_025200525.1). Classification (NCBI taxonomy): domain Eukaryota; kingdom Viridiplantae; phylum Streptophyta; class Magnoliopsida; order Ericales; family Theaceae; genus Camellia; species Camellia lanceoleosa. The sequence continues at coordinate 171,045,808 of CM045767.1, forward strand.
CATGATGCCCCACTCTCTCGCACTTGTTTTTTGCGGATGATGCAGTGTTATTTTTTAAGGCCACAATTGATGAATGTAAGGAGGTTGGACGGTTGCTACAATTATATGGGGATGCTTCAGGCCAATCTGTGAATTTTGATAAATCGGGGGTGCAATTTTCCAGTAACATCTCCTCCTCTCGGCAAACGGAGATATGTGAGTTCTTAAGGATCCCAAAATTAAAGGCCACTGCGCGATATTTGGGGCTGCCCTCTTGTTGGGGACGTTCAAAGACGGAAGCCTTCAATTTTCTTTGTGAAAAAATGCTATCGAAGCTGCAAGGGTGGAAGGCCAAGTTGCTCTCCCAAGCCGGTAGAGAAGTCCTTATTAAAGCTGTGGCCCAGGCTCTGCCTACGTATGCAATGGCATGTTTCCTTTTTCCTAATAAACTGTGTGACAAGCTCAGCTCATATATCCGCTATTTCGTGGAAGGGGATCCTGAGGCGGGGGTATTCATTGGTGTAGCCGAGTCGGTTGTGTTTGAACAAAAGAAATGGTGGTTTGGGCTTCCGGATTTTCGGCTTTTAACGAGCACTCCTTGCCCGCCAAGGCCGAGATTAGTCAAGTACCCGATTCTTTATTCGCACAAATTATGAAGGGCATTTATTACCCCCATACAATTTTTGTCATGCTTCTCGGGTAGCGGCCATCATGGGCTTGGGTAAGTTTGCTTTCAGTATGGGAAATCCTTAATGGAGGACTTCAATGGCGTGTTTTGAATGGCCGCTCAATTCATTTTTGGGAGGATCGGATTCCTCCAACCCGGATTTAAGGTGCATAGTGCCGTGCCTTCGAACTCTGGTGCACTCGGTCAATGAGGTGATTGATCTGTTAGACATACATGGGATGAAACTCAACTCCGTACTTTGGTTTCTAATCTTGATCATGGTTATCCTCTCCATTCCGTTAGCGCCAACGGAAGGCAATGATACTTTTGGTGTGGCACCATGATGCAAGGGTCGCTATATCGCGGAAATCGGGTACCGTGAAGCAAAGTGAAGCAAGCGATATTCAATGTAATTTGCTGGTTCGTCTGCCAGATTGGTTGACAAAGATTTGGAAGTTAGTATGGAGCTTAAAGTTGCCTCCTAAGCTTAAACATTTTGTTTGGCGCCTTTATCATAATGCTTTGGCAACGAAACACAATCTGTGGCGTGGCGGTGTGCCCACTCGGCGGTCTGTCCCATTTGTTTATCGAGGAAGAGACAATTGCCCACCTTTTCTTTGGATGTGAATGGGCTAAGAGGGCCTGGTTTGGCGGCGGATGGGCTTCGGTGTGACGACTTTGCTATGGGACCTATTCGGATTTGTTTGGGCGACTAATAACATCACTGGGTACCGCTTGTGAGGGCCGAAAGACACTGTGCTCCATAGTTTGGATGTCATGGTGCATTTGGAAGGCACGAAATGAATACATCTTCAATCATGTTCCAAAGGATCCTATTGAGGTAATTGTTACTGCTAAACGGATGGAAGCCGAGTATTTGATAGCTTGTGAGGACACATCGTGTCTTCGCAACTAGTGCAGAGCACGAATCCAAAGACAACAATGGGTGCCTCCTGCATGGGACTTGGAAAATCAATTGTGATGCGGCAACCGATTTGTTTCGGGAGAGGAGTCAGAGCCGTTCTCCTTCGGGATGCTACGGGTAAGTTGGTGGATGGCATTGCGACATCACGAATGACAATCGCTTTGCAAGGGGAGGCATGTCTTTGGCGACTTGCTCGTTCTATGGCCGAGCTCTCCATGGTGCCATGGTGGAGGTGGAAAGTGACCGCAAAACTCTCATTCGACTTTTGTGTGTCGGAAGGGGTCCTCTCCGTGGGAAATTTGTCTTTGTGATGAATGATATTTGGTGCATGGCTAGCAGTGGACTGTGACCTTCAAATGGTGCCCCAATTGAGCAAGCTGCTCATTGGGTGGCCTCAGCTTGTTTAAGAAATGCTTTGCCTGTTGATTGGGTATCCCAGCCTCCTGTGGCATTAGTAGGATGCCTTTAGTGTCTTTCTTGCTGTAGCAGTTTTTCTTGATCAAAAAAAAAAAAAAAAAAAAATGGTTATTTTTCTCAGTCCCTGCCCGTAAGGATTTTTCTCGCCTCAAAGAGAAAGTGGGGATGGAGATGGGTTTTGCTTTTCCTGCCTCTAACTCGCCTCCGTTCCGTTTATATTTACTAAATATTTTTACATGCATATATAATACATACTAGTGGTAAATCTGTGTTATGTACGGAATTAGTTTAATAATATGTAAATTTTTTAATAATACATTAATTTTTAAATTTACTCATAAAATTATAATCATAATGTATAGAGATCATTTTTTCAAATTTCTTAAGTGAAGACAATATTCCAAAACAAATATTCATAAAATATTTAAATCCAATTGAGTTATTTTTCTTAAAACAACAAACTTGATTTCTAACTAATGAAATAATATATATTAACAATAAATAAGATATTTCTCAATAAGCCTAATGTCTAAAACATATATATGCTAAAAAAAACTAATAATAAACTAAATGTCATAAATCAAATCTATCTATCTTATTTGATAAATTAAAACTCAATAGATGTCGCTCATCATGTCCAAATATTCCAAAAAGTACCTGTAAAATAAAAAGTGTTAAGATTTTTTTGTTATCATTTTTTACCTACAAACAAACTTTAAAAAAAAAAAAAAAAAAGATATTCGCTTATATGGCAGAGTCGAATCTTGCAATTTGGCGCCATCTGTGGAAAAGAAAGGAGAATAGATGGCCATCACCGTACAAGATCAACGTGTTGAAAACGACGAGTTTAGCGAAGATGGAGAGTTTGTCGACATAAACAGAACGCGAAGACAAGGGGCATGAGCACTCCCAAGGAGATTACATTCAAGTATAGAAGAGCTCAGCCTAAGTGAGCAGATCCTGGATTTCAGACCCCGGATCCCAGATCCCGAAAGACAAGATCTCGGCCTAAATAAGCAGGTCCGAGAAGAGAAGAGCTCAACCTGAGTGAGCAGATCCAAGATTCCAGAAGACATGATCTCGGCCTGGATGAATAGGTCTGAGAAGAGAAGAGCTTAACCTGAGTGAGCAGATCCAAGATTCCAGAAGACAAAATCTCAACACTTAAGTCCGAGAAGAAAAACGGCTCGTCGATGCAATGCCGAGGTAATGATGAATAACTTAAATTCATTATATGGCAGAGTCGAATCTTGCGTATAATGGAGTTGAACTAAGTTGGAGTAACATAGGCTTGCCATGTCGGCAGAATCAAACTCAGGTTGAAACCAAGTAAGATCAACAGAGAAATCAAGACTAACAACCTCGGCTTGAAACCAACTTCGGTGAACAAGATCACATGCGCAAGCTTAATGTGAACATAAGTCCACATTAGGGGGCAGAGAGTTATAAATGATGTTTAACACTTGTTGAAATTTGTAGCAATTTACAAGTTGAAGTTAAACCGATGTTATGTTTAACACTTGTTGAAATTTGTAGCAATTTACAAGTTGAAGTTAAACTGAGATGATGTTTAATACTTGTTGAAATTTGTAGCAATTTACAAGTTGAAGTTAAACTGATGTTATGTTTAACACTTGTTGAAATTTGTAGCAATTTACAAGTTGAAGTTAAACCGAGATGATGTTTAACACTTGTTGAAATTTGTAGCAATTTACAAGTTGAAGTTAAACCGATGTTATGTTTAACACTTGTTGAAATTTGTAGCAATTTATAAGTTGAAGTTAAACCGAGATGATGTTTAACACTTGTTGAAATTTGTAGCAATTTACAAGTTGAAGTTAAACCGATGTTATGTTTAACACTTGTTGAAATTTGTAGCAATTTACAAGTTAAAGTTAAACCGAGATGATGTTAAACACTTGTTGAAATTTGTAGCAATTTACAAGTTGAAGTTAAACCGATGTTATGTTTAACACTTGTTGAAACTTGAGAAAAATTTACAAGTTGAAGTTAAACCGATGTTATATTTAAAACTTGTTGAAATTTGTAGCAATTTACAAGTTGAAGTTAAACCGATGTTATGTTTAACACTTGTTGAAACTTGAGAAAAATTTACAAGTTAAAGTTAAACCAAGATTATGTATAACAGCTCATATGCGTAAACGGGTTCTTGGAATTCTTATTCTTTAAAGAGACATGTCGGCCTTAACGATGATCTCGGCTGCTGTAGACGTCCTCGAACGCCCCGGGAGGATGATCCCGTTCTGGTCATTTTAGGCTCACTATAGTTCAGACTCAAATTGTCACGGTTCTCAATGTGAACCAAAGAGTCTAAATCCGGCAAATCGTTTTGAGAAAACAGATTTTTGAAAGAAGTGCCAAACATGGACTGCTTTGCCAGATACAAAGTCGCCACCTAAATATTTTATTTTTGGAAAATTTAGGAAACCCTGACTCGTGCCTAAGGTCACGTGTCCGTCATCACCAAAGTTACCTCGGCTTGGGAACTTGGGTACGATTGGGGAAGGTCACTTCGTGAGCACCCCCGCTCGCCCGATCAAAGATCGGCCTCTACTAATCATGATATCTAGTTTTGAAAACATTATGCATTTTTATTCCGGTTATTAGTCTAGGTTTACTATGTGATGCACACAGCATACAAGTATAGACCGGGTCGCCTAAATTGGAACAAAACATTTCATGTTTGTTTTTTGAAAGATGGTTTGCTACTCGCAAGTAGGCTTAAAATGCAGACTTCGCCACCCTCAGGTGGGCTTAGAAAAGATGGTTTTGCCACTATGTAGTGGGCTTAAAACTCACAGTCAATGCCTTGTTCCAATCCAAATAACCCAACCTTCACCCACAGACATTCAGACAGTTATATCACATAAGCAAATAGTCTCATGGTAAGCATGCTATCATGGCAGTCACTCACACACATGTAAGGATGCTAAACCGTAAAAACTTACCGAGTACTCCAAGCCAAAACAGAAACTATGTTAGAAATCCATGCATGATCCTAACTATACTGAAATGCCTAATGCAACACATACATGAATGCAACTAAGATAGGCTCGGCTATTCTAAACATGGCATAAGGAATGTTACAGCTAACAAGTATTCAACTTGGAATTGAAATACAATGCAGTGAGTTATGATGCACCGAGCCCGATGCATGCAAAACAGATGAATGAATGCAAACATGCTATCATACTATATGCTAATTGAAACATGCCCTATTCTAACCATCATAAGCTGGTAAATAAAAGGGAGAAAGACGTAGGGTTAGAAGACATACATCACACGCACGCACACTTATTACAATCGTGCCCTCACTCGGAGGGTCCAAATAAATAATATACAGTCCCAAATAAATAATTACAGTCCGAATAAATACAAAATCCTAATTAATTAACAAATCAATATAGGAAAGCAGTAAATTAGCATGCAAGCTAGGGACTGCCTAGAGTCTGCTCCGAATGATGAATGATGCATGTTCGGGTTGCTTGGCGCGGAAATCCATTGCGATGCCCCAATTAGTCTCTGTTTACAATTAAGCCCGGAATATTACACGAAGCTCTAAAAGACTGTCGGTTTCTGATTTGCTGCAACAGAGAACAAGAAAGGGGCATGGCAATAAATTTTCACATATGTATGCTTGACTACTCTTCAGGGAGTATAGTCCTCGATCCTCATGCCACTAATCACGCATCTCGATGCATGATGGCCGAGGAGTCGAATTGCATGACTCGATGTGAAATGAATGCACATATAAACACAACAAGGCCTAGACTCCATCATGGTTAATCTGGAGTGTCGGCGACCGGGAATTGAGATACGTTCCGTCACTTGGAGTACAAAACGTCCCTCGTTTCTCGCGTTGGGCTAACTCCTATCCCAAACACAATGCAATATGCATGACATGCATGAATGCGACTAGTATACAACCTAGCATACGCAATGCTATGAAATGGCATACACAATGCAATATGGGCTTACACCAATATGAGTGGACCTTAGCCACACCCACATCAGCGGCCATAAGACGAAAATGAGACACCCGAGATGCGTGCACACATGTACGCAAACCGATGACCGATCCTAAGGCACAAATGCCACTCTAACAAGGCATGGCAAGGCACGAAATATGGCATATAAACACGCAAGTTCCAGCGCTGAAATGTGATGCAAAATGATCCCGAAACATGGAAACATGGCACCCGATGCATGAGATAAGCCCCGAAAGTCAAAACTAGGCACATGTATTGACTTATAGCTATACAAAGCATGCATTATTTGATCATGAAGCATAAAGACAGAACCAAGGCAGTCCCAAAACCTAAACATTTCTAGTTCAAAGCATGGCCAAAAGATGCTAGCAAGATGGACTAAAATAGCATGCAACTTTGATTAGCAAACATGGGTTACATGACATGTACATGAAGCAGGTGAGAGCTCATCAAACCAAAAAAAATCAGTGAATAAAACATGCCAAAACATGCCCAAATAACCTCTAAAATGCAGCCAACACATGCACAAATGATGGGTTCTTTTAGAGGGCATACAAAGGGGTTATTAAGCACATGTATCAAGGACACTTAGCATGGAAAAATTAACTCTGGAAATAAAATATGATAGCCCTAAAACTCATCAAATTGGCCCTGAAATCAGTCAACAAAGCATGCAAGATAGGGCCTCTTTGGAAGGCCAAAAAGACCATCAAGCAAAACAAGGTGAGAGGGGGTCACTCCCCTCTGATTTTGGCCTTCAAGAACACACCTAAGCCACTAAAAATCTACTAGATTTCAGTGGCTAAGAGGCCAAACCATGGCCAATGCAAGTGTTCTAATGCATAGCCCTAATCATGAAGAGATGAAGCATGCATAGGGGGAAGATGACCCCAAACAGAGAATAGACCTTAATCAAATATGAAGATGATGTCAAAAAAAGACTTTTTTCAATTTAGGTCGAGGTTCAAAAAGGCTCCCAAATAAGGCTAATGTTTCATGCAAAAACAGCCCTAAAAGAGATATTGAACAAACAGGGCAGCAAAAGGCCTCAAACAGCAAAGATCCCTTCAACAAAGTTTAAGAGAGGCTCAAAAAAAGATACTTTACAGTTTGGCTTGAAGCCCAGAAATGCTCATAAGCAAGGCTAATATATCATGCAAGAATAACCCTAGAAGAGAGATAAAAGGAAAAGGGGTAGCAGATGGCCTTAAACAGAAAAAATTCCTTGATCAAACATGAAGATGAGCTCAAAATAAGACTATTTTCAGTTTATGTCAAAGCCCAAAAATGTAAGAAAAAGGGGCTAAGATATGATGCAAAATGAATCAAGAAAGGAAGAAATAGGGACTCACCCTTGTAGCACAGCTTTTCAGCAGCTTCTGGTCCAAGGTTCTGAGCTTCCAACCTCTGCAAATGGCCTCTAAGTTGCTGGAATGGAGTGTGGAGGTGGTAGGCTATGAGGTGTAGGGAGAAATGCCCAAGAACCAAAGTGTTTGGAGGCTTGGATGAGGGAGATATAATGTTGTATGTATAATGGTGCCTCAGTTGGTTTCTAACCCTTAGAAATGGAGGTGGGGTGCTGGTTATATGGAGGAGAGAGGCCAAGGAAAAAAGGGGGAAAACCAATTCAAATTTCTCCCCCCAAAAGGGCAAACCCTCGGGCAGAGGTCTGGTGCAAAACAGCTGGCACAGCTGGAATGCAACAGGAGAGAGAAGAATGGCTGGCCAGGTGCAAAAGGTTCAAGTGGCCGGCCGGCCACCTCCCCTGGCCGGCCGACCAGGGGTCAAAAGGGTCAACAAAATTGCTGGCCGGCCACCCTAGAAAGGTGGCCTCCCATGTGTGTACAACACAGCTGTATGGTCAAAAACTGGAAAAAGTGAATCAGGAGAGAGAAAAACCAGCTTTTTAGAGGGGTTCAAAAGGGTCAAGGAGAATTACTGGCCGGCCTGCCCATATTGGTGGCCTCCCAGGTGTGTACAACACAATGGTGTGGTGGCAAGTCAGAAAAAGTGGCCCGGGAATGGGAAAAATCAGCTTTCTAGTGAAGAAAACGGGCGATGAAGAGCGATGAAGGAATAAATCTGGTTTTCAGAACAATTGCTGGTCTCCCACCCTTCTACAACCTCTCTAACAATGAAAATAAGGTCTCCGCCAAAAATGAACCCAAACCGATGCAAAACGAAGGTTCGAGGGCCAAAACGCGCGGCCCGGGGCCCCGAAAACTGACTATTAAGCACCGGAGGTGGCGTTTGAGCACGAAGTTGGTCTCTCGAGCCACAGTGTCCCTCAAAAGGGAGGAAACAACGTGTATGCCAAAAACCGGAGCAAACGGAGGTGGTTAAGCGGTCCCGAACCAAGGCACACGGCCGACGGCTCCGAAAAACCGGAAACCGAGCTCCAAACGGAAAAATGGCCTACGACCACGAAATGTAGTCTACGGCCACTGAGAGATGATCTACGAGACCTCTCCCTCCCTTCGGGAAGAGAAAACAAAGAAAACAGGGCCTAGTTCGCAAACCGAGGCAAGGCACAAAAGAGTCCGGAAGTCCGGAGGCAAGGCTCGCGGCCGAGACTCCGCAACTTCAGAACGAGCACAATATGCAACATCACCAAGCGCTCAATCAGTGACGTCTGAGTCTTATGGTCGGTCAAAAATGGGGTGTCTACAGCTGCCCCACTTTGACAGAACTTAAAAGTCATAAGTAATGGGAATTAATGTCAAAGCCTAGAGACGACCCATTTTTGACAAGGCTGAAAACTTAGACAAACATACTAGATAACAGAGAAATGTGCCCGTAGGCATGGCCGCAGGTGGAGGGCAAAATGCAAAACGATATGCACAAAGCCAGATGTAACTCATGATCATGCAAAGTAGCAAGCTGTAATGAAGCGCATACGCAACAATTTTAAGCAAGAATGCAAGGCAACAACTACATTTCATGTAATTAAGAATGCGGAGAATTATAATTCTCGCTGCGTCTCACACGGAGAATACAATACCGTCCGGCTCGTCTGGTCGCGCTAGCTTCAAATGAACCATACATACAATATCGTGCCTCATGCTGCTGGGGATTTTTCGCTTCTTCTCAGTTGAACGACAGGTACTACTTTTCTCCCTGGCCATGTTCGCAACTTTCCCTATTCTCCAACAGGGTGACAAACTAGGTTGATTCGGTATCCAGAATTGAGGCGCATACATATGCTATCTCAATCTATGGGGCTGCCATACCAATTTCAAGCCGAGGATATATCCTTGGGTATTTAAATCAGACTTTAGTCTCGAAAATCCCGAACCTTTGCGTTCTAGGCATAAGCCATTCGAACTCTAGTTTCCACCGTCTCAATTGGTCTCCTAGGAACTCACCGCAAACACAGGCAGGTGGCTATACCAGACCACCAGAAGTCGTTCGGGTACGACAAACACCAAAGGAATTGCACCTTTAGAGGATTTAAGGTCTCCTAGACCAGGTAGTGCACAAGACAGTGCGATGCAGAAGGAATGCACAAAACAGTGCGATGCAAGTGTGTGCACAAGACAGTGCTAAGACAAAGGATGCGTAAGACAGCGCGAGTGATAATGCATGCACCATGCAAGTTAGGTGCACAAAATAGTGCGATGTGCAAAATAGCGCGATAAAATGCATGCACAATGCAAGACTTGGCACATAGCTTACGACACAGCATTTCATTCATTTGCATTTATTTCACACGAGCACGCAGACTTATTTCGCACTCACTTGGGCACACAATCATCTTGGGTACAGTACCATTTTTTTTTTAGACATCTGACTCGTTTCCCGCACACACTCGTTCTTTGGGCACATGCTCATTTTCCGCACATACTGCTTTTTGGGCACATTGACTCATTTTCCCGACACAGGCTCGTTCTTTGGGCACACAGCTCGTTTCCGGGCACACAACTCACTCTTTGGGCACACAGCTCGTTTTCCGGGCACACAGCTTGTTTTTCGAGCACACGGCTCGTTTTCGGGCACACAACTCATTTCGGGCACATACGTTTGCAAGACAGCTCATTTCCAAAGATACAACTCGTTTTTGGGCGACACTGCTTTCGAGCACGCAATTTCATAACACCGCTCAATCAACACTCAAATTTATAATACAAAGATTTGGTTTGCATTTCGAACACACAGCTCAAGCACTTGAATTTCTGAACACGCAGCTCAAACTTTTGGCGTGAACACGCAGCCCACATTTTTGAAATCTGAACACACAACTCAAACTTTTGTCGCGAACACGCAGCTCACAATTTCTTGAAATCTAAACACACAGCTGAACTCTTGCGGTGAACACCCGGCCCACATTTTCTTGAAATCTGAACACACAGCTCAAACTTTTGAATTTCTGAACACACAGCCCATTTTTTGATTATGAACACGCAGCACACACTTGTTGAAAGTTGAACACATAGCCCACTGTCTTTGAAGTCTGAACACGTAGCCCAAATTGTTGAATTTCTGAACACGCAGCCTAAATTTTGAGGTGAACACACAGCACATACTGGTTAAGAGTTGAACACACAGCTCACTGTTTTTGAAGTCTGAACACACAGCCCAAATTTTGAGGTGAACACACAGCACACACTGGTTGGGAGTTGAACACGCTGCCCAAACTGTTGAATTTCTGAACATGCAGCCCAAATTTTGAGGTGAACACACAGCACACACTGGTTGAGAGTTTAACACACAGCTCACTATTTTTGAAGTCTGAACACACAGCCCAAACACTTGATGTTGAACACACAGCTCAAACTTTGAGATAAACACACAGCCCATAGTTTTTTTTTAAGCCTGAACACACAACTCAAACACTTGACTTTCTAAACACGCAGCTCAAATTTTGATTGTGCACACGCAGCACACACTTGTTGAAAGTTGAACACACAGCTCACTGTTTTTGAAGTCTGAATACACGGCCCAAATTTTGAGATGAACACACAGCACACACTAGTTGAGAGTTGAACACGCAGCCCAAACTTGTTGAATTTCTGAACACGCAGCCCAAATTTTGAGGTGAACACACAGCACACACTGGTTGAGAGTTGAACACACAGCTCACTGTTTTTGAAGTCTGAACACACAGCCCAAACACTTGATGTTGAACACACAGCTCAAACTTTGAGATGAACACACAGCCCATAGTTTTTTTGAAGCTTGAACACACAGCTCAAACACTTGACTTTCTGAACACGCAGCTCAAATTTTGATTGTGCACACGCAGCACACACTTGTTGAAAGTTAAACACACAGCTCACTGTTTTTGAAGTCTGAACAAACAGCCCAAATTTTGAGGTGAACACACAGCACACACTGGTTGAGAGTTGAACACGCAGCCCAAACTTGTTGAATTTCTGAACACGCAGCCCAAATTTTGAGGTGAACACACAGTACACACTGGTTGAGAGTTGAACACACAGCTCACTGTTTTTGAAGTCTGAACACACAGCCCAAACACTTGATGTTGAACACACAACTCGAACTTTGAGATGAACACACAACCCATAGTTTTTTTGAAGCTTGAACACACAGCTCAAACACTTGACTTTCTGAACATGCAGCTCAAATTTTGATTGTGCACACGCAGCACACACTAGTTAAGAGTTGAACACACAGCTCACTGTTTTTGAAGTCTGAACACATAGCCCAAACACTTGATGTTGAACACATAGCTCGAACTTTGAGATGAACACACAGCCCAAAGTTTTTTGAAGCCTGAACACACAGCTCAAACACTTGACTTTCTAAACATGCAGCTCAAATTTTGATTATGCACACACAGCACACACTTCTTGAAAGTTGAACACGAAGCCCAAACTCTTGAACTTCTAAACACGTAGCCTATTTTGAATGTGAACACGCAGCACACATTTGTTGAAAGTTGAACACGCAGCCCAAACTTTTGAATTTCTGAACACGCAGCTCATTTTTTGATTGTGAACACGCAGCACACACTTGTTTGAAGGTTGAACGCACAGCCCAAACTTTTGAATTTCTGAACACACAGCCCATTTTCGAATGTGAACACACAGCACACTCTTAAGGTGAACACACAGCCCACAGTTTTGAAAGTTGAACACGCAGCCCAAACTCTTGATGGTGAACACATAGCCCACTGTTTTGAAAGTTGAACACATAGCCCAAACTTTTGAATTTCTGAACACGCAGCCCATTTTCGAATGTGAACACACAGCATACATTTGTTGAAAGTTGAACACGCAGCCCAAACTTTTGATGGCGAACACACAGCCCACTGTTTTGAAAGTTGAACACGTAGCCCAAACTTTTGATGGTAAACACACAGCCCACTGTTTTATTTGCACACAGCGCATATTGAACACATAGTTCTTACATTTCACTTTTGAACTCACAGCTCATTCATTTCATTTGCACGCAACTCATGCATTTGATTCTGAACACGCAGCTTATAAATTTTTGTTTCTGAACACACAGCTCATTCTTTTCATTTTGAACACGCAGCTCACACATTTCAATTATGAACACGCAGCTCATTCTTAATTCTGAACGCGCAGCTCATAAATTTGCATTTCTGAACACACAGCTCATTCTTTGCATTTTGAACACGCAGCTCATGACACGACACTGCTCGATCTGAACACGCGGCTCATAACTCAGTATTCTTTTAATTTTGAACACACAGCTCATTCTGAACATACAGGATGTGATGACGGAACTTGCAGAAGTTGAAACAAACTCAAATACCCGACATTTTTCCTTTTTTTTTTTTTTTCTTTTGCTTCGAAGTCTGGAACCTATATAGCTTCAGATAGGTCCTGTTTTTACTGTTTTCACATGACCCGGGTTGAACCCTGCGGTTTTTGAAAGAACAAATACTATTTTGCACAAATGTGGAGAAGGGCACAGCACTCTGAGCACAAAGCGATTTTTTTTTGAAATTGAAATTGAGAATGATTTCTCAACCGGGTATTGAGCCTACAACTGACCACAGCCAAAACAACTCAACAACGGAAAACAAAGGTAAAACAACCTAAACACAACTCAATAAAGGAAAAACAAGGTAAAACAACCTAAACACACCGAGTGACACTCGAAACGACTCAAAACAAGAATCGAGAGAAAGCAAACGACACGACACTCAGACATATTGGAAAGACGAAAGAACTCTCAGATTGTGAGGAGCCAGTTTCTCTAGGAATTTGTTTCCCACCATTTCTAATTTGTGATTCTCACATCACTCGGCCCTCAGGCTCTGTTTTTCTAAAAAAGCCCTTTCCTCAACTTTTCCTCTCAGCGCACATCTCTCTATTCTTCAATCTCTTATTTTTTATCCCTCTCCTGGGTAGTTGACAGATAAACAGGGAGTTGGGGGCTCACGCCCCTAGCATAGGGCTTTCAGCCCCTTTGTTGACAGCTTCAATTGTGCCCTTTTCTGGCAGGTAGAGTGCCCTTCTTGGCAAGTATGGCGCCCTTTCTGGCAAGTGTACTGATAACGGGGAAAAGATAGGAAGCATGACTCAACTGTACCCCTAGTTCATTATTTTGACCATTTTTGTTTTTTTTTTTTTGGCTTATGCCTAAAACAATTTTAACCAAAATGAGAGTTAGATTAACGCGCTTGTTCGATTTTCTAATTTGAGATCATGCGAGTTAGGTTATGAGCACTGAAAATTTTCTCTTTTTGGGTCCAAGAAATGGTCCAGTTTTGGAAAAAAGGAATACTTTTCGAGAGAATTAGTCAACTTCATTAAAAATTCTCAAAAACTATTTTTGCAAACGGCCATTGCTCAACGAGCATAGAACCCACTCTCGAGATGCACAACCTCAGATTCGAAGGAAAATTGCCCCTTGCTTGAGGGTAGCTGCGTGGCAACGGAAAGTTGCCCCTTGTTTGAACGGCACTGCAGCGCATTGAATGGCAACGGAAAGTTGCCCCTTGTTTGAATGGCACCGTAGCGTATTAAATGGTAACGGAAAGTTGCCCCTTGTTTGAATGGCACCGCAGCGTATTGAATGGTAATGGAAAGTTGCCCCTTGTTTGAATGGCACCGTAGCGCATTGTAGTTAGTCCTCAGAGTGACGAACACAACCAAATTCTATGATACAGAGAAGGCGAAGATGATCAAAACGATTACATGGACACAATCAATTTGAAGTGTTTTACGGCTGGACTTCAGAATGAAGTTGCCTACGTATCCCAAAGATAGGAATCAAGCCTTACATAGTTCGGGGTAAGGTACACTCGGGTATTAACCTCTCCTTTTGCGCTCTAACTTTTACGAAGGCCGCCCTTCCGGGTTTTCGACCTTACGAGATGTGTTCTTTTTTTCTTTTTCATCTTTTCTTTTTTTTATTTTCTTTTTTGTTCTTTTCTTTGCATTTTTCTTTTTTTGTTCTTTTTTTTCTTTCTTTTTTTTGTTCTTTTTCTTCTTTTCTTGCTGTAACTTTTGCCTGGGCCGCCCTTCCAAGTTTTCGGCCCAACGAGCCTCTCAAGGGTAAAAGTGTAGCTTTGTCCATGTCAAATGGTTTTGAGATCCTAAAGTTATCTGAATCCAAGAGAATAGCTGCTGTTTACTGATGATGTAGAAGTCCATTCAAAAGGGGGCTGAATCTGCCCCTAGTGTTATGGGTAGAAACTCAGTTGTCCTTCAGTGATACCTTCTTCTTTCTTCCTTTCTGGAATTTGGCATTCTTGCCAGTCTTTATCTTTGACTCTTGGAGCACATCTAACATTTTTTGCCCCTAGTTCGAGGGCTGCTTCTGATTTAAGTTCACAAGCTTCTGTTGATGACATCTGATCTTCTTGATCTGACTTTCTTGCCCCTAGTTCGTGGGCTGCTTCAAATCTGGCCACACAGGCCTCACATTGCAGTTGGCCGTTGAACATTCTGAATTCACGTTCAAGGTTTTGAGAGCAAAGGGTTGAATCTTGAGGCTGAGAGCAGTCCTAGGCTGCACAATCTCAAGAGCGATTCCGCACAGGTCTTCGCAGGACAGCGCAAAACATTTTTTGAAATTTTTTTAAGAAAGCGACTAGTCGTTTGCGCTGAAGACAATGCAAAACCAATCTGGATCAAGCCAGGATCCTTCTCAGTGCTCACACTAACAAGCATGATCTCAATCATTAAGGGCTTAGCATGCCTCTCTTTCTCTCACTTGATCAAATTTTTGCAAATCCCGAGGAATTCCTTCCTCTTTATTTTCACCGCAGTGTTCAAAAAGAGTTTTTGAAAAACTTAGGTCGATGTAATGAATTCAAGGCACAAAAGAGCAGGTGAAATGCACTGCCGCTTCATTCAGAACTTCTGGCACAACTGGCACAAGGCAGAAGCGAATACAAGAATGTGAAAATCACTCCTGTTCATTCATAACTATTGGCACAACTAGCTCCTTGGCAGAAACAGACTCAAAACAGAACGAAAAGACAAACGCAAAACAAAATGGTGATGCCCGAGGTGACACCCCCGGAATCACCCGACCTTTGTACAACAAGACTGACTCGATACAACAGGACAGACCCTTAATCAAAAAGACTGACTCAAGACAATGAAACAGACTCAAAACAAAACTACAGAACTGACTCAACACCCAAGTCAGAAACTACAAAACTAGCATTCGCAAATGCTCAAAACAGTGTGTGCCACTCCCACGTCTGGAGTAAACTGAGCGCCGCCCGCATGTGGTTCAACTTCTGATCACATACTCGCAGTATCCTCGAAATCTAACAACTCAGCAGTGATAGACTTCGCTGAGGTAGGCGGGAGGATGACCTCATTGTCGATCAAATCCTGTACTTCATGGCGAAGACGGAAACAGTTGTCGGTGCAATGACCGGTTTGCTGGTGGTACGCGCAGTACAAGGTGGCATCATATGTGAGAGGGAGATTCTTCGGGAGAGGCCGAGGCTCAAGGGGTTTAAGGTGCCCCATTTTAGCAAGGATCTGGAGTGCCTTAGACAAAGGCATGTAGAGAGCATGAAAGACCCTACGGCCTCGAGGCAGGTACTTTGAAGTCTGAGAATTCTTGCTAGACGCACTAGCGAAAGGGTCGGCAGGCACTACCTTGTCTTTCTAATCTTTTCCAGGTGCAGAGTTGGGAATAGAAGGAGCTGTTCTGGCATGACGGGGGTTATCCCAATTTTTTACCTGGCGGGAACTCCCCTCGGTTGGAGTGGGGAAAACATCATCCACAGTTTTAGCCATCACTGCGAATATTTACTGTTTACTCAATCCTCCGACTTTCAAAGCCTTGACTACCCACAGCAGTTGTTCAACAGGATCGGCATCTATTCCCACCTTATTCTTACCTCTGGCCTCAGCTTGATCGAGGGTCTGGGTTGCTATATCAGAGCGAAATCCGGTTGTTGTTGCCATGTCATGGCCATAGCTTGAGACAGCCTCAAGTTGGCTGAGCTCGATCACAATTCGCCCCAGTAGCGGAGGCTCCTGCGGTACGAAGTTCCCGGCATAGGATGTGGTTGGTGGCGAAGCCGAGATCCCGTAGGCGAGATCAGCCAATGATCGCTGAAGATCGCCGATCATTCCCATCAATTCAAACGTGGTGGGCTCGCGAGCTTGACATAACTGTAGTGTCTAGACCGGGCGCGCGGCAAGCGACCTGGGCGGATGCGGTACATCAACATTGGTCTCATCCTGCAAGATGATTCCTTGGTCTAATGAGGCTGCCATAACCACAATTTCCTTTGAACTTTGCGTCATCATAAGTCCGCTGAACTGAATGGTAACTGACGGATCAGATGTCTATCGTGCCTCAAAGAAAGTAGAACACCGCTATTCTACTAAATCTCGAACCCCCGAAAGAAAAACAAGCAAAGATTTCGCCCAATCGTAATGCATACAAGCATAGCTGAATAACTGTACTCTACTACTGATCATTGTTCCCCAAAATCACTGCTCCCCCAAAACTGAATCGGATACCTGCAGATAACTGATTCCCAAAATACTGAACTAGTGCCCGCAGGCCTGATACCCAAACTTGCGAACTGATACATGCATTCCCTGTAGAGCCGTACTCTAAAAGCACATAATAGATAAGTGAGAGTCAAAACACCCCTATGTTGGGGTAGGGTTTCCCTGTCCTATTTTGTCAGGAACTAGGGTTTCACCACGCACGTAACGGTTTTAAACAACCTAACCTCGGGTAAGTAACCTGCCCTAGCTTGAAATGGTCACTATGGATTTCGAATATGCACTAGGTCGAATGGTCAAAAGGGTGCCCCGGTAAAACTGGGGTTTGTGTTCTATATCGGGCGAGCTCAGAATCGTAAGCCTTATGGCACGCAGCCTCTGGCAAACCGCTCAGGAATAGCAGATGGCAAACACGGTGTCCTAGGCGCACCAATGCACATGTAATGCAAAGAAACACATAAGTGTAATCAAAACAAGATATCATGAGTTCGAGTCAAGCTCTCTAACTCCCCAGTAGAGTCGCCAGAAACTGTAGATGTCCCCGAATGCCCCGGGAGGATGATCCCGTTCTGTTCATTTTGGGCTCACTACAGTTCAGACTCAAATTGTCACGATTCTCAATCTGAACCAAAGAGTCCAAATTCGGCAAATCGTTTTGAGAAAACAGATTTTTAAAAGAAGTGCCAAACATGGACTGCTTTGCCAGATACAGAGTCGCCACCTAAATATTTTATTTTTGAGAAATTTAGAAAACCCTGACTCGTGCCTAAGGCTACGTGTTCGTCATCACCAAAGTTGCCTCGGCTCGGGAACTTAGGTACGATTAGGGAAGGTCACTTCGTGAGCACCCCTGCTCGCCCGATCAAAGATCGGCCTCTACTAATCATGATATCTAGTTTTGAAAACATTATACCTTCTTATTCCGGTTATTAGCCTAGGTTTACTATGTGATGCACACAGCATACAAGTATAGACCGGGTCGCCTGAATTTGAACAAAACATTTCATGTTTGTTTTTTGAAAGATGGTTTGCTACTCGCAAGTAGGCTTAAAATGCAGACTTCGCCACCCTCAGGTGGGCTTAGAAAAGATGGTTTTGCCACTATGTAGTGGACTTAAAACTCACAGTCAATGCATTGTTCCAATCCCAGTAACCCAACCTTCACCCACAAGCATTCAGGCAGTTATATCACATAAGCAAATAGCCTCATGGTAAGCATGCTATCATGGCAGTCACTCACACACATGCAAGGATGTTAAATCATAAAAACTTACCGAGTACTCCAACCGAAACAGAAACTATGTTAGAAATCCATGCATGATCCTAACTATACTGAAATGCCTAATGCAACACATGCAGGAATGCAATTAAGATAGGCTCGGCTATTCTAAACATGGCATATGGAATGCTACAGCTAACAAGTATTCAACTTGGAATTGAAATACAATGCAGTGAGTTATGATGCGCCGAGCCCGATGCATGCAAAACAGATGAATGAATGCAAACATGCTATCATACTGTATGCTAATTGAAACATGCCCTATTCTAACCATCATAAGCTGGTAAATAAAAGGGAGAAAGACGTGGGGTTGGAAGACATACATCACACCCACACACACTTATTACAATCGTGCCCTCACTCGGAGGGTCCAAATAAATAATATACAGTCCCAAATAAATAATGACAGTCCGAATAAATACAAAATCCTAATTAATTAACAAATCAATCTAGGAAAGCAGTAAATTAGCATGCAAGCTAGGGACTGCCTCGACTCTGCTCCGGATGATGAATGATGCATGTTCGGGTTGCTTGGCGCCGAAATCCATTGCGATGCCCCAATTAGCCTCTGTTTACAATTAAGCTCGGAATATTGCACGAAGCTCCAAAAGACTGCCGGTTTCTGATTTGCTGCAACAGAGAGCAAGAAAGGGGTATGGCAATGTATTTTCACATATGTATGCTTGACTACTCTTCAGGGAGTGTAGTCCTCGATCCTCGTTCCACCAATCACGCATCTCGATGCATGATGGCCGAGGAGTTGAATTGCACGACTCGATGTGAAATGAATGCACATATAAACACAACAAACAAGGCCTAGACTCCATCATGGTTAATCTAGAGTGTCGGCGACTGGGAATTGAGATACGTTCCATCACTTGGAGTACGAAACGTCCCTCGTTTTCCGCGTTTGGGCTAACTCCTATCCCAAACACAATGTAATATGCGAGACATGCATGAATGCGACTAGCATACAACCTAGCATACGCAATGCTATGAAATGGTATACACAATGCAATATGGGCTTACGCCAATATGAGTGGACCTCAGCCACACCCACATCAGCGGCCATAAGACGAAAATGAGACACTCGAGATGCGTGCACACATGTACGCAAATCGAGGACCGATCCTAAGGCACAAATGCCACTCTAACAAGGCATGGCAAGGCACGAAATATGGCATACAAACATGCAAGTTCCAGCACTGAAATGTGATGCAAAATGATCGCGAAACATGGAAACATGGCACCCGATGCATGAGATGATCCCCGAAACTCAAAACTAGGCACATGTATTGATTTATAGCTATACAAAGCATGCATTATTTGATCATGAAGCATAAAGACAGAACCAAGGAAGTCCCAAAACATAAACATTTCTAGTTCAAAGCATGGCCAAAAGATGCTAGCAAGATGGACTAAAATAGCATGTAACTTTGACTAGCAAACATGGGTTACATGGCATGTACATGAAGCAGGTGAGAACTCATCAAACCAGAAAAAATCTGTGAATAAAACATGCCAAAACATGCCCAAATAACCTCTGAAATGCAGCCAACACATGCACAACTGATGGGTTCTTTTAGAGGACATACAAAGGGGTTATTAAGCACATGCATCAAGGACACTTAGCATGGAAAAATTAACTCTGGAAATCAAATATGATAGCCCTAAAACTCATCAGATTGGCCTGAAATCAGTCAACAAACCTCTTTGGAAGGCCAAAAAGACCATCAAGTAAAACAAGGTGAGAGGGGGTCACTCCCCTCTGATTTTGGCCTTCAAGAACACACCTAAGCCACTGAAAATCCACTGGATTTTAGTGGCTAAGAGGCCAAACCATGGCCAATGCAAGTGTTCTAATGCATAGCCCTAATCATGAAGAGATGAAGCATGCATAGGGGGAAGATGACCCCAAACAGAGAATATACCTTAATCAAACATGAAGATGATATCAAAAAAAGACTTTTTTCAGTTTAGGTCGAGGTCCAAAAAGGCTCTCAAATAAGGCTAATGTATCATGCAAAAACAGCCCTAAAAGAGAGATTGAACAAACAGGGCAGCAAAAGGCCTCAAACAGCAAAGAAACCTTCAACAAAGTTGAAGAGGGGCTCAAAAAAAGATACTTTACAGTTTGGCTCGAACCCCAGAAATGCTCACAAGCAAGGATAATAAATCATGCAAGAATAGCCCTAAAAGAGCGATAAAAGGGAAAGGGGAAGCAAATGGCCTTAAACAGAGAAAAGTCCTTGATCAAACATGAAGATGAGCTCAAAATAAGACTATTTTCAGTTCAGGTCAAAGCCCAAAAATGTAAGCAAAAGGGGCTAAGATATGATGCAAAATGAAGCAAGAAAGGAGGAAATAGGGACTCACCCTTGTAGCACAGCTTTCCAGCAGCTTCTGGTCCAAGGTTCTGAGCTTCCAACCTCTGTAAATGGCCTTTAAGTTGCTGGAATGGAGTGTGGAGGTGATAGGCTATGAGGTGTAGGGAGAAATGGCCAAGAACCAAAGTGTTTGGAGGCTTGGATGAGGGAGATATAAGGTTGTATGTATAATGGTGCCTTAGCTGGTTTCTAACCCTTAGAAATGGAGGTGAGGTGTTGGTTATATGGAGGAGAGAGGCCAAGGAAAAGGGGGGGAAAACCAATTCAAATTTCTCTCCCAAAAGGGCAGACCCTCGGGCAGGGGTCTGGTGCAAAACAGCTGGCACATCTGGAATGCACCAGGAGAGAGAAGAATGGCCAGCCAGGTGCAAAAGGTTCAGGTGGCTGGCCGGCCAGGGGTCAAAAGGGTCGACAAAATTGCTGGCCGGCCACCCAAGAAAGGTGGCCTCCTATGTGTGTACAACACAGCTGTATGGTCAAAAACTGGAAAAAGTGAACCAAGAGAGAGAAAAACCAGCTTTTTAGAGGGGTTCAAAAGGGTCAGGGGGAGTTACTGGCCGGCTGTAGACACCCCATTTTTGACCTAACTTAAGACTCAGACGTCACCGATTGAGCGCTTGGTGATGTTGCATATCGTGCTCGTTCAGAGGTTTCAGAGTCTCGGCTGCGAGCCTTGCCTCCGAACTTCTGGACTCTTTCATGCTTTGCCTCGGTTTGCGAACCAGACTCAATTTTCTCTGTTTTCTCTTCCAGAAGGGAGGGAGAGGTCTCGTAGATCATCTCTCAGTGGCCGTAGGCTACGTTTTATGGTCGTAGGCTATTTTTCCCATTTCAGAGCCCGGTTCCTGGTTTTCGGAGCCGTCAGGTCGAGTGCCTCGGTTTGGGACCGCCTAACCACCTCCGTTTGCTCCAGTTTTTGGCATGCATCCTATTTCCTCCATTTTGAGGGACACTGTGGTCCGAGAGACCAACTTCGTGGTCGAACACCACTTCCGGTGCCCTAACGGTCCTTACTGCGCGTTTTGGCCCCCGAACCTTCATTTTGCATCGGTTTGGGTTCATTTTTGGCAGGGACCTCTGTTTCATTGTTAGAAAGGTCGTAGAGGGATGGGAGGCCAGTAATTTTTCTGACAACCAGTTTTATTCCTCAATCGCCCTCCATCGCCTGTTTTTCTCACTTGAAAGCCAATGTTGACCACCCTAAGGCCACTTTTTCTTGCCCTAAACCACATATTTGTGTTATAGACACCTGGGAGGCCACCAATATCGCATGGCCGGCCAGTAATTGTTTGTGACCCTTTTGAACCCCTCCAAGAAATGGTCTTTTCTCTCTCCTGGTTCACTGTCTCCAGTTTTTTACCACAGGGCTGTGTTGAGCACACATGGGAGGCCACCAATTTGTGGTGGCCGGCTACTAATACCACTTGACCCTTTTGACCCTTGGCCGGCCGGCCATGGGGAGAGCTGGCCGGCCACCTAAACCCTAGCAAGCTGGCCGGCCATGATCCTCAGGGTTGGTACATTACAAATCTACCCTCTTTTTCCCCCAGATTTTGTATTCAGGAAGGTGCCTTTTTGGGGGGAAACTTGAATTGTTTCCCCTCCATTTTTCCCCATCTTTTCCACCCTTTTGTCTATATATCCAGCAGCCCTAGCCCCCTTGCAAAAGGGTTAGAAATTTTTTCTTTGAGCCTTATATGTTGCATTTCTTCCTCTCTACATCCTAACCCTCAAAACTCTTAAGTTCCTACACCATTTCTACACCATCACCTAGCACCACACCACCACCTCCATTCCAGCCACTTGGAGCTGCCTTCCAGAGCTGAGGAGCACCATTTCTTGTGCCAAGAGGTTGTCAAAGATTGGTCTACAAGGGTGAGTCATTTTTTCCCTCTTTTGAGTTCATTTTTGCATGCTTTCTTAGCCATTCTTGCTTACACTTTTGGGCTCCGACCCTAACTGAAAATAGCAATTTTTTGAGCTCTTTTTCATGTTTGTTTAAGTGCCTCTCACTGTTTGAGGCTTCCTTTTTGCACTTGCTTCTTTACCTCTCTTGTATGCCTATTTCTTGTGTAGTATTTTTGGCCTATGTATAAACTGTTTTTGTCACGCCCCGAACCCGCCCCAAGAAGTCCGGCGACGTGACCGGCCAGTAATTCGTACATTACCTCCGGCCTTACTGTACAAAACATAAATAAAAGGGGCTCGCGGAAGCACAAAAAAGAAACTAATAGTCCAAGAGCTGTGCATTTATATGAACAGGTATTTACATGCCAAAATGAGTTAAGTTACCCACCAATGTACATAACGTGCATCCAGAAATTCATATACAACATACAAAACACATACGGCCTTCCAGGCCTAGCCCAACTCAGGGCACCAACTCGGGTAGGCTTTCAAAACGGCGGCTCGACACGAACTCCGCCTAGGCTTAACTCCCCGAAGGCTCACCTATAAATACATAAATACAAACAATGAGCTAAAGCTCAGCAAGTAACATAACAGTAAAGAGGTTAGTGAACGAAGTCCGACATTTTCATAAATCCTTGATAAATCATTCATAAACATATATCCGTCATCATATAAACATACGTAATGGCATACTCCACAGAGGCTTATCACAATATTTGTCTTCCGACTAGAGTAACCGGTCCGTACACTGGTTAATCGACTGACGAGATCTCGTAACTGGTCCACGTAGGACTATCTATGGATGCCATACTAGATTCGCAAACTAGGTTCTTCGTTCACAGAAAACATTAATCATTTCAATCATATCATATCATATCATATCATAGGAACATAAATCATAATAACGTATCTTTACGGAAACGTTACTTACAGTGGGTTTCCGAAACCGATGGCACGGTCTTCTCAATCTGACCTGCAACCATTCACATAATAACACATTTCTTATTATTCAATCATCATATAATTCATGCCATTTCCTTTCTTCTTTTACATTTTGCCATGCTCATTCTCTTTCTTCATTACATTCATTCATGTCCATATCATGATCATAAGATACGAAATGATGCAATTAATATGCCAAGATCATATGAAACAATTTCCAAAATTTTCCTGAAATAAGCCTTCCCGCTCGAGCGCTTCTTTGTCCGCTCGGCCAAGACATTTTCCCCAAAAGCCTTTGAGAGGTTGATTTTCCGCTCGGCGTGCTTACCTCCGCCGGCGGACCCTGCGAAATCCAGATTTCTGGTTCTTCTTCTCCACTTCATCCTTCTTATCAAATACAACTTCCATTCTTATAAAACCAAGGTTTAAGACACTTGATCAACAATATAAATGAAACATGACAACTTCAATTCAAACCCAATAGCATCATATATAAAATCAATCCATGAGTTAAGTTGGAAAACCATGAACTTGCACATAAAACCTTTATTTCTAAACATCCATGGAGGTTCTTCTTCAAGCTACCAAATAATCATCAATCATAACATTTTAGCCCATAATCTTGAATTCTACATACTAGATGCCAAGGATTCATACTCAATTTCATGAAAATCTTACCTTAATCACTTGGATGGAGAAGTTTAGCTTGAATCCCCTTTCTCTTCCTTTCTTCTCTTGGTCTCTTTCTCTCTCACGATTTCCTTCTCTCTCTTCTTCTCTAGATTTTTCTTTTGGTATATGAGTCAAATGAAGTCAATGTCCTTGTCTTTATCCATTTATATCATATAAGCTAATTTGTGCCAATACACTTAGCCAAACACGGCCATTATTATATCAACCATTTGAGCCAAACATGACTTAGCGATTGAATTTAATTTGACCCTCAATTTATTTTCTCAAACAGTTCTAAAAATTCCCGGTATCGCATAGGTATCTTCAATTCCATTTTCTGAACCCATTACAGTTATTAATTTCAGTCCCGAAGTTGTAATTCCAACAGATCTTTCTCTAATTCAAACAGATATTCATTAATTAAATCATACTGAAGCGTAATTAATTTCCGATAATTGTGGCATACGATTCCGGGTCATTACAGTTTTGAGCTCTGTCATAAACTGTAAAGTGGCTTATTTTGAGCCCTTCTTCAACATTGTTGAAGGGATCATCACTGTTTGAGGCTTCCATTTGCCACTTACCTTTATATCCCTCTTTTGGCCTTATTTTTGCATTTGTTAGCCTCTTGTGCTTCTGTTTTTGGGCTCTGGTCCGAACTATAAATGGCCTTATTTTGACCCCCTTTTCATGTTTTATTAAGAGTCTTTTACTGTTTGAGGCATCCTTTTTGCTCTTTGTGTTTAAACCTCTTTTTAGGCCTTATTTTGCATAGTATTTTAAGCATTCTTGTGCACTGTTTTGGGTATGGTACTTAACTGTAAAATGTCATGTTTTTGGCCTCTCTTCAACATTGTTGAAGGGCCCTCATCTGTTTGGGGCCGGAAGCCATCACTTCCTTCTTTGTCTCCCTTTTGGCCCATTTCTTGCATCATAGTTTAGCCATACTTGTGTATATTTTTGTGGCTTGTCATAAACTGTAAAATATCATATTTTGGGTCCCTCTTCAACATTGTAGAAGGTCCCTTCTCTCGGGCCATTTTTGCATGCTCTTTCTTCATTATCTCTCTTTCGGGCCATTTTTGCATGCTAGCTAGGGCAAGAAGCTGCTGCTTGCTTCATCTTCTCTCTCTTTTTTTTTTCATTGCTAGCTTTAGCCCCATTTGTGTGTTATGTTTTTGCTTGCTTAAAACTGTAAATATGCCCCCCCATTTTGTGTTCCTTGTTTGCCCTTGTAAAACCTGTAAATATGCTTGTTTTGGGACTTTCTTGATTCTTTCTTCATACCTCATGTTCAAATAATGCATGCTTTGTATAGCTATAAGTCATTCCATGCGCCTAGCTTCATGTTTCGAGATTCATTTCATGCATCGGGTGTCATTTTGCCATCTTTCGGGGCTGTTTTGCATCACTTATTGCCTCTGAAATTTTCATGCTAGTATGCCATATTCCATGCTTTTCCATGTCTTGTTAGAGTGGCATTTCGTGCCTTAGGGTCGGTTCTCGATTTGCGTGCACGTGTGCACGCATTTCGAGTGTCTCATTTTCATCTAATGGCCTCTTATGTGAGTGTGGCTGAGGTCCACTTGTGTTAGTGTAAGTCCATATCGCATTGTATATGCCATTTCATTCCATAGCGTTGTGTATGCTAGGTTGTATGTTAGCGCATTGTGTATGCCATGTTACCTCGTGCATCGTGTATGCCATTTCATAGCATGTTGCATGTTAGGTTGTATCTTAGTTGCATTTCATGCATGTCATGCATATTGCATTGTGTTCGGGATAGGAGTTAGCAGAAACACGAAACGAGGCGTTCGTACTCCGGTGTGAACGTATCTCAATTCGATCACCACTCCGGATCATCCATGATGGAGTTAGGTCTTGTTGTGTTTTCATGTGCATTCATTTCATATCGAGTTGTGCAATTCGACTCCTCGGCCATCATGCATCGAGATGCGTGATCGGTAGTACGAGGATCGAGGCATGCATACATTTGTGAAAATATATTGCCATGCCCCTTTCCTGCTCTCTGTTGCAGCAAATCAAGAATCAGCAGTCCTCCGGGGCTTGGCGTGCTTTTCAAAAATTATTGCAAAACAGAGGCTAATTGGGGCATCACAGTGGATTTCCGCGCAAAGGCAACCCGGATATGCATCATTCATCATCTGAAGAAGAGTCAAGGCAGTCTCTGGCTTGCATGCCAGTTTATTATTTTCTTAGTTAATTTTGTCAATTAATTAGGAATTCGTACATATCTTGGACTGTATTATTTGGACTGTACTATTCGGGACTGTATATTATTTATTCGGACCCTTTGCGCGAGGGCATAATTGTAATAAGTGTGCGTGTGTGTGATGTATGTCTTCCAACCCCACGTCTTTCTTCCCTTTTATTTACCAGCTTATGATGGTTAGATTAAGGCATGTTTCAATTAGTATACAGTATGATAGCATGTTGCATTCATTCATCTGTTTTGCATGCACTGGGCTCGGCGTATCATATTAACTGCATTTGTATTTCAATTCCGAGTTGAATACTTGATAGCTGTCGCATCTCATATGCCATGTTTAGAACAGCCGAGCCTGCTATAGTTGCATTTTTGCATGTGTTGCATTAGGCATTTCTATATAGTTAGGATCATGCATGGATTTCTAATCGGTTTCTGTTTTGGCTGGGAGTACTCAGTGAGTTTTATGCTTTAGCATCCTTGCATGCGTGTGAGTGACTGCCATGAATAGCATGCTTACCATGAGGCTAACTGCTTATGTGATATAACTGCCTTGAATGCTTGTGGGTGAAAGTTGGGTTGTTTAGATTGGAACGAATCATCAACTGTTTGTTTTAAGCCCACTAGATAGTGGCAAAATCATGTTTTCTAAGCCCACCCGAGGGTGGCAAATCCACGTCTTAGCCTATTTGCGGGTAGCACCATCAAACCATCTTTCAAAAAAACAAACATGAAATGTTTTGTTCCAATTCAGACGATCCGGTCTATACTTGTATGTTATGCGCATCACATAGTAAATCTAGGCTAATAACCGGAATAAGAACGCACAATGTTTTCAAAACTAGATATCATGGTTAGTAGAGGCCGATCTTTGATCGGGCGAGCGGGGGTGCTCACGAAGTGACCTTTCCCAATCGTACCCAAGTTCCCGAGCCGAGGCAACTTTCGTGATGACGGACACGTGGCCTTAGGCAACGAGTCAGGGTTTCCTAAATTTCTCAAAATAAAATATTTAGGTGGCGACTCTGTATCTGGCAAAGCAGTCCATGTTTGGCACTTCTTTTCTAAAAATCTGTTTTCTCAAAACGATTTGCCAGATTTGGACTCTTTGGTTCAAGATTAAGAACCGTGACACGAATCGAGTCCGAGCTGTAGCGAGGTCCCCCGCGGGCTTGTTACACCGGCCTGCCCATATTGGTGGCCTCCCAGGTGTGTACAACACAATGGTGTGGTAGAAAGTTAGAAAAAGTGGCCCGGGAATGGGAAAAATCAGCTTTCTAGTGAAGAAAACGGGCGATGAGGAGCGATGAAGGAATAAATCTGGTTTTCAAAACAATTGCTGGCCTCCCACCCTTCTACAACCTCTCTAACAATGAAAATAAGGTCTCCACCAAAAATGAACCCAAACCGATGCAAAACGAAGGTTCGGGTGCCAAAACGCGCGGCCTGGGGCCCCGAAAACTGACTATTAAGCACTAGAGGTGGCGTTTGAGCACGAAGTTGGTCTCTCGAGCCACAATGTCCCTTAAAAGGGAGAAAACAAGGTGTATGCCAAAAATCGGAGCAAACGGAGGTAGTTAAGCGGTCCCGAACTAAGGCATACGGTTGACGGTTCCGAAAAATCGGAAACCGGGCTCCAAACGGGAAAAATGGCCTACGCCCACGAAATGTAACCTACGGCCACTGAGAGATGATCTACGAGACCTCTCCCTCCCTTCGGGAAGAGAAAACAAAGAAAATAGGGCCTGGTTCGCAAACCGAGACAAGACACAAAAGAGTCCGAAAGTCCGGAGGCAAGGCTCGCGGCCGAGACTCCGCGACTTCAGAACGAGCACAATATGCAACATCACCAAGCGCTCAATCAGTGACATCTGAGTCTTATGGTCGGTCAAAAATAGGGTGTCTACAGCTGCGATACTTTAAGCCGACATACTGGAAAGTACCGATATAGGTTCCATCACGTCAGAATGCCGAGGTAATAGAACCTAGGGGGCAGTTGTGGGGATATATTTTTTGAGCACCAACACGTGGCCAAGGTGATGCCGACGTGTCAGCCGAGGTGCCACGTGTCCTGGTCATAATGCCGAGGTTATCTCAGTTAGGCCGTGGTTATCTGCGAGGATACCAAAATCCGAGAGAAGCGAATATGGGACAAGAGTCCTAGATTGGGAGAAGACTTCAGTTTGGGTAAAGATAAGACTCTTAGAGAGTTTATCCTAATCCCACTGGGATTCCCAGATTAGCAGTAATCCTAAGTCCATTAGGGCTAGGCTCCTATTGGGACTAGGATTGTATTGGCTATAAAAGAGAGGCACTCCCATGGGTCTAAGGTATGCTTTTATGCTTAAGCTTATGAGCTTAGCTATTGGTTATCTTTGAGAGATATGGAGTACTGACTTGATCGTCGGAGTACCCCCGGGTGGATGAGCCACCACCGGAGACTCTTCTTTTTGTCGCAGGTCAGACAGGTGCCATCTATTCTGCCGGTGTTCTCCAGTTGAGTACTAAGTTGGCAGTGTGGTCGGAAATTGACACACACAATTACCTTATGAGGAGTGTTGATTTAATTGTCCTCATTTTTGGGTTATTGCTTCACTTCACTCTTTTCACAACCATTATTTTGTTGTTGCTGCTGCTAATGCGTTGCTCCACTTCATCCAATGCTTGTAAACAAATCATATCATTTTCAATTTCCTCCAACATAACTATCAATGCTTTCATGTCTGGAAAGTCCTTTTTAATTTTTTTATGAATTTCTTGAATAGGCCATGAGGTTGGAAGTGTGTTAACTATAGCATGAACTAATATTGCAATGTGGGGCTGGAAACCTTTTTTCCTAAGCTTATAAAACACTTGCTCTTTATGTAACATATGCTCTCATACTGTTAAATTTGAAGTCATCCGCGCTTGCTCAAGTTCAATCCATAGAGGATGAACATCACGCTCCTCCTTCATTAAAGCATCCATTAAGTCTGAGGCATCTTTGATTTCATGTTTTTGAAAAATTGTTTCCTTTACTTCATTCCAGCTTGATGGTAAAAGGTCTAATATTGTTTCCACCAATTTTTTTTCACTTATTTTTTTTCCTAATTTTTGCATTGCTCGACATATTTTGATTTTCCAATCAACAAAATTTTCTACCGGTAAACCCTCTTTATGTGGTACAGTTTCAAATTCATTTATGGCATTTTGCATCGCCAAACGATCACTACGGTGCAAATTTAGAGGAGGCCGCATATTTATTTGCACAATGAATTTAACACATTTAACATACAATTACATAATGTTAGTCAAGTTGTTTTTAATAATAAACCACATTAATTATTATTTGAGTAAAATTTATAATGATTAAAAAAAGAAGGATACTTAATTATAAAATAAAATAATTGCATGAATTAAACATAGTATATGTACAGACAATTAAATTAAATATGAACATGTAAATTTCAAATGCAACATATGTTTTCATGTATGAAATTATTTATTTTAAACAATCAATCTATGAAGAGAAATAATAAAACAATTGTTTCTAGGAAAATGAAACACATTTGAAACTCTTGAACAAAATTATTGATCAATGCCACTAAAAACTTCTATGTAAACTACATTTTTGGTGACATCATCTGGTATGCCTTGTTTATTAATAATCAACACCTTTAAGCCTGATGGGGAGGTGACACGTGATAGAGCTACATACAGCTGGCCATGAGAGAAGACTGGATTCGGAAGATAAAGGCCCACATTCTTCAAAGTTTGCCCTTGACTCTTATTTATTGTCATAGTGAATGACAACTTTATTGGAAATTCCCTTCTTTTCATTGTAAAAGGAGCATGATTTTTGGAAGGTGTTAAAACAATACGTGAAAGTAGTACTTTCTCACCAACTCTAGACCCTGTAATAACTCTAGCTTCAATTACTCGATTTCCCATCTTATCAACAATTAATCGAGTGCCATTGCATAATCCCAAAGATTGGTTGACATTTCTTAGAAGCATTATTGGTGTTCTAACTTTCAACTGCAAACAATGATTTGGAAGTCCTGGTAAATTCAAAGAATGCAAAAGTTCAGGAGGGTTCATGTCTTGAACATTGCTCTCACTTTCTGTTGGACACAATTTATCGGCACTGTTAAAAGTTTTCATCTCTCCAGGAAGCATCGAAAGCATAATAGAATTGATTTCATCAACATCACTATTTTTAGGAGCTAAAATGCCTCGTTCTTTTAAGTACAACATATCCTGATATTTATTTATGAAATCAGGATATGTGGCATCGATTAACTGGTACAAATCTCTTTCTCCATTTTTTATAACAAAATTTTTTGGTATTTGTATCCAATTAGGTTCATAGCCTTCACTAAATGAGTTTCCCATTATTTTTCCTTCACCAACCAATTTAATCCACTCTGCAAAGTCACGTAATTCATGATGCGTATGATTAGAAATATCTTGTGCTGTAACACGCATATTTCTGGTAAGATGCAAAACTTGACAATGCTCCCAAATTGTGACTTAGGTAATGAAGCTTCCACTGTTTGTTCACGCCCACCTCTAGGTACGATAGGCAATATTTGTCTAAAGTCACCACCAAGCACAAATAGTTTTCCACCAAAAACCCTATCCCCTGAACAATGTTCTGTATTTTTCAATATGTCCCTAAATGTACGATCAACAGCTTCAAAAGCATGACGACTAACCATTGGTGCTTCATTCCATATAATTAACGACGCCTCTTGAATTAACCTTGCCAAATCTGTCCCTTGATTTATTGAACAACATGATGAGTTATCAGGGTCAAGTGGAATCTTGAAACGGGAATGGGCAATTCGTCCCCCGGGTAAAAGCAAAGTTGCAATACCTGATGATGTAACAGAAAGAATGATCTTCTTATCAGATCAAAATTTTGCAATTAAAGTGCTCCATAAATATGTCTTTCCAGTTCCTCCACTACCATACACAAAAAATAAGCCCCCATGATGAGTGGAATAAGCTTCCATTATGGTGTTAAACTTTCAATTGGTCATCATTCAATCCCACAGATAAAGATTCAAAAGATTGCATTTCTGAAATGCTATCGTAGTTCAATTCCTCCCTTATGAGCCTATTAGTAACCATTTGACCTAATCGATATGATGGTAGTGGCATCGGAGGAAACTCTTTAAGAGACCTTCCATTCTGATTTAGTATGTGCTCAATTTTAAGCAATCCTAAATTTTTCAATTCACATTCTTCGAGACTTATGTTGCCATCCCCAATTTGCCTTTGCACCCCTATTTTGTAAATCATTAGTAAGGTCAAACCAATGATTCTCCCATAATTCATATGCATTTGTAACCTCAAAAAACATTAGCATTGAGCAAAACATATTTCACAGTTGAGCACCTGATGCCCATGTTGAGGCTTCTGTTAAAGCTGCATCCCATTCATTATCATCGTCAAGTAAGCCAAGTGCAAGGCATGCAAATTTAAATGTTGGGTGCACAATGCCATTAACGGTTCTAATATCTTCATAACATTTTGCACCTCGAACCTTGGTAAGCAGCATATGTAAATAATATCGTTCACCAGAATTAGGATGTGCATAATACAATCTACCTATGCATATTTGTTGTTGCCTCATTTTCCATTTCTTCTGTTTCTGGTTCCAAACCCATGAGCTAGGAAACTCTTCATAAGTTAATGTATTTGCCTCTACATGATCTCTGTTTGCTTGAAACCATCTTGCAAACATTGTCTCTTGAACCCCCGGCTGATTAATAATTGACGGAATGTTATCTGTGTCTCTAAATAGAATAGATTGTTCCCCAGGTAGATGGTACTGCAACCGTTCAACTGAAGGGTATTGCTTTTGCAATTCAAACTCAAATATACGCCAACAACTTTCAATTGCGAAGATATATCGACAATCTAAGTATTGTTTTACCTCATTAGCCTCTCTATACCGACTTTGTCCATCAATGTTAAGTCGATTAACATTATCTTCAATTACAACCGTTGCACGATCAGGACCTTTATGTATGTACTTATATAAGTACTTGATCAATTTGCTATGTGCACAATGCTCAATATTGATATGGGCATCATACAGTACAATAAGATCACGGTTGTATGGAATAACCCATCTGTTGTCAATTTCAAATCCATTAACCATGCATTTTTTCTTAAAATCCCTTCGCCTATAGATAGCAAATCCATTTTCATCAATACTCGTTTCACTGCAAAAATTCTTCGGATAATGTTTTGAACATTTTCCATTCACCATACATGGGGCATTAGGGTTAGCACTGCCACAGAGACCGTGTATTATACACCTCATCATTGTTTGAAATGCTAATGGATCTTCATCCTTATCAGGAATTTCAGCACAAATTATATCATTAATTTCCTCTGGCGATTTTATCTTGTCATCTGCTGGTAATGTCAAGATGATGTGCGAATGCGGTAATCCTCGCTTTTGAAATTCGATGACGTGAATATCTATTCAAGAAAAAATAATATTATTTGTTAACTTTAAACTAAATTTAACAAATCTAATTGACCGGTTCAAATAAAAACAAACCTGCAATTATTTTGCCAAAGAATTTTTGGTTCTTGAAATATGCCATAAGTTGTTTCAATTTAATTCGAAAAACTCTCGCAAGTATATCTGGTATATCCTCTGTGCGTCGATTTGGAATGTGCGCTACCTCCTATTGAATTTCTGACCAATTTGGGTTACATGTGAATGTGACAAAAAGGTCAGGAAATCCCATCTTTCGACATATTGCGATCGCATCTTGGTAATGCTGAACCATATTTCGTGGGCCGCCTGTAAAAGATGATGGCAGTATAAATCTCTTACCAATGGCTGATGCATCACTGTCACCCGTAGTCACAGCATCTTTTAAACCTCTGTACAAATCGGTTCGCAACACATACTGTTTATGCCTAATGAAGTTTAGTCTATCTTTCTCAATAGCTGCATAACAATCAACAACAAATTGTTGGAACAAACGTCCCCCTTGCAATAGCGTTTTTCCTTCTCCAACTCGAAATTGAAGTCTAAATGCATAAAACTCTCTCATTGACACTCTTTCTCGTTTGTTGTTTGTACCCAGAGTAAAACTTATAGACCTTCTCTATCCATCAGTCCCATAGGGAAAAAGTAATGGATATTGAAGTGGCATGTATGAAGGATGTGTTTCATTAATCCTTTGTAAATGCCCATCTAATTTTCTAACAATTATGTCACGATTTGTAGTGCTTTCAGACCCATCACCAACAATTAATGCAGCAATTTCAGTTGTAGTGGGTCTAGTTTATTGTCTTCCATCCCTCGAACTCAAAATGCAAATATGCAATTCCTGAGCACCATTCTCACGAATCATGTCTCAAGTAGTGCGAAAAATTGATACATATGGATTGATGACATTCAACATTGACTGTAAACCTTCTAATGTAGACGTATCAATTCCCGATGTGCCACCACACCTATTCATAGCGTCCATTCTATTGCGAATTTCATGCTCAATGTCATAAATATAGAGTTGTGCAAATTTAGGCCTTGTTCCAGGTTCCGGTAGTAGAGAACCAATTTTATGAAAATTTGCTCCACTAATACGAAAAACATAAGGACCCCTTCCATCTAACACTGACTGATCAATTTTCCCACCCATGGATGTGAAGGATAATAGGAAGTTATATGTCCTTATGTGTTCCCTGAATCTCACATGAGTAAACTGTTGTTGTAAAAATTCAAGAGTTTCTGGCAATAAAGGCAACATCATTTGTCCACTTTGACAACATAGACTAAATTTTGGTCGACTCAATGGACTATCTCTTACTTTTTCCTCCATCCACATCATTGCTTGACATCTAAAGCATGTTACTGTTCTCCCACCAAAGTTTGAGCGGTCTAAAATTTTTCTCCTTCTAGAACGTGTGGTAAATGTACTACCTGAAATTATTTAGATTTAGATTATAATTATGAATTTCTATTGTCTGTAAGAAATTTGTATAGAGTACATAGTTGGCTAAATGTTTATTACCAGGTGGATATGCTCTACTTGAAGTTGGTGGTACAATATTAGGAGCTCGCACTTCTGATTCATTTGTATCTAATTCATTAGATATAGGAATCTGAATTCCAACATGACTAACATCAGGAGCATTGTCATTATTGCGACTCCATGTTTGTCTGAAAGCACCACGTTGCATTCTTTTGAGTCTCAAGATTGTGATCCTCAAATATCGATTCTCCTTTTCTATTTTTTGAAGGCGATCCTTTAATGTAGGATCATTACGATCATATCGTATCAAAAGTAATCTTCTTCTTGCCACCAGTCGTACCAACTTGGAGGAAAGATATTTTCGATAGCGATTTTCATATTCTTTATCAACACCTAATATATAATATAAGATCATATTATTATTTTTGTGATTCTTAAAAGATTATTGAAAATGTGAAGGTCTCACTAATAAGATTATAAGAAAATTTGAAATGTAACATTATTGTGTAGAAGTCAATAGATTACCACTATGATGGGCACTACTTCGTAATCTTTTTAAACGCAAAACGATGGTTCTCAAACGTCGAGCCTCCTTTTCTATATTGAGAAGACGAATCTTCAAGGTTGGATTATTACGATCAGAATGCTGTGTCAAAAGCAGTCTTCTTTTAGCTACCAATCGAGCCATCTTGGACTTAAGTCGTGTTTGATTCATTTCTCAATTAAAAATCATATCCATCCTGAATAGAGTATTAAGTTGAAGCTTATATAAATCATGCTATTAGTTTATAGTATAGATAATGACTTAAGGATGTGTAACATATGACTTTCATATTAAAAACATGATAATCTATAATTGTTTGTAGTTAATTTTACACACTGAAATGATTAACTCCTACATGATAACATCTACAGTAGAATCCATATAAATAGAATGTATCAAAGATCTAAAATCATGCAGGTTATATATTTATTATATATGTAGATATGATAGTCAGTAATTGTTTCTAGTCATATTAAAATTTGCTAAAAAAACCCACAAACATGGTAATCTATAATTGTTTGTAGTTAATTTTGCACATCGAAAATCATCAACTCCTACATGATAACAGTTGCTATAGAATTCATAAAAATAGTATGTAACCAAAGATCTAAAAATTTGTAATTCAATTTCAAACCTGGAAATGTCAAATGGTTAACCAATTGTTGCTGATTTATCTGGAATTTACCTTAAGTTTGCTTGTCTTATTCTTCAATATAATTCAAACTAGAACACAAAAGATAAAGAATACAAAATCTCAGTAAGTACCGTTATTTGTTGTAAGTAGATAAAAAAAAATTAAAAATCTATTATACAACATGGATCTACTGAGGAGCTAATGTAATTATTTGTAAAGAAATTATAATACAATAGTTTTATAGTAAGCAAAGATAACGTAATCAAATTATTGTTATACATGGAAAAAAAAAAAAACACAAAGAAAAAAGAGGATTTATTTTGATTTATTGTTAGATTTTTTTTGAAGATTTTGTAAATTACAAAATAAACACAAAGTGGTGTCTTTTTGTGGATGGTAGGAATAAAAATTGTGGGTTTTTTTTTTTATTTTAAAAATAACGTGATAATCTAAGATGGTAGAATTTTTATTATAGGAATAAAAATTGTGTATTTTTTTTTATTAATTTATTTAATTGAGAGGGGGATTTATTTAATTGATTTAAGTTATAGATATTACTAAATTTTATGTGATAGACGTCCAATTCAATGAATTGTGGGTGTTGGATATGCATGAGTAAATTGTAGGAATAAAAATTGTGGGTTTTTTTTTTTTTTTTTTTTAAATAACGTGATAATCTAAGATGGTAGAATTTTCATTTCAAAACATAATATTTCCGATTTTCAAACCAAGTATGTACATCTATATTTTGGATTTTGTAAAACAAAATAAAACATGAAAGATTAAATTTTGATTGGAACACTCATAGTACCATCCACAATAGCACCGTTATAAACCATTTCATACCATATCTCAAAGTAAGACATGTAAAAAAAGAAAAGAAAGGAACAATACTACAACCAAAAGAATTTATATGAACACAATGTAAATTACAATCTGCCCAAAATCGAATGTATATGAACACTATTTAAATTCCTAATGCAAATCAAACCCATACTTTTCTCAATAAATACAACAATGTGTCTTTGTGCAAGTGTATTCAAGGTATTTCAATAATAAAAGTACACCATTAATGAGAAGAAATATTGAATCTGCAAAATTGGGCTTCAAAGTTGTTTGGGTTGAAATTCTCTTAAAACTTAAAAGATTTGTAGTTTCAAAATCTGCAACTTCAGCAACTTGTGATTACTGCTGCTGTTATGATCTTTATAAAGAAAAAGTCTATTGTGTGGTCAATTACTACTCTGCTCATCATTTTCATAGAGATAATTAATAAGGTAGTAGATATGATTTGGGCTTTTCATGTGGGTATATTTTAATATAAATAAACAAAAAGGACAAATAAATTTGCAGAATTGGGCTTAAAAGTTGTTTGTGTTGAAATTTTCTTAAAACTTAAAAGATATCCTCTGTAAAAAAAATTTAAAAAAAAAAAAAAAAATCAAATATAAGATATATGAATCCCACCGTATATAATATCTAATTTAACCCATTATATCGAAAATCAAACGGGCCTAAAAGAAAACACAAAAAATAAACGAGTTTAACTTTTTCACGACTCAGTTGTAAAATACTGATTTACGAAGCGCCAATTGAAAGGTTCCACATCAACATTTTATTGAATTCTATAAAAGTTTTACATCCATTACCATACACTCACCTTTATGTGATCACTCCTCTCTTCCTCTTTCACACATTTATCTCTATCGCTCCCTTTCTCTCTTTTCTAACTCCATCACTGAGGGCTACCGCCATTACCTTGGCGTATTTGGACAGCAAAATTAACTTTTAACTTATTTTACATCATATTAATTTTAATATTTTTTGCATATTTTCAAAATCTGCATTCGGTAACAAAAAGAAAAACAAAAACAAAAACAAAAACAAAAACAAAAACAGAGACATCTTCAATGGAGATGAGAGAGAGAGATATAGAACCGGAGAGAAGATTGGGTTATATATATAAATTATTAGAGTAAAACAAAAAGAAAAACAAAACACAGAGACATGGAGATTACAATACCGAGACTTGCATTCGATAACGGACTGCAGATTGCTGCCGTTCACTGCTGATGAAGGAAATTGATGTAGTGGATTGTTAGAAGTAATGGTTTGAGGGACTGAAAGTGTTTGAGGGTAAGAGAGATTTGTAATAGTTTGAGGAACTGAAAGTCTTTGAGGGTAGGAGAGATTTGTTTGAGGTCGGAGAGTAACAGATTTGTTTGGATAGGCTTTGTTTTGACGTAGGAGAGTGAGAGTAACAGATTTGTTTGGATAGGTTTTTTTTTTTTTTTTAACAAATTTGTTTGGATAGATTTTTTTTTTTTTTTTTTTGACAATTTTTTATGGATATGAGTTGTGGATAGGAGTTGTGGATAGTGGGAGAATGGGAAGGTAGAAGAGTAGGAGTTTTTATTGTTATAAAATTCTTTGAGAGGGAAGGAAAAGAGTTATAAACTCAGAAGAGACTTGCCACGTATTTTTCAGATTTATGAGAATTTTAGAATAGCATTTTCAAGCCTTATAAAACACTGCACTACATTCTATTATATAGATAGATAGATAGATAGATAGATAGATAGATATCATTTAATTTTTGTAATATGGTAAAATTAAAAATATTACATTTAGTATTCATTTCATTAATTTATTTTTTAATTTTCATTAATTATAAATTTCTATCCATACTACATTATCTATATATTTTATTAATATTTATATTTTGTAAGTTATAAAATTAATCTACTAACACCTCGCTCTCGCCACTATCTTGATTTGCATCGTTCCAATCCGTTACCATCCATATTTTGGGATAAGTGAGTAAGATTTTTTTTACAAGATGTATGAGTGTGTATTTTAACTTTTTTTTCAATTACTAATCTAACAATTAATTACTATCTTTCGACAATTTTAAATATAAAAAAAAAAAAGAAACTACATTTTGTACCCGTTTTACAAATGGGTTGTTAAAGTTCGGACCCAACCCGACCCATTTACTAGCAATTCGATTCGATGCCAAAGTCCACATTTTGCCGGAACTCTCTCCCTCTCGTCTCGAACCTAGAAATCAGAAATGGCGATTATGGCGACAATTCTCTGACACTACCCATCTCTTCTTCAATCTTCTCTCTCTAAAATTCATTGCTCTCTCTCTCTCTCGTGTTATGGCGATTCCAGCTGGACCTGTTATCGTTTCGTTGGGCGTTCTCTTCTTTCTCTCAGGTCTCGTCGTCAATCTCGTCCAGGTAAATCACTGCTCTCCAATTCAATGCCTATTTTGTTGTGATAATGTTGATGGCTATGGATTACTAGGTTATGTTTCAGGTTGATTAGCATTTATCAAAAGAAAGAGTTTATGGAAAATAATTTGTGGTTTCTGTGATTTTTGCTAAATATTCTTGGAAAGTTAGCTGTTTTTTTTTTTTTTTTTTTTTTTTTTTTTTTTTTTTGTGATAATGTTTGTGGCTATGGATTACTAGGTTTTGTTGCAAGTTGATTGCATTTGTCAATAGAGTTTATGGGAAATCGGTAAACTTGCAGGTGTTCTTAGGTTTTATCTGTTTAGTTTGGTGCCAATTTGTCAGGTTTTGCTCAATTTTTTATTTGTATATTCAAGGTTTCTGTGGTTTTTGGCAAATTGTCTTTGTTTTTAAGCTTTTTTGTTTGTTTTTTTTTCTTTGTGATAGCTATGGATTAGTACGTTTTGTTGCAAGTTGATTGCTTTTGTTAAAAGAGTTTAAGGAAAATTGGTAAACTTGCAGGTGTTATAGGTTCTCTTTCTCTCTCTCTCTATCCCGTGTGTGTGTGTGTGTGTGTGTGTGTGTGGGAGGGGGGGGGGGGGGGGGGGTTTAGAGAAACACTGACTTGTTTAATCTAATGGATTGCAAGCCCTCTCTTTTCAGGCAATTTGTTTTGTACTTGTTCGGCCATTGTCGAAGAATACTTACAGAAAAATTAACAGAGTAGTGGCGGAATTGTTGTGGCTGGAGCTCGTATGGCTTGTTGATTGGTGGGCAGGGGTTCAGGTGATAACATGTCCCCATATTTACATAACTTGATCAGTTAGCTTCGTTTATGTATTTTTCACATTAAGCACATTGATTGTTTCTGTTTATGTTTTTGTTTTGGGGTAAACTAGTTTGCGTATTTGTTTTGACTAAACCAGCTATAATTCCCGATACTACAACAGTTATCTTGCAGTTGGGCAGAACCCTTTTGGTACATGCACTTGATTAAAAAACAATTTGATGGGCAATCACAAAACTGTAAAGTCCAAAATATATAAAATCAAAAGTAACTCCTTGACATTCATCCTACAAATTATGAAATTTGCAATATGGAGTTTTAGAGAATTAACAAAGTAATATACAGTATACTTTTATATATATTGATGGGCAGTATACTTTTATAATTAACGTTAAATAAGAGTTATATGTATATGTTGCAATAGCTTCACCATGGTGATGTCCTACTTTTTAAGGATTTGTCATATAGCTGTGTTTCTGCCCGCTGTCCAGTTTCCATTTCTATGCTACTTAGCTTTGAACAATGCTCTTGGTGCATATAGGGCCTGTCACATAATTTATGGAGCTTCTAGTTGTGGGACTTGCTTAGGGAGCAATTAGCAGTTATAGTGCAGCAAAACTATTAGGCTTTGGCTTGCCAGTCAAGGTGCAGAGGAGCAGTTGAATCATCTTAAATGTGCTCTTATTTGTTTGGAGTCATTGCTTGTGATATTGGTTTCTATGATTTTATGGGTGTGATCTCATCCTCCCAGAATTTATTCAGACTGGTGTATGGAGACTTGGGAATAAAGGCAAATCCTAATGGATTGGTATGTTATGACACATGAGCTGGCATATCATAATAGAATTTCTGAATATCCCAAGAATTTGTTATGGGTCATGTGACCCTCCTCCTATATATAAGAGGTAGTACTCCTTACATCAGTGGACCTTTTTACAACATAGAACCTTAGAGAGGTCATCCTTGAGCTCCATATTGTGTCTTTGTTTCTATGGTGCTCTGTTGCCTATGCTGGGATGCTGTTTTTCACGGGACATCCCCTTTGCCTCTGGCATTTGTGAAGTGTGCTTCCACTCCCTAGTTGGCCCTCTGACCCCTGGTCAACAACTACATGCAAACTTGGTTTCCATTAGCACTTGTTGATCCCTTTTTTCTTTCAATGACTTCAGATAATGTATTTTATTGGTCTTTTGATTTTTTAATATATATATATATATATATTTTTTTGATAAATAATTAACCAAATATTATTAATGAAGTATCAAGATAATGCAACGAATACAGAGAACCGAAAAGAGAAAACCAACTCCTATCCAATCACATCATCTAAAAAACCTAAAAAAGCAAACATATGTGGATCAACCTTCCGTTCAACCCAGCTATACAAAACTACAAGTAAACGACTCTGAAGCCAAGACACAGGATGAGACACGTCTTCAAACGTCCGTCTATTCCGCTCCAACCACATCAAACATGATGGGGCCAAAGCCCAAACACGCCGTCTTCGACGACCAGCCCGAGCCCGAGCCCGAGCCCCATGCCAACTCCACAACATGTCCCACACCCCCCGTGGTTGTACATAAACAATTCAAAAAAGAGAACATAGAGATCTCCACAAACGAAAAGCCACACGACAATGCAAGAACAAATAGTCCACAGTTTTCGCATCTTCATAGCACATGCAACACTTATTAACTAAAATATGACCACGTCGTATCAAATTATCAAGAGTGAGATTCCGACCCAAAGCTACTATCCACGTAAAAAAAGCCACCTTAGATGGAGCTCCTAGAACCCAAATACTCTTTCAAGGAAAATCCCTTTCCACCTCTCCCACCAAACTCCAGTAGAATGATGAAACAGA
Source organism: Camellia lanceoleosa (assembly GCA_025200525.1). Classification (NCBI taxonomy): domain Eukaryota; kingdom Viridiplantae; phylum Streptophyta; class Magnoliopsida; order Ericales; family Theaceae; genus Camellia; species Camellia lanceoleosa. The sequence goes on from CM045767.1 coordinate 171,087,205, forward strand.
AAAACGACCCTTAACTCCCCCCAACCTTCCACACCAAAGTATCCTCCCTCACTCTTGCCACCCCCAACCCGTACAAGTAACCCCATAAATCCACCAACTGAGTGACCTCCCAATCCTGAACTTGCTGTCGTAAACTAATATCCCAAACCACCACATTTCCATTCCCCAAATAAGATGCCACCATAGCCTCCCGATCCACCGCAATATTGAAGATCAAAGGGAAACGATCTTTTATCAAAACGTCCCCACGCCACCGATCCTTCCAAAATCTCACCCTCAACTCATTTCCTACCTGGAACTCCACTTGTTTCCAGAACTCCTCTCTCCCCAACCAAATTCCTTTCCATTACCCATAACCATGAGATCCAATCAACCCCCCCAGTCCCCAATCCCCCCTAACCAACCCATATTTCACTACCACCACCTTTCTCCACACCTGTTCCGACTCCCAAGCAAATTGTCACATCCATTTACCCAACAAAGCTCTATTAAAAGTCACCAACCTCTGCACCCCTAAACCCCGTGCTACTTTGGATTGGCAAATCCTCCCCCAATCCACCAAATGATACCTAAAAACTTCCCTTCCACTACCCCCCAAGAACTCCCTTGAAGCAACTCAATCTGCCGCGCCACAGACATCAAAATAACATGCAAAGACATAAAATACGTTGGAATGTTGCTCAACACAATCTTTATCAAAGTCAATCTTCTCCCTTTTGAAAGATATTGCCTCTTCCACCCTGTTAACCAGCACTGAATGCGTTCCACGATCCCTTCCCATACTCTAGTTGCCTTAAACGTCGCTCCCAATGGCAATCCCAAATAAGTCACTGACAAAGCCGACACCCTGCACCCCAACATTGCTGCTAGCACCGTCGTCGCTTTTCCTTCTTCTGCCGTCCCCACCGTCGACAAATGTTGCCCGACATTGTTACGTAGAAACTCTAGGACCTGACTTACTGAGGGATCCACCATTTGACCTGCTGGTTCGAGCCTAACCCTGTTCTCATGGCCCATCAACGAAATTTTCTTGGGCTCCACTGGAATTGAGCCCACCACGCCCTCCACAGGCCTTACAACTTCTTTTTCTTGGGCTTTTTTATTTCCTTGACCTATTGGGCCTAATCCCACAGGTCGGTTGCTCTGGATACTCCACCCATTGACAACCCACTTCCCCTTAAAAGGCATGGGACGTAGATCACGCCCTAGATGGCCCCAAATCTCTGAATTGTAGGGCGATCCCCAATTCTATGCCAACTCTGCCGATCTTGCCGCACCAAATCCGTACCTTCCATTCCGATTCATCCTCCACCCCACCAAGCTACCGTCGATAAACTAGACTCCATCGATGGCCCTGTCTTTGACCAGATGGGCAGAACATAGCGCTAGGAACCCCATCGGAGTGAAATCTGTGATGGAATCCCATCCGCCAAACCTCGAAACTTCATCCGAACACAACCCAACAAATCCATCGTCTCATCCACCTCTATAAAGCTGCCACGCCGATCCCCAATGGCCCGACATGCCGCCATTCCATGAAGATGAATCGGAAGACCTAGAACCTGAATCCAATTACTCTGCTTTGGCGCCGGCTAACTCTGACAAAATGCAACTGGTGACCACCAATCCAAAACCAGATCTCGCCTAGCAATGGTCCATCTGCGTCTCAATACAACCTCTGCGTCTCAATACAACCTCTGCATCTCTCCTTGAGAAGAATATGAACAAGAAAAATTGGCCTCCCACCCCATGGACCCCCACCTCTCCGTGTGGTTTCCACCATCGATGCACCCAATCGATTACCACCGAAACCCCTAATCCCTTTTCGCTTGCTACCCACACCCTTCCCACCAATGCCCTATCTAACACCCTTAGCCACCCCTCTTCTGTTTCTCCTATGAGCACCACGTTGCCGCTCTCATCCCACCTAGAAACTGGCCCTTCCTTAAGCATCATCTCCTTTGGCATCTCCTTTTCCACAGTTCTCTTTTTCTTCACCCAACCATCCCCAAACCCAAAACCCTCAACCACTAAAGCAACCCCTTCCCACCCATTTCCAAAACTGGATTTCGGTATGAAAACATGTTCCCTTTTGTTACCGGTCATGGCCATTATCTGCACCAACGAGCCACCATCAGTCTCCCCTTGAACCCACACAGCCACTGTACGTGTGCAGCCAACAAGGCGGCCTAAAAATGCCAATCGACCTAGATCCCGGGATGCTTTTCGGAGTTTGGAGCACAACCAACTCACTTCAAAGCCACATAGAACGATTGCCCTTTGGAGGCCTTGCCCCCGCTCAACAATCGACAAGCGGCGGCGCCCAATCTGGTCCTCCTCCTCCTCCTCCTCGAGTTCAAACGAACGATCTCCTAAAAAGAGGATCCTCCGGCGACGTCCGTTTTCCGCTGAGAACTTCATTCGATGGTACACACTCTCTTCCCTAAATCTCGGAGCATATTTTACAGCATCACCATTTTCAGTTGCTACCTAAGAGAGAACGGCTTTTCAAAGTCATAAAATTTATTTTTCTCTTCAAGGTCAATTACTGCTCAAGAAGATGTTTAAGAGAAATAAAATGCACAAATTACAGTAATGATGCCTGGAATGTACTCCAATTTTAATACCTTTGTTGCAGTAATTTTTGAATATATATGAAATCTCATTGTTTTAGTTGTAGAATTGATTTACTACTAAGGAACTGAACCATTAACAGGATAGGCATTAGTTGTGATCTGAGTTCTTATGATTTATTGTGTGTAATCTGTTGAAATTCCACTTGTTGATAGTTAGTTACTTCTTGCTGCAGATTAAACTCTTCACAGATTCAGAAACTTTTCGATTAATGGGTAAGGCTAAACTGCTTATTGGTTGAGTACAATATGCTACTATTTATCTGACAGATAAATGTTATTCTTTACTGGAATACACTGAGAAGCTTATTTCGTTGGCTTATGTTGGCAAATTTTCTAGGTAAAGAACATGCACTTGTCGTATCGAATCACAAAAGCGACATTGATTGGCTTGTTGGATGGCTTTTGGCTCAGGTGCTTGTCTGACATGCAGTTTTCTTTTATGCATGTGCATTCACAAGCAGAGACATGTATATGAATGCTTGTCTAACATGCAGTTTTCTTTTATACATGTGCATTCACAAGCACAGACATGCATATGCACATTAGTTATGTTGGTAGACATATAGAGGCATACTCATGTTTGCAGATTAAACATATTTCTTTCGGCAAATGACAGTTTAAAATTTGCTATATTGTCTTATTTGGAATGCTTTTATTGTAATCTTTGCTTTATACTACGTTTCCACTTATAAAAAAAAAAAAAGAAATTATGATTTTCACTGATTATTTGTCAAAATTCCTTATAACAGCGATCAGGTTGCCTTGGTAGTGCATTGGCTGTAATGAAGAAATCATCAAAATTCCTTCCGGTAAGAATCTGAACTTGACATGTTCTCTAAATGTGGTTGAGGTGAAGCATTTTAAGTTAATTAGTTAAATTCAGATCATGCCAGTTCAGTTCTTGATGGAGTGGCCTTTTGTTTCAAAAGTTCAATGCATGTTAATTCGTGAATTTGGTGCTTTGATGCACTTTGTGGGCTGTGTTTGTTACATATTATCTCTAGTAACGGTATATTTTGTGAGTGGAGGGAGACTCAAGTTCACGATAAATTTAAGGACATAAAGCAGAAAAGTTGACATAATAATATTTTCAACTGTCACAAAGTGATGTTTTAAGTTTTTTATATCCAAGTATGATCAACAAATTTTGTTTTTTGGGAATTTTGGTTGACAAATGTTGCTTACCTTTTGCATTACTACTTTCATTGAAGGTTTATTGTGATCTGTATTTAAAATACATGAAATTATAACAAGTTTGGATCATTGCTCTATTGTCTCCTCTCCTCTATTTATGATTTATTACTGTTTACATATCATGTCCCTTACTCATTATCATTTGCCTTGTCTTTTGAACACCTCAATACCTTCAAAGATATATTCGGAAGGATAAAGCTATATCCAACATATGCAGGTCATAGGTTGGTCTATGTGGTTTTCTGAGTATCTATTTCTTGAAAGAAGCTGGGCTAAGGATGAAAGAACTTTAAAGGTATGGGTGTACTTAATACATTTCTGAACAAATGCTATGTGTTTGTAGGTTTGTGATGCTCGCTTGCAAGGGGCCTTAATTGATCTCATTCAAATCTTGTGGGATTGAATCTGCAGTCAGGTCTTCAGCAGTTACAGGATTTTCCGCGGCCGTTTTGGTTGGCACTTTTTGTAGAAGGAACTCGCTTTACACAGGCAAAGCTTAAAGCAGCTCAGGAGTATGCAGCTTCAGCAGGGTTGCCTGTTCCTAGAAATGTTTTGATTCCTCGTACCAAGGTAATACTTTCGTTTCACCTCTTTATAAGGTAGAAGGCTGCATTTTCCCCTGATGTAATTTCCTGGTTTCTCTTTGAATCCATTTTCTTCTGGCTAGTTTGTGAACAACTTCCTTCCCACTAAGTGTCTAAAATTTCTTCTGTAAATATCGACACGTGTACCTGTTGATTGTGTGCAAAATTGTGCACTTCTGATTTTAGTTTGTGGCTAAATTTGGAGGCTTAAACCTTCTGAGCAAAGGGTTTCCCTATGTTATGGTTGGATTTCCATTTGTAGTACATAAAATATTGGAAGTAAATTTTCAATAAAATTAAATTATAAAATGTATACTCAAGATGAGGCTGTTATAAACTTTCCTTAGTTTTGCTACTACATCTTCCAATGTCCGTCTTTGTGTCTGATATTTTCCACATTATTGAGTCTGATGTGAAGAATCTATTTATATGCTTTCAGGGTTTTGTTTCAGCAGTAAGTGAGATGCGCTCATTTGTTCCGGCCATTTATGAAGTGACTGTTGCTATTCCAAAAAGTTCGCCTCCACCTACAATGCTTAGGCTCTTCAAGGGGAAGTCTTCTGTGGTAAGTATATGATAGCAAGTTTTTAAAAGTGGCATTAAAAAAGGTTGCACATGTGGTAGCACTTGAATTTGGTTTTGAAACTTGTCAGTTTGTGTTGTGCTTTCTAAGTTAATTTTGAAATTGTTTCATGATGCGAGGTAAAATTTTGAACTTTATCAAGATCATTCAACTCAATGCTTTTTTCAAACCTGAAAGTCCACTTCTTGATATGTATATGTAAGCAACCAAGAAAATTGAAAGGAACCATGTACAAGTGAACGGGTTATCCCCCTCTTCTGGCACTTTCCTATTTATTTCAACATATCAATTAAAATTAATATCAACATGTAGACATTTCACTGGACATACTAATGGGTCTTTAATGCTCGATCAATTTTAAGTGTGAAAAGTTGTATCATAGAAAGAAAGAGCTATATGTAGCCATCATCCCAAACATTGTGGGAATTCAATTTGAAGTAGTATCATATAATCCTGATCTTTCTTCTTCTTTTTTTTTCCATTTTTTGAAGTTTGAAAGACCATAGTGATAACTGAATTTATGTGATTAGCAGCATAGCTTTAGCATAATGGAATAAATTATTAGTTAAAGAAATTTGTCACGATATTAAGATGCCCGATTTATGAGTATAAATGTTAAGGATTCACTGTTGTACAGATGCACGTGCACCTCAAGCGGCATTCAATGAAGGATTTGCCTGAAACAGACGATGCTGTCGCCCAATGGTGCAGAGATATGTTTGTGGCCAAGGTGCACACACTCTTCTTTCTTATTAATTTGTTGAGTTTTTTGGTGGGTTTTTCAAGTTTATTTTTCCTCGGAAAAATGTCTTAAGCTAGAGGATATGTGGAAACACGCGCATGCACATATGTACGTATAATTGTGTATATGACTTCTGTAATAGCTTTACACTGATTTATGACACCTTCACGAGTAATTCGTCTGGTTGCATATGGTGTGAATTCTTGTAATTTCTTCACAGTATGGTTTTGACTTTACCAGGATAAGTTATTAGACAAGCATATAGCTGACGGCATTTTTAGTGAGCAAGAACAAGATATGGGTCGGCCCATAAAGTCTCTTGTGGTAATATATCTGTTCTATTTTGCTTTTTTGTTTGTAGAGAGAGAGAGAGAGAGAGAGAGAGAGGTTGCAAGTGTTGAACTAACAATAATTACCAATGTGTGAATCACAGGTCGTTATCTCCTGGGGATGTCTGCTCATTTTTGGGGCGTTAAAATTCTTCCAGTGGACTTCACTTCTATCCACATGGAAGGGTATAACATTCTCGGCAATTGGGTTGGCCATTGTTACGGTCCTTATGCAGATATTGATCCAATTCTCTCAGTCGGAGCGCTCAACTCCTGCCAAGGTCACCCCAGTGAAGCCCAACAACGGAGGAGAGCCTTCAAGAACAGGACAAGATAAACACAAGTAGGTCTCTCAGCTTGTTTTCCAGAAATCATAGTTGTCTGGTTCATCTATAGCATTAGATGATAATAGTGTTTATCCTTTAAAAAACATGTAATTTTTTTTTTTTTCTTTTATCAAGTGGGGTGACATTGTGCTTAGTTTTTGTACCACCACATGGATTACTTTTGTATCATTCATTGATTGCCATTTCAGTTTAGGTTATATTTGTATACCTGAAATGTCTAGTAGTTTTCCTTCTTGTTCCTTCTCCCCTCTGTGGAGTGTATACATAATTTAATTACAAAATCGGACACAATTCTTTCACATGGAGTGGGACTATGTATTTAATGAGTCTCATCTTGTGTGAGGTCCAGTTCTGTGATCAGATTCAATGCACTTAGTAGTAAATCTTTTAGGCATTTTGGTCAATAGAAATTCTATGGTGACCAAAATTTATCATATATTATATTAATTTAATAGGACTAGCTTTTTATTTATTTAAAATAGGACTAGATTTTTATTTATTAATGTCTAACCGTTGTATTGATTTAATAGGACTTATTTTTTAACAAACGGGGTTAGCTCTTTTTGTTAGAATCTTTGTATCTCACTAAAAAGTTACTAAGAAATTAGTGATTTGAATCTTTTTACATTTTTTCACATTTTGAGAGTGTGTGTGTGTGTGTTTTTTTTTTTCTTTTTTTTTTGTATTTAGTGTTATGATTTGATTTTCATTATTATGATTATAATTGGATTGATTTGATTTTCATTATTATGATTATAATTGGATTTTATTGTATTATCAAATATATGAATAAAAGAAACAAAAAAAAGTACGAAAGAATTTGACTTCTCCCCAATGGATTGAAGTGTTCATTACAAAACTGTGAAAAGAGGATTAGGGCCAACTGTGTTTTACGAAAAATTATTGGTTAGTTCTGACTATCATGTGATCATATTTTAGGCTAATTATACACTCTTATGTCTTATGTTCTTCAATTGTCTCATAGTATGGAGCGTTACGTGACGTTATCTCTGGATTAATTAATAACTTCTCCTATTGATACTAATATATAAAAAGTTATTAGTTGGTCTAAGGGCGTTACGTGGTCATGTTTCTCATTAATCACAATTCATCATGCCTCTTATGTTCTCAAGTCACCTAATGCAAATTTGTGAATCTCACCCCCTCCACTAATCACAACATCGTTGGGGCATCCACTAATCACAACATCGTTGGGGCATCACATGGCGGTGTCCAAGGCCAACCAATAACTTCTCCCAATATATATATATATATATATATTGTCGTTTTATTGAATTTTGAAATATTTGAGAATTTCCAAATAAGTTATTTTTTTTTCAAATTTGTTTGTCTTTAGTAGTTTTTTTTAAAAAAAATTTGTGTCCAAAATTTTACTTTACTGTCCGTCTAGTATAGATGAATTTATGAATTTAAAAATTAAGAATTTTTTGAAAAAGTCAAAATAAGTGTAAAAAGGTTCACTATTTTGGTTTATTTTTATCTTTTTGGATTTTTTAATTTTTTAAAAAAAAATTTCAGTTCCTTTCGTCGAGTATAATTTAGAAATTAATTTTTTTTTTGACAATTTAAAAAAAATTACTAAATAAAAAATAAGGTAAAAAAAAATTATCAAAAAAAAAAACCCCAACAACTTTGACGACTGCGCAACACCATCAAATTTGGAAGTCAAATTGCCTAAGGTCTCGTTTGGAAATAAATTATTTTAGTAATTTTTTGATTTTATATAAAAATATATACAAAAAAATTGAAAGAGTGATGTGACAACTCATAATAATTTTTAAAAATTTTAATTAAAATATATAATGACAAACGAAGTCTTAGTGTTAATTTATGTCTCTCCTTTTGAAAATCTAAGGATTGTATGGATTTCAAAGTCTTGTTTGACTAGAAACAAAGGAAATTGACTCCATGTAGGACTTTGAATTCTCTCTCTCTCTCTCTCTCTCTCTCTCTCCCAACTGAAGCTATTTCTTTGTAGGATTTGGATATTACTACAATTTCTATAAAATAAGCGGTCACACCCATCTCTCTCTATCTGTCAACCCTATTGAAGCCTCAAACCCTTTCTAGTTAGTTATACCATTCAAGTTGTAGTTAGAGTGGATCAACCATGCATTGTGGTCGAGGAAGACCACAAAAGAAGCCGGACAACCCTAGCAGCAAATCCCTTTCAAGTGTCATTTTGCAGCCAATAGCTAAGAAACCGAGAGGAAGACCACCGAAGAAACCTATCAACCATAACCATCAACCGCAACCACCTCATCTAAGTTTTCATTCGCAATCAGTAACTCAGAATCCCAAAATTAAGACTCTGTTGAATGTTCAAAGTTCATTCGATGTCCTTGACGCACCACCTTCGCCTTCAGATGACGAAAAATCTAAAAAATTTCCTTATTGGAATGACAAAAGGAAGAGGAAAGACAGAAAAAGAAGAGAAGAAATAAACTCCCCTCCTCCTACGTTAGAAAATCGTTCAAGTCAATCGTGCTTGCCTGAGATTCCAGGGCCTATTCCTCATAATATCCTTGAAATAGCATTGGATTATGCTAATTTATCAAATTTTTTTAAAGATATTCCGGATTTGGATGATTAATACGGGTTTGCATATATGATATTCATTGATTGTAATTAGCAACAATTCATTATTTTAAGTAATACAAGGCAACCTTATTGAAGCACCAAATATTTTCTGACTATATCGAATATCTGAATTAAATTTAAAATTCTAGTTAGAGTAGAGCTATCATAACATGTCACAGAGCAATCAATCTTCTTCATGCGTTGTTCATTCGCAACCAATAGCTAAGAAATCAAGAGGAAGACAACCCGAGAAACTTGACAACCATAATCATCAATCTCATCTTGGTTTCTATTCGCAATTGATAGTCCAAAAAACCAAAATTTATTATGAAAGAAAGTATTACTTTGAATTTTCTAAATTCATCTTTTTTTTTTATCAGGAAAAAAGGGCTTTGAGGTGTCATGTGTCATCACGGCCCCGTGGGCCCTAACCTCGGGGGAACTAGTTGCCAGTCAGGAATTAACCCGGCCCCGTGGGCCCTGATCCCGGGGTAACCGGTTGCCAGTCAGGAATTAACCCTAGGGGTGAGCATGGTCCGGGATTGGGGTAAAACTAGGACCAATCCATTATCTACGGTTCTTGAAAAATTGGAACTAATCCAATCCGTTTAAAACGTTGAACCAATCCGAACCAATCCATTTAAACACGGATTGGATCGGTTCAGGACCACAGATTTACATAATTAAATAACAAAAAAATATATATAACACTTTAATTTCATAAAAATATAAATATAACACTATATTAGTTTCACAATAGTAACATGTCTTTTCATAATAGCGACATATTGTCTTAGAATTTAAACAATCATAAGAAAACTAGTTTCACCATAACTATTTAAACCATTACAAATTAATGCTAAAAACTAGCAAACAAAAGTAATAAAAAAAGATACTATGCGAGTTTAGGTTTGGATTTAAGTTTTATATGAAATAAGAGAAGATACTATGGAGGAGGATGTATAATAAAAATATAGACTATTTGTATACGGTCTGGATCGATTTCAATCCGGAACCGTGGGGTTCAATCCGGAACTAATCCGTTAACTACGGATTTTTAATTTTTTAATCCGGAACCGAACCACGGATTCAAAAAATCAATCCAAACCTACTAGATTAGACTGGACTAGATCGGATTACGAATTTCTTGCTCAGCCCTAATTAACCCCCACCATGTAAAAGACCCACTGAGGCACCAATAGAGCTCAACTATATTCCACAGGCCGCCGAGAGTTCGAACCGGAGTACAGAGAGGGGGATCTCAAAGAGAACACTTCCATACTCCTCTCAGGATTCGACCATGAGTCGTGCCTGTAGAGACGAGTTACTTTCTCCATTGAGCCACCACCCCCGGTGGTTTTCTAAATTGATTTAATATCTCAAAAGTAACACATTCAGATGCTTTAAAATTGGAAAAATAAGAAAAACTTCCCAGCTAGAAAAGGAAACCCTCCACCTAACATCTTTGACCTAGCATTGGTTAAGAGTATTTTTTCAATTTTTTTTTTTTTTTGATGAAATTTCAAATTTTGATGGTTAATGTGGGTTTCCATATATGATATTCTTTGATTGTACTTGGCAACAAATTTTATTTATTTATTAAATTAAAGTAATAAAAGGCAGTACCATGCGTAGGTTTAGTGCAAATCTTAGTTAACAAAATCATAATTATACAACCAACGATATTAATTGTGTGAAAAATCTACAAAACCAAGGATATTAATTCCAACAAATACTTCTATTATTTATTTTGTAGTGGAAGTAGAAAACAAAAATCAATAACTTATTTATCACATGATGTGTTATTATTGTATTAATTATTTTTTTTGACGACTTATCGTATTGATTTTAATAAGATTTACTTGTTATTTATTAATATATCAAATTTAAAAATTAATCTTCAACCCAAAAAAAAGGAAATAGATTTCCGTCTCTTTCTATTTAAACCCGATTAGCTTAGCTTATTGGAAAAATAGTTCGAACTAGAGCAGAGTTATCATAACAAATATGTCGAAGAAGCCAGACAACCAAAGCAGCCATGTTTCACAACCCAAAAAACCTAAACCCAAAACTAATACCAATTAATATGAAAGAAACTAATACTTTGAATATTCCAAATTCATCAGATGTCCCTGAAGAAACACCTTCAAGAGTAAAATCAGAGAAATTTCTCATTTGGAATGACAAAAGAAGACGAAGAAAGAATAGGCCGCACAAAATTAAACCCTTTTCTAAGCCAATTGTGCCTGTGGAAGATTCCCGGACCTATTCCTCCTAATATTTCTGACCTAGCATTGGACGAGAGTATTTTGTCAAATTTTTTCGTGACATTCCAAATTCCAATGATTAATGTTGATTTCCATATACTATTTTATTGTAATTAACAACAATTATTATTAAGTTTGCAAGGTGCTTCCAGACAAATTCAAATGGTCTTATTCAGTATCATAAATTCAGAGGAAATAAACATGATACTAAACAAATCTGTTATTACAAATCTATCATTTCTCATCTCCAAAATTCTGGAAAAAATATGAACATCTGAGAATGAAAACAAAACGATAAAAATAATACCGAATATATCAAACTTCCAACCTGTTCCACTTTGTTGAGGTTGATATCTGAGCCTCCTCTATCACTGGCCTGAGAGAAAAAAGTTTTGTCATCCTTGACAGCATTGTTTAATCGAGAAGCCTGCATACTAAATTGGTTAGGCACCATTGAGAGTATAGGGTGGGCAGCCCAAAACATATAAACACTAAGGTCAACATGAGTATAACACAACAAAAATCGGTCAAATGGGAGTATTTAGCCTTGCACAGTAGTCATTAATTATTCACACCGGATTCCAAGTCCCATGCTCTACTTGGGTGAGTGTAAGCTAGTGATTCTTTGGCCACTGTACTTTCGCCAAAACTGAAAAGGATCAGGGAAATAAATGATGCAACTTTTCTCCCCCTGCATGTTATGGATAGATCCATTTTAGGAGCAACAGTGCTACATAATGCACAAAATTAAGATACAGAAAATGTACAAAAAGTGCATTATGTGGTTCAGATTTATTTTACGCATGGCCTATGTAACACTCCAGATGAATCTCAGCCACACGTTCTACTTTCTACTTTCTGCACATTTTCTGTGTTCTAAATTTTGCACAACTATCATTTCTCTTTTAGGAGAAGGTGGAGAATAGGAGAACAAAATGGAATGCTAACATGACCACAAAGTGGGCATGTGAGAAGCGTCCCCAAACAATCATACCCAAGAAATTAAGACAGAAAAAAACCCCAACCATTAACGATTCACATTCTATCTGCGCTTAATGAATGTTGTACTATCCCCATCTTTAATAGATGAATGTGTCATTCACACGCAAGGATGCATAAACATGCCAGCCAACATTTTGAAATACTAACCAAGATGTTGAAAGCTGAATTCCATAATCAGGTAGCAGAAGGCTCGGCTCCATCATGGAGAGCACAACAAATGGTTGCTTTGTGATGCCCCTGATACACTCTAATACCTTCACCAGTTGACATGGACCAAAGTCTTGCCGTTGCATCAGAAGAAGCTGCAGGCATAAAAAATTGATAAATAAGCTTCATTTGAGAGAGAGAGAGAGAGATGATCTGAAGACTACGACTAGGAATGGTAATATGATGCTCAGGCAAATTACCTTACCCCCAAAAAAAAAAAAAAATGGAAACAATCTATGGACGGTGGTTTTGTAACAAATAAAGAATTTGCAGTTGTACTATGTAGAAAGACTGACTTCATTCGTGGAATTACTCAGCTCATTTCCTCTAGCAAGAAATTATTCTTATGTTCAAGTAAGCAAACAGTTACAAGAGTAATAGGAGGAAGGAGGAAGGAGAGAGAGAATAATATTATAGCAGAAGAAAATACCATAATGAACTCAGTCGGTTCAGAGTCATCAAATCATAGAGAAGTCTGTCATAGCCTATACAGAACTTAGATTAGAAGGTCAAAATTTATTTGGTGTCTGAAGTTTTACCATTTAGATGTATACAAATTGGGCAGGAGCTGTGTTGTTGAAATAGCAGTGTGTGGCTAAAAAGACAACCCTCAATAATGTTGACATTGGAAAACAATTGGAGTAGTTGATTCAAATAATCTCTAAGAAGCTTTCTTTCATTTTGGTTCAGTGCTGGAGAAAGGTGTGCGTTAAAGTGAAAATTCAGATTTTACAAATTCCCATTTAAATACCTGTGATGAGATAAGCACCATCCACAGAGAAAACACAGTCCCAAACCCAGCGTTGATGTCCTGGAAACATAAACCAATAAGAACCATATTACAGAGCTTGAAGAAGACTTCATGTTGTTAACACTAACAGTAATTAGCAAAAGAAAACGAGTGTTTGGATGTGGCTCGAACACACACCTCTTAGAGTTTTCTCCAAGGTAAAACCGCTCACATTCCATATTTTAACTGTATTGTCTGCAGATGCTGTGGCCAGATACCTATAAACATAATTTTAAGGAGATAAATATAATATCTTATTATCATTATTTTTATGGCTTATTTTTTTTTTTTTATAAAAAAACGTAAGAATGGAAGCTAATTGGGAAAAAAAAAGAAAAGAAAAGAAGAAATAAATTGTATAATAATGAAACAAATCTAACCGGTTGGGCTCACAAAACTCAGGTGAGAGAAGACATTTCAGGATGTAGCCATCATGTGCTTGTAACTTATGAAGTGGCTCAAAATTGGTCATGGTCTGCAGTATAAGTTATAACACAAATTAGGTTTAACAAAATGTTAAATAGCTGTGTTGGCTGCAAAACCAAAATAATTGAAGAATTAAATTGATCAAGCAACTACCTGCGTCCCTTGCAACAAGCGCCACACATAACATGTTCCACGATTGTTTGCCGCAACAACCAAGCTCCCGTCCCACATCACTGTTAGAGACCTCACAGCTGTATCAACCTCTGGTACCTGAGTGCGCTCTATAGATCTTAATATAGGTTTTTCAATACATACACACAAGTGCATATATAAAGAAAGAGAGAGTACACTAAGGCTGTGTTGGGAGGGATTTATGAAGGGAAAGGAAAGAAGGGAAAACTAACAAAAATTGAAGCTAAATTTTTTTCACTTTCCCTTTCCCTTTCATTTTCCTCCATAAATCCCTCCTTAAATCCTAACGGAATATAACCAAAAGCCTGAGGTTTTTTATTTTAATTTTATTTATAGAGGCACTAATATAAGGAACCTTCATTTCACACACCTGGAACCAGTTCAGTGCATAGGCTTAAACTTGTTGACAAGCCTAGAATCTGTCCCTTTATATTACAGCCTTATTTATCCAAGCACATAAGTCTCCATGTGAAAACCAATCCAAACAACACTAAAAAATGCCATGCCAACTATATAATGCGACTCCTATCCAATAATTAAAAAAATATACATATTGAGCACATACCAACTCACAGCTGCATGAATTTGCTGTCAAATCCCACACACGAATGTTTCCATTTTGGTCCCCTGATATCAGCTCAGTCTGCAAAAGCATGAAAAACTCATAAGACGTACAAACAAGGGCAGTCTATGTAAAGTTGAATCCTGTGTAGGAAAAGTAAACAGTTAGAAGAGTACTTCTATTGTTTTAGGAAGTAATAAAAGATAATAGACCAAAGGAGTCTTTCCAGTGGACCTTATCTTGAACTAGGCACCAAATCAAACTCCTAATCTGATTATCTAAATGATAAAACAAAACTTGTTAGGCTGTAGCATGAAGATAATGATTAGCTATTAGGAAAACCATGAACTAAGGCAGCCAGTTCAAAATATTATCATGCCAGTGCCATTTCAGTTTTCATTTACAAAAGCCCCAGAAAGAAATTTTTGAACCCACAACATTCTCCAAAAGGTACAAGACACAATTCCTTCAACTTGTATCAACAATACCATTATAGTTTCTCCAGTTTTGTAACGATACAAAATATACAGTGCAAGTTGGTGGAAAAACTACATGCAAATGCTTATTAAAATCACTAACAAACTGTAATTTGCAAATGAGAATACGCTGAGGCCACATTTTACTCCCATATACGTCCACAGGAAAGAAAAGAAAAGAAATGTTGCCCATATAAACAATCTAACCCCAGCATGTATACATATGATAATACTCCATGTTTTCATTGCCTTTCCCATGACTATTGAAATCAAACAAACTCTTCTAGAACTATGGGCAAAGCATACATAAACTAAGAAAAGCAAAATAAATAAATAAATAAATTGTAACCATACCTGATTTGGGTGCAAAACAACAGTGTTGACAGCTGCACGGCTTTCATATTCCCTCTGACAACCTGGAGCCCTGCTCTCATTGAAAACAAGAACAATTCTAGTTTTATATCTAATATAAAGAAAAATTTTAAAAATTAAATAAAGAAGAATCACAATCATCTATTTGCATTGCGATCTTTAGAGAAAGTACCTCAAGTCCCAAATCTTTACAGTGCCATCTTCAGAGCCAGAATACATCCAATTTCCATCACATTGAAACCCCACTGCCATAACATTATTAGTATGTGAATCGTAGCTCATCACCTGCCACAAGAACAATTCTTTTTAATCAGCCCACAAAACCTATAATCCTATTCAAAAAATAAAATAAAAGCAAATGTATATTGGCACAAACATGAACTAGAAAGTGAAGGACATATATACCGGCTGAGGGCTGTTTGAATTAACATCAAATAATCGAATATGGGGATTTCCAGCTGCAGCCAGGTACCTTTTATCAGGGGTTATTTCGAGCCGATTAACTTGCTGTACACATCAAATTTCACTACGTTAATTAACAATTTTCAATCTCTGATCTATGAATCCCTGAAAACATTCCTGTGACTAGTCAAATAACTATCAAAATTATGATCAAACTATACAAGGCAACATAAATGTATTGAAATAACAAACATATGTGGAATTGAGGATTTATGGGCATACCGATTCTGGGTATTGGATAGTACGATAGCAACGGCCGCTTTTCGCCTCCCAGAATCGAATTGTGTGATCATAGCTAGCAGTTGCAAGGATCACTGATGGTTGTTGTTGTTGTTGTTGTTGTTGTGTCATCTTCAATCTTTCTCTTCTACTGATCATCAAACACACACAACACAATCTATTACAAAACAAATACAGATCACAAACACAATCATATAAAGACATGAATGATCTGAACATACATTTATATGACAAACCCAGTCCCCTGAAGCTTAGAATCTGAATGAAGATTAGGGTTTTGAGGGGGGTTTTGAAAGTTTTGAGATTGTGGGTTCAGACCATGCGGTGGGTTTGAGAGTGTTTGGATGATGGAAGCTCAGTTGCAGAGGTCAAAAGAAGAAGCTTGTGGATTCATATCGAGTGCTTGAGTTGTGAAATTGGAACCTCAAAATCATCTTTTTCGATTTCTTGAGAACTACAGAGTTAGGGGGGAAGTTGATGGGTGGCGGTGGAAGGGTTGGGGCCGGTGGTGGACGGCGGCAGAAGGATCTGGTTGTTTGCAGCGGGGAAAGGAAGAGTTGGAGGAGAAAAGAAAGAAAGGGTAAAAGTAAAATAAAAAATGCATGTCAAAATATTAAAATTGTGTCATTTTTTTTAAAATGTTAAAAAAAAATAATTGATAATTTAAAGGGTTTTTTTATTGATAAATTTTATTTTGTAGTGTTCTAATTTAATAAGTCTATTAAAAAAAATTATAACTTAATTAGTTTTATATATTTATATTTATATTTTATGGATTTTTTTCTTAATTTATATTATTTGTTGGACTATTATACCATTATGTTTATTGTTGAATATACACATTTTTTTTAATTTTTTTTTATTTTGGTACTTACTATTATTTACGTTTTTCTTTTTGATCGATTTCATTTATATTTGTGATATTGTTTTATTGTGTTAGGGTTTCAAAACACTCTATTTGGTAAAGTTTAGAAACTATAATTTATATATGGTGGTGAAATAATATTATGTTCTTCTATTATTACTGCGAAACTTTGTGTTCCTCTATTATCATTTTGGCTTATTTTGAGAAGATGGTAAAAAGTGATTTTTTGACTTTTAACCAAGCTTTTGGCTTTTTTAGACAAATGATTTGAGAAGTTGGTAAAAAGTGATTTTTGACTTTTTTTTATTAATATTTGTTTATGATGTCAAATCATAATCAAATGACCAAACTACCCTTATTTAGTTTAAAATATTACAACTTCACTCATGTAGCATATTTTGACTCATGAGGGGTAAAATTGTAATTTTACCCTTGGCTAAAAATCACCTTCCCAAATGAAAAAAAATTCAAAAAAGCCAACTTTTGGCTTTTGCTACAAACCAAAAAAAGTGGTTAAAAGCCAACTTCCCAAAACAAGCTTTTGTGTTTGAAGTTCTATGTTTGTCTATTGTTGCTTTGTGTTCGAAACTTTATATTTCTCTATTATTGTAAGTCGAAACTCTGTTTATGTCTAATCAATTTTATTACAAACATATTCTTTAAATGTAGGTTTGGTTTGATTTGATTTGGATTAGTGGAATGGTAAAATTACATAAATTGTTAATGATAGTGATAATGATAAAGATGATGAAGATGAGGATGTAGGTGATATATATATATTTTTGTTTTTAAAGTGATTGAGTTTTATTTATTTGGTTAATTTCTAATTCCATTGCTGTTATTGTTTTTATTTTTTTGTCAATCAGTGTGAATGTTTACATTTCACATTGTTTGAAAGCCTGATAAAAAAGTATTGGAATATAGATATTGATATAATTATATATTTTACAAGATGTGAATGTTTATATATTATTGATTATTTGTTACTATACTTATTGTTTGAACAATTATTTTTTGTTACCATTAAACAATTTACAATTGAAATAATCTTTTTTTTTTTTTTTCTTTTCAATTTTGTTTCATGTTGCAATGTGAATGTTCACATTGGTATGAATTTAGTTTTTCTAAGGTTAGTTGTATATTAATTGTAAATTGTGAACATTCACATTGTATTTTGATTAGGGCTGACCCTGAGATTTAAGAGGCCCAAGGTGATACTTCGGAAATGGAGCCCTCTTACATTGAAAAAAAAAATCATGGGTAAAACAATAAGTTACAATTTTTTTATTTGTTTGTAACCATAAAAAATTTACTTACACATATAATCATTAAAATTATAAATAAAAATTTACTTTCATATATTAAGATAGAATCAATCATTACAAATACTTAAAAAAATAAAAATCTAGTATTGTTACTTTTTTTTTGAGTCTCATGTTCAATTGGGTCTATAGTATTTGGGCTTTTTTTTTTTTAATATCTAAAACACAATTATATTTGGAGCCTTCTATTTTTAGCCCAAATTTGGGGGCCTAAGGTGCATGCTTCTTTTGCCTATCCTCAGGGCCGGTTTTGATTTTGATATGAGTTTTTTTTTTTTGAAAGTTTTTCAAAAATTAGTTGTATTTTGTCATTTTTTTATTATGCTTGTTAGTTGAACAATCCTTTTTATTATCATTGAACAATCGAAATAGTATATTTTCACTTTTTTTTAAAGGGTAAATTACACTGACACCCCTTGAGGTTTATATTTATTACAATTCTCTCCTCACATTTTGAAATACATCTCCCCATTGAGATTTAAAGTTTCATTACAGATTCCCCCTTAGCAATTTAATTTTTTTTAAATACCAATTTTGCCCTCACTGGGTAAATTATATTGACACCCCTCACATTTTATAAATTATAATCCCCTCCTTAAGGTTTAAAGTAGCATTACCAATTGACCCATCGGTTAGTATTAGTTAGAAAAAAAATTCATTAAAAAAAAATTAATTGAAAAAAAAAATTTGTTAGTAAAATTTTTAAATTTTTGTTTAAAAACCAATGTAAACTCATTTTTTTAATTTATTTTTTTTCCTCAAATTTATAAATTAAGACAACCATTTATAAACCAAAAAAATTATCAAAAAAGTTTTTATGACAGTTTTTAAAATTTTTGTAAATATAAATTAAAAACTAAAAACGAAATGGTTATCAAACATGCCTTATATAAATGGTAAAAATGTCGTAAAATTAACAAATAATTAAATAAGTTACCAACGTAAGAAATTACTTATCAAAAGATTCTTAGGCTATATATGATTTGATTTTTAGATTTTTTTTTAAAAATTAAAAACTAATTTGGTTAAGAAATAAAAAATAAAAAATAATTATCATTTAAGGGTAAAAAATAATTATCATTTTAACTTTTGGGCAGGTTATATACATACATATGGCTGTTTCAATTTAATTTGTAAAAAATTATTTCTAACCACTCGAAAGATAAAAATTATATAAAAATGATAATTATTTTTTATTTCTTTAACCAAATTAATTTTTAATTTTTAATTTTTTTTAAAAAAAATCAAGCCATACATAACTTAAGAATCTTTTGATAAGTCATTTCTTACATTGGTAACTTATTTAATTATTTGTTAATTGTACGACATTTTTACCATCAAGCCTGTTTGATAACCATTTTGTTTTCAGTTTTCAATTTATATTTACAAAAATTTTAAAAACTGTCATAAAAACTTGTTTGATAATTTTTTTAGTTTATAAACGGTTGTCTCAGTTTTTAAATTTGAGGAAAAAACGTAAATTCAAAAAATGAGCATTCGTTGGTTTTTTAAACAGAAATTTAAAAACTTTACTAACAAATTTTTTTTTCAATGAATTTTTTTCCAACTAATACTAACCGATGGGGCAATTGGTAATGCTACTTTAAACCTTAGGGAGGGGATTGTAATTTTTAAAATGTGAGGGGTGTCAATGTAATTTACCCAATGAGGGCAAAATTGGTATTTTAAAAAATTAAATTGATGAATGAGGGAATCTGTAATGAAACTTTAAACTTTAGAGGGGGAGATGTAATTTCCAAAAGGTGAGGGGGGAAACTGTAATAAATATAAATCTCTGTGTCAGTAATTTACTCTTTTTTAAAATTTTATTTTATGTTTTCACATTGCAGTGTGAATGTTCACATTGGTATGAGTTTTTTTATTTTTTATTTTTTTAAAACTAGTTGTATATTAATTGTAAATTGTGAACATTTACATTGTATTTTGATATAAGTTTTGTTTTTTCAAAGTTAATTGTATATTTGTTATTTTTGTCACTATAATTGTCAGTTAAACAATCATTTTTATTACCATTGAACAACTTAAATAGTCGATTCTCACTTTTTTCAATTTTGTTTTATATTTTCACGCTAAGTGTAAATGTTTGCTTTGATATGTGTTATTTTATTAAGGCTACTTGTATGTTAATTATAAATTGTGAACATTCACATTGTATTTTGGTATGAATTTTATTTTTTCGAAGGTTAGTTGCATGTTTGTTGTTTATTGTAAACATTCACATTATACTTTAGCATGTGTTTTGTTTTTTCAAAAGTTAATTGTATGTTTGTTATTCACTATAAACATTCACATTGTATTTTGATTTTCATTTAGATTTTTTTATTTTTTTTTATAAAAATTTTCAAATTATAAAAAGGTTCAAAATTCATAATTTGAGTTTTTCTCCATGGAATGCGGGTGAGATTTTCTCTATGGAATAATTCAAAGATTTTCTCTTTAGAATGAAAGAGAAATGTTCTCCATAAAATGAAGGACTATTGTTATGTATTGGTTTCTTTTTTTTCGATTCATAAGAAAGGATAACAGCAAGGGAAAGAAACAGAGTGCTAGGCAGAGTTGCCTTAAACAGTAAAAGGAGAAGCCCCAGTGATGTCTGCAACAAGCAGATCAGCAATTTTAGTAGGGGGATCATTAAGAAAAACAAAAGAATCTTGGTGGTTCACATCCATATTTGCCAAACCATCAGCACTTGTGTTATCCTCTCTGGGAATATGGGCAATGGTGCAGCTGCATCTTTTCATTACGAATTTGGTATTTTCAAGCATGGCCCTGTGTTGCGAGTGTTGGGATGATACATCTTGGATGAGCTTGACAATTTGCACTGAATCTGTTTCAATGCAGATGCCCTTTAGTCCCTTCTCAAGCATTATTGCGAGTCCTCTATAGACTGCCCAAAGTTCGGCCTCTAAACTAGTTGTTGTCTCTAGTTTTCCATGATATCCATATAGCCAAGCTCCTCATTCATCCCTGAAAAGACCACCACACCCAGCTAGTCTCGGATTGCCTTTTGAGCTCCCGTCTGTGTTGAGTTTAATTTTCCCTGTCAGAGGCAACACCCAATTAGTTATAAGATTTAGAGGTTGTCTAATGAAATGGTCAGCTTGAAAGGCTTCAAAAGTCTCTAAAGCTTGGTGTTGGATGTATCAAATAGTTTCCTGGACATTCCCTTCTTCTTGTCTAAAAACAATTATGTTTTTGTCCTTCCAGATTGCCCAAATGGTGTACAAGAACACAATGCCCCAAGGGATGGAGTAGGGCTTCTTTGCCTTGCTTTTTAGATTCAGTTGGAGCCACTGTTCCAGAGGTTGGTTCTCACTTTCCTTTAGCTAGTTGAAGCTTCTTGTAGTATACCAAAATTTCTTAGTCGTGGGGCACTCTCTAAGGAGGTGGTTGAGATCTTTAGTAGCTAATGTATATCTGGGGTAGCTATCATCTGTTGTTAAGCCTCTAATTCATCGTTGATGGTTAGTTTAGAGACGGCCTTAGAGTAGCAGCCAGCAAAAACCTTTTAATTTCTGAGGAATTTTCAGCTTCTATATCCAGTTTCAACTCACCATGGCAGTGTTCTCATTGGTTTGGGTTAAAAGGTGATAAGCTGCACTTACGGAGAAGTTTCCTACGGGTGACCCTTTCCAATGTGGGCTATCAATTACTTCTACAAACTGTGGTAAGTGGATTTGCAGAATGTTCTGAATGACAAATTGTGGAATGAGATCTGCAATTGGATCAAACTTCTAGGAACCATCTTCTTGTATGATATCAGCTATCTTCAGGTTATTCAAAGAGTGATCTCCAGGGCACTGTGTTGCAATGGTGCTGCCTCCACACAAGTAGTTATTCCAAAATGATATACTCTTACCATCACCCACTATCCATTTGGCTCTCCTTTTGAGAAAGTCTTTAGTCTTGATAATGCTCCTCCAGGTGTGGAATGCAGCTCGATTAGTGGGCCAATTAGACAGAGCTTCTTTTTGAAGGTATTTGCCTTTCAAAACTGCTGTCTAGATTAATTCTTTGTCACTTACTATTTTCCATCCCAGTTTGGCTAGAAGAGCTATGTTCTGATCCTTAGCTCTTTTAAGACCAAGATCTCATTCTCGTTTATTCTTGTAGACCTGTTTCCAACTGACCAAATGGATTTTGTTTCTATTATCCTAATTACCCCACAAAAAATTCCTATTAAGTTTGTCAATTTGCTTACATACACTTTGGGGAAGCTTAGCAGTTTGCATGGTGTAGGAGGGTATTGAGGAAGATACTGACTAGATAATGGTTGTTCTACCAGCAAGGGATAAGGTTTTAGCTTTCTAGATAGAGAGTTTCTGTTGGATTTTCTCCAAATGTGATTATAGATGTGTCGATTAGCTCTGCTGTGAAGAAGAGGAACCCCTAATTATTTTTCCAAATTCTGTGTAAGAGCTATGCCACAATAGTTACTCAAATCTCTAGCCTTCCTGCTTCCAACATTTGAAGATATGAACATTTTTTATTTTTGTAGGTTAACTACCTGTCCTGATAATTGGCAGAACTCCTTGATTGTATCGATGATAGTTTCACAATTGATTTGATCTGCTTGTGCAAATAGAAGGAGGTCATTCGCAAAGAAGATATGAGATATAGATGGTCCCTTTCTAGCAGCTTTAATGCCCTTTCACAGTTTGTTCTCCATTTTATGTTTGATCATATTCGAGAGTCATTTCATACACAAGACAAACAAATAGGGGGAGAGTGGGTCTCCTTGTCTCGGGCCTCTACCAGGTGTAAATTCCTCCGCGGTTTCACCATTCCACAATAAAGAAAAGTTGACTGAAGATATATAAGACATAATTGGCTTTACCCAATGATTATTCAAATTGAACTCACATAGAGTTTCTCTCAAGAATTCCCATGAGAGCTTATCATACACTTTCTCTAAGTCCAACTTAATAATGAGACCTGCAGCCTTACCTTTCCTGTGGTACAATATGTGTATAATCTCTTGGGTAATGATGATGTTGTCATGGGTTGAGCGCCCAGGAATAAAGTTACTTTGATGGGGGCTGATGAGATCTGGAAGGAGAGGTCTTATTCTATTAACAAGGAGTTTAGTAAGAATTTTGTAGGAAACATTACAGAGGCTAATAGGGCGAAATTGTTTGATGGTTTTAGGGTTGTCAGTTTTAGGTATGAGAGCTATGAAGATTCTATTTATATCATGAGGGACATGCTTCTCACTGTAACACTTCTTGATAAAGGTACACATATCTTCACCAATGACATCCCAAAACTTGTGGTGGAATATGGCTTGGAAGCCATCCCTCCCAGGTGCTTTGAAAGCATTAATGTTTTTCACTGCTTTTCATATCTCAATACTTGTGATTCCTCTAGAAAGCCTGCAATTTTCCTTATTCGTTATACGGTGATAGGCCATGTTGCACCAGTGGGGAAGTTGGATTACAGGTTCGTGTTGAAACATAGTCGTGAATATGATTTTTAATAGCTTGCAAGTCAATCAGCCACTCCCCAGTTTCATTACGCAGAGAGTTAATCCTTAATTTTTTCCTTTTTGTGATAGTAGATATATGAAAATATCTGGTGTTTCTTTCACCTTGAGTAATCCAATTTACTCTAGATTTTTGAAACCAAAGAAGTTCCTCTTGAAAGAGGGT
Source organism: Camellia lanceoleosa (assembly GCA_025200525.1). Classification (NCBI taxonomy): domain Eukaryota; kingdom Viridiplantae; phylum Streptophyta; class Magnoliopsida; order Ericales; family Theaceae; genus Camellia; species Camellia lanceoleosa. The sequence goes on from CM045767.1 coordinate 171,111,073, forward strand.
TTTGTTATATTGGCAAATCAAATCTTTTTCAAGAAGAAACAAGTTGTGTGAGAAGTGATTTGCTAAAGATTTTTGGATTTCCTCAATCCGTGCAAGTAAACACCTTTTCCTTTTAAAAATGTTGCCAAATATCTTTTTATTCCAAGAAATAAAGTCAACAGTAACTTGATGTAGATTGTTTTTCAAGGAAACATCACGTTTCCACGAAGAATGAAAAACATCTTTATAATTTGGGTGGGAAAGCCAAGTAGCTTCAAACCGAAAAGGACGATTAATAGAGGAGAGTTTGGTCATACCTTCAGTGTAAATGATGAGAGGAGAGTGGTCAGAATAAGTTCGTGGAAGATTTCTGATTGCACCTTCTAGGTATATAGTTCTCTAGTCTTCATTGCAGAGTGCTCGGTCAAGTCTTTCCATGGTGTTAGCCATCCCCTTACGATTATTTGTCCAAGAAAGTTTGGGGCTAGTGCAGCCGAGGTCCATAAGGCCACACCTGTCACGCCCCGAACCCGCCCCTAGAAGTTCGGTAACGAGACCGGCCAGTAATCCAAGATTACCACAGCCTAACTGTGCAAAACAAAAATAAAAGGGGCCCGCGGAAGCGAAATAAATAAACTATTAGTCCAAAGAGCTGTGCATTAAGATGAACATACATTTACATGCCAAAAAGATGAGTTAATTACCCACTTACATTACATAACATGTGATTAACAAAACATATACAACTCATCATAATCAGTTACAACTGTACAATCTAAAACAAAACAGAGACCCACAACGGCCTTCCAGGCCTAGCCTCAACTCGGAGGCTCACAAAACTGGTAGGCTTCAAAACGGCGGCTCGGTCAAGACTCCGCCTAGGCTTGACTTCCCGGAAGATCACCTATAATACATAAATACAAACAATGAGCTAGAGCTCAGCAAGTAACACTAAAGTAAAGGGTTAGTGAACGAAGTCCAACATTTCATATATATATATAGTCATAAACAAATAACAAATCATTAATGGCATAATCCACAGAACCTTTTCATAATCTTTTCATAACCTTTTCATAACATGTGTCGACTAACGACTAGAGTAACCGGTCCCGGACACCGGTTAAACACATACCGAGATCTCGTAACATTACCGTGGATGCCATAATAGATTCGCAAATAGAACATTCGTTCACAGAAAACATTTATCATTTCAAAATCATAACATAATAATCACTTTTGAACATACTTTCATAATAACATATCATTTACAGAAATGTTACTTACAGTGGATTTCCAATACCAGTTGTACGGTCGTCAAATCTTGACCTGCAACATTAACATTAATACATTCTCAATACACATTAACATCATACATTCAACATTCATGCCTTTCTTTTCTTTACATTCTTTTCATGTTCATTCCTTTCATATTCATTTCATACATTCCATTCATTCTTTACTTCCTATCATACTCATTTCATATTCATTCTCTTCCTTCATTACATTCATTCATGTCCATTTCATAATCATAAGGTGCGAAAGGATGCAAGGTAACATAAGAAAATCATGCAGAACAACTTCCCAAACTTTTCTGAAAATAAGCCTTCCCGCTCGAGCGCCCACATTTCCGCTCGAGCGGACTGTACAATTTTTCCAAAACTGCTGTGAGGTCGATTTCTGCGCTCGAGCGGGCTTACCTCCGCTCGAGCGGACACTGCGGAAACCCGAATTTTTGGTTCTTCCTCCCAAGCTTCATTTCCCAAATCCACTTTCACATTTATGAACATCAAGTCCCAAAATACTTAAAAACAACATAATTTAACCATTATATCTTCAATTCAAAACTCACATGAATCATAAACAAGAGGGAACCCATGAATCAAAGTGGAAAACCATGAACATATACATACAAGCTTCATGTCTCCATAGCCATGGAGGTTCTTTCTCAATCATGCCAAATAATCATCATTCATGTCATGTATGCTCAATTAAACATAAATCTCCTTTCCTATCACCTCTTTTCCATGAAGTTATGGATGATTCATCCTTATTCTAAGAAATTAGAGAAGATCCTTACCTTGATTCTTGAATTGGAGAAGATTTTAGCTTCTTTTTCCCTTTCTTCCTCTTTCCCTCTTGGTCTCTCTCTCCCACGAACTCCTCTCTCTCTCTCTTAGATTTTCTTTCTTTGGTTTGAGTCAATGGGTCAAAGCATCCTTATCTATAACCATATATATATATATATATATCATAATATCCAATTAATCCACTTAAGCCAAAAACATGCCAAACGGGGCATAACGAATCAGATAAAATTCAGTCTTCACTTTATTGTTTCGAATGGTTCTAACAATTCCCGGTATCACATAAACATGTTCAATTTCATTTTCTGAATCCGTTACGGTCATCGATTTCAGTCCCGTAGTTGTCGTTACAACAGATATTATTACCAATCAAACAGATAATTCCCAATTAAATCACACTAAAGCATATTTAATTACCGATGATTATGATATACGATTCCGGGTCCTTACAACACCTGTTTATGTTCTCAGTGAATTTTCGGCTTTTGCTTTGTTGTATATTCTGGAAAAACCTTCATCTCTCATTTTGCCCACTTATCTCATTAAAGTCACCAGCAATAAGCCAAGGTTTTGTCATAGAGTTTGTCATGTCTTCTAAGTCCTCCCATAATGTCTAACGGAGCCTGATATTGGGGCTTGCATAAACTACAGCCAGAACCCAGTTTTCATAGTCTGTTCTTTTTATAGTGGCTTGGATCATCTGCTGGTTAGTGACAAAAGCACTAACAGAAACTTACGTAGAGATCCAAATGAGCCAAATACCACCAACTTTACCCACGGGATCAACGGTAGCGGATGCTGTATAGCCTAAATTGTTGAAGAAGAGACCCATTGAGCTAAACATAACCTTGGTTTCAAAGAGGGCAACCATATCAAGACGGTGGGTTTTGATGAGTTCCTTGAAGTTTCTACGAAATTTTTTGTTGCCGGCCCCCCTGGTAATTCCATAACATGATATTCATTGATGTACAATTGGGAAAGTCTGGTACAGGCTTTGAGGGACTCAAGCCTAGTATATCACGCACTAGTTTTTTGCTCAGTACAGATGGACGCAGGGTTCCCATCTGTGTTGCTTGAAGAGGCCTTTCCCACGCTCTGCTATCTGGGTTCGATGTTCAGCCATATTTCGTCTATCCACCAAACGATGCTTACTTGGTGAATTGCTTCACTCTTGAGTTCGAGGTATGAGCCTACTGCACTGTGTGTCATCTTGGATAGTTATAATTTTACCAGCTCCATGACTTCGTTGCTGGAGTTGTTGCTCATATTCAGAGTCAGGAGGTTTTTGCTTGGGTTTGGACTGAATAGTTGAGAGGTGATGTTCTGGATGAGGAAGAGGCAATGGGGGGGGGGATAGTGGGATAGCTGTGTTAGAAAATATGAGTGATGGGGGAGGATGGTAACAAGAGAGGGTGGCTGAATGCTGGGAACCAGCTCACTCATCAGAGAATCTGATGCAATGTCAGTTCCTTCCGCAAGGCTAGTTTCAAAAGCAATCATAGGCTTCACATGGTATACCTACGTTGGATGTGGTGTATCAGTGATGGTAATAGTATTTTTTACCGTAGTTATGCTTAACTTTGAGTTAGATGGCCCCACACCTTGTGTGAGGTTCTTGTGGGCTGCATCTGATGATATTTTGTGGGTTATAGTGGTATGGGCTCCCTGTAACTCTTTTCCTTTCTATTTGTCTATTGGGCCATCCATATTTTGTTTGTTAGTAAGTGGACCAAACCTATTATTGGGCCTACTATGTGTGTGAGGTCCTGCATTTCGACTATTCCCCATGTATTTGTGGGTTCTTACATTAACCAAAGATCCATGGGCCAAAGTTAGCTTCCTCTTGATGGGTTGAGTTGTCTTTTGGCCTAATTGTGCCAGCCACTATGTCTTGTTATGGGCTGGCTTCAGTATCGTTGCAACCCCCATGTCTCACCGGTGATAGTGTTGGAGTTGTAGTCCCTTTAAGATTACAGTATTCCTTTCTGTGACCAACCTTTCCACAAGCCAAGCAAAAATAGTGTAGATGTTCGTATTCGATTGTGTATGTATATTTACTTATGGCGAATCTAGAAACCAGGGGTTTTGTGAGATCTACTTCCACACATACCCGTGTCTATCGTCCCTTGATTGACATGGTTGTATTCAAATCCACTTTGAGAGGTCTGCCGATCATCTTGACTATGTGATATAGCATCTTTTCATTGTAGTATTCAATTGAGAGTTGTGGAAATCTGACTCAGAGTGCTGTAGCGACCTCTTTGGTTTCGGATGGTTTGAAATCATGTTCTTATCTTCTAACTGTGAGATAATGGTCCATAATTATCCAAAGGCCTTCAGTGTATACTTTATTGCAATCGGCCAACATTTCAAATTTGATCAAGAAGAATCCAAGACCCAAGTCTGTGGCTTCAAAATCTCCTTGTAGCCCCCATAATTTATTCAATCTATGGACCAGAAATTTGAACCCTGCCGTTTTGCCCAGAAGACGAACTATAAGACAATCTTTCCATGGTTTTTGAATCGATGTGATAAGCCTATGAGAGAGTTTGATTTTGGGTATCGTTGTGGTTGACCTATACTCTTGTTCCCCCTCTGATTTTGCCCAATTGTCTTCTTTATTAGTTAGGCATTTATTATCAGTAGAGAGGCGATCCAGATCTATCAAACGCCTTCTCGTTGTTCTTTGTTGCTGGAAGTACTTGTTTGAAAGATTTCCTCTGAGTGGTTTCGGGAAGGGCAGTTGGTTCCTCCATTTGTGTTTCAGTTGGCGTTGATCTCTCCTCAATCTCTTGATCATCGTTGTAGACACCCTATTTTTTACCGTCCTCCAGACTTGGACGTCATCATTTGAACACCCGATGATTGTGCATACTCGTGTTCGTTCTGAGTCTCTAAAGGTCTCGGCGGAGCACTTTGCCTTGGAGCCTCTCCATTTGTCTGTTTTGTGTTTGGTTGTGGACCAAGAACTTGTTGCTTTGAATCTGGAGGAGAGGGTGGCTTGTCGGCCATCCCCAGTGTCCATCGGCCATGGCTTGTGCCTGCCGGCCATCAGTGGTGGCCGATCGGCTACATTTCTGGTCGGTCGGCCACTACTGATGGCCGATGGCCATTTTTCTCATTTTTCAGATATTTTATGTGCCAGCTATTGATCACTGAGTGTATCCTCCATACACGTGTATGGAGGGATGAAGCCAAGCTTTTGGCTTGTTTTTCTATATAAGGGGAGGTCCCTCCCCCATTTTGAGGGTTCAGAAAATTTGTGAGCAAAATTTCACTCTCTCTCTCTAGAATCCTCTCTTTTTTCCTATTTAGTACTTGAAAGTGAGTTTTCTCTACATATTTGCACTAGCACCCTTAGCCAAACACCTTGACCTTGGAGCTGAGGTTCCTTAAAGCTTGGTTTGAAGTCTTAAAAGTGGTTTTGGCTCAGATTTGCTTCTGTTTTGCTGTTGTGCTGCAAGGGTAAGGACTTGTCCCTTTTAAGCTTTGCTTTAGTTACTTGTTTGACCACCTTTGCATGCTACTTTGAGGCTGGTTTTAACCTCTAAAAAACTCTATTTTTAAGGTTTCAAAATGATGTTTTGAGTCTTGTTTAGTTAGGGGGTGGTTTTCTTTCTTTGCTCTTTGGCTTGTAAAGCCTTTTAAGCCATCTTTCAAAGCCTTTTGAAATAACTTTTTTTGGCCTTTAAATCACTGAATTCCAAAGGAATTTCAGTGGTAGAAAGTATGTTTTGAGGTCCAAAATAAAAGGGGGTGGCCTCTCCTCCTTGCATGTGTATATGGTCTAACATGAGAGCATGTTTTTTTACCTTTTTGTGTCTCAATCTCAACATGTTTTTGCTACTGATTTGCCATGATTTAGCTCGGTTTTGAGCTATCTTGATCATATGAGCCATATATTGTATAGCTATAGTGCAAATGCCTTCACTAGCTTTGTGTTTTAAGGCCTCTAACATGTTTTACTTGAGAGGATCGCATGTTATAGTATCATTTAGCATGAGATTTCAGTGCATATATCTCTGTCATACTCTCACATACTTCACTCTTTCATTACTTTTGAGACTTGTGTTTTGAGCCTAGCTTGCGAGCCAACACATGAGCATGATTTTATAGCTTTTTGTGCTTCAATTCTAACATAATTTAGCCATTGTTTTAGCATGTCTAAGCTCTATTCAGAGCTAGCTTAGTCATTTAAGCTTGATATTACATGCCTCTAGTGTAATGCTTTTCACCAATATAATGCTTTTAGTTTTTGGACATGTCTTGTATGTGTTGCTTGCATGATTTAAGGTCTTTAGCACGCCATTTCAGCATCAAAAAGTCTACAACCTCCCTTACTTCTTCATTTTTCTATTTGTTTCGAGGGTTGGTTAACCTTATGATTGTGTTTAAGCTTGAGATAGAGCTTGTGCTCAATGACTTTAACCTTCTGTTGAGGGTTCCTCCTAACCAAAGACATGATCTCTCTCATGTCTTAAACCATTATTTGGTTGACCCCTCTCTCATGAGGGTTCCTCCTAACCAAATGCATGATTTCTCTTATGTCTTAAACCATCATTTGGTTGACCCCTTTTTCATTAGAGGACTTCCATATTGGACTTAATCGGTTAAAGAATGACTTGGTAATGTAAAATGTGTAAACAAAATGAATCAAGTAAAACATGACCAAGATAAGCATGTTGTGTTGCATTGCATGTGTTTGGATCGGACGTTAATCCAAACACAAGAAATGTGGGACGTTTCAAACTCAAAGTGATGAAATGTGTCACGTTTCTTGGTCGCCGTCACCCTTGATTAGGGGTGTGCGCGGTGCGGGTCGGTGTGGTTTGAGAGAAAAATAGAAACCGTATGGCGGATGGCGGATTGATAAAAGTATCACTAGAATTTGCCATTTTCCTTATCAAAAATCGGTGGTTCGGTTGGCAAATAATGGCAGATTTGCCTTGGCGATTCGGGCGGATTGGCGGTTTATAAAAAATATAATTCAAATTACATAACTTAAATCAAAGAGTAAAAAAAAGACGAGAGATACCGTGATGTTAAGCATCTTGCGAAGCTTTCTTTTGATGCAGCAAGTGTAGCAACAACATGATAATATCAACGACTATGCCATCAATTCATTACAAGCATCTGTAGAAGCTACAATGATCAAATACAATACATAAAATTAATATCATTCAGGGTTTACAATATATTGAAAATGTTTACTGTTGAAAAGTATTTAGATTGAAAAGTGAGCTGATGCAAGTTTGCAACATGGCTAGAAAAAAAAAAAAAAGATTAAAAAGTGAATTGGAATCTAACTTTATTTTGGATTATTGACATCTTGAATTCCCCTCAAGCAGTAATGTAATACTATATTCTAAGGTATAGAACAACAAGCAAACTTAAGTAAAAAAGAATTTTTAGAATATTATAAAACATGATTTAATAGCGGTGCGGTGCAGTTTGGAAGAAAAATAGAAACCGACGGATTGATAAAAGTGTCACTAGAATTTGCCATTTTTCTTACCAAAAACCGGCGGTTCGATTGGCAAATAATAACGAATTTGCCTTGGCGGTGCAGCTCGGTGCGGTTTCGGCGGTTTCGACGGTATTATGCACACCTCTACTCATGCATGATAGGGTGTTGGCCATTTGAGTCTTATGTGTGCATTCATTAAGCTTGTACAAGCTTGACTCTTTGGCCATCATGCATGAAAATGCTTGATTGGTGGCTTGAAAGCTAAGTGCCACACTCCTTTGAGTTTGAGAAATGATGAGGAGAGTGGCAGTACACACATTTCCTTGCAAATACATTGTTTTGCCTCTGTTGCTCTCTGTTGCAGCAAAAATAAAATTTTAGAAAAAGAGGTGGCCGACCGACCACTTGAAGTAGCCGACCGGCCATTAAACTAGCCGACCGGCCAGTGTTTGTGGCCGACAGCCACCTTTTGTGGCCGACCGGCCACCAGTCCATTTTTGTGCAAAGTGCTCCTGTCTTGGAGCAAAAGCAGTCTGGAATGTTGGTTCGATGTGTACTAATCAAGGCGAGTGCAAACAGAGGCAGCTTGTGGCAAGGCGATGGATTTTCAGGAAGAGCCAACCGAGCATGCATGTCTCCCTCGCCTCCGAGGCCGTTACTTGCTCCACTTTATTGTTTTAATTAGTTAGTATAGCTAATTATTCAAGTGTTGTAATATTTTAATTAGTTTGTGTAACTAGTTATTCAAATTCGGTTTGTAATTAGTTAGCTAAAATAGTTAATTAGTTGTTTTGTAATAATTAGCTTAGTTTAAATTAGTTTAGCTTATTTATTCGGACCCTTCTTTGTGATGGCGCAATGTTGTAATAAGTGTGCGTATGTGTGTGCATGTTTTCCAATCCCACTTCCTTCTTCTTTTTACTTAATCGTTTTCGATAGTTAGTTTAGGGTACGTTTTGATTAGCATACCTTATGCTTACATGTTTATATCATTCATTTGTATTGCATGCACCGGGCTCGGTGCATCATTCAAACTGCATCGTATTTCAATACTTATTTGAATACGTGTATCAAATTGTTGCATTCATATGCCATCTTAGATAGCCGAGCCTATTAATTGCATGTTGCATGTGTTGCATTAGGCATTCTGTATAGTTAGGATCATGCATATTTCTAACTAGCTTTTGTTTTGGCTTGGAGTACACTATAAGTGTTACGCTTTAACATACTTGCATGAGTGTGAGTGTTGCCATGATAGCATACTTGCCATGAGGTTATTTTCTTAAATGATTACCTGCATGAATGCTTGTGGGTAAAGGCTTTGTTGCTTGAATTGGAGCAAATCGATGATTGTAAGTTTTAAGCCCATTTTGCGAAGTGGCAAATCATGTTTTAAAGCCCACTTGAGGGTGGCAAATCCGCGCTTTAGCCCACTTGCGAGTGACACTTTCAAATCATTTGAAAAAACAAACATGAGTCAATTTGTTCCAAATCTTGCGACTTAGTCTATACTTGCTTGTGTGTGCGTCACATAGTAAAGTTAGCTAATAACCGGATAAGAACACATAAGGCTTATAAAACAACATATCATGTTTAGTAGAGGCTGATCTTTGATCGGGCGAGCGGAGTTGCTCATTTCAGGACCTTCCCCTCTCGTACCCAAGTTCTCGAGCCGAGACAAGTTTGGTGATGACGGACACGTGGCTTTTGGCACGAGTCATGGTTTCCTAAATTTTCCAAAATAAAATATTTAAGTGGCGACTCTGTAATCTGGCAAAGCAGTCTAGTTTTGACATTATTTGATTCAAAATCGATTTTCCAAAATGATTTGCCAGATTGGACTCTTTTGTAGTTATCAGTCTTACATTGCACTTTGTGAGATTAGATTCAGAATCGTGACAGGAGTCCAAACTGTAGTAAGACCAATTCGAGCCTCTCCGAAAGGCAGGCGAGCGAAGAAAGTCGGGTCTACAATCATGTTTTGACGTGGTGCTCTTGATCTTTTTAGTGCTACGCTCTAGATGATCCTTCTCCTCCGGGGATCTGTCGGTGATGGTGTTACCGTTGCTAGAGAGAGAGAGAGAGAGAGAGAGAGAGAGTCAGCCATTTTTCTCCGATATTTGATTTGGTATTGTTATGTATTAGTTTCAAAATAGAAATATATGCAAAAAATTAGAAAGAATGATTTAGTTATATTACAGTAAACGAGACTTAGGGGTTGTTTGGTAAGTCCTAAATTAGTATATTTTTGGACTTTTTATGAAAAAAACATGAAATATTAGTTGGGTTTGAAGTGATGTGATAGAGAAATGATGTGACTTAAATAAGATAATTGTGACCTAAATATGATAATATGCTAAAATATCATGTGCTATTTTAACACATATCAAGCAACCACTTAATGGAATACTAAAAAAGAATATAGGTTAGATGGAATAAAATACATAGAAAGAGGATTTATCAAAAAATATCCAAATTTAAAATTAATATAGTACTATTTGTTACCCTTAAACTCCATTTCGAAATTTTAAGTGTTGTTTGGGATGTGGATATTTTTTTTTTTTTTTTTTTTTTGCTTTTCATTAAATTGGTCTCGTTTAGCATGCTAGTGTTTTAGCTTAAAAATTAAAAAATTATTAAAAAAAACTAAAAAACTTATAACTTATACCAAAAAGTCAAATATTCTATTTTTCTCTACTTTTTGCACATCTTTTCGTAAAAAATTAAAAAATATTCCAAATATACTAGTTTTTTTTTATATCATATTTTAGCCACAAAAATAAAAAAGTTACTAGTTTGTTTCCAAACAAGGCCTAGTCATAAAAAGAAAAAATAGATTAAAAAATTAATAAAATAAAATGTCACATTCAAATCATTATCATTTTTTTTTTTTTTTTTACAAAAGTCAAAAAAACTAACACAAGGGATTAAAATAGTGAAAAAGTCAACCCTACTTTCCAAACAAAGCTTTAGTTATTTTTTAAATTTTTTTTATAAAATAATATGCAAAACATATTAAGAATAATGTGATAATTTAAAATAATAGAGCCTTATAATTAGGGCCTTATAATTAGGAACAATTTTAATCTCAAGGTTGTTTGGTTATAGCTGTACTGCTACTATGAATAATATAAGAGAGTGTTTGAGAATTTATTTTTTAATAACTTTTAAATTTTTAAAAAAAATATTTTTTAAAAAATAATAATTTGATAATTTATAATAATTTTTTAATTTTTTAAATTATTTTAACCCCTCCCTAAACAGAGCCTAAGAGTGGTCCTTGGCCCACTCGACCTTTTCTAGCCTAATCCAATATTTTTAGAATTTGAAAAAATATTTAATTTATAGGATCCAGTTATGATGAAATTTTGAATTTATCTAATTTTTGAACTAAAGTTTGGGATAAAAAGTTTTAATCAAGTCCGGTCTGGCTCATCCATTTAGAAAATATCAATTTTTATTTTTATTTAATTACAAAATAAACTAGAAAATTAATAAAAGCTAAGCAAAATATATGTATACTTCTTTTTAGGGGTTGAATTAAAATATTTATTAAAAGACCATATTATTTTATAATTGAATTTTGTTAATGCTTCAAATTAAAATAATTATTAAATAATTTAATTAATTTGATAACTCCTAAAAAAAAAGAAGAAAAAAAAATCAGCTAATTTTTATTGGAGTGGGGGAGCTTGAAATTTAATTCTTTTATGTCAAAATTTGGGATGGCTAGACTAAATTCAATGTCGGACTAGAATAAGCTTAGGTTTATTTTGAAAAGTAAGTTAAAAGTTAATTTTTTAATTGTTTTTTTTATAAAATGTATAAAAAGTAAAGGGGTGATAAAACTAATTGCCAAAATATAATGTAGGTTTGCTCGTACCCTATCCGACCTTATGTTTGTCCACTCCAAATAAAAAGTGACGATTTACTATTGTTCATTGTAATCTTACAATTATTTATTGTGCAAATTACACAAATAGTCCCTATAGTTTGGGACTTGTGTCATTGTGGTTTCTGACTTTTCAATTGTGACATATTTGATTCTGAATTTTGAATCTTGTTCCAAATAAGGACAATTGAATATATAATTAGATTTTTTAAGGGTAAAATTGTCAATTTGATAAAATATAAACTAATTTGACAAAAATAAATGTCAAACAAATATTTTTGAATTTTTAAAAATTATTTCTACCTACTAAAAATAAAATTATGTAAAATTGATAAATCTTTTAGACATTTATTTATTTATTTATTTTACCAAATTAATTTTTATTATGTGTTTGGAAGATGATCATGTAAAATTAATTTTAAAAAATTAATCATGTAATTTTTATTAATTTTACATAATTTTATCATTGGTGGACAAAAATAATTTTAAAAAAAATTAAAAATATTTTTTTGACATTTATTTTTATCAAATTAGTCTATATTTTATCAAATTGACGATTTTACCCTTGAAAAATCTAATAATATTTTCAATTGTCCTTATTTGAACAAGATTTAAAATTCAGGGTCAAATGTGTCACAATTGAAAAGTCAGGGACCAAAGTGACACAAGCCCCAAACTATAGGGACTATTAGTGTAATTAACCCTTATTTATTTGTGTGAACTCATATGAAATTCGCATAAATAAATAGTTGAAATCCATTTAAGGCAATAAAGTAAGAAACAACTAATAATTTTTTTTAATCTTGCCATACATATTTAACAATTTATTTATAAATTTGTTTGGCAGAAATTTTAATAATTTGTGAAAAAGTTGAATATATTTGGTTAAATAAATTGTCACGTAATTTTTTTTTATCATTTAAATATTAAAAATCCGTCAAAAGTTATAATTATAACAAAGGAGATAATTTTTTTGGTCTATACTTATTTAAGATTTTCAAAAAAATTTAAAAAGTTATAAATTATAACTTAAGAAAATTTTATTTTTTGGGACCAAATAAGTTTTAATTTAAAATTGGAGCCAAACGTCATTAGTTAGCGCTTTTTTTTTTTTTTTGGATAAATTACACTGGCCATATGAAGTTTAAAAAAATGCAGTAAGTTATACAATTTTGATATAATTGCATTGATCTCCCTTTTATTAAGCGATCAAGAATAAATTACCAATAAGTCCTAATAGATGGACTTAATTCTCATCAATTGAAAATAAGTTTTAATAAAATTATCACTGAAAGTTAGAAATTAGTAACTTTTTTTGTGATGATTTTTTTAAACCGTCGTTAAAACTTATAGTTAGTGACATTTTTTGTGATAAAATTTTCAAACTATAGCTAAAAATTAACAATTAGTGACTTTTTTTTAATAATGTTTGATGAAAAATACCATTAATTCTCATAGGACCTATTGAACAATAAATCCATCTATTAAGACCTACACATAAGTACCTCGAAAAATGCTATAGACCCCAAATGAATTACCAAATATTCTATTAAACCTCTTACATGAGTGTGAGACCCACACACATGTGATTTGTGTGGGTCCCACACCCATGTGAGAGATTTGATAAAATATTTGGCAATTCATTTGGAGTCCCACCATAACTCAAGTACCTTTATGATTAAATATGCCGAAACTAATGCACATTGTTGGCTATATATTTTGTAAAAGCCAAATCACAGTTTGACACGTGGCAGAATAAGGGTATTATGGGAAGATAATTCAGGTCCTCGATCTTGATCGAACATGTGGCAATGAACATTGGTTCTCACGTGATCTGAGTAGCACTAGATCAGTAAAGAGATACAAAATGACGTGACTTCAACGGTTACTCATATTCAAATTCAAATACAGGAGGGAAGTTCAACTGCAAAAAATGGCGTAGTGGGACTACTTCTAAGGCAGCATGATCAGCGATCATGGAGGAGTAGTTCGACGGTTTGAAGTGCAGTTCGAAGGTCATCTTTGACAAGTATAAATAGCAGGGAAGTCCTCAGAAAAGACCCCCAGACTCAGATCATACAAACCAGTTTTTACTTTATATTTTCCTTTCCAGTTTTACATTTCTTGTTCTTTAAATACTTGCACTTTAAATATCCGCACTGCACTTCGATTCATAGGAGTAGATTCAAGTAGATTCAAGTAGACTGTCGCTGTAAACCTCTTCGAGGCTGAGTTTAGATTATTGTAAGTGTTCATTTTAATGAAATACTTCGATTGTTCTTCATATTAACCGTTATTTCTCTTAATTTCTCCTAAGTCAAGCCACCAGTAAAAGTCCTCTTCATTGAGGCTGAAAGAACTAAAACACAATCGTCTGACAATTGGTTGGCAATTATAATTTCTGTAAGGACTGATTGATCCTTGCTGGCATGCTCGCATTTACAAAAATACCCTTTGAAAAGCCAAAAAGCCAACATATATTTTTGGCACGCCCAGTGGGACTTGTTAAAATGGCTAGACGAAGACGACAAGGAGAAAATGAACGCTTGGAAGAAGGCGTAGAAGGAGAGGTAGAAATACCTAATCTAGAGGAGAATGTGGTAACACATCCTGTGGAGACTCCTATGCTATCAGAACCTTTGGTCGAATGCATCAAGATTTCTCGACAAGAACCATATGTTCATAATATTGACGAAACCAAGGAATTGGACCATCCACTGCTCCATCTACTCACCAACAAATCCATGGGATGGCTTGGTAGATGCTATGGGACAACAATTAATGAACACAATGGAAAGGTGGGCAACATCCTTTCGGATCGAATGAATAACCACCAACCAACAAATGCAAGACATACAGAGGAAATTTTAAATGTCCTCAAAGAAAGATTGGCTAGAGAAAAACAAATATGCAAGTTAATGGACAAATTAATGGTCGACTAGTACTCGTAACTATGAAAGACCATCACCTCGCCTTGGTATGAACCCATTTCAAGGCTGTAGTAGGCCAAAATGCCTCAAAGACTCAACAATGAAGCCACACAAGTTGGTGGATCCGCCAAGTACAAGAAACCGGCATAAGAATGGTGGCAAATCCCATGTTCGGCCATACTGCACTAGGGGTATAATAATCCCTTATTCAATTTATACCCGGGGTTGGAAGGTTTTCCCACAAATGGAAGGGACACAATACTGCTCCAAAGACCTTTCTGTGTCCTTTCGCAGACAGCTCAAAGGGTTACCCATACCTAACAAAGAACTGCACCACAGGGGGCAACCATCCCAAATATACCACCTTTTGGACTAAGAGGACCACAGTACAAGTTGGTCCACCAAACCCTGTGTTTGTCCCTCCAGTAGTGTGGTTCAGCAAGCCCAAAATATGGTCCCTAGGGACCAAATTGCTGATATTGTTAGGGAGATGTGTGGACCGATGGCTCGGGGGGTCCAGACTCCTGTATACAGAAAACCATACCCAGAGTGGGTAGATAGGGTACATGAATACCCAAGAGGATTCAGAATACCAGATTTTACCCTATTCTATGGAACTGGAAATCAATCAACAGTAGAGCATATTGCCAGATTCGCTGCTCAATGTGGTGAATTCACTAATCATGACTACATAAAATTGAGATTATTTCCAAACTCTTTAACTGGGGGAGCATTTGTATGGTATATCAACCTTACACCTTGCTCCATTCAAACTTGGCAACAAATGGAAGAGGCATTTCATACTCAATTCTTCCAATCGGAGCCAGAGGTGTCCATGGCAGACTTGGCAAGATTGAGTCAAAGGCCTGAAGAAAAGGCTACTCAGTTCATTGCCAGATTTAAAAGGGCTCGAAATAAATGTAGAGTCATCCTTCCAGAGCCAGAATTTGTAAGATTGGCTCAAAACGGTTTAGAGTTCAGGCTTCGAAAGAAGTTTGACTCAACTGAATTCAGGGATTTGGTCAAATTAACCTATAAGGTGTCTCGATATGAAGCATTACTAGAAGAAGAACAAGATCGAAACAATGCTTCGTATAAGACATACTATAGAGATCCCAATTATGAGATCGACTGGCAGAGATTGTGGGCAAAGAACACATGTCTGTGAAGCATTAATTCATAAGGATACAACCATCGACCAACAGTTTAAAAAGAAAGACTTTCACGAAAGTACTCTTTTCGATTTAACAAAAGCAGATGACATTTTGATCATTTGTTTACCAATTTCCTTAAGTTACCAAAAGGGGTAAACCGCCGCCTCTTGATGAACTTAAAGGAAAAGTATATCAGTAAATGGCATAATTCTTGGTCTCACTCGACTAAAAAGCGCATTGTTTTTGAGACAGATCCAAGAGCAAATCCGAAAGGAAGTCTCAAGTTCCTACCAAAACAGAAAAAGCCATGGGAATTGACAAGAACTCCGCTTTCGAAGTTGGAGAAAGCGCTAATATGATTGTACCAAACTTTCGAATCTATCTCGCAGAATTGAAGAGGTCAATGTGCAAATGCATATTGCCAATCGCATACCGCCAAGAAGGAGACTAGAAACCCGCCAGTTATTGGACAAGGTTTCTCACATCAGAAGGAACACTCTGATGAAGAAATACTGGATGACGATTCCTTGGAAGCAGCTGTAATGCAGAGGATGTGTCCTAGATGTAGACTAAGCTACAAATGGTTGAAGGGGCTTTCAATTGATGGGAAGCAATAATATAAGGAAGTTCAGAGACGTCCTAAATCAACCAACGCTTACAACAAAAGGCCATACCCGGCTAGTGATAGGCAACGACCATTAGTGGTTGAGCTCGGTTAGCTGAATAAATGCTAAAGGCAAAAGGCCCTTGTATGAGTCTAGGCCACTTAACTACTCTGAGAATGGAGAGCAAACATTCGAAAGAAGATTGGAGAGGAGTTCGGGTTATGGGACTAAAGTTAGAGATTGGCCCCTGCACCAACCTCACAGAGTAGAAAATGGCCACCTCCATCAAAGGCCGTAATCAAGCTCAAGCATGAGACCGTAACCAAGCACTTACCTCCATGGCGGTTTGAAGATGGCTTCGAAGGTGGGAAAAGGTGATTCAACATCTGAATCAGTAAGCTCTTGGGTACCTGGAGTTCCAGATTGGTTTGTAATGCAAAACAAACCTAGGGAATTGTCTGTCAGGAGAGATGTTGGAATCACAGGCAGGATGGTCAAACCTCCTTTGGTGGCTCCGAACAACTAGGTATTGCTGAAACACCTAAAGACAAAGGAGTCAAATATGATTCCAGTTATTTCCAGATCACAAAGGAGGAAGATTCAGCGCAGGTACACCCAGTACCAGCAAGATCTGAAAGAAGGTGGAGAGAGTTCTTCACAGGTCAAGGCAGAAGAAAAGAAAACTTCGAAGTCAGACCATGCTCCAAAACCGACTCTACAAAGTAAAGTGGTTTGTAGCAGAGAACAATTGGCCCAAGTTCATTCTGAACTAAAGGCCAGGGAGAAGTCTAGTTTGGTAGGGCTGGAGAAGGCTCTGATGGAAAGTGATAGCGAAACGGAAGAAGAGATTGGCATGAGCCAAAAGAAGGAAATGGCAGAAGAAGAAATGTTCGAAGCCTTCATGGCTAAACAAACATTTCTGACTGAAGAACCAGTTGAGAAGGATCTTTCGAAGGGATTAGTTATCAATGAAATACCAGAATGCAGCATGGAGGATGCTGCTGAAGACACTGAGCAAAGTAGCCAAGAGGGGAAGAAGGTACAGCCAGCCATCCAGTTTGGCTCATTTTCCCCTGTATCAGTCAACATGGTACACATACTACCTCATGAATTCCAGGCTGAAAATGAGGATCAGGGTGACCAAGACATGGATCCAATTCCTGTATCTAGTGAGGAATCACAAGTGAGTATGGTACAGGATGCTCCTGAAATGGCTATTCCAATGGAAACTGAGTGTGAAAATGAGGAAGAGGTGAGCATCAACCTCTCATATCCTTTTGAATACCCCTCGAATTCCATGACCCAACTGTAGACGTCCCCGAACGCATCCCGGGGGAAGGGAGTGCGAGTCCCCCCCGTTCTGGTTCGATATTGGGTCACTACAGTTCGAAGGACTCAAATGTCACGGTTCTTAATCTTGAACCGAAGAGTCCAAATCCTGTAAATCGTTTTTGAAAACAGATTTTTTTGAAAGAAGTGCCAAACATGGACTGCTTCGCCAAATACAGACTCGCCACCTAAATATTTTAAAATGGGAAATTTAGGAAACCCTGACTCGGTGCCAAAGGCCACGTGTCCGTCATCACCAAAGTTGCCTCGGCTCGGGAACTTGGGTACGATTGGGGAAGGTTACTTCATGAGCACCTCGCCTTGGCCAAAGACCGCCTCTACTAACCATGATATCTGCTTTTGAAAGCATTATGAGTTCTTATCCGGTATTAGCCTAGGTTACTATGTGATGCGACAAAGATACAAGTATAGACCGAATCACTCGAATTGGAACAAAACATTTCATGTTTGTTTGGTTGAAAATGGTTTGATGGTGCTACCCGCAAGTAGGCTAAGACGTGGATTTGCCACCCTCGGGTGGGCTTAGAAAACATGATTTTGCCACTATCTAGTGGGCTTAAAACAAACAATCAATGCATTGTCCCAATTCAAGTAACTCAACCTCCACCCACAGGCATTCAAGGCAGTTATATCACATAAGCACATAGCCTCATGGTAAGCATGCTATTCATGGCAGTCACTCACACGCATGCAAGGATGCTAAAGCATAAAACTCACCGAGTACTCCACGCCAAAAAAAGAAACTCATTAGAAATCATGCATGATCCTAAATATACTGTAATGCCTAATGCAACACATGCGAAGATGCAAACTATAGCAGGCTCGGGTATTCTAAACATGGCATGTGAAATGCAACAACTAACATGTATTCAACTCGGAATTGAAATACAAATGCAGTTTGTATGATGCGCCGAGCCCGGTGCGTGCAAAACAGATGAATGATGCAAACATGCTGTCATACCGTATGCTAATTGAAACATGCCCTATATCTAACCATCATAAGCGGATAAATAAAAGGGAAGAAAGACGTGGGGTTGGAAGACATACATCACACTCACGCACCCTTATTACAGTTATGCCCTCGCGCAGAGGGTCCGAATAAATATACAGTCCGAATGTCCGAAATAATACAGTTCGAATAATAAATATACAAATTAAGTAAGAAAACTGTAAACTGGCATGCAAGCCAGGGGCTGCCTTGACTCCGCTCCGGATAATGAAATGATCCATGTTGGGCTGCCTTGCGCGGAAATCCACTAGGATGCCCCAATTAGCCTCTGTTTGCACTTTTTCTTGAAATGCGTGCCGAGTTCCGAAAAATTGCTGATTCTTCATTTTGCTGCAACAGAGAACAGGAAAGGGGCATAGCAATGTATTTCACAAATATATGCATGCCTCGATCCT
This sequence comes from Camellia lanceoleosa, assembly GCA_025200525.1. Classification (NCBI taxonomy): domain Eukaryota; kingdom Viridiplantae; phylum Streptophyta; class Magnoliopsida; order Ericales; family Theaceae; genus Camellia; species Camellia lanceoleosa. The sequence goes on from CM045767.1 coordinate 171,129,938, forward strand.
CGTGCCACCAATCACGCATCTCGATGCATGATGACCGAGGAACCGAAATGCACAACTCAATATAGGGTGAATGCAGATGAATGCTACAACAAAACCTAACTCCATCATGGGTAATCCGGAGTGTCGGTGACCTGGGAATTGAGACACGTCACCCGAGTATTTAAACGCGTTTCGCTTCGCGTGCCTGCTAACTCCTATTCCGAACATGATGCAATATGCATGATATGCATGAATGCAACTAAAATACAATCCTAGCATGCACAATGCTATGAAAATGAGATGCCTCGAAATGCGTGCACGCAGGCACGCAAACCGAAAAAATGATCCTAAGGCATAAAATGGCATGCACAATGCAAATGGACTTACACTAACATGAGTAGACCTCAGCCACACTCACATAAGAGGCCGGGAGATGAAAAATGAAGTGCCTCGGAATGCGTGCACACGGGCGCGCAAACCGAGGCAATGGCATACGGAATGCAATGGGACTACGATGACATACAGAATGCGAAATGGGCTTACACTAACATGAGTGAGCCTCAGCCTCACTCACATAAGAGGCCGTCGGATAAAAATGAAGTGCCTCGAAATGCGTGCCCGTGGACGCGCAAACCGAGGCAATACGGAATGACACGCGAAATGCAATGATGGGCTTATACCAACATGAGAGGGCCTCAGCCGCACTCACATAGGCTGCCGTCGGATAAAAAATGAAGTGCCTCGAAATGCGTGCACACGGGCGCGCAAACCGAGGCAATACGGAATGAGACGTGAAATGCAATGATGGGCTTATACCAACATGAGAGGGCCTCAGCTGCACTCACATAGGTCATTGCGGATAAAAATGAAGTGTTAAAATGCGTGCTAAGGCACGCAAACCGAGGCAATGGCCCTAAGGCATGAAATGGCATACGGAATGAGACGTGGCATATGGCATATGGAAAGTGCAAATTTCAGCAGCCAAAACGATGCAAAACAGCCCCCGAATTATAGCAAAAGTACACCCGATGCCCGAAATGTTATGCTAAGCACCCGAAATGACTTGTAGCTATGCCAAATATGCAGAATATGGACATGACATGTAAAGAAAGATGCTAGGAAGTCCCCAAACTAGTATTTTTCCAGTACAAAGAATGGCCAAACAACCATCACAAATATGGCAAAAATAGCATGCAAAAATGGGGAAAAAAGGTGGGAATATGAAGCAAGTGATATATAGAATGCTCAAACTGAAAAACACAGTTCTAAAACATTGAAGAGGGTCCAAAAATATGAACATTTACAGCTTATGGAAGCCCTCAAAACAGTGTACAAATATGGCAAGCATAGTATGCAAAATATGGACCAAAAGAGGGCTATAAAGAGAGGTATACCAAGAATTCTCCAAACAGCCTAAGACCCTTAACAAAACATGAATAGTGGGTCATTTTAAGACTATTTCCAGTTCTGATCATGGCCAAAAACAGAAGCAAGATAGGCCTAAAAAATCATGCAAGATATGGACCAAACAGGGGCTATAAAGAGAGGTAATGCATGGAAGCACAAAACAAGTTTGAGCCCTTATACAATATTGTAGAGGACCTCAAAATAAACACATTCACAGTTTATGGCATGCTCCAAAAACAAATACACATAAGCTAAAAATAGCATGCAAGATTATGGCATATAAGGTGGATATTGAAGCAAGTGGTATGTAGAAGCACCAAACAAGGTTGAGCCCTTCTTCAATGTTGTAGAGGGGCTCAAAATAAGCACAAACTCAGTTAGGGTCGGAGCCCAAAGCCACAAGAAAATAGGGTAAAAAAATGAAGCAAAAATAAGCTAGAAAATGGGAAATAGTAACTTACCCTTGAAGACTCAACTTTTGTTGCTTCTTGGCTTGAGTTTGCTACTTCTTAGCCTCTGAAAAACCTTCCCTTACTGCTGGAATGGAAGTGGTGATGGTGAGGCTTGGTGTTGATGAACAAATGGAGCCAAGACTTGAAGATTTTAGAGGTTTTTGGGTAGCAAGATGTAGGCAAATGCAAAAGAGCTCTTCTAGGAAGTTTTTGTAACCCTAGCAAAGGAGTTGGCCAGCTCCTTATATGCACCTAAAAGAGGGTGTAAAAGAGGAGGGAAATGCACCCAAGTGCTTCCCTCCGAAATATCCCCCAGATACAGATATTTTCTGGGGGAAACAGGTATACAGCTGCCATGCACACATCCCAAGGAGCATGGCCGGCACCCCACTTTTGGTGGAGATGGCCGGTCGGCCGGCTACCCTCATGGCCGGCCGGCCAAGGGGTAAAAATGGAACACAAAATTTTCTGGCCGACCACCACTTTTTAGGGTCCTCACAGGTCTCCTCTACAACATCCTACAGCTGGAATTTGGCAACTCTGAAACAGGAGAGACAACAATCCAATTGAAGAAGAGGCTCAAAAATGAAAATGAGAATTTCTGGCCGGCCATGTGTTTTTAAGATCCTCCCAGGTGTGTACAACACAAATATGTGGTTTGGGCTGGAAGAAAATGGCCTTAGGGTGTTCAACATTAGCCCGGAAGTGAGAAAACGACGCTTGAGGGCTCCTAAGGAGATAATCGTTCTTTGAGACAATTACTATCCTCCCACCCTTCAGTGTCCTTCGTAATGATGAAACAGAGGTACCTGCCAAAAATGAACGAAAATCGATGCAAAATGAATGCTCGGGGGCCAGAACACGCAGTTCGGGATCCCAAAACAAAGCCGCCGCACCGAAAGTGGTATTCGCCACGGCGGGTATTCGAGACCCCAAAGTGTCCCCGAAAGGGAGTAAATAAGATGTATGCCAAAACCGGAGGAATCGGAGATGGTTAGGCGGTCTCGAACCGAGGCACACGGCCTGACGGCTCAAAACCGGAACCGGCTCCGAAATGGGCAAATGGCTCGTGACCATTTAAAAATAGCTCGCCATTGAGAGATAGTCTACGAGACTTCTCCCTCCCCTTAGGAAGAAAAACAGAGAAAATCGAGCCTGGTTCGCAAACCGAGGCAAGGCACAAAAAAGCCCGGAAGTCCGGAGGCAGGGCGCGCAGCCGCGACTCTGAAACTTCTGGATGAGCACAACATGAAATATCACTGAGCGCTCAGCCGGCGACGCCTGAGTCTTTAGGTCGGTCAAAAATGGGGTGTCTACACCAACATGTCAAGCCTTTGTACATCAAGGCTTTCTTTGATGGGATACAGCTAAACCGAGTCCTAATAGACAATGGGACAGCGGTAAACTTATTACCGAAATCTTCTTTGAAGAAACTAGGGAAGAAGAATCCCAGGTTGATCCTAACCAGCACAACCATTGCTGGCTTTGCTGGAGATAAGTAGATGGCCCAAGGGATTCTGCCTATTAATTTGAGTGTGGGAACCAGGGATCAGATGACAAAGATTCTTCAGAATCGACAAAGAATGCTAAATATAATGCCTTACTTGGGAGAGATTGGATCCACACTAACAAATGTGTGCCTTCCTCTTTGCATCAGAAGATCATGATGGCCCTCGGTAATGGAGAGACAGAGGAGATTGATGCAGATCCTCAACCCTTCATAGCCTGTGCAGACTTTGCGGAGGCCAAGTAGTATATTGAGGGAGTGACACCACTCAAGATATCGAGGAAAGTGATAGCTCTCGGTACGACCGATGAGGAAGTAACACACAAGCACTTAGTCCAAGAAAGTGCTGATGAAGAGGTTGTCGTGAAAGATGACAATGATGCCTGGTTATAGGCAAAGAAGTGAAGAACGAGAAGCCAAGTCCTTGGCTTTGATTAAATTCTCATCATTGGACATAAAAGCAATAGTCCAGAAAGTACAGAAGCAAGAGAGAGAGGCCATGATAATTGGTCAGAACAAGAGCAAAGAACAGTCAGAAGTTTGACCCTTGGGAAATACTGTGCATTGGACATTGAAACAAAAGTCCAGGAGATACAGGAAGAAGACGTGTTATGGACAGATTTTTTCTATGAGGAAGAGGGCAGAGATGTCGAATTAAAGAACCTAGGAGCAGAACAAGGCGAAAATGTTGCTTCAAAGGTTGAAGAAACCAAAGATGAAGCTTCGATGAATTCTCAGACGCAAGACCCCTTAGAAGAAGTGAATTTAGGGGAAGGTTCTGTGCAGCAGCCCACCTATATAAGTACTTGCTTGAATGTTCTGGACAGAGACCAGTTATTGGTTGTTCTAAAGAAATACAAAGATTGCTTTGCATGGTCTTATAATGAACTACCAGGATTGGATAAATCATTGGTGGAACATAGGCTCCCTATGAAGCCTAATTTCAAGCCATACAAGCAGAAACCAAAAAGGATGAGTCCAGAAGTAATTCAGAAGGTTAAGGAAGAAATTCTTAGACTACTCAAGGCAGACTTTATTAGACTGACGGTATGTTGAATGGCTATCTAATATTGTGCCTCAGAAGTTAAGAAGAATGGCAAAATGAGGGTATGCATCGATTTTAGAAACTTAAATCCAAAGAACTCCTAAAGATGAGTACCCTATGCCTATAGTGGATCTGGCTGGTAGACACTCAAATAGGCATCAAGTTTTATTGATGATGGATGGCCACTCTGGTTATAACCAAATATGCATTGCAGAGGAAGATATCCACAAGACAGTATTCAGATGTCCTGGGAATATTGGCACCTTCGAATGGGTTAAAATGCCATTTGGTCTGAAGAATGCTGGGGCTACATATCAGAGGGCTATGAATACTATCTTTCATGATCTCATTGGAGGGTATCTAGAATGTTATATTGATGACATTGTGGTGAAATCCCAGTCCATGGAGGAGCATTTGTTTTATTTAGAAGCAGCTTTCGAAAGAATGAGGAAGTTCAAGTTGAAACTTAATCCTCTTAAGTATGCTTTTGGTGTATCATCTGGAAACTTCTTGGGTTATGTAGTGCACAAGAAAGGAATACAGATTGATCAGAATAAAGCTAAAGCCATCATTGAAGCTAGGCCTCCATCAAGTAAGAAAGAATTACAAAAGTTCCTAGGGCAGGTTAACTTTCTTCGAAGGTTTATTTCTAATACTGCAGGGAAAACTAAAGTATTTTCTTCCTTGTTAAGGCTAAAAGGTGAAGAGGAATTTGTGTGGACAGCAGAGCATCAAAGTGCTTTCGAAGGTATCAAAGCCTACTTGGCCAAATCTCCAGTGCTGATGCCACCAAAGGGGAACAAGCCTTTGAAGTTGTACATAGCTGCAGCAGAAGATTCATTGAGAGCTTTCTTAGTCCAAGACAACGAAGAAAGCAAAGAGCAAGCTATTTATTACCTTAGTAGGTTTTTAAATCCTTGTGAATGTAAATATTCAGCTGTTGAAAAGCTGTGTCTTGCTTTGTATTTTGCTGCAATGAAATTAAGATATTATCTTTTACCTACAACTGTCTTGGTAATTGCAACCACAAATTTGGTTAAATACATGTTGTCTAGACCTATGTTGAGGGGAAGAATTGGCAAGTGGATACTAGCCTTATCGGAATTTCATTTAGAATATGTCCCTCAAAGAGCAGTAAAAGGGCAAGTTTTAGCCAATTTTCTGGCAGATCATCCATCTCAAACAGAAAGCCAAGAGATAATGGAGCTTGGTATGGTTAATGTTGAGCCATGGTAGATGTGGTTTGATGAATCGAAAGCCAATGGTTTAATTGGAATTGGTGTTGTGATTAAATCTCCACAAGGGGTAGAAACCACACATGGTTTCAGAGTGGATGAAGCCACTTGTTCCAATAACCAGGCCGAATATGAAGCCTTAATAGTAGGACTAGAAATCCTCATTGGATTACAAGTACATGCAGTCGACATATTTGGGGACTCTTAATTGGTGGTTAACCAAGTGAAAGAGATTTTCAAGTGTCAAAGCATAAGCATCCTACCATATTATGTTGTTGCATTACATCTGCTTTCTCAGTTTCAAATAGCAAATGTAACCCATATTCCAAGATTCTTGAATAATAGAGCTAACGACGTGGCTCAAAAAGCTTCGAATTTCAAGAGAAGGGATAATACCCAAAGGGACATAAGCCAAACAACATATCAGAGATTAATACAACCTTTAAATAAAAGGAATGTGATATTGGAAGTCAATCATAATGACTTACAAGAACAAGATTGGAGACATCCAATAATGCAGTATTTGGCTGGTCCATCTTCGAAGGCCAGCAGAAGGGTCAAATTGCAATCCATGCAATATATGGTATATGGTAATGCTCTCTATAAAAGGGGGGGAGATGGCTTATTGCTGGAATGTTTAGGACCAAAAGAAGCATTAACAGCTATGGCTGAGGTTCATGAAGGCATTTGTGGTGCTTATCCACCTGGTTTGAAGATGAGATGGTTGCTTCAAAGGCATTCCTATTATTGGCCAACTATCCTTAAAGACTGCATAGAATATGCAAAGGGTTGCCAGGCATGTCAAAAGCATGGTACAATAAGGCATGTGCCCATAACTGACCTACATGCAGTAGTGAAACCTTGGCCATTCAGAGGATGGGCCATGGATATGATGGGAAAAATACACCCACCTTCTTCGAAGCATCATTGTTTCATTCTAGTGGCCACTGACTACTTCACTAAGTGGGTCAAAGCCAAACCATATAAGGCTGTAGACCAAATAGAGGTCATTGGGTTCATTAAAGACTTGATCCATAGATTTGGCATCCCACAAACCATTACTGTAGATAATGGGACTGTGTTCGATGGGAGAATGGTGAAGTCCTTTGTGGCAGAATTTGGAATTAGCCTTGTTAATTCCACACCCTATTATGCACAAGCCAATGGTCAAGCTGAATCATCCAATAAATCCTTGAAAAAAGGAATACATAAGGTTGTGGAGGATAATTCTAGGGATTGACATAACCTTTTGTTGGATGTTTTGTGAGGATAATCCAAGGTCGAGCACAGGAGTTACTTCTTATGCCTTAGTATATGGGCATGATGCAGTTCTACCTGTGAAAATTAATGTTAAATCTTTGAGGGTAAGATGCCAAGATCAGTTAGATTCTGAGTAATACCATCAAAGTATGTGCTTGGAGTTAGAAGGTATAGATGAAGCCAGGATATTGGCATTAAATAGCATTCTTCTTCAAAAGAAGAAAGCAGCTAAGAATTACAACAAGAAGGTCAAACACATTGGCTTTGATGAAGGTGATTTGGTATGGAAGACAATACTCCCAATAGGAATTAAAAGCCATAAGTTTGGCAAATGGTCACCTAACTGGGAAGGACCATATCAAATTCATAGAGTTCTGCCTTTTGGAGCATACCATTTGAGAAATTTGAATGGGTATGTACATCCCAAAAAGATTAATGGCAGATATTTAAAGCCTTATTTTCCAACCATTTGGGAAACACAAGGAATAAAATAAATATTAAGCACAAAACATAAGACTGCTCAAATGACAAACAAAATTTGTTCTTTTTATAAAGAATTAAATACATTGTGTCACAGATTGGCCCAAAAATCATTACAATGTCTTAATTGTTTTTGTATAGTGGATTTCCTATTACTAAGTGATGGAAACAATTGAATAGCTGCAGCCATGTCTTCTTTTCGATCAGCCAGCTCTTGGTTGGTGATGTGCAATTTGGTATCAGTTCTAATCAAGGCTTGGTTTACTGCGGCCAACTCCTCTTCAAGCTGAGCTTTCTTCTCCAACAGTTGGACTCGAAAGTGAGAGGCAGAAGAGTGTTGTTCCTTAAGCGTTGATACCTCAGTGTGCACTTGGGAAACAAAACTCTGGTCCCTAGCTAGCCTCTCATCCATGATCTTAGCAACATGACAAATGTTGAGATAGAAATCAATAGTAGTCATGACACAGGATAGATGACTTGAGACATTCATGCCAGATTTCGGTAATCTTCTGACATTGAAGGAACCCATTCTCGATGATAGGCCTTTGTAGAGCTTGAAGGGATCCTCGAAAAAAGTCGGCATTCTGGCATACGTCCAGATCTATTAAAGGTGTAGAAGGCTTGCTGCTGGAGGAAGGAAGACTCTCAAAAATTTCCAGTAAGGAGTCAGCCAAAATTAATGGCTAAGCTTCAGTACTAAATGTTGGAGAAGTAGAAGGTATGTCGAAGAGACTAGCTAGTCTTCCTTCGAAGATGTCTACCTCATCCCTGGACATGAAGGGCATAGAGAGTGTTGTGGTGGAAGACACAGGGGACTGCATGGGGATGAGAGAAATGGATGGAGCATCTTTGGCAGCCTCTATGGTCTTAGCCACCAACGAATCAAGTGAAGAGGGGCTGGAAGTAGGCATAGGTGATAAACCATGAATTGGATAACTACCAGCACCCTCTGTGGAAGAATCAACTACCATTGGGGTTGGAGTTGCAGTTGGAGTTTCTGTGAAGGAAGGAGGAAGAGCAAGGCTCGAAGGAAATGTGGACTGAGGTAGGTCAAAGGCCAAAAAAGGGAGATATGGCTCTAAGCCAAGGAAAAGAGACGCAGGGATACTTGGACTCAAAGAAGGCGTATCAAATGTAGGCTTGGAGAGTGGGAGCATGATTTGGATAGTTTTCACATGTTGCATCTGGTCAACTTCAACTTCAACTGGAATAGGCTTCATGGGGAAGATATTTGTTGCTGCAAAAGGAAGAAATGCAGAGCAATGTCAAACTTCAATACAAAAGCTAATGAAGGAAAAACAGCAGAAACATGAAAGAAATTACTTGTTTCAGAAGTGTTGACACTGATGGGAGAAGCTGAAGGAATAATGCTCGATAGTTTGTTGTCTTCGTGCAGCTTCTCTTTGTAATGCATCAGCAGCAGCAGCTTCATCTCTCGAAACCTGTCGCTGCCTCTCAAATTCTCAAAAACAATTATTGCCTTGGAATGTTCCTGTTCTACTGTTTGGACAGCTGCTTCATGAAGCGGATCCCCACCCAAGTCTGCAGCAGAAACAATCACCTTCTTCCTTTTCCTCCTTGGTGGTGATACTACTGGTTCCTTTTCGATCTCTCTCTCTTCAATTTGGAGTTCAGATTTTTCAGAGGTTAGTTCTTTCTCCATTACTATAATGTTTGCCTTGAGAGAAGGGTGCTCAATTGTATCAGAAGGGGAGGCAGCCACCTTTTTTCTCTTTGTTCTTTGTAAGGGTACTTCTTTCTCTTGTTCAACCGCTTCTTCTCCCAAAGATTCAGATTCTTCAGAAGGGAGGATCAGTTTCCTTTTTTGTTTCTGTTGTTGTTTCTTTTTAAGAATAGCTAAAGTTTCAGCTCTCTTCGGAGATTCTTCTTGCGGGGACCCTGCACCAAAGAACATAAGTATAAAGGAAACAAACAAAAGATTCAAGAGGAAAAAAGAGAAAAATTTGAAAGTATATACCTTTCTTTGAAGCAGCCCGAGTGGTTCTCGAAGGAGTTGAGGTAGCAGGAATGGACTGAGCTGTAGGAGGTACAGTGGAGGAAGGGACAGTTTCAGCTCCTTTGGGCTTGGACACATCTAACACCTCCAGTAGGTTTTTAGGTGAAATGGCTAAATAGAATTCCATATTACTTTCCCACCACTGTTGGTATCTCTTCAATGCAGTTCCTCCAGGAATGAAAGGAGTGTACTCAAATCTAGCCAAGTCATCCATGAATTTGAAGGTTGCCTCATCTAGCCTTGATTTCCTAACCTTCAGATCTCTCCTGGTAAGGCTCAGATTGGTGTTGCTACAGAGAGGTATTGGGACCCTTTGTGTAAAACCAAATTGTCTAGCAAATTGAGCAGGACAATAAGGTTCAACTATACATTTATAAGCTCTGGGGCTTGTGGTCCCAATAAACAGCTCCCTAGGAAGCAGAAGAGAGGCCCATATATCTTTGTGAATAGGCGAAGCACAGAGCCTGTCACTTAAAAAGTGACTCAACCAAGTTGGACCTATGTTGGTCTCGAAGGGACGGAAGCGGTGAATAGGAAGTTCGGCTGGTAGTTGATGAAAGAAAGAGAAATAAAAGACAAAAGAAGAAGGATAAAGGAAAGCATTGGCTAGTCTTATGCCATGGGTAAGAGAGTGTAATCCAGAAAATTTAAGGCATTTGGATTGTAATTCAGTAAAATAGGCAAAAAGCCAAAGTTGAAGGATCCAGAATGGCCCCCCTTGATTAGCATCTAAGGGCTTCTCACAAAAGAGGGAACAAACTCTGTATACATGACCTAGAATATATGGGGCTAAGGCTACCCTTTTGTGCAAAACAAAGGCTTTGGCAAGAGGAGCAAATTCAGGCATAATTCTTTGAGAGGAGGTGCAGACGAGGAATTTGCAAAGCCAGTATAACAAGAAGGAAAAGAACTCCCTATCGATTCGGGCCCTCTTTTTATTTTCACTTTAAAAAATCATCAGAAGATAAGTTAAGAGGGAGGAGAAAGAGACTGTTAAATCAGTGGAAAATCGGTGTAATAATGGTACCAATAGGGGATACTCCTAGTAGATGGAAAATATCAAGAACAGTAGGAGCTATCATCCCACATCTAAATTGAAAGAAATTGAAGATAGGGTTCCAAAAACATAAAGCAGCAAGGACTAAGAAAGGGTCCTCCAAGATAGTTACCCTAGATAGTCGGAGAGCATCGAGAAGGCAGAGCTCTTGAAGGTCCAGTGTCCTCGCAGAAATGACCCGATCATACCACTCTTGCCACTCCGGTCTCATGGTGGGCCAACATCGGTGGGGGCGATTGATTCTCCAGTTCCTCCAATCAAGACCACCTTCATAAAGGAGACATTGGTTTTCCAGACGAGGACATAGGGCTGGGAGCTCAAGGGGGATCTCCTTGAAGATTGGCCCAAGCACGTAGTCTTGTCGCTCATGACGACGAGGGACAAAGATACGCCCGTCAATGGCGCTTTTTCCCCCAGCTTTGTACTTCTCACACTCTACGTCGATGAGCCTTTTCAAGGCTACAGATGAGCTCACACGTTCTATGATTGGCACTTCTGGTGAAGAAGAAGCCATGGATGGTACGATGTTCGAAAAGGAAAGGGGGAAGTAAAAAGAAGTGAAAGATATGAGGGTTTGAACGTTAAAAGAGCAAGTGATTTCAGAAACACGAAGCAAGAAGGTTTTTAAAGAAAAGCTTTTTGTGTTTGGAAATATATTGCATAAGTCGTTAAGTACTAAAAGTACGAATACGAGGAGGCTCTTCTAATGTTGATAGTTTTGGAGGGAAAAAGCACATTCCGGATATTGACGCCAGCTTCGAAGCAAGATATTTGGCTTCGAAATGAGATTTTGGCGCCAAAAAATCAAATAACAACGGCTTCGAAATACATAAGTCGGCTTCGAAGCGTATTACATGCTTAAAATTGCTAGAATGCTCGAATATTGGTCTACTTCAAAAGGTTTAAAGACCTGTTTGAGGATCATTAAGTAACGACCTTTGGAGCAATTCCTTGGATCCTCTAAGGATGAGCACTGTTCGAAGCATTAAAACCAATCGTTGGTTTTTATATATATAAGAAGGAATTGCTTTTTGAACCAAAAACAGTGTGGATTACTCTTCGAAGCAAAATAGTCAATTTGAAATTGATTGGTTATATTAACCATGACCATATATTGGTTATAGTTAGTTTTGAGGAGTAATGTTGTTAAAATTCAAAGCATTAATTCCAGATGATATCAGCCAGAATTGTCAACTATACTCCATAAATTAGAAAAAGACATGTTGGTTCTTTTAGCGTTTTATTAAACAATTGAGTCCAGATTCGAAGGATGAGATTGTTCAATTCGAAGCTATAAGTTGGCTTTTGAAGACAAAACGAAACAGAGTCAAACAATGTCAAATACAGAAAGACTTTGTTTGTATTGAAGCCAAGGCAATTACATTAAGTAATCTTATTTGGGTACAAATTCAAGCTCATAAAAATAAAGAATAGAATAAATAACAAGATCATGGAACTTTGTCCAACAATGATCAATGAATATTTGTTCTTTCTTTATTATATCTTCTATCTCCTCTAATGTTGGCTGCATAAGTTGGTGTGCTCTCACTTCATAGTAGAGCTCCTCAGCCTTTGTTTTGAAAGCCTCTTCCCTCAATTTTTGTTCCAACTCATCTATAACTAAATCATCCCAATACGCAGAATCTTTATTTTTGAAGTCATCGAAATCTTCGATGAAGTTTTCTGCTTCGTACTGGGCATGAATTCGGAGAGATGAAAGTTGATCCAAACATTGGATGGTGACCTTGGAATTCCGATGCCAGTGGAGGAGTACTGGAAGTTGGTCCAAGAACATGTGAAGTTCTGCTTGGGCAATGGGATTAAGGACATGACCCCTAGTCAAAATATCACAAGCCCATCGAAAGTTCTTGAAAGGGATGTCATCCTCAAGAATATTAAAGGGCAAGTGAGAGAAAGCCGCAAGCAGAAGTTGAGCTTGTTTCCGCTCAGCTGAAGTTGGGGATGATGGAGGTTTGTAAGGTGGAAAGATTTTGTCCATGGAAAAGGCAAGCCTTAATTTCTCTGTCCAGGAAAGAGTGAGAGGAGAAGAAGGAGTAGATGGTTCGCTCGGAAGATGGAGAAGGTGTGGATGCTTCTATTGAAGATGGAGAAGAAGAAGTGGATGCTTCGTTAGGGGAGATGGCACGGAGCGGAAGGAACAAAGGCATTAATGTAGTCAAGCACCGAAGAGCAAATCTTCGCCTTCTTGGCTAAAAATGAAGGTATACCCTTGTGATTTTTCCAGACACCGGGCTGTGTGCATTATCCTTGTGGGCATAGAGGATGTGTACCAAGCCACAAGCAAATTCTCCTCCAAATGCGTCGAAGGTCAATGGGCACATAAGGATAGACCACCGAAGCCGAGCGTAAGAAGGAAAATCTAAAGGGTCAAGAACTCAACAAAATGGTGATTAATTGCTCCTCAAGTCTTAGGACTCAGTCTTGACCGGCAGTCCATCCGGAAACCCCGTAAGATGAAGAAGTTGTAGCTTCATCCCAAGCGAAGTTTGTGAAGAACTTCCCAAGTCCATATTTGCATCTTGTTGAAGCGAGGGCTTGAGAGCAGTTCTTTCAAAGTACAAGGGGAGTTAAGAGGAAGATCTTTTTGTATCTGTAAATTTGTAAACCAAAGGATTAAGGGCAATGTGTTCGTAGTCCAAAGGTTGATAATCTGCGAAAGCCTCCATGACCTGAATATAGAAGGGCAGGTAAAGGTGGCTAATGAATGCATGGAGATTCTTTCGAGGGGAAACAGCATTACTCAATGGCTCTTCGTATGCTTGATCAATAGAGTGAGAAGTTGATTGAGCCATAGTCCGTTCGAATGCTAAAGGTATTGGAATGTTCAAAATAAGTTGAGAGTTAATGCAAATGATCACTAAATAGGTGACGGTTGTGCTTCCTGAAGATGGATTCCTTGCACGTTCCAAAAGCGCGGGAAAAGCTTTTGATCCACTAATATCTCCAAGTATTGGGTATATTAGTGCGGGGGGTAATGTTGGCTACATATTTTGTAAAAGTCAAATCACAGTTTGACACATGGCAGAATAAGGGTATTATGGGAAGATAATTCAGGTCCTCGATCCTGATCGAACACGTGGCAATGAACATTGGTTCTCACGTGATCTGAGTAGCACTAGATCAAGAAAGAGATACAAAATGACGGGCTTCAACGGTTACTCATATTCAAATTCAAATACGGAGGGAAGTTCAATCAGAAGAAATGGCGAGTGAGACTACTTTTAAGGCAAAGATGATCACGACATGGAGGAGTAGTTCGACGGTTTGAAGTGCAATTCAAGGTCATCTTTGACAAATATAAATAGCAGGGAAGTCCTCAGAAAAGACCCCCAGACTCAGATCATACAAACCAGTTTTTACTTCATATTTTCCTTTCCAGTTTTACATTTCTTGTTCTTTAAATACTTGCACTTTAAATATCCGCACTGCACTTCGATTCATAGGAGTAGATTCAAATAGATTCAAGTAGACTGTCGCTGTAAACCTCTTCGAGGCTGAGTTTGGATTATTGTAAGTGTTCATTTTAATGAAATACTTCGATTGTTCTTTATATTAACTGTTATTTCTCTTAATTTCTCCTAAGTCAAGCCACCAGTAAAAGTCCTCTTCATTGAGGCTGAAAGAACTAAAACACAATCGTCTGACAATTGGTTGGTAATTATAATTTCTGTAAGGACTGATTGATCCTTGCTGGCACGCTCGCATTTACAAAAATACCCTTCGAAAAGTCAAAAAGCCAACACACATAGTGCGAAAATCCAAAAATAAATAACGTAAAATACATATTTTTATTTAAAAGAGATGACAACATGATTTTTTTCAAAAAAGATAACTAAGTGTTATATGAATAAAATCTCAAGATAACTTAATATAATTATGTTAAAACTCTATGACTTATCATATTTTTTAAAACATAAAAAAAAAAAAATTTAATATAAATTATGTTTTTTTTAAAATAAAAAAATTATATAAATTAACTTATAAATATTATCAAATATCTCATATATCTCATCTAGTACAATGTGAAGATCATGAGAAACAACAATCATATTAAACAATTTTAAAAACAAGATCTAAAGCAAGCATCTAGTAAAATGGGCCTTGTGTTGACCAAATCAGATCATCCCCGTGCTTTCACTGCTTTCGTGTTTTCAAGACCCCACGAGTGTGTGTTTTTGTTTTTGTGTTTGTGTTTTTGGTAAAGATGAGTAACATAACTTTTCTGTTTCCAAAGTCCATAATATGTCTTCAATTAAACTTTCAAAACATCTCTCTATGCTTCTCCAATCTCAAGATCCCATAATTACATGTCAAAAAAATTATTAGTTATTTTAACAATCCCTAAAACTATGTGTATATATTTGTTGAAAGTTTATCATACGATGCACCTTATTTTTACTAAGTCATCCAAACTTAATTTATAAAGTCTAAAAATATCTCCACTTGAAACTTATTAATTTTAAGTTGGATGTCTTCAAAATTATTACACGGTATTAGAGCCGCGTTTTGATTGTTTCACAAGTCAAGTCTTTGCTTTAATTTTGTTTCTCTTATTTTGTCCATTTTTTCATTAGTTCTATATACAATCAAGACCTACATGAGAAACATAATTTTAAATCGAAATATGCATTAGTATCGGAGAGACGGTTATATATTGAGTAATCAATATTGAACAATATATATCTGTTGATATATCAATGAATATCAATATCAAATGTTTAAAATCTCATTACGCATAATCTAATACGATACATATCAATCTATATTTAAAATAAGTAAAAAATGTTGGAGACTACTAGAATGATCATAAGTTGTATAGAATAGCAGACAAGTAGGGCAGCTTGGTAAATAATTACTATTGATTGATTCAAAGAAGTGAACAATTAATATTGAGTAGGTCAAGGTCTTGATTTGTACTGCAATGCAATGAATCAATCTTCTTACATTTACTATAATGATGCGGTGAATGTTCCATTGGGTCTTGAGGTCCTCTCAATTCATTCTATTTGCATACAATGTCACATGCCCACTGATCTCATCCCAATACAAAGCTCTCATCTATCATGGTTCCACAAAAATATTCATCATGTTTGTTTCTAGTTTTTTAAAAATACCTTTCAAAAAATTTTATTTATTTATTTTTCGTATTTTTTTTCTAAATTTTTTTAATATTTTAAGCAATTTTTTTTTTTTAATTTTTAAACACACCTAACATAAATACATTTAAAAAGTATAATTTTCGTGAAAAACATATTTAAAAAATTCACTAAATACCAAAAATATAAAAAAAATTAAAAATTCAGTATATTTTTCATATTTTCATGTATTTATTAATTTTTTAAAATATTTTTTCACAAATATTTTACTTTTTAGATACGTCTAAGTAATATGCATCTAAAAAAGTAAAAAAATGCTTAAAATTTTAAAAATATTCACTAAAAACAAAGAAAAACTCAGTTTTCAAAAAATTGAATTCAGAAAACTGAAACCAAACACACTGATTGGTTTTGTTTGGTTGAGTTTTTAAAATTTGTTTATAAATTTTTTTCAAAAAATTACAAGTTAGATTAATAAAAGTAAACACTAAAAAATTTATTTTTGAACTTTTTAAATTAGTTTGTTCAGAAAAAGAAAAAATTATATGAAAATAATGGTTTTATTTTTTTATTTTTTTCACCAAACTAATTTTTAAAAAAATTTCATAAACAAATTCTAAAAATTAAACCAGATAGAGCCATTAACACTGATTGTCTTTCTTTTGATGATATATCATATTGTGGTGAAATGGTCACCTGCTCATCAACTTTGAAACAAAGGTATATATAGTGGTTAATTATTCATCTCTAAATGCTCAAACACAATCTTACTTTATTCAAAATGGAGTGAATTCTTAAATTATGGTGTGAAAAAAATTTGGCCACACTCCGTATAGTTTGATGGGGCCAGTGAACCTGAACTGTGATAGAATGTTTGTTACTTGTGATCAGTTGGCATTCTGAGGTCTCGTTTGGGAAAATTATTTTAGTGACATTTTGATTTTTTACTAAAAGATGTGTAAAAAAGTAAAGAAAGTGATGTGATAACTTATAATAACTTTTTGATTAAAATGTATAGTTGACAAACGATACCTTAAGTTAGTATTTAACTACATACACATAAACTTGTAGTACCTAATTCATTGAGAATATGCCCTTATATAGAGAACGGATGTTTCTTTGCCAAATAAATCATTATGTTCTTGGTAGAATTGTACTCCTAATTCGGTAATTATTTAGATGTGATGTGTCTTTTACTTTCATGATTAGTCGATATTGTTTAGTTACAATCATTAAAAAATTTTAGTCTTCTTTTTAATTATTTTTACCTTTTATTCTAATTTTGATCAGACATCCAACTACATGTCATGTCAACAAATTATCTTCCAGAAATTACCAATCAATCATTTATTATAAGTTATATCAAATTCAAATGAAATGGCTCATTAAAGATACGCAAGAACAATCAAGTCTTGTGTCCTACAACTTATTCGACAAAATTGAGTACATCTTCTTTAGGGGGGAGAGAGAGAGGAGAAGCTTATTATGTATGTATCCAAACTACTTCTAGGCTGTTTTGGTAGTGTGTTGTAGCCAAACACAACCCTGAACTATTACCAATGAGAATTGAGGATTGAGATTTCGTTTTGGGAATTGACTTTTTACCAAAAAAAAAAAGAAAAAAATAATTTTTATAAAATGACATATTAAAAAATTGAGAAAATAAATAAATTTTTATATAAATTTTTAAATAAGGAGAAGGAATATAGTAAGCCAAAATGCATTTATCAGTTCACTTGCCAAAAGTTGTCAAGGAACAGGAGAAGGTCTGAGTACCGACATAAAGATTTTAGTTTCACATCCTATTACATCCACATCCATATTCCATTATTAGAATTGTGTTTAATAACTTTGTACTGTATTATAGAATTATTTTTGTTTTTATTTTACCCATTCAATTAAATCAAATTCTTTACTTTTTAAGTCGGTTTAGATTAGATAATTTTATAATTTAAAATTAAAAAATAGCAAATGACAAGACAATTCAATTTTTATAACCTATTTTTGATAAAATTTAATATTTTTATTTTAGTGAACATTTAAATTTTTTTTGGATAAATTACACTGGCCTCCTTTGAGGTTTGAAAAAAATTCAGTAAGTCTCACAATTTTGACATAATTACATTAAACTCCCTTATAATTTTAATTTATTTAACACTTAGCCTCATTTTTATCAATAATTAATTAGTTATATGGATAAAAAAAATAATATTATCATCTATTTTGTACGAAAATGTATATCTTACGTTATTTATTTTTATATTTTCGCAACATTTGTAGTAGTTTCGGTCAATTTAACCTTATTAAAAGGGAGGTTAATATAATTATGTCAAAATTGTGAAATTTACTATATTTTTTTTTTCCAAACCTCAAGAAAAGTCATAGTAATTTACCCCAAAAACATTCAGGGTCATCCACTCTACACAGATTTAAGAATTAAAATGAAAGAACAAAATATAAAATTAACTAAAACAAAAAAGTCACTTTATAAGTCAGTGTTAAAGAAAGTTTGTATAAGACTTGTTAAAACTGAATTTGAAAGGACAAGATATACGTAACCTTATTCAAAATTCGAAAGAGGCTTTTATTATAATTTTCTTGGACTTCTTTTTTTTTTAAATAAGATAACAGTTATTGTGCTGATTAGACTATGTATTAGTACTGTAGAGAGAGAGAGAGAGAGAGAGAGAGAGAGGGGGAAGTGGAAGAGAGGGAGGGAGAGAGAGAGAATGGTAGTTAGGGCAAAGGGAAGAGTAGGGAGCATACATTGGTATGTATAAATGTATGAATGTAATATAAAATCGAAGAAGGGTGGAGAGATTATTGGATACGGACACTTGTTTGTTTCTCTCTCTCTCTCTCTCTCTCAGCATTGTACTTTTGGGCCAAGCCGACCACTGCTCACTTACCAAAGGAAATGCTGGGATAGATTGCCACTTCTACTTGCTTCTTGTCCCTCCCCCCTAGTTTTTATTTTATTTATTTTTTAATTTTATTTAAATTTTATGTATTGAGAGAGAGATAGAGAGAGAATACTTTATGTGGCAGTCTCTTGGTATGGTAGGGATGGGAGACAACTTCCCATGAAATTATATGAAGTGGTGTCTGAGGTCTTTAATTGCTTTTACTAGACAGGTAAATGTTAAAAATAAAAGTTAGATTCTTGTACCAAGTTCTTATGAAGAGAACTATTAGACATCACCAATTTCATTTGTTGGCATTGCAAGAGAGAGAGAGAGAGAGTAGGAAAAGGATAAAGATATTTTGATCAATAGGAAAGCACCTTTCATTTGCTTAATATTTTATTCAATAATGATAAGTGCATGTCTAAGGTTTTTATTTTGTGATGGGATTCTCTCCTTATTGATGGGAAGAGTCAATCTTTTGTAAAAGGGAATAGGTGTTGGATTCTGTCTAATTAGTATCTAACTAGCGATGTATTGTTGGGTTTAGTAGACTCATCGAGATAATGTGGATATGTTAATCTGCTTTGTAAAGTATTTATGTAAAAAATTAAAATAATTAAATATTAGTAGCAACATGATCAAGAAGCTCTTGTCTGTATTGTTCTGTTAGTCTTGTCTGTTAGTCTGCTGTGCTGATCAAGAAGCTCTGTTTTTGGTGTGTGAGGAAGCTCTTCTTTGATGTTTTTTGGTTGTTTTGTTGTATTCTGCTTAGTTGGGTCTGCTCTTCGGTTGCCTTTCTTGTCTGTTTTTTTTCCTTTGCTTGCTTGTTGGCTTCTTACCAACTAGAGCTTGGAGCTTGCGTTAGCTCCAAGCTTCTCTTTATTGATGTATTATTCCATACTTTGTATGCTTCATCAATAAAGATTTCTTTTGCCGTTCGAAAAAAATATATATAAAAAATAGATGGTCTATTCTCAAACTCATACTTGCCATTCGAACCCATTTTTTTCATGAAAATACACATGGTTCATAAACTATGCATTCTATGTCATTTTGATCCCTGGAATTTAAAAAAATTGTCACCTTAATTTCTAAGCATTGATGAAGAATATGAAGCATATTTGAGGAATGTTTAGTAGGAGTGGGTGGTTGGATCAAGTTCGGGATCAACTTACACTACATAATAACAGTATATGTCGTTCTAAATTCAATCTGACTTTGCCCTATATCGGATCTAATACACGCATTCTAAGTATGACTCTAATTTTTTTATAAAAAAAAATAAATAAAGTCTGCCCACTTAACTCAACATATACGGACTATTGATTTTTTTTAAAATCTTAAAGGGTTAATAAATGAAATTAGGTCTTTTAATGATTATTTGAAATTGATCCATTAACAAAATTCAATTGCAAATAAAATTTGATTTTTTAACAAATGCTTTAATTGAAGCCAAAAGAAACATTTACACATTTTGCTTATTGTTTTAGTTTATTACGTTACTATCTAATATTAATTTTTGAAATAAAATTTTATAAATAGCCCGGCCAAGCAAGGTTATAATTTTTTCATTCAAGCCTAACCCAAAAAATAAATAAACTCAAAATTTTAGCCCATTCTGACATTATGGGTAAATATACTTATCCAAACTCCAAAATTTTGAGTTGGGTTTGGCAAACCATCTTGTTGGGGCTAGGGCTGCAAACGAGCCGAGCCGAGCCGAGCCGAGCTTTAGTGTGTTTGGGCTTGTTTATTAAGATTTTAACGAGCTCGAGCTCGAGCTCGAGCTCGAGCTGAATAAAAATTTAACGAACCGAGCTCGAGCCGAGTTGGCTTAGGCTCGACTCGAGCTCGAGCCTGTTCACGAACCTTAACGAGCTAAAAAATTTATAAATTCATACTTGCATGTGAGACTAAAGTTACAATTAAAACTTTGATTATACAATTATATATACAATATATATGAACATACTAAAAAAAAGTTCATATTTTACTAAAATAATAATATCTACTACCACTATTATATAAATATACTATCTATAGGTAAGTATTATTTACATTTATATTTTTAAATATATAAATAGCATATTTCTCTTATTTTTATACATAATTTTATATTATTTAATATATAAATAATAAATATTAAACGAGCCGAGCTTTAGACTGTTTGGGCTTGTTTATTAAAAATTTAACGAGCTCGAGCTCGAGCTCGAACGGCCAAAAAAATTAACGAACCGAGTTCGAACGAGCTCTTACCGAGCCGAGCTCGAGCTTGTTCATGAACGACTCTGTTCATTTGCAGCCCTAGTTGGGCCCATCCGGTATAGGGATTAGATTGACAAAAGTAAAAGTTTAGAGAGGCGAGAGTAACACAAAATACATATTTTATTGATTGTAGAAGAATTTATTATTATCCTGTTAACGATTTGAATTTTTCAAATTAAAAAAAGTGGCAACCAAAACCCAAGTGTTTGATACGTACAGAAAAATGGTAAAATTCTCTTTTTAATTTTCATTTATTGACCAAGTTGAGGTCAACATATAGAAAGAGAAAGAAAACTATATTTTACTATTTTTCTTATGATGTGATAATATTTTTATTTTTATTTTTTTAAATTAAAATTTATTTTTATGAATATTTTATTTAAAATTGAAAATTATAATTCAGACACCAATTTGTATGTAATTTTATTTGATTTTTATTTTTTGCTGTTTGTGTAGCATCATTCTATACAAAATATATGTTACCTTATTATTATCATCCGAAGCTACACATATGCATGTGAAAGAAATATTTGGGGCTTCACTGTAGCATACCAGTATTTTTCTAATTGGGTCAGCTCAAATGGTAAATTGCCTAAGTTCTATCTCAAAAGTATTGGGGTTGTTTGGGATGATCTAAATAAGTGTACTTTTGTCTTTTTATGAAAAGATATGCAGAAAAGTAGAGAGGTGATGTGATGAAAAAAAGATAAAAAAATAAAAAGATGAATTATTTTAAAGTTGCCAAACTTAAACTTAATATCATACGTGTTTTAAAATATAAGACGAATAGATGTCGTGAGTTCGCACTCTGGGGTGATTTTAAAAAATCCTCCCTAAGATAGATTCTCAGTTATTTATTTATTTTTTAAAAACAAATTTTTTTCTTGATTTGGTTATATTTTGGATAAATAATATTCGATTTTTGTTTTATTTAATCAATATTAGATTAATAGATTCTTCTTCGTTATTTTTCACTGTGATTTTATCTTTCTTTCCCCCTAACTTTATTACTTCCTTTTAATTAATTTGTTAGGGTGCAATCAGTCTCCACTCTCCAGACTCTCTCTCTACCATCCACTCTTCATTCATCTACTCTCTCTCTCTCTCTCTCTCTCTCTCTCTCTCTATAAAAGCAAAACCATCCATCCAACCATCCTCCCCTCTCTCTCACCTTTTCAACCATGGCTGACCCCTACTCAAATTTCTACTCTCAATGGTTCAAATTCAACCCTCTCTATCTCCCTTCTCCAAACCCCCCTCCTCCTCAACTTCCTCAACCTCCCTCCTCTACCCAAAACTTCTACTCATCAAATGGTTTTTTCAACCTCAACAACCCCATTCCCTACCAAACCCCACCTCCCTCTCCTCCTCTCAAAGAAGCCCTACCTCTCCTTAGCCTAAGCCCATCAAGACATGATGCTCAAGAACCCTCTTGTACTTCCATGGATGTGGACAAGAAAAAGCTCAGGCTAGAAAGCCAAAGCCTCTTCTCATCAAGTAGTACTAGAGCTGGTGATGATGATGATGGTGATGAAGATGATGATGGTGAAACTGTTACTGTAGCACTTCACATAGGGCTACCAAACCCTAGTGCTTCTGATCTAGCCTCTATGCTCTCGTCTTCTTCTACTGAAATCACTGATGATCATAAAGATGGAGATGGTGGTGGTGATGTTTCTGGGTACCCTATGAATAGACTCAACAAGGGACAGTATTGGATCCCTACCCCTTCTCAGATTCTCATTGGTCCTACACAGTTCTCATGTCCTGTTTGCTACAAGACCTTCAACAGATACAACAACATGCAGGTAAGTTTTTATCACATCAAACCATGATTCAAAAAACTTTCTTTTATCATCTCTATCCTGTTTCTTACTCAACTTCTTTTTTCCAATTGAAGAAATCCTGCGTGGGTTGGACCTTGAGTTTTAAATATCGGCCAACATGTATTGAGAATTTGAATTTTCACTATTATTATTCAATGATATATTGGGTGATACTGTTCAAAACAAGCACCATATCGCCTATACATATCTTAATACCATTATAACAACATGGCCTCAACTCAATAGCTTCCTAGGTTGATCTTGATTTTTTATTGTTATCCTAATTATTTTTATTAAGAAAAAAAAGGTGAATTTATCATGTGGGTATTCTATTTTGTTTCTTGAAATTATTATATATATATATATATTGTTTAGTTCCTTTTAAAAAATAAAAAAAATTTGCATGGTTAATGGGTTTTGGGATTGTGAATATGTCAATTCTGAGTCTGAGTAAAGTTGAGTACACCCTTCATTTATGTTGATTGAACAACACAGGCAATGTTCCTTATGCTTTTAGTAGACTTGAAGTCTGTGCTTTGCTCAACTCATTTGACCAGGTGTGTGTTGAACTGAAAATTTCTCAGTGTTGCTCAGATGATCACCATCAAGGAACAGAATTTCTTCTATGTCAACACTTTCAGTCTGCAACTCAAAAAATAAAAAATAAAAAATAGCAGTTTACAGACATGAAAAGTCCATGCACAAGTTATTTCACCCCCTTCTTATCTTCTCAGACAAGACATCTCTCTCCTAAAACTCAACTTGAACCTTATTTATATATATATATATATATATATTCTTTTTAAAGCACATCTTTCTCTTTCTTTTCCTCTAATCCTAAAGAGACATAGAACCTAGCAATCCATAAATATTAGTAGATGGAGAACAAAGAGAAGTCTTCCTATCAGAACAACTCTCGAAGAACACCAATTTGAGGAATAAATATATTCAAGTTGTTCAACAACAGAAATCTAAAGGGCATAATACAACCCTTCCTTTAATTCCTTTGCTCTCTAGCTCTTCTTTAGTGTTCTCACATTTCAACTTAATTTATATCAAAAGAGTAATGCTACATACCTAGAATCCGTGCACAGAAAAATAGTTAGAAAAAACAATAATCTAGACACACATCTGTGGGTTATTTTTTAATGAATTTTCTAAATTTTTGCAATATGAATTATGGGTTTAATTTAAAATTTTGTAGATGCATATGTGGGGGCATGGATCACAGTATAGGAAAGGGCCAGAATCTTTAAGGGGGACTCAACCAACAGGCATGCTGAGGCTTCCTTGCTATTGTTGTGCACCAGGGTGCAGGAACAACATTGATCACCCACGGTCGAAGCCGCTTAAAGATTTCAGAACCCTTCAAACTCACTACAAGAGGAAGCATGGAATCAAGCCTTTCATGTGTAGAAAATGTGGCAAGGCCTTTGCTGTGAGGGGGGATTGGAGGACCCATGAGAAGAATTGTGGGAAGCTTTGGTATTGCATTTGTGGATCTGATTTCAAGCACAAGAGGTCTCTTAAAGACCATATTAAGGCCTTTGGACATGGCCATGGAGCTTTTGGCATCGATGGCGGCTTTGAGGAAGAGGATGAACCAGCATCAGAAGTTGAACAAGATGATGATTCCATGCAGTGAGTGATGATGATACAAGAAGAACTGGGGACAACATTTTAGTGAAGTTTCTTACTTCATGTGAGTCCTTTTCTAAGTACAATAGTTTGCAAGAAGTTTAAGAACACAAAACTAAATATAAAACCGGACACAGAAAATATTTAAATAGATAGTATTTTACAAAAGATTTGTTAGAGGGGCCTGCTCTATCTACATGTTCTCTGTGTTTGATTTTGTGTTTCATTTATGTGTTCTTAGACTTATTTGAATAGTTTAAGCATGAATATACTCGTGAGAACCACTTTCTTTTCTTTTTTCTTTTTTTTTCTTTTTTTAGTCTTTTCCTTGACAATGTAGGATCCAAAACACATTATTCATCCTAGATCGTGTTCTCCTAAATCCATTTTACTTGCAGCTCATTATGATGGTTTCCTTCCCTTTTAATGCTTTCACTTTCTTTGATTTGTGTAATATTTTGATGAGAAAATCTGTTATTAAAACCAATGTTGTTGCCAATCTAGGAATTAGAAACAAAACAATATGGGCAATGGACATGGGAGACATAGCCCCTTAAATTAAGGCAAAGTTTGGCCAAAGTGGTCTGGTATTCTGAATGAAACATCTAAGGATTAGGAGATACCTAATGAGACATTAGTTATGTGTATGTCAAATTCACTTCATTTAGATTCAATAGGCATTTGAGTTTTAGAGATTTTGTGGAAAGAAAACATTTGGAGAACCTATTTTTGAGACAACTGAACATTTTTATAAAGAAAATACTAAGTTTAAAGTTTGGGGTTCGAGCTTTACAGAATAACGTTGAGTGCCTAATTGTGTTAATCTAAATTACTAATATGCTAACATTCTACCGAGTGCAATAAAAAAGAACAAATCAAAAGAAGAAAAAGAAAAGTCATTTTTATTATGAGCATCTCCAACATACCTTGCAAAGTTTGATTTACACTTTCCCAGAGTATTTGATCTAATATTTCCCTAGAAGTTTCATAGAGGATTTAAGTGAGTTTTCAGAATAGGTTTCCTAAAACTCCACATTATCTCCTTAAAAAATCCAAATGACTCTGTTAGATACTTCTCATCACCAATTAAAAGTGCACATAATTAAAAAAATGATATGAAAATAATGTGTATTTATGAACTTCTTATAAGAAAAACAAAAATCATAAAAATGATGCTAAACAGGAAAGGTTCAACTAACTTAACTATATAAGAAAAACAAAAATACAAAATAGATTTTAAAAAAAAAAAAAACTATCAATAGGTCTCCTCGGATTCATGTTTTGTAGGATGACTAATAAATAAGGGATTTGAGGAGATGGTTAAGAAGGAGACAATAACAAAATCTTTGTGTCACTTTTGGGAATGATGATGATGATCCAAGTG
The DNA here is from genome assembly GCA_025200525.1 of Camellia lanceoleosa. Taxonomy (NCBI): domain Eukaryota; kingdom Viridiplantae; phylum Streptophyta; class Magnoliopsida; order Ericales; family Theaceae; genus Camellia; species Camellia lanceoleosa. Next base: position 171,155,513 of record CM045767.1, read on the forward strand.
GGGCTTTTCTTTTCAGGCTTTTGGCTTTAATGATTCATTTATACTTGTATTATTATTATTATTATTATTATTATTATAGGAGTCTTGATCACCTATCCACACAAAGTATATTGAAATAGGTAATGAAAAGATGTGTCCTTAAGGCTTCGGGAAGTTTTCACTGGATAACAAAACAAAGACTGAGTGAGAGACTGATGCGAGTATATTTTGTTCCAAATGTAGTTGAGAATTGAGATAGGCTTTTCATATCCTACAAATACATCAGCTTTTTGAGGGTGCATATGATGCCCCTTTTGCTTTGGTTAGTGGAGAGAGAGAGAGATATGTGTGTTTTTTTTGTTGATGGATGGAACATGTACCATTTGAGATTCACTATTGCTTGGTAAATTCAAAGCAAATCATTACCTTTTAAAGAGAAAGAGAGTCCAGCAAAGAGAGAGAGAGAGAAAAAAATTGTTAATGTAATAGGAGTAAAAAGATCACCAGCTAATACAAGTACAATAATTCTATGAACCCAAATTAAAGATTGATGAGTTGGGAATTGATTTTTTTTTTTTTTGAGTTAATTATAACAAATTGCAAAATTTCATGTGTTTTATATTTTAAATTATAATATTTCAATTTCAATAAATTAAACCGTATAGTTTCATTAGTGTATCAATATGGCTCCCATTCATCTCTAAGCAATAAGATTCATCCCCAGTCGTGAGGATTAGAGCAAGTACTTACCCTGAATAACCATAAAACTTGCAATGGAGATTTTTTTTTCTTTTGAGAACAAATAATTACTCTGAATAATCATAAACCAAAGAAGTATTTTTATCAAATACATTATTTTAATTTTAAATATGGTATCATGTACATGTATTCTATAAAGCACGGCGTATGGGTATGGGTACGGATATGTCGATACGGTTAAATTTATAAAAAAAATAGGAGACGGGTATGTCTTGGTACGCTTGTAAAAAAAATATTTATTTTTAATTTAGAGTAATGTAAAAATTAATTAAACGATTTAATTTGTTAAGGTCTAACCTACTTTTAATATTTAATGTCAAAAGTAAAAGTATAAATCAAAATTAAATATTAACATATTAAATTACTTATAAACCATAATTTAATTTTAAAATCATGCTAACCATAAAACAAAAAATAAAAAAGAAATTTAGTGTGAAATAAGTTTTATTTCTGTAGTAGAAAAAAATATTGTTTCAACTGAGGTGCGGTACAACTTGAGTATAGACTAGGTACGATTGGGTACTCCAAAAATTAAGAAGAAAAATTTTGGGTACGTGCATGTATACAAAAGTATTATACGAAATACCATACGCTGATAAATATCTAGTACAGATACAACATATTTTTCAAAATACTCATGTTCATAGCATGTATTGTTATGCCATCTAGATACGGAATGCCCTAATATGAAAATCACATACATATCCATTGGTTTTCATGATATGTATTGATTTATATTCAATCATATTCGATATATATATAGCTCGATTCACCATCAATAATATTGGTTGGGTTATTGTCAAACTGTTGCGCATATTTGATAATATGATGTGAGAACAAGTAATGAATTTTGTGCTTAAATTTCACTACCTATCTTATAATTAACATTCTTGAACAAAAATTTAGCCTCATTATGGAGAGTTTCCACACACGGGAAAAGACATATTAAAAAAGATAAAAATCGTGAAGGAAAATATTTTGTGGCACTAAATTAGGAGGCACTAATGTCCCTAATTTTCATTCTGGGTAACTGTTTTGTTTTTTTTTTTTTTTTGCCTTATATGGAAATTAGGGGCATTAGTGCCCCCCAATTTAGTGTCACAAATCAAAACCCAAATGGTGAATTAGTGAAGAAAATGACTTGTTCATGTTTCGTCATTAGCCTCATTTGTTTTGTTCATGTTTCGTTATTAATAAAATTTCTTTTTGTTGATAAAAAAATATTAAAAAAGATAAATAATGAAACTATTACTATTTAATAATTTAAAATTTTAAATTAATTAGTCACTATTATAGGTGTTTGTTACTACTTAAAAATGGTGATTATACCTTATTTTAATTTGAGAGTGTATATTAGACTGTTTGATACAATTTCTAAATATAACTTATTAGGTAGAAATAACTTAAATAAGTTATAAAAAAATTGATTATCTAGGAGCTAAAGAAAATGTACTTTTTAACTTCTAATTTTTTATTATCAAATTTTAAATCTATTTGTTTGGGTGAAAAATATTTTCTACGATTTTTTTTTTCAGTTTGTGTTTTTTGGAGAAATATATATATATTTTTTATATTTAGTGATGATGGCGGTAGCCGTGGTGATGATGGTGTAATGGTGAAGATGAGAGTGGTGATACTGTGGTGACATTTATAAAATTTTGGTCTAAAAATTATTTTTTTTCCTTTTAAAAGTAAAAAATATTTTTTTTTATCGAAATTAACTTGTTTTGTATTGGCCATAAAAAAAAAAACTAAAAATAAAGAATAAAAAATCCTACGTAAACAAACAGAGCGTAAACCGGCCAATAATTCATCAAAGGCGTGGCAATATGCACGTTGGCAGTTTTGTATGTAGGGCATGGGGGCAAAAAGGTCATATGAGGCTGAAAACTGCAAGAGTGTGGAGCCTAAGTCTCATGGTTACAGAAAAATTATTGATTAGTTTAAAGTTACTTCGTAGTCAGATTTTTATTTAATTATAAATTTTTATATTTTTAATTATTTAATATAAAATTATAACTCTCATCTTTTTTATTAATCAAATCACTCGTAAAATTATCCTATCTTCACTATCCATCAAAATACACAGAAAATAACACGTGACGGTGTTACGAACCAACCACATACTTTTTTAATTTGCAACATATACACTGATGCCTCCTACAGTACTACATACTCACATCATCTGATAGATCAACTGTAGATTGAAACGACAACTCAATACACTCTTTGACTCTCCTCTCTCTCCCCTCTCTCCTCTCTCTCTCTCTCTCCACATCTTTGAATACACTGTTAGAAATTTTAAAATTTTTATTAAATATTTCACATAATTATAAGATTCACATGATGTAAGTCTCACATCCTTTCATATTATGTGATATATTTAGTAGAAATTTTGAAAACTAAAAATTTTAATAGAATTTTCAAAATTTCTAACATTACTCTGAAATACAACAGCCGGCCATACGTATATATATGAATGTTTTGGTAACACACTAAAAATGTAAAAGTCAACTTTTAACTCATTTTTAATCACATCACCTTTCACATAAAATAATAAAAAAATTTAAAAAATTAATTTTTAACTATCTTTCTAAAACATTCCATAGTGAAGTTATGACGGTAAAAATAGAAGATTTTTATTTTGTGGGTGTTTGGAAAGTTACTATTTTAGTAGGTTATTTTAGTAGGTTTAAATTTTTATATTTAAAAAGATAGTTATATTTTTTTGTAATAGAATGTGATATTTGTGAGAAAAAAAATAAAATGATTATAAATTTGATGTAACATTTTATCTAATTAGTTATTTTAACTTATTTTATTATTTTGTGAATTTTAGCCTAAAAAACAACAACAAAAAAAAAAAACCTTTGCCAATTTTAATGATTTTCTTATTGGGGTTGTTGTGTTGTTGACAATATCATTGTCAATGTGAAATTAGAAAATTACTATGAATTTTGGATCTACAATTTATATTTAAAGTTGTTATCATGGGATAACATTTCAAGTTTTTCATATTTACTTAAATTATAAATAATTTTTTATAATTTAAAAAATTATAAATATTTCTTAGTTAAAAATTTTTATTTAAAAGAATTAACAAAAAATAAAATTCTTAATTATTTTCTTATAAAAAATGTGCTTGAATTTATTAATTAAAATATATTTTTGATATCATTAAAAATTATTGATTAATTTAATATTTATTAATAAAATGTGTCATTTGTTATAGACTAAAAACTTGAAAGATAAGATGTAATTTTCAGAACTAACAATTCACCCTTAATTTTACATTGAAATCTTTTTCTGATATTTTTTTTGGCTAAGAATTAATTTGTGATGTGAATGTGGTGGTGTGGTGGGGGATTGGGGTTTTATTGTGTCCCTTGTTTACTATTGAGCAACAGGACCATGATCAAACCAAACAACAACAAAGAAACAACCGTTAATGATTAAAAAAATATTTAGGTCTCGTTTGGCAACAGATTAATTTAGTAATTTTTTTATTATTTGATTAAAATATGAGCTAAAAAAATTAATATATCTGGATGATTTTTTGACTTTTTACGAAAAAATGTATAAAAAATAAAAATAAAATAAAATATTTAATTTTTTGATATGAATTATTAATTTTTTAATTTTTTAAACAATTTCTTAACTTTTTAACTAAACGGTTGCCAAACCATTCTCTACTCATATTCACTTTCTGTTGGGATGACAATCAATTTCTTTCCTCCTGTTGGGAAGACCATTCTCTACCCATATTCACTTTTTTGGTCCTCTGTCTTCCTTTTTCCAAAAATAGTATGGTAATAATTTTATAAGGGTAGATTACACTTTACCCTGGTTACTTTTTTATTTCGCTTCTTAAATTTTTTTTTTTTTTCACTTTAGATTTTTTATGTTTCAAGATTTTTTTTGTTTACTCATAAAATTAAATTAGATAAAAAACAACATACTAAAAATCATGTGACATAAAAATATTTTATTATATATAACTTATATTTTTAGCATAAATTTAAATTATAATATAATAATATTTTTTTATGTTATATAATAGTTAGGACTTTTCTTAAGCGTGCAACTTACACCTTACACTTACGCTTTTTTATTTGCTGTCCTGATTTATATTTACACCTTCCACTTACACTTTTTGTGTTGGTTGCATATGGTGTGCAACCTTAATGCTGTGTTTGGTTGTGGAATTTGAGAAGGGATTTGGAAAGGGAAATGGAAAAGGTAGGTGAAATGTGAATAAATCATGCATATATTTCACATAGTTTCACACACCTTTTCCCTTTCCCTTTCCAAATCCCTTTTCAAATCTTCCAACCAAACACAACATAAGGGGTTGCACACCATAATAAGACCCTAATAGTTATTATGATATTTTTTTATCTAATTTTGAACAGAAATTAACTTTAAGAATAAACTAAAAAAAATATGAAATATAAGGGGTTAAAGTGAAAAAAAATAAATTTTAAGGGTCAAAATAAAAAAATAAAAATAGCCAAACATAAAAAGGACAAAATGTATTTTACTCAATTTTGGTGTTTGGGAACTTAGTTCTCAAATTTTTTTCTCATTTTTTTCACTAAAAGACAAAAGTTTTGCAAAACCAAAAAAAACACATCCAAACAAAATATCACATCCAATCTCATAATCATTTCACTTTTTCTCTCACAAACATCACATCCAACCACAAAAAAATTCAACTATCTTTTCAAACACTAAAATTTTTTTATCCAAATATCCCACAATTAAAAAAACTTACATAAAAACTCACTTCCCAGACACCCACAAAGAGAAACAAACTAATATGATGTTTCGGTTCAATCTCTCTCTCTTGCTTCTATGCTTTGCTTTCTGTTTGTATGGTTTGTGTTAGAAGAATTGGTCTTCATTTGTCATTGGGATGGGATCATCATCATTGATGTCCTCCTCCTTTAATTTTTTTTTTTTTTTTTTTTTTTTTTTTCAATTGACTTTATATATAAAAAAATATATTTTGAAAATTTTTAATTTTTTATGTGCTTTAAAATAATTTTGAATTGTATGTTTCAAACTTTCCAAAACTATTTTCAAAACTTTTACAAATCACATTTACAAAACTCTACCAAACGCTACCAAAAAGTTGATATAGAAATGACTAATTGCTTCAATGACTATATTTTTATCTTTATATTTTATGATATAACTTTATATTTTATGATATGATGTGTTTTAGTTAAATAATTAGTATTACATTGAAGATATTGTGAGTGGTAGTACTCCGACTTATCGTACTAATGTTGTTGACGAGTATAATAGTAGTAAGAATTATTATATGATATAAAAATGTGGTATAAGTGTAGAATTATTGTACAAAAAAAATCTAGAAGAATGTCTGAATAAATTTTTTATTTTTAAATTTATGAGGATTATAGCTTGCTTGTTTTGAGTTTTCAGAAAATACTTTTTAAAAAATTTTACACTCTTATTTTTCGTATTTTTTTGTTTTCACTGAATTTTTTTAATATTTTAAGTAATTTTTTTACTTTTTAGATATACTTAACATAAATACACCTAAAAAGTAAAAAAATTATTAAAAAAATATTTTAAAAATTCACTAAATACCAAAAATACAAAAAAAAATACAAAAATTCAGTATATTTTTTATATTTTTATGTATTTATTAATTTTTTAAAATATTTTTTCACAAATTTTTTACTTTTAACTTTTTAGATACATCTAATTAAGATGCATCTAAAAAAGTAAAAAAAATGTTTAAAATTTAAAGAACATTCACTAAAAATAAAAGAATACGAAAACCAAAAAATTCAATTTTCAAAAAACTTAATATAGAAAACTCAAACCAAACACACTGAATGAGTTTTGACAATGTACTGTAGCATTATGGAAGAATTTTGGGAGTGTACTAATAAGTACACACTTTTTATCTTTTTTTCATCACATCACCTCTCTATTTTTCTGCACATTTTTTCGTAAAAAGTCAAACAGTACATTTATTTAGATCATCCCAAACCACCCCTTAGTGTTTGTTTGTGATGTTCTAAATAAGTGTACTTTTTGACTTTTTATAAAATATAGGTTGGGTTTGAAGTGATGTAGTAGAGAGGTGATGTGACTTAAATAGGATAGTAACTTTTTGACTTTTTATCATTTTTAGGACACTCCAAACAAGCCTTCAGTTCTGTATATTTTTTATTTGAAAAAATCAATAAATTGTACATTAACGTTGTGTTTGGTTGAAAATTTTGAGAAATTTAGAAAAAAAAAATGTGTAAAACTAAATGAAATGTATGTATATTCTATTCATATTTTACCTACCTTTTCTCTTTCTATTTCCAAATCCCTACTCAAATTTCCCAACCAAACACAACATTAATATTTGAGTGGTGCTACATGTATCGATTAGTGTACTACCTAATGTACCAATACTAATTATGATATTATTATTAATTCTACTCATTATATAAATTATAAATATTAAAAATATCTTAAATTATATTATATTAATTAATATACTAATTGATGTATACAGCATTAGCAATATCTCTCGTACCTGCATATATTCATAGATGATCTGATAAGGAAAAAGCTTCAAACCCCCAGTGGGGGATACTGGGGGTCACACGTGATTGGTCCAAAATATATATATATATATTTTTTTAGGCTTTTGACCAATCCCATACTGCCACGTTACTGGGGTGCCACCCCAGTGGGGGTCCGAATCACTGCTCATCTGATAAATATGCATTTTCTAATGTGTTCATGTGCACCATAAAGGCATGTATCATGTACACAGATAGACATTGAAATTTGAGAATGGTTTATTTCTGTGATAAGATGAGGGTGATGACAATGAGTCCATCCCTAACATATTAATAATATACATGCATGGCATGGAGGAGTTACTCTAGAGGAATTACTCACATGCTCTGACTAAACAGACTTTACAATTATTTTTTTTTTTTTTTACTGCCAAACAGTTGAGCGCAGCTTTCAATTCTACTTTAGAATCCCAAGAATTGATTTAATTTTTCCTTCTTCTCTATCCCCGTGCTCTTCTTCGCCTTCTTTGAAATGTTGAATATTTTAATTAATTATTTAATTTTTAAATTATTTTAATTTAATTAAAATAATTATATTTAAAAAATTAATTACTTTTTTTATAATTAATTTAATAATTATAAAAAAAATAATTATGAATTAAATGTAATATTTTATTTTATTAATTATTCTAATTTATTTTATTTTTTAAGTAAACTATTTTAACTCAGATTAGTTCTATATATAATTTTAATATTAATATATATATAAGAAAAATTTAAACCAAAATTTCGTATAGGTGTCAACCTTATATTTTAAAACATGGATTGGGGTGCTCTTAAGTTAGGAATTCAATTTAAGAAAGCATTTGAGTTTAATGAGTCTAATTTTAATGATTTGAATCGTTTACTTTTTAAAATGTATTAAAAAAAATAAAAATGTAAAAATATAAGATGATTAGGTTTCGAAAGCTATATAATTAAATCACATTTGTTTTGAAAAAATAGACGGCAAATGTAATTTAAAAAATAACTATTTATTTTTTTAAAGACAAATATGATTCAAACATATAATTATTGAAATTCAATCATGTTAATTTTTTTACATATTTACTATACGCAACGAATCCTAAACGGTTCGAATCACTGAAATTAGACTCACAATAAATCCAATAAACTCAAATGCACTCTAAAGTTGGATTGAGAGAAACCAAACCCAACATTCTATTTATAATAAAACAAACAACCATTCTTATAAACAATTCATACAGCATCTTTCACCAAGATGATGAGATAATAATCTTTTTACAATTAACCGTCATCTTGGTGAATTTTTTTTTTGAACTCATAATCCCACAATGCAACCATATTTCTGTATAAATTTTAAATAAGAATAAAGTTTTTTCTATGTTAATACATTAAAAAATGTTATACAAACAACTTGTTATATAATTATTTTTACAAACTAATGTTGCGTACAGTAATAAAATATTTTAAAATGTGAAATTGAATTAAGTTTATTAATATTATAGGTGACTCATGATGAGTATATAAAGCTATTTTTTATAATTTTATAACACTGCTATATATACATATAATACATATTAATCCTCTTCCTTGTATTCATAGTTCAATACAAAGGGGACAGCATTGTCTCCCTTTGCTCGAATCACTAGCTTTTCATTCCATGTTTTATTCAAAGCTACACCCATTTTGTCATCCCAAGATATTTGTAGTTTAACTTCCAACAATAATCTATAGTGGAGCAATCTCAGGAGAGAGAGAGAGAGAGAGTACTACATCTGCATGCCACTGATTTCAATTTCCAATATTTAAACTTTTTGCAACCTTAACTGAAGCTTCATTTATAGTGTATCTATCAATATAAACAAGATCATATTTTACTGCAAATGACATCTCTCTGCCCTTTGGTGAAACAGATATTCTCATATTAATGAAGTTTTTTTTCTGTTAGAGAGAAAAAAAAAAAAAAAAAAAAAAACTGATGTTATTTTTCAGTTGAGCAGACAATTTATAATTGAGAAAATTGCAAATCAGTAGTGCAGTAAACAAATATGTAAATTTTCATACTAGTGCAAGTCCTTGTGTTTGGTATGAATTCCATGTTTGGTGCAAATTTTTTTTTGTATGTCAAATTTGTATTAAAAAAAAATTTCAACTATAATACGATTATTTTTTCACTATTCAACTGAACTAAAAATTTCCCTTCATGATTTAGGGTTGGTTTGGCATATTTGAAAAAAATTAAAAAGTCACTATCCTATTTAAGTCACGTCATCTTATTTAAATCACATCACCTCTGTAACATATCATTTCAAATCCAATCCAAATTCAACTCATATTTCATAAAAAATCAAAAAGTACATTTATTTATATCATCCCAAATAACCCCTCACTGTGAGAGAAAGAGTCAAGATGAGTAACAAAGGGCATGCACAATAATTATTGAAAAGAAAGCATGGGATATTCTTAGAGTAATGCGAATGATTTTAGGGGTTATTTGGAGTATTTTAAATAAGTGTACTTTTTATCTTTTTAAATTAAAAAGTTGAGAAAAAAAAAATATTTTGATTAACTTTTTGTCTTTTTACGAAAAAAGTGTAATAAAAAATTGTATAAATAAAGTGTATAGTGAAAGAAAGTGGAGTGGTTGTACGGCACGGCAGCGCTCTTACACGGAAAATAATTGACTCTTTCGGGGCAAAGTATTTGGATAGTGATGATCGGTCTGTGGGGGTCACCATGGGTCCCATTTTAATAATCTAAACCGTTCAATATCTACAACTCGTCGCGTATTATATACCTATAAAAAATTACGTTGATCGGATATCAATAATTATATAATCGAATTAGTTTTTTTTAATAGTTAATTATCACACCATCGGTTTTGTTTATACAAAACTGATTTGTTCATATAGTTAACGATATCTGATCAATGTGATTTTTTATAAACATATATTACTTGACGAGTTCTATATATTAAACGGTTCGAATTATTAAAACGGAACCCTTAGTGAGCCCCCAAGAGCCCAACATTACCATCAAATTTTGTGACTTTATATATGTAAATTTTAATGGCCTACAAGTCTCATAAGTACGGCTGACAGTATCTAAGTGCTCTTTTTTATTATAAAAATATATAAAATATTTTTTTTAATATTTTTTATTTGTGAATAGTAATATTTTTTTATTTTTTGTGTAACTTTTTGGCTTTTTAAATTATTTTGGACTTGCCAAACTAGTCCTAAATAATCTATCAAATATTTTACCAAACCTCTTATATGATTGTGAGACCTTAAGATGTGGATTTATGTAGTTTCTACACCCATATAAAAGATTTGATAAAACGTTTGATAGATTATTTGGAATTCATAATATTTTTCATTTTCTTATCAATGTACAAATTCATAGTAATTGCTTGGCTCCTAGATTTACTTAGCTAGCGATTTGTGTATATTCCATGTTCCATGAAAAACAATAATAATAAAATGAAGAAGAAGAAGAAAAGAAAATTGTTTATGAATTTGGCCTTTTCATGTGCATCCCTTCCATGAGTTGCATAAAATTTCCAGTATTATTATTACAAGAAGAAGAATATGAGAAAGGGCAACTAGATTAGATTTGAATTTAAACATCACGCCTGATAAAGAAAACTCTTATTCGTCAGATCTAGGCGTGCAATTCGGGTGAGTTCGGTCGGGTTGGGGGTCTGTCCAAGCCCGACCCGAATTGCCCAGAGCAGTGCCCAAGTCCGTCCAAGTCCGAACATGAACCCGAGTTTTGCTGTCCAAGCCCGGTCCAAACTTTGTATTTTGAACTCGGGTTAGCCCGAATTACCCAGAAACTTGTAGGTAGATTTGTTTTGAAACCTGTAGGTAGAATTGATAATTAACAAAGAATTGAGAATTATTCAAAGTTATTTTCTGGTCACCAAAAAATAAAAATTAAAAATTAAGACTAACTCTTTTACTTAATTTATATATATTATATAATTTATATAATATATTAAATTTAATTCGGGGGTTGCTCGGGTTGGCCATTGGTTCTGCCCAAGCCCGGCCCGAATTACAATTCAGGCATCAAAAATCTGCCCAGGCCCGTCCAGATTACAAGATATAGTTGCCCAAGCCCTAAAAAAACTCGGGCTGGGCTCGAGTTGCTCGGGTAGAGCCCGCCCGAGTTGCACCCCTAGTCAGATCCACTAAAATTATGTTTGAATCAAGAATTTAAAAGGAAATTTGTGAAGGAAAAGAAAAAAAATGAAAAAAAAGAACTTATATTTTAGAGTGAATTACACTAATAGTCTCTATAATTTAGTATTCGTGTTACTTTGGTTCATGATTTTTCAATTGTGAAATGTTTGACCATGAATTTTAAATTTTATTTTAAATAAGGACAATTGAATATATAATTGCTTAATTTCAAGGACAAAATCATCAATTTGATAAAATATAAACTAATTTGATAAAAATAAATGTCAAAAAAAATATTTTTGAATTTTTAAAAATTATTTCTACCCACCAAAGATAAAATTGTATAAAATTGATAAATCTTTTACGCATTTATTTATTTATTTTACTAAATTAATTTTTATTATGTGTTTGAACGATGATTATGTAATGTGTAGTTGTTAGGCTTTCAATGTATAATCAATATATTTAGAGGTTGTTTGAGATGTTCTAAATAAGGGCACTTTTTGACTTTTCATGAAATATGGGTTGGGTATGGATTGGGATTGAAGTGATGTAGTAGAGAAGTGATGTGCTTAAATAAGATGATGTGACTTAAATAGTATAGTGACTTTTTGACTTTTTATCTTTTTTAGCGGATGACAAACAAGGCCTTAATATATAAAATGTTTTTAGTTTTAGATTTTTTGATTTAATGGATTGGTTTAATAATGATATCAAAATTGTTGCCATATTTGAGTTTTGAAAAAATATAAACTAATTTAATGAAAATAAAAATAACCATCTATTACATGATCATCATCCAAATATGTAATAAAAATTAATTCAGTAAAATAAATAAATAAATAAATGTGTAAAAAATTTATTAATTTTACATAATTTTATCTTTGGTAGATAGAAATAATTTTTAAAAATTCAAAAATATTATTTTGACATTTATTTTTGTCAAATTAGTTTATATTTTATTAAATTGACAATTTTGCCCTTGAAATTGAATAACGGTATCTTCAATTGGTCTTATTTGGAATAAGATTCAAAATTTAGAGTCAAATGTGTCACAACTTAATAGTCAGAAATCAAAGTGACATAAATTCCAAACTATAGAAACCGTTAGTATAATTTACCCTATATTTTATTTGTTTTTGACTTTTTCTTCATAAAATTCTATTGAAATCATTTTTCTAGATACAATCTTCGAAAGATGCATAAATTTGCTATGTGTTAAAGTAACCCAATAATACGAATAATGAAAAATATCTTAGTAAGACATACATGCACAGATTTTTCTTCTTCCTTTTGTTTTTATAATTGAATTCAAACAACTATGATTCAGAGGCCCAATAAGAAAAGGAAAAGGGGAAAAGGGGAAAAATAAATCTTGACCCATAATTAATCACCTTTCAAAAAAGAAGAAAAAGGAATGAAATAATAATAAAGAGATACATGAGGAAACAAAAATTCTTCTTTTGGACTATACGTTGAGTTCTCTTTTTCCTCCCATTATCAATCCATCCCATATGCTTGCTTTGACACAAATTATTCCTTGCTCTTAGAGAACAATGTCTCAATGTACTCCAGACTCCCACCTCTCTTAAATTTGGTTGCAGTTTATAAATTGAGTTATTACAGTGATTTTTCTTAAAAATAAAAAAATAATAATAAAAACATAAACAAACCAATTTTTATAGACTTTTTCAATAAATTTTGGGTTTTTTAAATTTTTATCTAATTTTTTTTTCAAATTTTTATTGTTTTTCAGTGTAAACTGTCCTAAAGATATATTTTTTTTAAAAAAGGTATAATTTTGAAAAGTTCACTAAAAATGAAATAAGTTAAAAATAAAAAATAAAAAAAATTCAACTTATAAGTTGCACAAAAATTCACATGATGGTGTGACTTTTGAAATCATTGTAGCAAACATAAGGAGCAGACAATAATTTTTCCTACTTTGATCCACATTTCTTCTACTAAAGTTATTTAGCTTTGATGTTTGCAGATTCTCCAAGTTGTAGGCAATGGGTATCTTTGTTGTAGTAGGACTATACATGAATAACTTCATACTGAAGAAAGACAGCATATACTTATACTTATATATATATATATATATAGAGAGAGAGAGAGAGAGAGAGAGAAGAGAGGATATGTAGGCGTTTCTCTCTGCAAGAAGTAAGGTGAGGAGGGAATGAGAAAAGTGTTATGTTTGACGTTCATTTCATAATTGCAAATGTATATCAAAAAGGGGGGTTTATCTGTAATTATGAAAGAATCTTAAGGACATACATGCAATGCTTATAAACAAAAGTCTCTACTTGTTAGAGAAAAAACCAACCTCCATATTATTATTAATAAAGCTAAATAAAACCCACATCTAAAGAGACTTCTTCATTAGAACCTACCCTCACGTGAGCACCTCACTTCAAGGTATTCATTATGGAGATTCAAAGCATTTTGCAACTTGCCGTGAGAGAGAGAGATAACAAAAAAAGAAAAAGAAAAAAGATGGTAATACTTATAAAAAATACTATACTTGAATTTTTTTTCATAAATGTGTTTAAAAATAAAATTTATGATGTTGATTTAAACCTGTTGTGGTGTGTCGTGTGAGACATATTCATAATAAATTTATATCTATCAAATTTAGAATATTTTTCTAAGTATATTAGTATTGTTGTATGTATACATACATACATAGTACATAGATATACTGATTCATTACAACAAGAATGTTTGTCACGCATAGACATTTTGAGTATAGCATAAAAACACTTGCATTCTATTTGATTTTGTTTTTAGGACTTTTTTGAAAAATTTTAATAATTAGTTTGACAAAAATAAATATTAAAAAAGATTTTTTTAATTTTCAAAAATTATTGGAACATTGCTAATTAGGTTTAAAAGTTAGACTCACTTTCTAAATTCAGTGATGTGTGAAGAAGATGATTGGTTAAATAGTCTTTAACATTTCTAATTTTTATTGACATAGTTTGGTACTATTCATCATTCAATGAAGCATTTGGTAAATATTGACTTGACCCAAGTGCTCTTTTGTTTTTCTTTATTTTTCTTATTTTATTAAAATTTAGGCAACAAACACCCTTCAAACTTAAGTTTCCAAGCATTTATTGTAAAAACTATAGCAAATTTCTATAAATTTAAAAAGAGAAAAAAAGATAAGAAAAAAAGATAAGACATCTCAATATCCAAATTCTTCCAACAAATTGAGACTAGTTGGCATTCATTTGAACCATGATGATGACAACTCAATCAACTTGTGGACTAAAATTAAAGACCTAAAAAAATTATTTTCCTACTTTCTTATTCCCATGTTCTTTAGGAATAACAAAAGTTGCCTTCTTGTGTTCTATCATTTTCTCTCTTTTTTCTTTAATTTCTCTCATTTGCTATGGCTGCATTTGGGAAAAGATATATTATTATTATTATTATTATTTTATATTAAATAGTTACAAGACTAAAATAGAATGTAAAAAACCAAAAGCCCTCTTTTAAGTTCCTCCCAAGTGCATGGCTTACATACCCAGCTCAACATTCTTGCAACAATTTAAGAAATATATTTGTCAAAAAGATTACTTTTTTCTCTAGTTATCTATAAAAAAAAAAAAAAAATGAATATGTATCAATAATTCTATTTTCCTTTCACATTTCTTAAAAGGGCAAAAAAGACAACAACGTGTCAAATCACATTATTAGAAGGCGATATATGATTATTGTCTTTATAGGTGTATGAAAAAAAGCCTAATATAACACATTTCTATTAATTATATATCCAAATCATGATATACATGTAATCACACACATATACGTGATGAAAATAGTGGGGGGGGGGGGGGGGGGGGAACACTCACACAAGTAACAATAGTCATATTTGCAACTTTACTTTTTAATAAACTTTTGTTCGTTAAAGACACTGAAGGCAATATATTAGGTGAATTAACAATTGACCAACCAATCACAAGCTTGGTATCACAGCTTTGGAGGGACATAAGGAAATATGCCCATTAAAATGTAGGACCCTTTTGAATATGATAGGTCTCTCAGGATCATTACACATCTCTTTGTTAAATACCAAATTGGGACAAATAAAAAAGGGGTGAACTTTTTCTTTCAAAAAGAGCACTTTCACCAGCTTCCTAGAAGGATCCTTTTTTTCATTTTTTTCTTTAAAAAAAGAAAAAAAAGAATCAAAGGTGGAGAGAGAAAAAAGAAATATGAATACCTTATAATATCATGGAAGATTAACTAACTAGTGTCCAATGAAGGAAATTAACACACACCCCCCCCCCCCCCCCCCCCTTGTTGTAATTAGGTTGGTTAATCTTCCTATGCCCTTTTCCACTTTGGAAGCTACAAGAGAATCAAAATGTAACAATTCATAAACTCTCATATGAACTTACAGTTTAAATTACGTTTGAATCTTGAATTAGTGGGGAGGGAGAGAAAAAAAAAAATTCTACTACCCACAAGTTCAAACCCATAACCTCACAAGTCGAGTTTTCACCACTGAACCAATAGTTCTGTAATGTACTAAAGATCACATGGGTAAGAAAAAGAGCCAAAAAAATACAATAAATAAATAGACAATTTATGCAACAATTTTGAAAGATTTGGTAAATCAAAGAGAAACTTAGGTAACATTTGGATCATAAATTTAAGTACAATTTGTAAAGGAAATGGGGAAAAAAAATGTGATAAAAATATAAGCTAAATTTTGATCTCTTTTTTCTTTCCTTTGACAAATTCTTATCCAATTCATTGAGGCTTGAGAAGTGAAAAAGATGCATTACAGAACATCATATCCACGCACAGACAGTGAAGAAAAAAGTGCCTTGAAACAATAGGGATGTCTCATTGTCAAAAATAGGGAGGGTTAGCCTATCAATATCTTTGATCTTTTCTCTATTTTTGTATGTGCAGATAAGCCCTATGCTATCTTTCCTATCTTCCCTTGAAATCTGGGTGCTAAGGGACCTGCTGTAGTCTCTAGACAAATAGAATAAGGACCAAAGGCCCAAACTGACATACACTGGCCCTACATCAGCTGATCATGCCCAACTTATGAGAATTTTTTTGGTTCAATGGAGGACGGATGTCATCTAGTACCTTTATTTATTTATTGTGATTGGTTAAATAATAGAATCTATTATATTTATGTTAAGTATATAAGAAATAATAGATAAATTATACATTTGTGATTGGTAGAAGATATCATATAATACTATCACGTGATACCCTCTCAACATATAATGATTTTTTTCCAAATGATCCACTATACCATTGTATAGCATACATATATGCCTATGTGCTATATGTACATATGATAGAATGAGATATAAGTAGGTGTAAGGTGGCATAGGTTGATTCACCATAGACAAAATTAAAGTGGCCTAATATAGTGTTGACCCCACAACGGACATATATTGATGTAAATGCTAGCATAAAGGAGTGATCTCAATCATTCATTGGTTATCAATGAGGTGGCAATATGTTCTTATATCAGTTGAGTAAGTCATAAGATGAATCTTAAATTTAAATAAGTTCGACTCATATTAACAATAAAATCATGCTTAACTGATATGCATGATTTACAAATGATTGTGTGTATTTGACAAAATAATCTCACCTTCAAAATCTTAAATTGAGAGTAGGGGCAATGAACACCCACCAAAGAAAGGTTGGCAGATACAAAACATCATCTATCAAAACATTAGGTCATATGCTAATGCATTTGCCTCCAAAAATAAATAAATTAATTAATTAAAAAAGAAGAAGAAGAAGATGATTCACATTTCAAACTATGTGATAAGTATAATTAAACATCATTAAGTTGAGAGTTAATCACACAATAAACATTGGATTTTCCAGAACAATGCCGACATGAAATTTACCTAGAAAGTTATTTTCAATTTCCAAGCAATTCCATTTCTGGAAAATGGAAAGGAAAAAAGGACTGCATGGAGCCCAAAGAAAAACCCTCGTACAGCTTGAAATGTGTAAAAATTGACAAACAAATGGGAAACTTCCAAGGAACACATTGGAATGGAGCTGGAAAAATATCATAAAAGCGAGGAGGTACCAAGTGAGAATTGGACTGTGGGGTATTGTATCATGTGTATCAATTGAAGGTCCTTTCCCTGCCATCTTTAATTAATGGTCACTAATGTCTTTGCCATACACTTACATTTCCTGCATTGGGTGAAAATTTCTGGACTTTTATTCCATGTCCTATTTGCCCATGAATCCTTCTACAGTCAATTTTATCAAAGGCCATGCTAACAACACTCTTGTGAGCTGTCATCTAAGAAATATGGATGCTCCAAAATAAGTGTTGTATTCATGTGTCAAAATAAAATATACAAAAATAAAGAGGAGAAAAATGTGGAGAAAAAAAAAAAAAAAAAACACACGTATATATACATTGATGCCTCTTACAGCTTTGTGCCCTAATATTTTTTTTGTATTCTTGATGTATCCATATCCTAATTTTTTCCAAATCATTGTGTCATGTGGCCATACTGTTGTTGAACTAGGAATAATGTCAAAAAGTTATAATCTCAATATGTTACATGGACTCTTCAAAATAAATCAAATATTCATGTTGGACACCCGACACTCAGACAAGGGTATGGAATATGTATCGAATTCTTTTTAATGGATACTTCTTATATAATTATATATAGCACAATTATTATAAACACATATTATTGTATAATTGTTATAAATACTTTTTTGACACTGTAACTTATATATAACACCATTTTATTTCACATACTTAATTAAAAATATAAAAATATAACATTTTTTTGTTGAGTCTACGTACCCTTAAATTTATGATTTGATAAGCTTGACTTTTAGATATATACTCACACCCGACATCTGTACCCGAGTCTATGTAATATATCTCAATTTACTTTTCATATATTCTCAAACACTTTTACCTATTTTTTATGCACTTTTTACACATATATGGAGACTAGTGACAGCCCTTTGGATGGACATTAGCATTTCCCTTTCATCAATACTGAAGAATTGACCAAACAAGCAAATGGATAACTTTTACTTCTTGAATTAAAGAGGGATTTTGTTCCCGAAAACATGAAAATCAGCAACTTCATAACCAAATAGAACAAAGCAAAACAAGATTGTACATTTCTCTTCTCACATGCATTTTGTTTGATTGATCTCAAAATTCAAATCCATAGAATCCCATCACAGTAGTTTTCTCTATACCAATATCGGCTTTATGGACATTTTACGCAAGAGCAGCCGCTTGAAAGTACAATTATTTATCTATTCAATCAACAATTTACCACATGAATGCCACATTTGCAGCGCGTATTTCACTGAATTGCTAATTTGTCACGTCTTTCAGTCGACTTTATCTTGCATTAGATGAATACATTTAGGTAAAAGACTCACTTCACTGGAAATAGAATCAACAAGAGACAGTGATAAAAATGTAAAATCCTGTTTCCTTTTTAACTTTTTTAAAGTGGAGAGCTACATAATATAACCTTTGTCCCTTTAAATTAAGTACTGCTCTCAATTTTCTTCCATTCAATTCCTTAAAGTCAGTATTATGTAGGGATAGTTACAAATAGCTTTTTAGTGCCATAGTTCATACATCCTTGATTTGGTTGGCCAAACCAATCAACAGATCATTCCTTGATAACATGAAAGACCAAATAGACCTTTATAGATATACCAAAGTGAATTGTACCAACAATGGCAGCATAGTCCTTTCCAGTAATACTCAAAGTGGATGAAACACTACTAAACTCTCTTTTGCTTTTAAGTGAAGTTGTCCCTATCTCTCTTTCTCTCTCATTTTAACTTTGAGAAAAGCAATCAAAACCTCACCTTTTTCTTAATAAAGGAAAGATATGTCAAAACAGACAACTTTAGCCTAAATGAATCTCTTTCATAGATTTATGTATCCTACATGACATGTTGTAAATTCAATTACCAACCATTTAACTGAGATATTCTCCATGGAAATGCTGTAGAAATAAATGAGGGAAAGAGAGACCTTTCAAGAACAATCTACCATTGTTGGAGATTCAGAGGGCTCCATTTGTAAGCTCTGCACCTTTAATGATCTTTTCTATTCATAGAAAATGTGGAGCTTCATGCCTTAAATGCTCAGACAGTCATGCAGGGGAGCATGTCTTCCATGTAATGTTTTTTTCCCATTGGCAGTGTCTTTCTCTGCTTCAAATCAGTAACATTGACAAGCTTCGGCATGGCACATGGAATGCAGGGAAACACATTAATCACAGGGCTACATGAATCATTTTTCGTCATGTTACTCTATCAAGGGCTATACGCTCATTTAAGTTAAATACATTCATATCCATTTTTATTACCACGGCTCATATCAGTTTAGGTCTTTTTCCTCCCCTAACATTTTCATTTATGTGAACTACAAATTTGCTTTTGAAATTTGTCCTTAGATATTGCACGGTAAATTCTTTTTACATGAAAAAGAAAGAAAAGGAAAATAATCAAAAAAGAGGTTCAAAACAATTTTCATTTTCCCATTGTTAAATAATGTTAATCTTTGTATTTACTTATTTCATCCCATTCACAACCATATAATACTATATTCAGTAGGCTTTGTAACCACTAGCCTATTTCTTATTCAACTAGCAGTGAGTGTGATGCATAGTTGAGTATGGTGCTCCATTTGGAAACTGGGTGGTGTTTAAGTTGTTTTGGGTTTAGGTTTTGTGAATGGGCTGGACTAGGGTGTTTTTTTTTTGGCGGAACTTACCAATAAGTCCCATATATAAAGTTCAAGACCCATCTAATTCTCAAACAAAATATTTGTACCAATTAGTCTTATATATTTTTAATTGTTACCAAAAATTTTTTTTTTTTTTTTTTTAATTTATAGACACTATTACATCATACTACCGTCGGACTTCCGTTAAACGGTCACTGGAGACTCGTCAGAATGTTCAACATCACCGAGAAGTCGCTGGAATACCGCCGGAAGTTCACCGGAGTGTTAAGAACGTTAATGAAAGTCGTTGGAATGTTCAGAACATTCACTGGACGTTAAGAACATCATTGGAGACTCACCAGAATACCTAGAATATTGTCGGGGAAAAAAAAAATAAATGGAGAAATTAAAGCAAAAAAACATAGCAAAATGTGCTAAATATTGATAAACTAAAAGGGAAAAAAAATGGAACATAAAAAAACAGCAACAATGGAAAAAACATATGCAAACTGTAAAATGTTACAGTTTCAAAACAAAAATCTATTAAGCATTTATCCTTATTAATAAAACTGAAAAATATGTTATGAAACTGTAAAATTTTACAGTTCTAAAGAATGTTATGAAACTGTAAAATTTTACAGTTTTATACCATAATTCATTCCAGTACCAAAAACCTTGGAAACTGCAAAATTTTACAGTTTTAAACTATGATTTATTCCAGCACCAAAAAAATTTAAAACTGCAAAATTTTACAGTTTTCATCGCCTGTAACTAAAACTCAAAAACAACTTGTTCAGAACTTGAAAATTTTCACCATTAGAACAGAAAAAAGAAAAGTGTATAACAGAGAAAATGTAGAAAAAAAATAAGAGATCGAAGGAGAAAGACGGATATAGCGAGAGGATTGTACTCCGGCAACTATTTTTTGTTTAAATCTAGCAAAATATGATGTAGATCTACTCAGATCTGATGTAGATCTACATCAGATCTAAATGATCTACTCATCTTCTTCGTTAGAAACATATCTTCTTTACCATCAGTGAGGGTGAAGTAAGGAGTCGACGGTCGGTAATTGCCGATGAATACCAATCGATGGTAGTCGTCGGTTACCGGTAACTATATATCGGAAAGAGAAAAAGAAGAAGCAAGATATGGTTACCTGTCAACGATCGCCGGAAATCACAAAGAGCAAAAGAGGCAGAGAAGAAGAAAGCCTGAGAAGAAGAATAACGTTATAGGACTTTTTGGTATAAATAAAAGGTTATGAGACTAAATGGACAACACGTTTTTCAAAAAAGACTTCTCGGTAATTTTATTTTATTTTATTTTTTTTAATATTGGAATGAACTGGGTACAGGTTTCAATTAGGCCTGACTTGTTATAAAGTGTGGGGCCTCGCCTGATATAATAAAGGTGCACTTTGGGACAATGGGGTATTAAATATGGGCTGGATTTATTGGGTTAAATAGGCTGGGTTGTGTTGATATTTGGGCTATCTTTGATAAAACCTGTCTTCTCCCTTATCTTTTCAAAATTCAGCTATATGAGTTTCATATCCACAAGCTCTACCTGTAAAAATGGCTACTCTTGCTCGGAAACCTTTCTTTCTGGCAAGCCCTTTTGCGGTCGTCTCCCTATCGGTATCAAAGTCTCCCTAAGCTTTCATTGCATTCAGTAAAGACACAGAAAAATCCTAAACAAATTCAACTCTCTCTAAATGAATTGACCTTGTTTGGAATCAAAATGTCCACTAAAAACTAAAACAATTCCATCTAAAGAAAACATAACACAAAAAGCTCCATAACGAAAACATGTTAAGTGGCTAAGTTTACACGTTGTGCTAATCTAACTCACTAACCCGCTCTCACAATCTATCAACTGTAGAAAATATTTTTTTTTTTTTCATTTTTAAAATTAATATTATGCAACTAGAAATTAGGAGCAAGTGGCAAACCCAAATTGGGAACATTATAGATTAAACAATCCATTAAATTCAAAAAGTGAATCTATTTGTTGGGACTTTTAATCAAAAGACCCAAATAAAGAAAATAACATTAAACCCTGAAATTAGTTAGTGCTACATTTTAGCAAGAAACACAGACATGATATATATAGACTCACAAATTTCAAAGAAGAGAGAGAACAGTGAAGCCCTTGACAGTAATGAACATAAACCCTCAAAATGACCACATCTGAATGATAACCCATTAAAGATCAAAACAGTAGGTAGAAATTATTTTGAAGAAAAATTATAAACAGTTACAAGAATGACGAAAAATGAGTGAGACCACTAGAAAAATGAATATTAATAGTTTTAAAGTGGTATGGGTCTCACATGATGGGATGTTTTGCTCTTATATTTTTTATTTATTTTTTTATTTTTTTTTTGTGAATTTTCACCTCATTAGTGGTCAATTAATACTTCCAAATTAGTGAAATGAATCATTGTTGCAATAATGACCTTGTTTTGGATCTTCTCCTTGCAGATCATTCTCTCTCTCTCTCTGTCTCCTGGCACGTTCCGTGTATTTGATTGGTTGTTTGTGAAAAATGTTGTCTTAAATTTTTTGAGAAAAGGGTGGTAGCTCGAATTTTGGGAGGGTCGAATGGCCCGAATTTGAGAAGAGAGGGAGAGAAGAGAGGGAGAGGGAGAGCGAGGAGAGCCGCCCCGCTTCGCGCCTCTGTCCGTCCACGCTCTGCCAGCCTCGTCGTCAAATCGCTGGTCGCCGTCGTCCTCGTCTGCTGCCGTCTGTCGCTGCCTTTCAGCTGCCGGCAGCTGGCTGCGCCATTGCTGCCGTTTTCCCATTGCGTCGTCTTCCCAATTTTCCACCCATCACCGACTGTCGAACCTCGTCGCCACCACCGCGCCTCATGACTCCTCCGCCTGGTTGAGCCCTCCTGTCAGTTCCCTTCCCTTCCTCCTCCGCCTGGTTGAGCCTCCTCCGCCTCTTCCTCCCCTCTCCTCCTCCCTTCTCCTCCGTTCGTCTTCCTTCTGCTGAAATCAAAAAAAAAAAAAATACAAAGGGCAAAACGACGTCGTTTTGCCCTTTCGGGCCATTCGACCCACGCTCTTTCGAGCTACCAACCGGGACTGAAATTTTTTATCAAAAATAAATAAATAAATGTTTCACAGGAATGGACCCTACACCCAAATGATACATTTAGTCATTTATTTAGTAGAAAATTTAATATTCTCAACGTTATTCATTGTTTCCTAGATGGCTCCAGTTAAGGGGAAAAAAAAAAGTCCAAGAAATAAAAAATAAGGCTAGTGTGTGGTTGTGTTTCGAATTGTGATTTTAATAATTAAAAAAAAAAAGAAAATTAGGTTTTTCTCTGATATGGTATCGGATTGAAATGTGTTGTTAAGATTGTGGAGATCTATCTCAGGTCTTATTTCGATAATTTGAACCGTTGAATGTGTAAATCTCATCAAATATTTTATTTCTGTAAAAAACATATTGATCTGATATCGATAGCTACTTGATCGGATCAGATTTCTGTCAACAAGAAATATAATTTTCAAAATAAATTGTTGACAAAAATTTAATCTGATCAATTAACAATCGATCCAATCAACGTGATTTTTTACAGAAATAAAATACTCAACGAACTTTACACATTGATAGTGGGCCCCACAGACCTAACAACACCGTTCAATCCAAACAAGCCTAGCCCAATCAAAAAAATTCAAAACTTATAACCCAACAATTTTTTTCAAAACTCAAAACTCAATTCAAAAATTATTTTCAAAATTCATAACCAAATACACAATTTAAAACTCAATTAAAAATTCTTTCAAAATTCAAAATCAAACACTTTTAAAAACTGTATTTAAAAAAATTCAAAAAAATATTTTTTATTTTGCTTTTTTAAATTATTTTTAGAATCATGATTTGAGTGTGGAGTCGTATTTTAGTTATGCGTTTTTAAAAGAGTTTGAGTTATATTTTGAATTTATTTTTTTAAATATTTAAAAATTTTCTTAATTTTATTTTTTTAGGGTAAATATTTTATATTTTAAATATTTATTTATTTTAAGCACTATATTTCATACATTTGTGTGGTGTATTTTTTAAAATATTTAAAATATTTTTTTAAATATAAAAAAATTCTAAAAATTTTATTTTTTATTTTAAATATTTTATTTATAAATATATTTTTAAATATTTTAAATTTTTTGGTATGTGTTTGATTATGATTTGAGTGTCAAATTTTAAAAGTAGTGTGGAGCTTTGAATAAAGATAAAGATCCGTAGCTCGAATGCTTGGCTCAAAAATTGGCTCGAAATTTTTTTTTGTTTTATTTTAATTCTTTTCCTTCCCTTGCTTCAATTTGCTGATCGGTGAGAGAGAGGCGAGATAGAGAGAAGAGAGAGAAGAGAAGAGGAAGAAGAAGAAAAGATGGAGAGGAGGAGGAAGAGAAGCTGATCGGTGATGGCGATGAAGCTGTCGGTGATGGCGATAAAGCTGATCGCCGATCCACTCTGTTTCTCTACTTTTTTTTTTCCTGGTAGATCTGGATCTGAAAATAATAAATTTATTTTCCTATTAAATTGGCTTCTGGATTAAAGATCTGGCTTCTGGATTGATGATGAAAAATGGGTTCTGGATGAAAAATGGCTTTTGATGATGAAAAAATGGATTTTGATGATGAAAAATTGGCTTCTGGGTTGATGATGAAAAATGGCTTCTAGATGAAAAATGGCTTTTGGATTTACTCCAGAAAATGTAAATTCAATGATCTGATGATGAAAAATTCGACACCTTAGAAATTCGATGATCGGCAGAAATCTGGCTTCTTCTCCTTCTTTCTTCTTCTACTTCTTCTGTTTGATTTTTTGGGGCTCAGTGAAAGGAAGAAGAGGAAGCAAGAGGGTAAGAAAAAAATGACAAAACGTGGTCGTTTCGGAAAATCGAGCCATTCGAGCCAATCAATTCTCGAGCTACCTAGCAGCTCCGTTTGAATAATGTCTTTGGTTATGAGGTTTAAAAATAATTTTTGAATTGGATTTTGAGTTATGTGTTTGATTATGATTTGAATGTAGTGTTGTGTTTTGAGTTTAAAATATTAAAATTTAAAAAAATTAAAAATTTTACAAAATAAAATAAAATATTTAAAATAAGAAAAATTCAAAAAATTTAAATAAAAATTATATATTAAATTTTTTTTTAAAAAATCATAAACATTTTTTAATATTTTTAAAAAATAAATCTAAAAAATTTCAAAATATAACTCACAATTCAAAATACAATTTCAAAAATCTTTTGAAATTCAAAACTCTTTTCAAAATATTTTTTAAAACTCTATTCAAAACTAATAACCAGGTAAATTTTTTCTTTTCAAAACTCAACTCACAATTTCATATTCAAATTATAATTCCAAAACTAAACCAAACGGAGTTGAATTTCTTACGCTCCGTTTTATTTGGACAAAAATTATTTTTTCTGAAATTTTTATTTCTAAAAAATATTTTTTTATATTTAATGGTGGTAAAGGTACAACGAAGGTAGAGATAGAGGTGGGATAATTGCGGCGATGATGGTGCCAATAACTGTGGTAATGGTGGTGTGGTAGTGGAGGTAAGAGTGGTGGTGATGTGGTAATATTGATAAAATTTTATTTTAAAAAATATTTTTAGCCTTTTAAAAGTAAAAAAATATTTTCTATCTAAATAAACTTATTTTTCATTGACTTTTATTTTCTATTATACCAATCACTAGAAAAATATCTAAACAAACAGAGTGTTCATTAGACAAAATCAACAACGTACATATTTTGAGTGAGGTCATTAAACTATTTGAGTATAAGATTAACATGTTATATATTGTTTACATACTCTTTTTAAGTATGTGAACAAATACATTTTACATCCAACGGTTAGGTTAGTATTCGTTTGGTTAATATAGTTGGGTTAAAAAAATACAAAATAATAATAATAATAATAAAAAAATAAGTTAAATAAGTTAATAAGACAATATCACATTCAAATCATAATCATTTTATCTTTTTTTTTACAAAAATCAAAAAAGTGAAACCAAACCAACTTTTTAGTCTCAACTTTAAAAAGTCTCAACTCAAAAAAAAGAACTAAAAAAGTCAATGCCAAATGGTGTCGTTTGGCTAAGGTTTTTTGAGTTGAATTTTTTTTTAATTTGAGAGTAAAAAGTTTGTTTAGGTTAATTTTTTTGATTTTTTAAATTTTTGTGAAAGAAAAAATAAAATGATTTACTTTGCTTGGTTTTACTTTTCCAAAAATATTTTTCAGAAAATTATACTTTCTTATTTTCTGTGTTTTTTTTTTGTTTTTACTGAATTTCTTTAATATTTTAAGCAATTTTTTTAATTTTTAGACATACCTAACTTAGATGTATCTAAAAAGTAAAAAAATTGTGAAAAAAACTTTTAAAAATTCACTAAATACCAAAAATATTCACACCAAAAAAAAAAAACGATATTTCAGTATATTTTTTGTATTTTTATGTATTTATTAATTTTTTTAAAATATTTTTCACAAATTTTTTACTTTTTAAATACATCTAAGTAAGGTGCATCTAAAAAAGTAAAAAAAAAAATTTAATTTTAAAAATATTCACTAAAAAAAAACACGAAAACTAAAAAACTCAATTTTCAAAAAACTTAATTCCAAAAACTCAAACTAAATACACTGATTATGATTTCGATGTGACGTTTTGCTTTATTGACTTATTTAACATATTTATCTTTTGTGCTTTTTTAGTCCAAAATGCCCTAGCCAAACAGAGCCCAAAATTGTTTATTTTGTAAGTTTTCTTTTAAAAAAAAGCATTTATATAAAAATTAAGTTAATCAAATATTAATAGTTACATAATCAAACATATATCTTAAGTAAATATATATATATATATATATCTTAAAAAAATAAATATGATATGACTATTATGTCTGATTATCTTAGGGTGTGTTTAGTGGAGCTTTGTAATCATAATTCCATCACTTCGTTTGCATGCACTGTTTGAATAGAGTTTTGAAAATGTGATTCTATCACACATTTCAAAACATATTTCTCTTTCACGTTTGATAGATTCGTACATATTCTCTCTCTTTCATCTTCTCCATTCTAAAAAGTAGAGGAGTTTTTAAATTTTAGATCTATCCAATCATCCTCTCAGACGTTTGGCCAGTTAATTGAAACAATGAATTTTTATTTTTTATTTTTTTTGCAATTGCCAATCACCATATGTTATTTGGAATATATATATATATATATATATTTGTTTTTAATATTTTGTAAATATAGAAATTATTATTTTTAGACTAAAATAACAAATTATTTTTTTGAATTGAATGTTAAAAAGAGTTTGATTATGAATTTTGAATAGAATTTTCAATAAAGTTTTAAGTTGTATGTTTGGTTATAAGTTATAAGTTTTTGAATTAAGTGTTGAAAACTCTTTTCAAAACTCATAATCAAATAATTTTTCTCATTTTATAGGTCATATCAAAAATTCAAAACTCTTTTCAAAACTCATAATCAAACAAGTTTTCTCTTTTCAAATCATAATTCCAAGACTCAAACTCAAAATATAACTCTATTTTTAAATTATAATTTTAAAACTCTACCAAATACTACCGTAATTTTTTAAATATTTGTTAAGATAGGTCTCGAAATGAGGTTATTGAAATCCAACATGATCTATTCAATTGGATGTCTACTGGGAGAGAATCGATTAACTAAAATAATAATAATAATATTTTAGATCATTTATATCGAAGTAACAATTCCAAGATAATTTATCTGGATGAAGCATTTTGAAAATTTTGCAACAAAAAGTTATCTTCGGATAACTGATCTCATCATCTCTTCTTCGAAGGTAAAATAATTTCATATATGTGAGATAACAAAAAAAAAAGAAAAAAAAGATCTTGCTAGATATAATCTTGTATTTGTCTTCAATAGTTGGATTTAATTGCTATGCGAAATTTTGTTTGAAAATTCAATATGGATTTTTTTTTTTTTATTTGAAAATTATTGCAAAGAGTATTCGAAAAATATAAAATTTATTAAAAACTGATACAAAACATTAAAAGATAACATTTTAAAGTTCATACAAAGGGGTGTTTTGGGAAGATGGTTATAATCAGCTTTTTGGTAAAAAACTACTTATAAGCAGCTTTTTTGTGAGAGAGGAGGTTGGTTATAATCCAAAAAGCGGATTATAACCAACTTGCCAAAATTGGCCAAAATATACACAAAAAAAAAGTAAAAAATAAACAGAATATGATATAAAATAAAAAGTTGTACAGGTGTGCGAGACAAATTTATATATGTGCAACTCTTTAAACACACTTTCTCATTACACCAAATTAAAAAAATTTTAAGGTCAAGTTTGGCTACCCAAATTAAGTACACACTTTTTTATCTTTTTTTCATCACATCACCTCTCTACTTTTCTGCACTTCTTTTCGTAAAAAGACAAAAAGTACACTTATTTAAGTCATCCCAAACAACTCCTAAATTTCATTTTATTTGTCTGTTTTTCATTATAAAGTACAAATTTATTTAATTTTTTCAACCATTTCAAATTCAATTAGAACTTGAATGAAGTCTTTTATATACAAATGAAAGATTTGAGGTTGAATTTTATAAACGTATAAGAAGATTTATGATTGAAAATAGATGATAACTCTTGACAGGGATAGGCCCATAGAGCCCACGGCCCACCATCCAAACCCCATTATACAACCCGGTTGGCCAAACCCAACACAGCTGGAGTCCAACTAGACAGGAAAGACCAATGATGTTCGGACAAGTGGCAGGCGCAGAACAGACCACGTCAGCAGACAAAGATCTGCAAAGTTATTGCCACAGCACATCACCATTAATGCAATTTCATCACAAAGATTTATTGCGACAACACCTCTCAGCCGGAATCACACCCCCTCGCCCTGAACAAGGCGAACCACGCCTCAAGCTTTCGGCGGGGACAATCAGAACGACAGAGACAGCGAAATGATTACAGTTGGATATAAGCTAAACTCGAGGAGAAGAAGAAGGTTAAGTTTTCCGTCTCCTATCTCTCTCTCTCTACATTTTTCTGTATTATCACCTTCTCTAATTCCTACACCGGAGGGTTCGCCGGGGGACTACCCCGTTCCCCGATTGAACTTGTTTGCAGGTCATCCAGTGGGCTTGAGAAGCTTGGATCGGTCCAACCCATCCACGAGGACTCATCAGATATCGATTGGCCGTCTGTGGGAAGCTGGTTTTATCCGTCGCCGCTTGTGTTCATTGTCACGGAGACCCTTTTCCAACAACCTTTTTCACCTCATCCGTCACACGCGTGCATGGTAACGACCAGATCCATGGCTTCCCACCACAATGTCTTCGATCACCGACCGACCCTCCCAATCCGAACAACCCACCACAAGATTTCATCGAGCTCACCAACAAAGATCATCAGCGTATGGTGAACAAAACCAGCCTTAATCAACGCCTGCTCCAACGGAACCTCCCTATTCCCCACCACCTCCAGATATTCCCTCCCATCCAGAACAAGTCCTGTGCCATCTTGTCCGCAACCCAATCCTCCCTAACTCGGGGCTTGCACCCACATATACATCCTCCTCCTCCACCCCCACGCCTCATAGCCCAGCTCCCGAGGAGAAGCGCCAGCGTTCAACATCTATCCCCTCAGAGACAACATTCCTCTTTGGGACGCAGAACTCCGAGCCATGAAACTCCGGCTCAAGGGGTCATGCAAAACATCCAACACAAGCCCTCCACCACAAAGAACTCCCCGCCGTCGCCTCATCCGCGACAAACCCCTACCCCCAAGTTCAAAATGCCTACCATCGACCCCTTCGACGGAACAACCGACCCCGTCGACCACCTGGAAACCTACCGAACACTCATGATCCTCCATGCTTTCCCCGACGAAATCATGTGCCGAGCCTTCCCCGTAACCCTAAAGGGATCGGCTCGGCTATGGTTCAGCCAGTTGCCTCCAGATTCGGTCTCTACATTTCAAAACCTCAGTGACTCTTTCCTGAGCCACTTCATTGGAGCCCAACGCCAGCGACGTCCGTGACCAGCTCCTCAACATCCGTCAGACCGAGGGGGAGTCACTACGCAGCTTTGTCACTCGCTTCAACACCGAAGCCTTACAAGTTGCTGAAAATGACGATAAGGTCATCCTCACAGCTTTCATGGCTGGTCTGCGGTCATCCGATTTCCTCTTCTCTCTCTCCAAGAACCCCCCGACATCCATGGCAACCTTGCTCTCCAAAGCCCAGAAGTATATGAACGCCGAGGACTCTCTAGCCGCTCGGCAGGAATCCACAACTAAATATCTGACCTCCAGAGAAAAAAGAAAAGACCAAGAGCCCAGCAACATCCGGCCTCATAACCAAACATCCCGCTATGCTGACCGACCCCCTCGTGCCGATCGGCCGGCCTCAACCAGACCCCCCGGTCGGTTCGAGCAATATACCCCGCTCAATACACCCATGGAACAAGTTCTTCACGGATCCAACGGACTACCCCTCAGTGGCCGCTTCACGGAACCCTCCAACCGCAAAGACCGGTCTAAGTATTGCCGCTTCCACCAAGATCATGGCCATAACACCGACGATCGTGACACCTCAAAGACCAGTAGAGACCTCATTCGCCAGCGCTGGCCGGTTCACGAATACCGTCCTCGGCAAAGACAAAGGACTGAGCCCACAGAGACGATCGCAGTATACCCACGCGGCGACCAGCTCAACAGACGAGGGCATGATCGACCTCACCAACAACCTCGGCCTCAAGGAAATCCGCCTCCGATTGGTGAAATCGAGTTATTTCAGTGGTCTTGCTTGTGGGGACCATCACGCCATTCAGAGAGGCGAGCTTAGAAAGATCTGACAGGGCTCGGACAAGACAAGGCGGTGGCCACGCGATCGAAACCCCCAAGCAACCTAAGCGATGGAGAGCCCATTACCTTCACGGGCCGCCCGTATGCGGTGCATCCGTTATCCTCACGATGATCCCTTGTCATCTCCATCGCCTCTCCAATTATAAAGTCGACGAGTCCTCATTGACAATGGCGGCTCGTCGGACATCATTTTCCTAAACTGCTTCCGCCGGTGAAGATCGGGAAGAAGGCTTGTCCCCACTCCAAACTCCTCTGGTTGGTTTTACGGTGGGTGACCTCGATCGGCTCCATCGATCTCCCCATCACCATTGGAAGTACCCACGGCATCACGGTTGCTTACTTTCCTTGTTGTCGATCGCCCTCCGCCATAATGTCATCCTCGGCCGCATCGCCTCAATGCCTTCAGTGCCATTACATCTACCTACCACCTTGCCCTCAAGTTCCCTACTGATTTTGGGGTCGGAACAGTGAGAGGAGAACAGACCATCGCCAGAGAATGTTATGTGGCCTCACTTAAAGAGGTCAAACTGAAGGAGGCAATGATCATTGAAGGACTTGACGTCCGAGATGAGGACGAACTGATCAGAGGCGAACCTGTGGAGGAACTCGTGGAAGTTAACATTGATCCCACTAACCCACTCAAAACTGCTAAAATCGGCAGCCAACTACCTCCCCACGCCGAAGCCGACCTCACCGCTCTCCTGACTGAACACAGAGACGTCTTCGCCTGGACTCATGCAGACATGCCGGGCATCGACCCATCTTTTATAACCCACCGCCTCAGTATCGAGCCTCACTTCCGACCTTACCGACAAAGGCAACGCATCTTCCATCCAGAACGCAACAATCTCATAGCTGCAGAGGTTGATAAACTTCTCGACGCCCAGTTTATCCGGAATGTGGATTACCCCAAGTGGCTGTCCAACGTGGTCCTGGTCCGCAAAAACAATGGCAAGTGGCGTCTCTGCGTCGACTACTCCGACCTGAACAGAGCCTGTCCCAAAGATAGCTACCCCCTCCCCCGCATTGATCTACTGGTCGACGCCACGGCCGGTCATCAAATGCTCAGCTTCATGGATGCATTTTCAGGGTACAACCAAATCGTGATGCACTCATCAGACCAGGAACACACATCCTTCATCACCGATCGGGGCACCTACCATTACCGTGTCATGCCGTTCGGACTAAAGAATGCTGGGGCCACCTACCAACGTTTGGTCAACGCAGTCTTCCACCATCAAATCGGACGGAACATGGAAGTATATGTGGATGACATGCTAGTTAAAAGCAAGCTCTCTGCTGATCACCTTACCGACCTGCGTGAGACTTTTGCCACGCTCCGCAAATATCAGATGAAACTCAACCCAGAGAAGTGCGCCTTTGGCGTAGGATCTGGTAAGTTCCTAGGCTTCATGGTCAGTCAGCGCGGCATCGAGGCCAACCCTGAGAAGATCAAGGCCTTGATCGAGATGCAGTCACCCAGAACCGTTAAAGAGGTCCAAAGGCTCACCGGCAGAGTGGCAGCCCTTAACCGTTTCATCTCCCGTGCAACGGATAAATGTTTACCATTTTTCAAAGTCCTGCGCGGCGAGTTTGAATGGACAACCGAGTCGAAGAGGCCTTTCGGCGGTTGAAACAATGCATGACCAACCCTTCCTTCTCACAGCAATCACCGTGAGCCCCTCTTTCTACCTAGCAGATCAAGCACCGCAGCCAAGGCAAGACTCATCGAGAGGGCGGCTCCGTCCAACGACCATTTTATTACATCGGTAGGGCTCTCAGGGGAGCAGAGCAGAACTATCCCCTATTAGAAAAGCTGTCCCTGGCCTTGGTCACTGCCTCCAGACGACTCCGTCCCTACTTCCAAGCCCATTCGATAGTGGTTCTAACCGACCAGCCGCTGAAGAAGGTCATGCAGCAACCCGAGCTCTCAGGGAGACTAATGCAGTGGTCAGTAGAACTAAGCCAGTTCGACATCTCTTATCGCCCCCGGACAGCAATCAAGGGACAGGCCGTAGCCGACTTCATCTTGGAGTTTACCAATCCAGCCTCAACCACTGACCTTCCATCCGCACCAACTCCACCAGAGCCTGAAGATCCCCATTGTTGGACACTCAATGTCGACGGCTCGTCTCGAAGGGAGGGAAGTGGGGCTGGCCTCATCCTCACATCCCCCGTTATTTCAAGTGTGCCCTCCGCCTCTTATTTGCGGCCAGCAACAATGAGGCGAATCTGGCATTGATAGCAGGCTCCATCGGCCAAAGACATTGGTGTTAGCCACATCCGAGTGTTCGGCGACTCGGCTTATCGTCGGCGGATCACGGGTGAATTCGATGCCAAGGACGCCACAATGCGGAGTTACAGAGACATGGCTCTCACCCTTGTTCGACTCTTCAACACCTTCCAAATCAGACACATACCTAGGGCGGAAAACTCCAAAGCAGATGAGATGGCCCAACTGGCTTCCGCCGACCAATCCGACCTCAGCCATGGAGTCCGCCTCGAATACCTGACTCACCCAGCCATCTCACCCGACCTACAAGAAGTGCAATTCCTTCAGACAGAACCCATCCCTTGGGCATCCGACATCCTCATCTTCTTGACCACTGGCGAACTCCCAGATGACCAACAGCAGGCGGCCAAGGTCAGAGCCCGATCGGCCAACTACACCCTGGTCGACGGTGTTCTCTACAAGCGCGGTTTCTCACGACCATACCTGCGATGTCTCAATCCCGCCCAAGCAACCTATGTAATGCAAGAAATCCATGAAGGAATCTGCGGTAATCATTCGGGTGGCAGGTCTCTCGCACACAAAGTGCTCCGCACAGTTACTCGCCGACCCTCGGCAAAGATGCCTCGATTTCGATCCGAAATCGACAAGTGCGGTAACCAACATCCCCATGCTCCCCCGCCGGTTGATCACTCTTTGCACCTTACCCATTCGCCAAATGGGGTCGACCGGTAGGTCCACTTCCCAATGGTCGAGGCTGCACCAAATTCGCAATTGTTGCCATTGATTACTTCACCAAGTGGGTCGAGGCGAACCCTTGCCACAATCACCGGCGCAACACCACCAAGTTTATCCGCAATCGATTGTCAGATTTGGCATCCTCGGGCCATCGTCTCCGATAACGGCAAACAGTCGACAATGCTAGATACCGGAAATCTTCTGCAGATCTCCAAATTCAACCATGCTTCTCTTCCCGGTCACCCCCAAGCAAATGGCCAAGTTGAGGTCACCAACCGCTCTCTCACGAAGATCATCAAAACTAAGCTCGGTCGCTAAAGGCCTCTGGGCTGAGGAACTGCCACATGTACTCTGGGCCTACCGAACCACCTTGGGACTCTCTGAGGAAACCCCTTTTCGCCTAACATACGGCGCTGAGGCGGTCATCCCTGTAGAAGTCGGTCTGCCCACCCCCAGGGTCCTACATCCAGACCTCGCCTCATCCGAAGAACTCCGTCGAGCAGACCTGGATCTCATTGAGGAACTCAGAGAGACTGCTGCTGTCAGACTGGCCACATACCAGCAGAAAATGAGAGCACACTACAACCGCAGAGTCCGACCGCGGGAGTTCTCCATTGGCGACCTTGTCTTGAGAGAAGCAACTCTTGCCACAAAGAATCCAACTGAGGGCAAGCTGGCAGCCAAGTGGGAGGGGCCCTATGTAGTGAAAGCCCGACCGCGACCAGGCACTTACCGACTTCAAGATATGGATGGCCGAGACCTTCCCCATCCCTGGAATGCTGAGCATCTGAAGCGTTACTATCAATGAATCCCCACTTTTGTATTGTCGAAATTGTTGTA
Source organism: Camellia lanceoleosa (assembly GCA_025200525.1). NCBI lineage: Eukaryota > Viridiplantae > Streptophyta > Magnoliopsida > Ericales > Theaceae > Camellia > Camellia lanceoleosa. Next base: position 171,190,457 of record CM045767.1, read on the forward strand.
TTTTCCTTTTTCAATACATAATGCAAATGTCGACTGGAGTTCCCACTTTCTATAATTCAACTGTCTGAATGTAGCTTCCATGCAACTTTTCTTTCTGCCGCTTTTCAAAAAGCCTCGGCAGATCGAAAGCACTCAAAGCCTCACCAGACTGAGCACCTTCAAAAGCCTCAGACCGAGCACTCAAAGCCTCACCAGACCGAAAGACTCAAAGCCTCACCAGACCGAGACTTTCAAAAGCCTCGGCAGACCGAGACTCAAAGCCTCACCAGACTGAGCACCTTCAAAGCCTCGGCAGACCGAGGCACTCAAAGCCTCAGCCAGACCTGAGCACTTACACAAGCCTCGGCCGGACCGAGCACTCAAAGCCTCAGTCCGACCTGAGCACTTTAAAAAGCCTCGGCCAGACCGAAAGACTCAAAAGCCTCGGCCAGACTGAAAGACCACAAAGCCTCGGCCAGACCGAGACTCAAAGCCTCACCGACTGAGCACCTTCAAAGCCTCACCAGACTGAGCATCTTCAAAGCCTCGGCCAGACCGAGACTCAAAGCCTCACCAGACTGAGACTTACAAAGCCTCGGCCAGACTGAGGCACTCAAAGCCTCGGCACCAGACTGAAAGACTTACAAAGCCTCGGCGGACCAAGACTCAAAGCCTCAACCGACTGAGACTTTAAAAGCCTCGGCCAGACCGAGACTCAAAGCCTCACCAGACTGAGCACTTACAAAGCCTCGGCAGACCGAGCACTCAAAGCCTCGGTCCGACCGAGCACCTTCAAAGCCTCGGCCAGACTTGAGCACTTCTCAAAGCCTCGGTCAGACCTGAGCACCCTCAATGCTGACGATCGGCCAAAGACTCCGCCAAACCTCGAGCATTTTCACAAGCCTCGGTAAGACCTAGGAGTGAAGGCCCATCAAACAAAACACTCACCATGGCACGACACCAAATCACATGTTCAACATTGCATTTCAACCTACTTTTTCAAGGCAATTTGACAAATCATATTTTAAAGATGTTTGCCCATATTTCACTTGCAAATCACATGTTCAACATTGCATTTCAACCTACCTTTTTCAAGGCAATTTGACACTTAGTCATATTTTAAAAAGAATTTCAACCTACTTTTTCAAGGCAATTTGACACTTAGTCATATTTTAAAGAGGTTCGCCCACATTTCATTGGCAAATTACATCTTCAACTTCACATGCCGCCTCCCTTTTACAATTCATTCCACCAAGTCATGAACACCTCAGTGCCCAAAGTAATTACAAGAAAGATATACAGACCAAACCAACACAAGAAGAAATATATATTGGCATCATCAATTAGAACCATAAATGTTCTTTTATTTATTCAAAAATGTGTGTACAAGCTACATACATCCCTTGCCAAAAAAAAAAAAAAAAAAAAAAAAAAAAAAAAAACAAAACAAAACAATATATGTATACAAAATTATCCCCCAGATCATGCCTCCTCCTCACTTGAGACCAGGTCTGCTTCCTCTACCCTCGCCTAGGGGTCAGGCCACATCATCTTCCTCCACCACTACCTCTGAAGTCAAGCTCTGGGAACAGCTCTTCGGCCTTGCGTTTGAACATTCTCCAGCCGCTGTCCCAGAACTCTGCCATTTCATGCTTATAAAAATCTGAACGTTGGAAGCTCTCTATAACTTCAGACTCAGGTCTCCCTTCAGCCGTTGTCCGTGATGGGCCAGCCCCCCCAGACTCTTCCCTGGCCAAGCTGGTGGCAATCACGTGATCAATGGCCATCTGGAACTCGAGACCCTTTGAATTGAGTAACATTGCAACACAAAGATCGTAGTAGGTCGCCTTTCCGAGGTCGCCTTCTCTTCGTGCAACTCTTTTTGTAGGGCCTCCTTCACCGCTGACCTTGGCTTTCTCACCTCCAACTCCTCTTCCAGACCTCCTCCGCCTAACTTTCCCTCTCTTCTTCAAATTGTTTCAAGAGCTCTCCTCTGCTCCAGCGCCTAGCACGCCATCCTCCACTTCTTTGCAGAGCCTCACCTTCATCTGCCTCATCCTTCTCTGACGAGCTTTTCATTATCACTCATGGCCTCCTCATGCCGCCGACCGGCAAGATGCTCTTTGGGCCTCCTCCACCTTCTTTCGCTCTCCAACAAGTTGGAATTCCAGCGACACCACCCGGCGGAGTGTGTCATCTAGGTCCACTTTGACTGCTATTTCGGCGTGGGAAGTTTTCCACTGCATTCTCCTTCTTCAACTTAGCTACCGCCTTGGCCTTTCGGTCTTCACCTTAGCGACCACCTTCCTCACAGAGCCTCTGCTAGGTAGTTACCTCCATTTGGGCGGAGCATAACCCCTGAGCAGGTCGGCATCGTTGATCCCAGAGGCTGAACGCAGATCCGTTTCGTCCACAATCTTGACCAAGCGGTCTGCCACCGCCTTAGCTGGGCCTCCATCCCCTCCAGCCTCCCCAGCGGCCAGCGTGGTATATTGTGGCGCCAGACTAACCCCCTTCTGGGCGCAGGACTTCGGGTCGCTCCTCTATCCTTTGTTCAGGACCCCCCTGGGGTCGCTCCTCCACCCCTTGTTCAGGACCCCCCTGGGGTCGCTCCTCCTCCGTTTGCTCAGGATCCCCGCTCCCCCTATCTTGTCGATCGGCCCTCATTGGCACAACGTCTCTAACTTGAAGACACATCCACCACCTTCGAGACGATCACCCTTCGGCGTCTCCTCTGCAAACTGTGGCCTCCTTCATCTTCTTAGGCCTAGACTCCTCTGCAGCCCCTGGGCACCCCTTTTCTTCTTCCTCTTGAGACCCTCTCCCTTCTGGCTTTCTCCTTCACAGATCCACAGGAGCTTCAGCTCGAATGTGCTAAGATCCTTCCCTCCCAGGGCTTGGGACGAGGTCGAATCCTCTCCTTCAAGCGATTGAGGCGGTCGGTCGGCTCGGGCCTCTGTCAACCTCTGAGCCCTCAAGAGCATAGCTGATCCTCCTCCTCCTGTGCCTTTCTCTTGGCCTCCAACTCCGCTCGGTCGAGATCCCCGGCCGGTTGTGGTCCCAACCCGCCTCAAACAGGCGGATGGTGCACTGGCTCGTCCCACCTAACTTTTTCCTCTCCTCCACTCCTTCACCTTTTTACCCTCTCCTCCATCACCGCTCCTTCGACTCCACGAACTTGGTGGCACCTTCCACGCCTTGCGTGCCCCCCCTCCAGAGTTAGACACATAGAACCACCTATGCCTCCAACCTTTAATCGAGGTTGGCAACCACCGCCACAAGCCCTTCTGCCGGCTTTGTAGGGTTACCCAAGTCTCCGCCGCCTGACGCTTTGTAGCGACAAAAGAAAATTCGTTGTCATGGCCCTCCATTGCCTTGCGCCAGCGCTTGCACACGACAACAAAATCTTCCATGAATTGGGCATCAATCGCCCCGGTGCCATGTCTAAACGGTTAAGCACATCCACCACAATCGGCGGCCGGCATCGCAGCCCCTTCGCCTCCTCGTGAGAGAACTCCTCGCCTCACGTCCGATGGCCGGTCTGTCGACTTCGGCACCACCAACCCCACTTCCGCCGAAATCTGGTACCTTTCGCAGATAGCCTCCAACTCCACCGCCGTTACAATGGACCTATCAGCCCTCGAGTGCCAGTGATTCGGTTCCACCTGGCCGATCGGCTCCGTGATGGCACCTCCACCTCGATCTATCTTCTTGCCACTCCACAAAGATCGCCCTCTCTAGCGGATCCATCCTCACATTCCCGGTCCCTTCCTGCGCCATTGCTAAACTGTATTTGCGAATAGCTTCAGATGCAGGTTCCAGGAAATCGCAGAAGTATTTTAATGGGGTATCGTGAGCAACGAAGGAATTGATACTTTGGATATTTTGAGTTTTTGTAAACAAGTAGGTGAATCGTATGATACCAAAAGCCCACGGTTTGCCCGTATTCCAAGGATCCCAATTAATTTTCGCCAGTTTGAAAACTTTTCAAATCTTCCGCCAAAACTGTCCCATCAATGCCCATAATAATACCCCTGACGTTTCACTCCTGATCCAACGCTTGACGTTCCACATCCCCCCACGTGTACGGTCCAGATGCACTGAACTCTGCCCTCACCGCTCTTTTCCACTTCGTCATCACGTGACACGCCGCCTCTTGAGCCGCGCCCTTCCGCTCGGCCACCACGATCGGCTTCTCCCACTCGGTCACCCTCACGGTCGGCCCTTCATTCGGTCACCCTCACGGTCGGCCCTCCCGCCGGCCACCACGATCGGCTTCCCACTCGGTCACCTCACGGTCGGCCTTCCTTTTGGTCACCTCACTTCGCGGTTCACCCTCACTCGGCCACCTCACGGCCTCTCATTGGCCACCCTCACGGTCGGCCCCTCCCACTCGGCCACCTCACGGTCGGCCCCCACTCGGCCACCCTCACGGTCAGATTTACCTCCTTACTATTATTATTCCGCCGTTGGACTAAAGTTGCACTTTCGGGAATGGGGACTATCGACAGGATAGGCCCATAGAGCCCACCTACACCATCCAAACCCCATTATACAACCCGGTTGGCCAAACCCAACACTGAGTCCAACTAGACAGAAAGACCAATGATGTTGGACAAGTGGCGGTAGCGCAGCGAACCACGTCGGCAGACAAAGATCTGCAGTTATTGCCACAAAGACATCACCATTAATGCATGACAACACCTCTCGGTAGGAATCACACCCCTCGCCTGAACAGGCGAACCACGCCTCAAGCTTTCGGCGGGGACAATCGAGCAACGAGAATGAAATGATTACAGTTGGATATAAGCTAAACTCGAGGAGAAGAAGAAGGTTAAGTTTTCCGTCTCCTATCTCTCTCTCTCTACATTTTTCTGTATTATCACCTTCTCTAATTCCTACACCGGAGGGTTCGCCGGGGGACTACCCCGTTCCCCGATTGAACTTGTTTGCAGGTCATCCAGTGGGCTTGAGAAGCTTGGATCGGTCCAACCCATCCACGAGGACTCACTGTATTATCAACTCTAAAGCAGAAGATTGAATAGATGCATATTTTATACTATTTTGTTAAAATCCTTGAAATTCATGATTATAAAACTTTCAAATTTATTCTACATCTTAGATATTAGGGCCATTTGAAACATGAATAAAAAGTCAAAAGTTAACTTTTTAACTTATTTTGAGTCATATTATCTCTAATATAAAAAAAAAAAAAGTAATGCTAGAAACCCTAAATATTCTACCAAAAGTTTTATCAAATGTCTCACATGGGTGTGGGACCCACACTCTAACATAAAAAAAAGAGTAATGCTAGAGACCCCAAATATTCTATCAAAAATTTTATCAAATGTCTCTCTACCAAATATCTCACATGGGTGTGGGACCTACATTTTGATAAAACTTTTGGTAGAATTTTTGAGACCTTTAACATTTTTGTAAAAAAATTAAAAAGGTAAAAAATGATCAATTTTTTCCCATCTTCCTAAAACACCCTATTATTTGGTTAAAGGCTATACTAGTCAAATTATTAATGTCAAATTATTCATTTCAATTCCATAAATTCAAATGGAACTTAAATATTTAATTATACTAAAATCTTCTTTGATAGATTTAATATTCCAAAAATGTTAAAAGATTCTAAAATTTCTATCAAATGTCTCACATTAATATGAAATCATATGGTGTAAATTTCACATCCATGTAAGACATTTAATAAAAAATTTAATAGAACTTTTGCATTACTGTGGTGTTTGGGAACTTGGTTCTTAAATTTTTTTCATTTTTTTCACTAAAAGACAAAAGTTTTGTAAAACCAAAAAAAGCACATCCAAATAAAATATCACATTTAATTCCATAATCATTTCACTTTTTCTCTCACAAACATCACATCCAATCACAAAAAAACTCAACTATCTTGGCATATACTAAAAAAGTGTACTTTTTAACTTATTAGTAGGTTTGCGTTGGGTTTGGATTGGGTTTGATGTGATGTGTTAGAGAGATGATGTGATTTAAATAGGATGATGTGACTTAAATAAGATAGTAACTTTTTAACGTTTTGACTTATTTAGATGATGCCAAACTAAGCCTAAAAATTTTTTATCCAATAATATTCTACAACTAAAAACACCTACATAAAAACCTACTTCCCAAACACTCACTTTATATTCTCTCTTTCATTTCTTTCTCTACCTCCTCTATATAGGCCTCGTTTGGAGAGTGACTAAATTAGTCAATTAGCCAAAAAGTTACCTTTTTAGCCAAAAAAACCAATAACTCATACCAAAAAGTCAAATATTCTCTTTTCTCTCTACTTTTTGCACAGCTTTTCGTAATTAGCCAAAAAGTCATCCCAAACATACAAGTTTTTTTTACCTACCTTTTTAACCAATTAGCCAAAAAGTTACTAAATTAGCCTGTTTTTCATCTTCTATGGAGGTATGTGATCACTTTTAAATCATGAGGATCATTATACAGAAAATCAAACTAATAACAGAAAAAGAAAAATGGTGGATTAACTTGAGCATATCTCTAAATATAATTTAGACATTCAAATGAAAATTAAGTTGTAATTTTGTTAAGATTTCAACTCAAAATTGTCCCCGAGTTGAAATCCCATATTCCAGCTAACAAACTTTGACGCTCATCTATTATATTAAAAAAAAAAAGACAAGGAAAGCGATTAACATATTTGCAATCAATTTAAATACTGAAAATGGGATTAACAAATAAAATAAATGAATATAGAAATTTTATTGCATCATAATATATTTTATTTACTGTCTATACAACAACCAACTCTCATCAAAAAAAAAAAAAATACCCTCACAAAACACCTAAAAATTTCTCACATCAAAATTCACTCAATGCCTCAAGAAAGCGAGAAAAGAGATAACCAGAGAGTAACCAATGGCGCCGGAAACCGGCACAGAGAACGCCGCACCGGCGTCCGGCGACGGTGCCGGAGTCATCGCGGTATCCTGAGCCGAGACGACGGTGGCGGCGGCCATGAAGAAGACGGCGAGGACGAAGGCGAGGACGATGCTAACTTGCGCCATGAGTGATTGTAAAAGAGATAAGAAAGGAGGGGCTTGTAGAAGAGTGAAATTCAAACGTTGAAGTACAGAGAGAGAGAGCTGAGGTGTTTGTTTCGTGAGAAAGTTGCGAGTGAAGGAAAAGAAAGAGGAGGGGTTCGGTATTTATAGAGATGGGTTTTGAGAGCGTGTGGACCCCGCAATTAAGAGTGTGATAGGTGGCATTGTCTGATTGGTTCAACAGAACAGCTGTCACACAGCACCGCATAGGTGTGTGACACGTTGTATGAATCGGACTGGCAGCAGCTGGCAGTTCGCTGGCCGTCCAGCCGTTTTAAAAAAGTGCTTTTTTTTTTTCTCTTTCTTTTTTAAAATTAAATTTGCTTCTCAATTAAATTTCAACTTATTTTATTTTATTTTTACCATCAATCTAAACGCCTAGATCATAAAATTAAATTGAATAATTTATACTGGAATTACAATTCTGATATAATTTAAGTAGAGGAATGCATTTTTATTTCGGAATAAGTGGTATGACGTCTCTCTCTTGAGACAACATAATAATAATAGAGTATATATGAAAGAAAATGAGGGAAATGTTAAATTTACAGATAAATTACACTTATATTCCTAAAGTTTGAGTTTAATACATATTATCTCTTGACGTTTGGAAAAGTACACTATCCCCCTGTCATTGTAATTATTTAGACGGAATGAAGATATTGAATTCATACTCTCTCTTTTTTTATTTTGCTTTACTTTTTCTTTTTCTTTTTTTTATCATTTCTTTTACTTTTTTTTTAATGTAATTTTCTCTATTTTTCTACTAGGGGTTGTTACCTTTTATATAAGTATGGGAGTTTGTGAAATGAAACTATTAACCACAGGGGTGAGATTGTAATTTTCAAAACGTCAGGGAGTGGATAGTAATTGGACCAAACCTCAAGGGGTGTCAATGTAATTTACCCTAAATTTAATGAGATATAAGTTATGTTTGGCATGAATTTTTTGATTATTTTAGTTACAAAAGATAAAATAGTCAAAAAAATTAATAAAATAAAATGTCATATTCAAACCATAATCATTTTATTTTTTTTTCTTACAAAAGTCAAAAAAGTGAAAAAAAAACTCATCACAAACAAGACTTTTTTGTCCCAATTAAAATAATCAAAAAACTAAAAAACTAACTCACATTCCAGACGAAAACATGATCTTATATGTGTCCTACAAAATTTATATATAATTGTTACTAATTTTTTTTTTTTAAATTTTATATCTGAGCTTATTTTAAATGTTTTAGAAAGATAATTCTAAAAATACAAAGCTGGAAAGGGGCACACAACTTGCTTTTATTTATACCATATATTTAACTTTTTAAAATCATTTTGAAGTTAGTGTATTTAGTAACTCATGTACAATCTCAACTGAAAGGTTAAAAGGTCAATCCTTATCATATGTAAAGATTTATTATTTACTATGGAGGGTTCAGGAGGCCAATCCTTATCGTATCTAAACTATTAGAGGAGCTTTTTCTTATCATTAGCTCTTTCTTGTAATTCTTATAGTTGCTTACCCAAATTAATGTAATTATATTGATATTTGTAAATACTTTTCTAATTGAAAAATAAAATGAAATAAAAAATCATTTTTTCATAACATTCAACGTAACATTTTAATTTTATCCTTGTACATCTTTTGTAATTTCAAACATCCCAATCTCTAATCTTAAACTCTCTCGCTCTCTTCTTCTATCCATCTTCCTCTCTCCCTTCTCATTCTATTTTCCATTAGTTCCGTTACCCCAAATGAGGATGGCAGAGGGTCGGAGGAAGAAGCCACAGGTGACGACATCGGGCGGGGAAGGGATGAATTGGGGGTGGCATGTAAAAGATTTATTTATTTATTTATTTGCATTTAAATTTTGTTCAGTGCCTTAATTATTCGAACAATCTCAAAATATTCGATGAACAACTGTCAAGCCATCTCATTTTGTTCAGGAATTAGGAACAAATTGAATTTTGATTCTAATTTTTCAAATAACTAATATCTACATTAAAATCATACAAAATACAACCAAATAACTATTATAACAAATGTGAATCAATTGTATCCCGCTTGCAAAGTTTTTCACTACATTATTGATTAAGAACATATCGTAAACAATATCATATGATACTTCAAGAGTAAAGAATAATTAGATAAATAATAAAAGTTTATTTATAGTAATCAATCAGATCAATACAATACATAATCATTCCCTCTAACTATATCATGAGTCATGACAAAAGATCATAACCAATACTATCATGAAGAAGATCATCTCCATCACCACAAAACACACTCTTTGCAAGAAACAATGGTGTACCCAACGGCAATAAAACAACTCATCCAAAAACAAAATCAGTGCAAGAAAACAGCAACAAGAGAGAACAACAGAGAAGAACAAATCAATGTCTCGGAGACCGGCAACGCAAAGCCAACACCGGCATCCATCGGAGGTGACGGAGCAATGGTCTGAGCCATGGCGGCCGATGCACAGAACAACATTGCCATTGCCATGGCAATAAGGATATGAATTGCAGAGCTGCCAAAGTTTGCCATTTCTATGTTTTTGTTTTGAGGTGAAAACAGAGAAAAAGTTAAGAGATGAATGGATAGGCTTTGAAGTGTTTGAATAGTTTTTGGTTTGTGTTTTGGGACATAGGATGAGTCTCAATTTATAGAGGCCTTTTTGGTGTGTGAAACCTTTAAGTAGGTAACTTGCACGTTTTTTTTTGACTCTCGAATTTTCATTTGGAAATTTAGTTTAATCCCCAAAATTCTAATTGTAACAATAAGGTTGTTAAAATTCAATTCATGTTTCAATGCATGACTAGTTTAGTCGCTCACTGTTAAATACATAGACAAAAAATTTCATATGATGAATAAATTATGAGTAAATTATCATGTACGTGTTTGTTTGAGTTTAAAAAATATAAGTAATGTTAGAAATCTACACATTTATATTTACAAATTCACTCACAATAACGTGACATAGGAGTTAAGTTCATTATTAAGTGTGTAACAAATAAAAAATTGACACATAATGTGGGTAGAATTGAGAGTTTTTTTTTAGGATCTCAAACATTTTTTAAAAAATATATTCTTAAAATTTTAAAAATTATTTCCATTCCCAAAAAAAATATGTAAAAATTATAAAAACTAACCCAATCAAAATAATTTACTCCATTAAAATTTAAGAGAAATTACAATTCAATGTAAACTTTTGTGAATACTTTCAGATATGTGGTAAATTTTATAATTAAACTTTTAAATTTTTTCATAAATTCGTTATTTTTTTATAAAAAAAATTACAGTATTGTAATTTTTTTCAAAATTTTTTTCTCTTGTGTTTTGTTTTGTTAAAAAAAAATAAAAATCAATTCTAAAGGTATGCCTTTTCTGTAAAGGCTTATGCGACCCAGAAAAGCAAAGCCAACAGGTTGGCCACGTGTTCACATCATGGGTTCCACAAACGGTTTTACTCACCTGAATACTTCCCATACAGCAAAGCACACAGCAAAGAAAATGTTTATTTCCAATGATTTACTGCCACGTCATCCTTCATTGCTTACGAACGACGTGTCTTCAGCTGATTAGTTGGTTTTAGCTTCTTCCTGTACACCTAAACGCTGTTGATTTTCTCTCCAAACATTTCTGGTGCGCTTGCCAAATCACGTAGCTATTTTGGCGTGACGTAAGTGCAATGGTGTCCATTGGATTGTGGAGAAGTTACTGGTTGGTCAGGGTCAGGGCAGTGGTAGAACATCTCTAACAGTGCATTAAATACTTTATAAGTCATAACTTTACTTTAAAAATTAAAAAATTATTAAAAAAATTATTATTTTTAATATATTTTTTAATAAAAAATAAAAAAATATATTTCAAACATATAAATTTTTTTACCTCATATTTTAGTTAAAAAATTATTAAAATAACTTGTTTCTAAACGATACCTAAATTTGAGTAAAAAATCAATTTGATATGAAGTGGTCTAACGGAAGTTTGTGAAGCTTCATTAGTACACTGATCGACCAAGCAGATGTTCGGCCGGTATACCAGTCAATGTAAATTTTTTATAAATTTTTGCCTTAAGATAGTCATCCAGAGGGTCGACTGGTAGATGTACAGTCGATCGACTGGTCAATGCAAGTTTTTTATAAATTTTTTCTTTAAGGTGGTCATCTGGTAGTAAAAATCTAACAACATTAAACTGTGATTTGATGAAAGACACATTGGTCTTTAATTTGATGAAAAAAAAAGTGAAATCTTAAATTTGATACTTATTTGATGAAATTATTGAAACAAAAAAATAAGTTATTTTTTATCAAATTTAAATTTAATAACATATTTAAATAACCATTATAGATGATCTTACGTGCCGCACTATTGTGATTGATAGAGTAAATAAAATTTATAATTTTGTATTAAATAATTAAAAAATATGTAAAAGATATTTGTGATTAATTTGGGAATGATGACGTATACTCTGGATCAATCAATAATTGTGAGACAAGGGGGTCAGCACAGGACGTTCCGTAGTCCACATCACATCAAACCATCACAGCTAAAACAAATTAATTAATTAATTAAATATACGGAGAAGGGCAAGATCGTCTTTTTGTAATTAAACAGTGTTCTAGATTGGCGCCGATCATTGAGACGATGATTGATAAAATCGCGGAAAGGTTGTGTGTTTACATCTTCCCCTAAATCATGTCTATTTAGGTGGGAATATAGCCGTTTTTTTTTTAATTTTTTTTAAAAAAAAAAGATTTGGGGAATATAGCAGTTAAATGCCTGAAAAAAATTTAAATTTTTTTTGAAAAAAAAACTTGGGTAAATATTAATAAAATGGAAATGTTATCAGTGATTACATTTTAAAATTTTCAATATATATACCGAATGAGAAAAAAATAATTTTAAAATCATAGAATAATTTGATTAGTCCCTATCTTTTCTAACACCACGATTCTCCACCGTGCTATTTTGAAACAAGATCAATTTTAGTAAAACTTGTAAAATATTCATAATTTTTATTTGCACTTAACATAGTTTACAATAGTTGTCAAATCAAAATAGTGAGAGGAAGATTTGTCAAGTGTAAGACCAACGTAATTCAATTTTTTGATGCGCAACAAATATCTTTTTCTGATTAAGTTGCAAGATGTTATTAAAAACAAAATCTCGAGCTTTTTTGTCTCATAAAATTATCAGTTTAGCATTGTTTTTGCTATTTTTTTCGTCTACCAAAAGATAAAAACATGACCCTTCTCCAAGTTCATCAAATATTCTTGTTGGCATTGTTCAAGATTTGGTAAAATGTAAACTCAATTTTAGGTAGAGAAATGAAATTGTTTCCCCTTTTTACTTGGTCTGATGAAAGTTTTATGATAATTGGCCAGTAAGGAACAATGTCCATATTTGTTTCTGGCTTTCTCATTTCTAAAATTGATTTAGACAATTGTATTTGAAGAAAAATGAATGATGTGAAATGATCAATATATATATATATATATAAAGACTCCATTGTCTATATACACAACATTAGAGAGGTGAGAGAGAGATTTATGACTAGACATGGGCCAAGCTAGTTTGGGTTTTGGTCGAGGTTTTAATTCGGGCAAAGTGGGGCCGCACGCTGGACCGATGTCTTAGCACGGTCAAATGTTGGATACGCGTTGAACTCTTCACCCGGTCAAGTTAAGAATAGATGTTGAGATGTTAGCTTGGTCTAGATATAAACATTTCATCAAGAGTTGGACGAGACTTGTCCCCGGTAGACTTGGTAGGCCAGGTTCAGTCGTGCAGGAGCTCATTGTGAATTGACGAGACTGGTTGAGCCGACGTTCAGGCTTATCTATCAAGAGTACTAGACAAGTAGTGCGGTCCTGAGGGAAGATTGTGGCGCCGTGCTGAGTACAACTTGGTAGGAAGTGCTACGTAGCATGATTGGATTGCAAGAAAGAGATTCCGTCATCCGTACACGTCAACACCGTTAGGCAGTTTCACCATTGGTGTTTGGATGTATTTGTGCCTACACGTGGAGAGAGACAAGAGGGTAGTGCATCCATGTGTCTAGTAAATGATAAGCAGGATTGTGCGTGCACAAATTATATAAACGACGCGGCGCCTGTTGGAAATGGTTATAAATTCTGGGTAAAACCAGAATTTTATCCTAAGTTTGGTCTAATTTTTAGGTGGGCCCCGTGCGTCGTTTTACACGGGTCAAAGTGGTAACGCGTTCTATGCCGCGTTGTGATTCACGTGGTATATTTGGTTGCTCAAAACCATTACCGAGTGAATGGGAAATTGAAGCCAAAGTGTGCTCCATGGAAATGGAGTTTTGGTGGAAATTCCTTATGGTTTGAATAAGGCTTGTCCCACATTGATTTGGTGGGAGGTTTTGAAAGGATTTATAAGGCTTGGGTTTGGTACTTGGGCGCGGGTGCGTGGTGTGAGGTTGGGTTGGGCTTGTTCGGCCCAATACTAATCTTTTTGGGCCAAAAACATTTGAATTTAATTCAAATAAACTGGTTTGGATTTTTTGTTCATCCAAACAGGGCCCTTCCTGTTTAAGCAATTAAATTAGTTTGGATTTAATGATCATCCAAACAGGCCCCTTCAAAATAAACTTGTTTGGTATTTACGCACACCCAAACAGGGCCCTTAAGCTTTGCTATCTGTTTGAATTAATGAGTTCAAATTCAAAACCAACAGTTTCATACATTCAATTCAAAACCAAAAGTCACCAATACATCTATATATAGACCCCTCCCATTTGGATTTTTTACTCCAATTTTCGTACTCCATCCTCTATAATTCTCTCTGCATTTTGTCGCATATTATTTACGAAAGAAAGAGTGTAAACACTTAGTGTGTTCGAACAATTAAATTGTAGTCTTTGATTTAATTGTTGATAAGATCATTTCATCCAGGAGATAGACGCCCAAGTTCTGAAAGCACCTTGGAGACGAATCTGTCTTAAGGACGAAAGTGTTCAACACTTGGACTTGATCGAAAGTTATTCCAAGTATTTAACCAAGTAAGTTGATTAAATTATTTTTCTGTTTTCTTTATTTGTTTATTAAAATCAGATTTTAATTTTGTTTTTGTAACAAAATAAAATCTGTTTTTATTTGTTTTATTTTATTTTTATTTTGAGTTTGATTTTTGTAATCAAACAAATTTCTCTCCTTTTCTTTATTTCTTTAAATTCAGATTGTTGTTTAGTACACAACAGAATTTAATTTATTTAAATACAGTGAAGATTGCCTAACAGCGCCTCCATGCACAAGTCTAGAACCCTTACATACTGAGACATTCTGGTTATCAGACCACTCTCTTTTTTGTCTTCTCTCTCTCTCTCTATATATAGATATATCTCTAAAACTGTGCTAATTTAACCGTTGGGACACCACCCGTCGGGTAGCTTACCATTGTTGTGTTATAAGGTTATTTGGAGTGAAGTGAAACTTGGACACGAGGAGTACGGAGAACGACGAATATTTGCTCTCCGTACAAGGAGCATCAAGTATTGATTTTAGTTTTAAATGTAATTTTTAAAGCATGACCTGTTTTGTGATTAATCTTACCTTAGTGTATGTTTATTTGTGATATTAAATGAGGGATACAAGGTAGAAAAGCAAGTGAGTGCCACTTAAAAAATATCTCGTATTTAATTGCAAGGTAATGAAGAGATTATCAGTATTTAGTGACAAAGATTGGACCTTATATTTTTTTTAGTTTGATGTTTGTTTAGCATGGTGTTCGTTTCAATTAATTCCTTATCGTGATCTACTACCATTTTTTTCTTTCAATTAATTCCTTATCTTTTGTCATGCTTGCTTGATAATAAATTTAAAGGAGATCAAAATCCCCCTCTCTCTCTCTCTCTCTCTCTCTCTCAATAAGATACCCTGTAATGTCTCCTACCTTTATGATTGGTACAGCTTCTTACATTGTGCACCATGTGATTGGTTCTGATATACAAGAAACTAATTATTTATCATATAATAAATCAAAAAACTAAAATCTATATATACAAAATTACAAAAGAGGACAACCCTCTTCATTTGAAACAAATGAGATAAATTGTGAATATACCCTACTTAGGTTGTACAACAAGACTACGCATCCACGTTCATTAATTTACATTATGAAATTATAGACCCCTTCATCTTCCTTGAATTTGAATTGGTCCATTTACCACTTACATTGTCTTAATTTCAATATATAATTCAACACCTTGAATGGATTATGTATTTCACCACGGCTCTCCTCATGTCAATATTTTTAGGTTTCTTTGACATATTCAAAAATTCAAAGTATTTAAAAATGGCTCATTCAAACAAATAGACAAGGTGGAATATGGGCTCATTCAAATAACTAGGTTGTTGTTTCAAGTTGTTACAATTAATCAAATGGTTTCCTAATCATTATAACTAATTATTATATTTTATAAGTCAAGTAATATTCAATTGCTTTGTCAATTTTCAACTACTTGAGAGAGAGAGAGAGAGAGAGAGAGAGGGAGGAGTTACTTCCCCAATAGATATCTCTGTAATGGTTTTATTGGGATGAATTCAATGACCTATATGTTTAATACTAAACAAAATTGTGACTTTTAGTGGTTTTAAAAAATATGTGATATTTTATTACGTTATTTTATTTTTATTTTAAATTACAATTGCCGTGACTTGAAGTAATAAAAAAATAAAAGATCATTGCAGAAAAAACATTGTAGAAGATCCTTATCATGTTACATATTATCAAAGTATTTGGAAAATGCTATGGATCCCAAGTAATTTATCAAATTTTACACCAAATCTCTCACATGGGGTGTGGAATCTATTAGAAATGGTTTTGGAAAAATCATATTTTTCCTTAACTTTAGTCTAATTTTTAGGTGGGGCCCATGCGTCAAAGTTGGTGGGTCTAAGTGGTAACGCATTCTATGCCGTGTTATGATTCACGTGATATATTTGGTTATTCAAAACCATTATCAGATGAATGAGAAATTGAAGCCAAAGTGAGTTCCTTGAAAATGGAGTTTTTGGTGAAATTTCCTAAGGTTTGGTTTAAAGCTTGTCCCACACTGATTTAGTAGGCATACTTTGAGTGGGTTTACAAGACTTGAGTTTGGAATTTGGGATAGACCCCAAGGGGCACTCAAGTTTTGTAGAAAGGGAGGTTATGGGCAAAAGTAGACTAGACCCATTGGACCCAAAAATAAACAAACGCGCGCGCCGCCGTTCGTTCGGTCGGTCGGTCGGGCTAGGCTTGGGTGCTAGTGTTGTCCGGCCCAATACTAATTATTTTTTGGATCAAAAACTTTTGAATTTTATTTTTCTAAAATTAAATTCTAATTTTTTGAAATTTGAATTTCGAAAATTAATTCCAAAAATTCTGCCTGGTTTTTCCTCCACCAAAATTCTGCCCGATTTTTATCTGTTTGAATTTAAATCGGAACAAATTCAGTATATGTTCAAATTCAAACCCAAACAGTGCCTTACCTATTTAAATTCAAACCATACATGTTCAAACAGGTTTACACCTGTTTAATTCAAACCTACAGCCACAATTTCTCCTATAAATAGACTAGCCCCTCATTTGATTTTTTCATTTACAATTTTCGTACTTCTCCTCTGCAATAATTCTCTGTATTTTGCTGCATTAAATTTATGTGAGAAAGAGTGTAAACACTTAGTGTGTTCGTTGTGCAAACAATTTGTAGTGCTGCTATTGTTTGCTGTTGATCATTTTATCCTAAGAGATAGACATCCACAATCTGAAAGCATCGTGGAGAGAACGACTCTGTCTTAAGGATACAGTATCAAACACTAGACTTAATCAGAAAATTTGTTCAACATATTAATTTGGTAAGTAATTAATTATTTTTTGTTTTATAATTTTTTCTATTTCATATTTTCATTTTGTTTTTGTAACAAAATAAAATTTTGTTTTAGTTATTTTATTTTATTTTCTAATTTGATTTTTGTAATCAAATAAATTCTCTCATTTTTTTTATTTCTTTTGTATTCTGTTTGTTATTAAGTATACAAATAGAATTTTTTTTTTTTTCAAATACAGTGAAGATTGTCCAACAGAATCCGCACAAATCTACATGTGTATGGGTCCCACACTCATATGAGAGATTTGGTAAAAAATTTAGTAGATTATTTGGAATCCCTAACATCACTTAAAGTATTTTGCAAGATTTTGTCATCCACTAGGTGGCTATTTAGGAGGCATAATAAGTTGGGAGAATTACAAATTAGTGGAGTCCGAAAAATATTTATAAAAAAGTGATAAATATTATAATTATTAATAACTAAAATTATAAAAAATTTCCTGGCTATTTATGAGGCATAATAAGTTGGGAGAATTACGAATAAGTGGGGTCAGAAAAATATTTACAAAAAAGTGATAACATTATAAATATTAATAATTAAAATCATTAACATGTATAATAATTTTTACAAACTTCTCGTGATTGGTAATTTTCCCTAATAAGTTCCATTATAATGAATTATACATGTATATGATGTTTGTAGTATGAATTTCAACAAATAAATATATATATATAAATAAAGAAAAAAGAAAAAAACTGCAACGTATGGGTTTGAAAATGTCAAGCACTTCTCCAAAATTGTGGTCCATAGAAATTATTCAGCATAATTGCACCATACATTTTGCATGGCCAACCCTAACACCATGCAAAACCATATAAAACAATGCACAAACTAATTATAAACTAATTAATAACTAAAAATAGCTCCTAATTCCTGTATAAAATCCTCTCCACCATATCCATTATCCCTCAGGCCAGCATCAAGAGCATTTGCATATTTCTTCATCTACAAATCGAGTTTCGGTGAAAATTATTCTCACTTTTTTCTCACAATTTTCACCGAAAGATCATGGACATGAAGAAGATCGCCTGTGCCGTCCTCATCTCTGCTGCCTCCATGAGCGCAGTCTTTGCTGAGGTTTCATCTCCTGCTCCCGCACCCACCAGCGATGCCACCTTGGCCTTGCCTGTTGTTGGTTCTTTGGTTGGAGCCTCAGTTTTGTCATTCTTTGCCATGTACTTGAATTAAGCTATCAAAAAAGGGAAAAGCAAAAAAGGAAAAAAAAAAAAATGGATCAAAAAGAGAAAATCAAGATCAAGACAAATGGTAGTTGATTATTTTAGGAAAATGATTTACAAATATAAGTTTCATATAGAAAGTTTTACTAGAATGATGTGACACTGACAATTATAAGTCACGATGACTATGTTTGTATTTCTTCGTAACTCATTGCAATAAAAGAAGATTATTTCTTCTATCCTTTTCTTTATTTTGGATATATATTTGCATAATTTCATTACATTTTTATGATCTCAAATGGATGTGTAATATTGCTCAAACTTTTTTCATACATAGATTCAAGTATAAAATTAGATGTAGAGCAAAATTACAGCTGCAAAACATTGTTTGGCAACAATTAAGAAAATTAATTGTGTGAAAATTTTAAAATTTTCAAAAAAATTACTTTCCAAATCCTTATAATCTATAAAGTATAAAAATAAATAAAGCCAAAAATAATAATATTTTAATATTTTTAAAAAACAAAAAAAAAAAAATCCATCTAGTCTAGTATAAGATAAAAGTGAAAGATCTTTGTGAAATTTTTTTTTAATAAAAAGATTAACTAAAAATGAAAAAAAAAAAAAAAGAGAAAAAATCAACAAAAATAACTTCTAAGAAAATAGTTGCCAACTACAACCACAATGTATACATATAAATTACATAATGTGCATAATGTAAATCAACCCAAAGTAGTTGCATACTCTGTTTTATAAAAGAAGACATTTGACAGACTAAGTAAATTTTTCACAAGAAAAACACAACAGAGATGAGAATGCCTTTAAGATACTATTGCCTAGTTACTTCCGCCACGATTTTTGAACACCTTCCTGCTTTCGAGTTTCTTTTTTGCAGCTTCAAATTCTTCTTCAGAGGGTTCCGAAGGTGACTCCCCTCCACCATATTTTGTCACCAAAGATGAGAATAATGAATCAAACTGCTCTTTCCTCTCGTTTCGACGCTGAGAAATAATTGCATATAAATCTTCAGACTCTTTCTTCTTCGACCTGTGAAGGATTTTTATGTATGGTAAAAGGTTGAGTCCAGCAGGGAAAGGGGAAAACTTTCTTGAAGCAATCAAAATCTGAAACAGGTGACTTACTTCTCTCTGCGTCTTAAAGGACTAGTAGGAGGCTTTGTTTCGGATACTTGCTTAGCCCATTTCTGATATGCTTTTGTTGATTTGAGAACTTCTGCAGAGAGAGAGAGAGAGAGAGAGAGAGCATTCAGAGTCATAAAAACATTGGAGTCCAAAGAAGAAAGAAAGAAAGAATGTAAGGCTTGTTGACAGCGTCCCTGGTGGAGTGAATTTGAGTCACAAAAACAACCTCTGTTTCTTAAAAAATAGGAATAAGGCTGCATACATGATTCCCTTTCCAAACCCCTTTTTAGCAGTAGTCTCGTGTACTAGTAGCAAATCGCCCTTGCAGTAGTAGCAATAATAATAATTGAGAATCAAAACTGTGAAAAAAAGAGGCTAATCACTGGATGGGCCTAAGCAATTATCACTGGAAGGAAAAGAGGGTATATTTTTATAATGATTCAATTTGATATTTAAAAACAAAATTTTCATTGAACATCCTTCATTTTTACTATTGTACAAAAACAGTTTTCTAAAACTTGAAAACAACCTTTTATGTTTCCTAAAAACTTGGTTGTTTTTGTAGGAAAAAAAAAATAAAAAATAATTTTTGGAAACAGTTTGTCAAACAATTATTTTTTTTATAAATGAAAAAAAAGAAAAAGAAAAAAAAACAATACCAAATAGGCCTTTAGATGTTCAAAAATGTGGACCTGAAAGAGGGTATCAATCAAGCAACTGAATCCTGATCCTCCTCTTTCAAGTCTTCCAACTCACGATTTTCACCATTTCATATTTGTTGAACCAAAACTCATAATAGAAATCCTCCTCACCTGCAGCTATTGCCTCGTCAAGAATATCCTTGAATCGATGTGAATCCAGCTTAGGATCCGAGCAGAGCATCGAACAAAATAGCCTGTTAAGAAAAGAAGTTTAGAAAGCAAAATGGAAAGCCTACAGGAAGGAAACGCATTACTAATTCACTCATATACAGACATACCTGTTCATATTACCTTTGTACTTCTTGTACAGGTCAATCAAATCATTCTTCTCCGATTCAGACCCTCTATAGTTTGCTTCAAACTCTTCAATATCAGCCTCAGTGACCTGCAAACAATGCATATGTTGTCTCATCAAGATATAGATTTAAAAAAAAATATTATCACACACAAATGTAATAAAATGCAATCTGAAAACTAACACGATATATGTATTTTAAATACAGCAACCTTCTTGTACATAGTTCGGAAAAACTCCTTCAAATTGTTAACAACCTCTCCTGCAAGGTCCTGCTCTTCAGGAAAACAAATAAATAAATAAGAGAAAAAAATGAGATGAGATGAAATGAAATGCATACCTCTCAATCAACAATAACTGCAAAAAATTGTTGCGTAGTGTTCTTACAGAGCACTTGAATTGACTACATTTTGTCCCTCAGCTTCTAAAATGGGACTTCTCATATTTTAAATATCATTTTTAGGAATTCAAGGACTGTAACCATAATAATTTTCCTTCTAATTTCTGGTATGACAAATTTTATGCAATGAGGCAATTTTGTCCTTGAATCATGCATGATACAAAAAAGGATTGGTGCCATCAAAATGCTATAAAAATCAGATAGATCCATGGAGTGTCCAAACACACCCTAATGTAATTCTTTTAACATAGAAATGCAGCAGAAAATGATATGAAAATTACTCACAGCATCATCAACACAACCCGTCTGATCATAGAGTGCCCTCTTCTCCTCATCACCAAGAATTGATATCACCTTCTGCAATTGCTGAAATTTCTCTTTTGCCTCCTAAAAATAAATAAATGAAGGGTTAGTACTACAGCATATATATATCACACATCAAAAAAAACAAAAAAAAAAACATCAAAAAAAATCATCATCACAAAAACAACATCATAAACACAACATAACAACATCAAAAAAACATACAACACACAATCAATAACATCAAGGTAACATAAACTGACAACAAAAATTAGTTTCAAGAAAACAAAAAAAAACAAAATTAATTCAATTCACAATCAGCACAAAACCATGATTATCACTATACAGATCAGATCAGATTGATCAAATGAATATCAACATCAATTTAATAATGAAAACCAATTGAATGACATGAACCCCACTTATGAACCATGATTGAAATTAAACCACCCGGATTGGGTTAGGATTGGGTTCCCGATATTATAAAGAAAGAATAAAAGAAAATCAAAAAAAAAAACCAAAGAAATTGAAGATTCCATACCCAAATACACCCATGACCATTACTTCTTTCTATCCTCATTTTTTTTTCCTTATTAATGATTCTTCTTTTTTAATTACCAAAAGCAATTACCCCTTCAAACTTAATTCCCCCAAAAAAAAAAATAATAAAAAAAAAAAAAAAATAAACAAAAAAAAAAAAAAAAAAAAATTGATGATGATGAATTGAAGAAGATTGAAGCCTGTGAGAAAGAGAAGAAGAGGAAAAAAAGAAGGAAATTGGAAGAGGAAAGAAAATTAAAAAAAAATGGTTTTAAAAATGAGTTTCAAGCGAGATGAGAAAAAGAAGAGAATATTGGAATGAATACTTGGTCGTGTGTTGTGTTCTTCTGCTTTTTTTTCTTTTCTCCCTCTCTCTCTATTTCTCCTCCTCCCTCCGATGATTGGAGAGATGTGGAGATGTGAATTTGGGGATTTTCGATTTCGATTTTCGATTTTTTTTGATGTGATGATGTTTTTGATGTTATGAAAATGTTTAATCAAAAAAAAAAAAAAAAAAAAATGTTATGATGATGATGATAAAAAAAAAATTATATTTATTATTTTTTTTTTGTTTTTATGTGTTATGTTATTATTTATTTAAATATGATAATTTGATGTTGTTTAAATTTGATGTTGATGTTTTTTTGAAAAATAAAATGTGTTTGTGTGATGTTTGTGTTTGATGTTTTTGTGTTGTGTTTGATGTTTGATGAATTGTGTTTTGTTCTTGATGTTTAATCTTTGATGTATGAATTGATGTTTTTGAAAATAAATGAACGTTGATAAATTTTGATATTTTTGAATAATTTTGATGTTTGATGTTTGAATGTTTAATGTTTTGTTGTTTTGTGTTTGATGGTTTGTTGTTTGTGTGTTGTGTTTTGTTTGTTGTAAAATGTTGAATTTTTGATTTGATATGAATAATCCGTTGATTTGATTTGTTTTGATATGGATAAATATTCTGCTAATATAATAAATTTGATTTGATTGATAAATCTGACGTTGCTATGTTTGATGTTTGACGAATAATGTTTGACATAAAAAGGCCTATAGTAAGCTTTTAGAGAAATAGGACCTATTAGTCCAACAAAAAACATTCGGGACTAAATGGACTAACATTCCCAAATTTAGGATTTATTAGTGCTTTCCCCTATATATATATATATATATATGGTGAAAATTTACATGGAGGACGGAAGTCAGTGCAATGGGAAATCAATTTTCACCTCATCACCAGGATTCTTATCAGGATGTAATCGCAATGCCAACTTATAATATGCTTTCTTTATTTCTTGTTGAGATGCTGTCTTCTCCACTCCAAGAACCTGCAAGGCATTTGATTACTTTTTGGGTAAATGAAAAATGAATAGTTCTTAAAATGATACAATATCCCAATCTTAACACACTTCATGGATGAGATGAGTGCAATTATATAGACCTAGGGCTCATTTCACTTTAAATCACTCCCCATCCACGTGTCGCCAAACCAATCAT
Organism: Camellia lanceoleosa; assembly: GCA_025200525.1. Classification (NCBI taxonomy): domain Eukaryota; kingdom Viridiplantae; phylum Streptophyta; class Magnoliopsida; order Ericales; family Theaceae; genus Camellia; species Camellia lanceoleosa. Next base: position 171,213,476 of record CM045767.1, read on the forward strand.
CTTGGCTTCACACATATAGGACACTCTAGCACTACTCCTACCCTCTGTGTTGTGTGTCTCACAACTAAAAGCATAGAGAGTAGAGAAATATCTAATTAACTCCTATATGATCCAAGTCAAATCTTCATTAATATCATTTTGCTATAAAATAACATAATTTGTATTTCACATTCTTGATCCTATCGGCAAGTATAAAGCTCAATAATTTTGATAATCTCATGTTTCCTTCAAATAACATATTTTCATATCCCATTTCTGGTCTCCATCAAGAATAATTTATATCTCTTTCAACAAAAAAAAATGTAGATAACCTTTCAAAATTCACCTTAATTGTCCATCACTGACACTTGAAAACTCCCATCTTCATTCACATGATCTATTAGCCCATTTTTAAGTTTGCTTTTGTTAATGTTAAGTTTACAATATGAAAACATAATTAAAAAATAAATATCAAAAACAAGAAAGAAGAAACGAGGGCACTTGAATCTAAATCCTAAGACTTGTACAAGCTTCGAAATCTTGATGTATACTACATAGGAAGAGCTTCAGTGTACATGGGCATGTATGCAATGTGGGTGCAGGAGGTAGAATAATCCCCTTTTTCAAGCTTTAATACAGTTCAAAGTCAAAGTCATCCAAAAACGGTCAAAATAATTAATGGAATAAATAAAAATATCAAATTTCAAAAGCATCACAAAAGCCTAAAACCTATGTTGTTCCTAAAATATACAAAGGCACCAGCATAAGCATTATTGGCATGGAAATTACCAGCCAATGCTCATTGCCAATACCATTCCAGTTGATATATATGTATGAATTTGATGTAAGAATTTTGAGCAAAATAATTATTAGCTTTTGTTTAAAGCATCATGGTTTGTATTATGTTAGACATATTATTCAGGCACTGTTCTTCAATTAAAGACAAAAATTTAGCAACAAGGATATTAGGCCCGAATGCTCTTGTGATAATAACAATATAGCTGCAATATATTAAGTGTGGTCTCACTTTTTTTCTTTTATCGAAGTGACATTTAACAAGAAGCCGCCTCTTAGACATAATAAAATGTTACAAATCTTGTTGAATATTTCGATAAACAAGAAAAAAGGTGGGCCTTCCTTGATTCGATGGAATTGGAATGAGGAATAATCTTTCTTCTTAGCTAAGCAGTTTTTGTTTTCTTCAGGCAACTCCTAGGTGCCAATCCTTGCTTTGTACTAGCAAAGATTACAAAATTACAACAGTATCTAACCTAAGCTTACGAAACGAGTTATGCAAACTGCTATTGCATCTAACAGAATACAAAATTGTTTACCATTTCTTGAGGCAATGTAAGGTATCTTAACTTCTCCTTATCAAGGACTTGCTCAATTTAAAGGGTTGGTATATTTTGCTGAAGAGAACAAGAAAGTGGTTACAGCAAGCAACCAAATAATTAGAAAATCGACAAAGATCGTAATAATATCATCTTCAAAGGAAGAGATATCTTGCAATTGAGAATGAAATATGTCATAATGTCATCTTTGTTTTTACCATTACATTAATCAAGTAATTTTGTACGCACTTATTGTTGATTTTGGGGTGAAAAATTCCTTGATGAGGTGTTTGCTTCTTTCTTTTTGTTGTCCTGTCCATTGTATATAATTAAATGTAACTAGATTAAGACCTTGTTTGGGTTACTTAAAACTTTTTACTTTTTTTTTTTTTTTAAAAAAAAAAAAAAAAAAATAAAAATGTGTCTTGTTTTTTTTTTTTTTTAAAAAAAATGTGTAAAAAAAAAAAAAAAAATTAGTTTTAGAAAAAAAAAATTTGGGAGGAAGTTTGAAATTAATTTTGTTTTTTTTTTTGAATATAGTTAACTTTTTAATTTTGTTTTTAACTTTTTTTTTTTTTTTTCTTTTTGGGACTTCCCAAACTTAGCCTGAATTTTATGTATTTACTACTACAAAAGAAAACAATTAAAACCCATCAAGGTTGAAACTTTCTTCTATATCAAGAACTCTTTGCTTTTGTATTAACCTAAATTTGTCAAATCCTCCTCAATTTACTAGAATAACTTAATTGAACTCTAAATAAAGCCCAATTTAGACACCAAAGCATCAAAAGTAATCAAATTTTTCAAAGCATATTTAAGAAGAAAAGAAAAAAAGAAAGAATTTTTTTTAGAAAAGCAATGAATTATCAATTTCAAGTCTTGCAGTGTATTTCATAGATCACTCAATCAATCAAAACTAACAAACATTTTTGAAGAAGTGTCTAAAAATACAAGATTTTCATCTCCTTAAAAACCCTTTTCTCAAAATTTATGAAAAAAGTCTCAGAAACAAGAACAATTATCAAATTTACCTCGTACAAGCTCTCAATTGAAGATGAAGAAGAAGAAGAAGATGATTGGTTGAGATCGTCTTGATTTTGTTGCTCTTCTCGTGGATCTTGTTCCGAAACCCTAGTTTTCTTCTTTCCCTTCCCCATCATCTTTAGCAGAGAGACGTGAAAATGAAGAAACTGAGAAGAGAGAGACAGAGAGAGGGAGAGTTGTGTAAGCTTTTTATGATGATGAGTTTTGCCAATTGCGTAGCCTTTTGGTTTGTGTGAATTCATCGAACACGCATTTTCCCGCCAAATCATTGCTCTAACTTTACAGGGTTTCCCAGCCATCCGATGATGATGATCACCGCCGCCGAGTACGGCGGTTCATCTAGGGTGGAGATATTGCCACGTCAGCTTGGGGTCCACAAAGTTTATTTATTTATTTATTTTTATGTTTGAAAAATGTTAGGAAATAGTTTGAGGCAATTTGGAAACTTGCTTAAAAAAGTTAATTTTTTTACTTTTTAAATTTTTTATAAAAAAAATTATAAAAAATCAATTTTTTTACACAAAAAAACCACTAAAAAATCAAAAAAAAAAAATTTTATTAACTTTTTAAAACACCACTTTATCAAATGTTATATTCTATCAAATATCTCGACCCTACTATGTGCGTCTTATATCGATATAAAACATTTAAGATCTCTAACCTTAGTCTTTATGTTTGACTATTTTTTTTATTTCGATACTTGAATAATTTTTTTCTTATTTTACCCCAGTCAAGTTTTTTTTTTTTATTTACTTTTAAAATTAATTTTTATTTAAAATTTAAAAAAAATTACATTATTTACATAAAAAATATATTATTATATTAGAGTTTGGTTCAGTGTAAGAGATATGAGTTATATATAATAAAACATTTTTATATTACGTGATTGTTAATGTGTCATTTTTTATTCAATTTTAGACATAAGTTAATTTTTGAAGTAAATTAAAAAAAAAAATTAAAAGATGAAGGATCAAAATGAGAAAAGATAAATTTTAATAGCCAAAATAAGAAAATGACCAAGCATAAAAAGGCCAGGTGTAATTTATCCTCTATATATATATTTTTTAAATATAAATTAGTTTAATAAAAATAAATACTAAGAACATGTTTTTTAATTTTTAAAACTTGTTTGTGATGTTCTAAATACGTGTATTTTTTGACTTTTATGAAATATGGGTTGAATTTGAAATGATGTGACTTAAATAGAATAGTGACTTTTTGACTTTTTAATTTTTTTAGGCTTGGTTTAGCATAATAAAAAAAAGTCAAAAAGTCAAAAAGATACTATCATATTTAAGTCACATCATCTTATTTAGGTCATATCCTCTCTTTACCACATCACTTCAAATCTAATCCATACTCAACCCATATTTTATAAAAAGTCAAAAAGTACACTTATTTAGTTAATCCGAAACAACTTCTTAGGGGGATGCTAAATTTCACTGCACGCAAAAATATATAAATAATTATATGAAAATGATAAGTGTTTTATTTTTTAACAATTCAATATTAAATTTACTTTATTTTTTTTTAATGAAAATTGATTTAAGTCAAACTAAATGAAGAAGAAATGGGTTAGAAAATATAATCTGAAGGTATAAACTCTTAGATAGCGTTTAGTAATGTTTATGTTTTTAGTTTATGTTTACAAAAGTTTTATAAATTGGTTTTTATTTATTTTTAAAAAAATATAAATTATAAACGCGTTTGGTTTGAACAAAATGTTTAAAAATTTTAACACAAATTAAAAAATATGTTTGTTCAGACCTAAAATATTTATATTTATTTTTATTATTTATGACAATGGGATCATACACATTATAATTGAAAAAGAATTTAATTGAAAAAAATTATTGAAAAAAAATTTATTGGGAAAAAAATATTTCGAAAAAAAATTAATTGAAAAAAATATTTGAAAAAAAATTAATTGGGGAAAAAAATATTTGGAAAAAAAATTAATTGAAAAAAATATTAATTGAAAAAAAAAATTGAAAACTAAAAACGTAAACTCATTTTTTGAGTTTACGTTTTTTTCTCAAATTTATAAATTGAGACAACTATTTATAAACTAAAAAAATTATCAAACAAATTTTTATGACAATTTTTAAAATTTTTGTAACTATAAACTGAAAACGGAATGATTACTAAACAGGTCTTATAAATCATAAAATAATAATATGTGATACATCCAAATCCTTTCATAATGAATTAAGATTTTTATTTTAGACAATATTTAGAGAAACTTGTAAAAGCAATTGCATACAATTGGCTCGGTTGAAAAATTAGCTATTTTAGTAAAATATTTTATTTTTTGATTATTTTAATAAGTTAAAATATTTATGTTTGTAAAGAGAGTTGGATTTTTTTTTGCGGTTGAACGTAATGTTTGTGAGAGAAAAAATGAAATGATAATGAATTTGATGTAACATTTTATCTTATTAGTTATTTTAACCAATTTTATCTTTTTGTGAATTTTAACCCCCCAAAAAAACTTAAAATTGGCTTCCCAAACACTCCCAATTGTTTAAGCTTAGGGGTATGAAAAAAAAAAGGATAAATTACACATACACACATTAAGATTTGATTAAAATACGAATTATCCCATGTGATTTTAAAAATTATATTTCACCCCTGAGACTTTTAATTTCATAACAAATCGTCCATTTTATTAATAAATCATCAAACAAATTAACTATTTTTAATGATGTTAAAAATATGTTTCAATTAATAATTTAAGTTATTTTATTATTGTATAGGAGAGCATTTATGAATTTCATTTTTTTTAGTTAATACTTAATTTTGTTAAATAAAAAATTATAATAAGGGGGTATTTATAATTTTTTAAACTATATGAGGTAATCTATATTTTAAACAAAGCTCAAGAAATATATTTATAATTTATCAAAAAAAAAATAGTAAAAAATATTATAAATGTGTGCATTTCAACTGTGGGGACGTAATTTTGAATGATAACACGTGGCCGAGGTGACACCGAAATGTCAGCCCATGTGTCACGTGTCTTGGTCATGCGGAATCCGGAATAAGCGAATAAGGAACAAGAGTCCTATAATGGAAGAAGACTTTAGTTTAGGTAAAGATAAAACTCTTATAGAGTTTATCTCAATCTTACCGGGAGTTTAAAATTAACAGTAATCCTAAATCCATTGAAGCTAAACTTCTATTGGGAATAGGTTTGTGTTGACTATAAAATAGAGGCACCCTCATGGATTTAAAGTAGGTCTTTTATACTATGTCTAGTGAGTTAAGCACTTTTGCTATCTTTGAGAGATGACTGACTTGATCGTCGGAGTGCCTTCGGGTGAACGAACCACCGCGAAATTCTTATCTTTCTGTGACAGGTCGTTCGGGCTTAATATGTTCTGCCGGTGACTCTCCAACTGAATACTAATTTGACAGTATGATCGGAAATCAACACACACATCAACCATACCTTTTACTTTTATGAGTGGTTTATATAGCTTTTAAGATTATCCGCATATAGCTAGCAAAAGGCACAACAAAAAAAGAAGCTGATTGCATTGTCTACTCTATTGAAAATTCCATTTATAATGAGATTAGATAAAATACTTAAAATACTCTGACTGTCCTCTTATTGGAGATATTTGGCATATTTTATTACTTATAACTTTACAATAGTCCAAATACTTGTGAGCCCTTTGAAAAATGATTAATATACTTCTAACATTGTTTATGTTTTCATTATACAAAAAGAAATAAACTATCACTCTCCTTGATGGTATTAAATATCCATGTTAATCATAATTAGACAAAAGAAAAAAAAAGGACCCATTTTTATATTATTTTTCACATAAAAGATAATATTTTCCAATATAAATAAAAAACTTTATTCACATCACTTTTTAAAAAAAAGGAATTTATTTTGTTTTAGGATTGGCTTGGAATTAATTGATTATTTTTTTAAAAAAGAAAAAGTTGAAAGAGATAATGAAGCTCAAGCCCATATGTGTATCCACTACCATTGGGCTAGACCCATCCCAATCTGAACCTGTTGGGCCACATAAACAATTTATTAATTCAGCCAAAAATGGCAAAACTGTAAATAAGTAGTTTAATGAGGGCAAATATACAGACCTTACCGACTAGGTGTGCAAAGCGTTCGTTGGCAGAGAGAAAAAGTATAGTCTTAAATAGGATGGAAATGGGATCATAATTCAACCCTTTCTCTCTCCTCTGTTCCTTTCTCTCTCTATATCGACGCTTATATACATCTCTCTCTCTCTATATCTCTCCTATATACCCCTCGATTTCTCCGATCATCGCACTATTAAACCTCGATTAAGGTACTACTCATCTCTCTGCCGATGTTAATTTTGTATTTTTTTAATCTAATTTTGGTTTCGATTTAGGGATTTCTCGCCCAATTTTGTTTTCGATTTTTGACTTTTAATTCGATTCAGGAACAACCTGGTTCGATTTTGCGAGTCAAGATCGGCCAAAAGCTGTCGTTTTGAAAGCAGGTGAGGGGTTTCTTCTTATTTATCTATCTATGTATCGATTTCTCTTCGTTTTCATACATACATCACCGTATGTTCATAAAGCTGATTGCTTTTTGTACTTGTTTATGTATATTATTATTGGGTTTATTGGGTTTTTTGTTTTGCGGTTGATTAGAGATAGGTACAGTGTTTAAGGGTTAATTTTTGAATTTGTTATATTTCCTAAGTTTTATGGGAAGAAGGTGGTGAGACTTCATTGAGTTATACATAGTATTTTTAGTTAACCCATATAAAATTTGTAAATATAGTCATAGTATTCAGGATATTTTTTCATGTGTTATGGACTGAATTCTTACCTTATGGCTTGACTGCTTTTTCTTATGCCTGTCGATTGACTGTTTAAAAAGTCTACTTCTGCATAATCTGGATGTTACCTAAGGGTTTTATCGATTTGGTAATATGGCTATTCATGGAACATTTAAAGTGTTATGTGCTGGGCTAAGCTGTTTATATAGGCTGCCCTGCCACTTCAAAATTTTGAGAATAGTGTATGTGTTGTGGTGTGAGTTGTCCTCTGACATTTCATGGTCCTCGTGTAATTGGCCTCCTAAACATATCCGCCTCGCATGGGCGGGTGAAATTTTGAAAGAATCTTCACCTTCTATATGTTTCTGTTTTGTACTTATATTACGTGACGAATGGTCCTCCACCACCTTTCAACTCAGAATGTTGTCACTGCCACTTCAAAATTTTGAGAATAGCGTATGTGTTGTGGTGTGAGTTGTCCTCTGACATTTCATGGTCCTCGTGTAATTGGCCTCCTAAACATATCCGCCTCGCATGGGCGGGTGAAATTTTGAAAGAATCTTCACCTTCTATATGTTTCTGTTTTGTACTTATATTACTTGACGAATGGTCCTCCACCACCTTTCAACTCAGAATGTTGTCACAATTATTGAATATTTGGAGCAAATTGAATGAAAAGGGCTTTTGGATTGTTACCATTTATATGATGGGAATATGTTGTATACGATTCTATATAAAAGTAAGGAAATTGCTACTAACTCCTTAGACGATTTATTGTTTTTCCGTTTTTTCAAACCAGCTTGCTTGAACAATTTATTATTTTCTTTCAATCAGATTTTCTACTTTTCCCCCTCAAATTATTTATTGTTTCCTTCTCAGCTTTGTCTATCACATTATCCTCTTTCCTTTTTCATTCAGCGGACTAAGACGACTCTTCCATCCAAATTTTGTCTCTTTTTCTCACCCTTATTCCTCTCTAGTCTTCCCTTCCCTTCTTCACTCAACAACACACATCTTGATCTTGCACTAAGGGTGGAGGTTGCCATCCTTTTGGCCCCTCCAATGGAGTCCCAACTCCACCTTGCTCCCCGACCATATTTCCTTTGAAGAATTTTGGACAGGTTGGAAATTTATTTTTGGCTAGTGGGGGGTTATTGGGAAATTGATAGTCTTTGTTATCGATCATTTTTGCAGGAAATGATTTGAAGAAAAGGAACACTAAGAATTGTTCATTATTGGATAACTGAAATTTTTTGAGTCTTGCTGGTTCAGTCTGACTTGCACTTTTCTATTTATTTTTGTCATTAGAAAGTTGTGGCTTTTTAGTTCTTGCATCCTCGGTGAGACTTACTTTGTTTTTTTTTTGTGCATTTCTGTTCATGTGTGGTGGGTTGTAGAGAAAATGGTGTATGACTAAATAGTATACTGCTGCGGACATATATGACGGGGTTGTAACTACAATTAGACCATTGCTGCAAGAGAAACTAATGAATTTTCAATCATTGTAGGATTGCATTTAGATTCAGTTTGAGCACTTACCTATTTGTCTTAATCATGGATGAATTAATTAAACACATTTGGGATGATGTCTAATGGTGTATGTTGATCGCAGAAGATATGCTTGGCTGGATGAAACTAGGGGAGTAATTAGTGCTAAAATAGAAATTTGGAGAGAAGTGCTTGAGTCAAATCGATTTAAAATAACTAGAATTAAAATCGATTTAAAATATGTGGAATGTAATATTAGTAACAATAAAAGTAAAAATAATGGAGAAGTGAAGATAAAAACTACAAGATAACAAAGTGAATATTTTTGTTACCCAAGTTCAATTGGTACTAAGGAATCAAATTAATTTATTCAAGTGGATTATGTGATCAGCGAATGCTAACAAAATTCAAAAAGAGAAAAAAAAGAAAAGAGAAGATTATAGAACTTTAAGGCAACAGGATGAAATTTTAAGCAACTGAATAAAATAAGCATACCTGAGGTGAAGATGCTTAGAGGATGTGTGGTAAAATTAAGGACAAAATTAGAAATGAATATATTCGTGAGATGGTAACAATAGCACCAATTGTAAATAGAGAACATGCTAAGATGGTTTGGTTATGTACAACAAAAACTTGCAGATGAACAAAATGGTGAAAAAAGATTCATGACCTCACCTGATAAAACACAAATCTTAGTTTGGTTTGGTTTGGTTTGGTTTCATTTGTGTTCGTGTGTGGTGAGTTGAGGTGTGGGTGTTTGTTTCTATTTGATGTATTTGTTGTTGACAGAATTTTACTGCAGGACATTTGAATAAATGGAGTCTTCCGATGAGACAGGATGCCAAGCTCCAGAAGGACCCATCCTTTGCATCAACAACTGTGGCTTCTTTGGCAGTGCAGCCACCATGAACATGTGTTCCAAGTGCCACAAGGACATGATCTTGAAGCAGGAGCAGGCCAAACTTGCAGCTACCTCCTTCGACAACATTGTGAATGGTGGCTCAGGCAACAATGGGAAGGAACCTGTAGTTGGTGCTGCTGTAGATGTGCAAGCTGGACCAGTGGAAGCGAAGGTTCTTTCTACACAAGCATTGTGTGATTCATCCTCAAGCCAGAGTTCAGAGGTGAAAATAAAAGAGGGTCCAAATAGGTGCAACACTTGCCGCAAGCGTGTGGGTTTAACAGGTTTCAGTTGCAGGTGTGGAAATCTTTTCTGTGCAGTTCATCGCTACTCTGATAAACATGAGTGTCCATTTGATTATCGGACTGCTGCTCGGGATGCTATAGCAAAAGCCAATCCTGTTGTGAAGGCAGAAAAGCTGGATAAGATCTAGAGCCATGGACTGAAGGTTTATGTACTGAAGTATGATGCTTTCTCTTTACATCCATCTGTCTTCATATAAATTGGTTGCTTGTCATGTTAGGTGTCCTTTAGTGATATAAATGGGTTAAGGCATGAGAATGAGGGCATCTATGCAGTCTAATGAACTCTATCATCGTTGGTTACCAAGGATTACTTGGTTGCTGCAGTGTGTAAGTCTTTATTTGTGCTGGCTTGATGACATCTTTGTGGTTTATTTGTAATTTGTCCTTCTGGTTCTTTTGCATTTTCTTTGGTATTTACATCTCATAATGGTGTGTGCAGCTTGGCTATAATTAAAAAATCTGTGTTGCTAGTTGTCTCTTGGTTACTTTCTGTGAGTGATATATGCTTTACTTCAAGCAGCTATGCATTTTGCATGCAATTGCAGTTATCTAGCTGACATATAAGCTGACATATAACTGATATAGTTGTTGTGTATTTACTTTGGTTCATCTGTTCTTACACCCATCTATCACTTTTTTTTTTTCCTTCAGTTAGGTTTCGTGAATTGGCATTCTAATGACATTGATGGTTGGTGTTTCTTATTTCACCTACATTTTTATTTAGGGAGGGGGGGTTTGTTCCCTCCTTTTCTTTTCTTTTTCGTTAGATGTTTAAGGGCTTTATGTCATGGAAACATGTGACTTGTTGATGTTAGAATGTGTTTGTGATTCTCTTTTCTGATTACAGATATAGAGCTCTTCTTTGGGCTTCACCGCTGGGGTTGGGTTCTTGTACATTATTTCTTAGTAGGTAGACCAAGAAAAGAATCGCAGAAGGCTAGGAAATGTCATCATGCATCTTAGAAAATGCCAGGGGCTGCTTGGTTGGTCTCTATGAAGCACGGATACTTCAAAAAGGGTGATGTATCCGTATTGGATACCAATACTTCTTGGATACTTACGGATATCTTATACTTATTAAAAGTATCGGATATTTCTTAATTAATTTTGCAGTATTGAATACTTAATTTTGAAGTATTGGATACTCCCAAGTCATATATTACTTCTTTTACAAAATTAGAATTGTAGTATTTTTTGCATATCATTATAATATAATATAATTGCAAAGATAAATACAAGAATATGCAAGTAAGGATTAGTAAGAGAATAAAACAATTGTAAAATTAAATATCAATAAATAAATAAGCAAGTAAATTTGAATACAACAATTTTTACTTGTGCCAAGGAAAAAACTTATGGACAAATTATGGATTGTTCTATTATTGTAATATAAACATATTAAATTTGACATTGAAATTAAATATTTATACGACCTATTGAAAATTTAAAAAGTAAACAAGCTAGTAATTTAATTTAATACCTAATTCTTAAATATTAGTATTTTGCATTATAAACTTACAATGCGGTCCAAATCTTATTTTTTTAAGTTTTGTCATATCGTCTTGTCCGTATCGTATATGTATCTATGCTTCCTAGATTGGTTTTCTTTTTCTTTTCATTTTTTTTGTGGGGGTGGGTGGGTGTGTGTGCATCAGTAGATATCTTGTTTTTGGGGAAATCTTTTGCACCATCGAGTTTTCATTTTCATTTATCTATCTCTTTGCAGAAACATTACCTTGGAAATGCCCGTGTGAATGAAAACCACACTTTTCTTTCATGAATGGATCATTGCGGGTGTATGTAGAATTGATACTTGTTGTCAGGAATCATAAACGCTTATTGATATCAGATGGTTTTATTTCATTTAGCATAGTTTATTTTTGCATTTCATTGTTCCTTTCTCTACAGATGTAAGGATGAAGGAACTTGGGTTTGGGATGGTGGTTAGTATATGTCAGCAGAATCAGATGGTATTGGTGTCGAATTGATCACTTAATATTTGTATGGCATTGACTGATTCTTTTTGCATTCTTTGTACTATTAATTTTTTAGTTTCTGAAAATTATTTGATGCTCTTTTTGGAAGGGAAATTATCAGTATCTGCATAGAAGATGATTTTCTCTTACTGGGAGGAGGATCTTGGTCAGTCCATGTAACATTAAGAGCATGTGGTCAATGCACTTGTTTGGGGCTATAGTTGAGGGAGCAAATGGGAGTTGGGTATTGTGTTAGCATGAATTCTGTGTGCTGTATATAACTACATGTATTTGTTGTGTTCATAGGTGTATGTAGGAGATAGAAGCTACATGTATGCATATTAGAATATTCAGTGCTGATAATACATCCTCCCCCAATTTTTTTCCTTTTCTATTTTTATTCGCATATATTGAGAGTAACGGAATGTCCAGCCTTTGTTAGCCCAATTCTTGAGAATCGTCCAATAGGTATTAGTTTAGTGCGTTTAGGTGTAATACAATCATTAGCAATTGAAGAATATGTAGATGTTCTGAGATAGTCAAGAGGATGACATTGTCGACTGTTGGAGAGGTGTCTGGTGGATTGCATGATATCTCAGGGTAGATGTCAATTACTACATCCAATCATTAGCAATTGAAGAATATGTAGATGTTCTGAACTAGTCAAGAGGATGACATTGTTGACTGTTGGAGAGGTGTCTGGTGGATTGCATGATGTCTCAGGGTAGATGTCAATTACTTCATCCAGTGGCTGGTCCAGATTGTCATGGACATTATTCTTTCAATGAGTGGTATGAATTGTAAAATGAAAGGAGTGAAGAAACTCACTTGGCACTTAGGAGGTGGATCACAAATCCTTTTGACTCTACTGTTGAAGAGTTGAATTATTTGGTGATTGCACTTCATCCATTGGTATTTGGCTTTAGATAGGTAAGTCACCTTCTCTCCAACTACAGTGTAAGACTGAGTGTGTAAGAGTGAGTGAGTGAGTGAGCAATGACATGTTTTGGTATGTATCTGCAGATGTTTGGCTCAATTGTGAACAAATTGTAGTCTTAATTTTTATTTGTTGACATGAAAGAGGTTTCCTCACGAAATCTGTTGATTCTGTGTGACGGTCTCTTACCTGACCGGTCCCCTGAAATATGCTTCTTCGTCAAAGCTTACTCTGTTATTTATTCTCTTCCCATCTGAAGTCCATTGTTAATGAGGATTGAGGTTGTTTAAAATTATAATGAATACCCAGAGTATTTTTAGCTTGTGAGGGGAATTTGAAAACGGTAGTTCCACTAAGGTCACATGGAATATTAGAAACGAGAAGTGTTCTTATTTTATTTTATTTTTATCTTGGCGAGGATCAAAATATATTTTACTCTTAAGGATAGGGGGGAAGGGGAGCACTTTAGTGATGGGTGAACCTACAACAGGTGACAGGTGCCCAACCTCGCCTCTGGCAAGATTTGAACCGCAACCTCTCATATGAGAAGGCTTGATTTTTTGGATGTAACTTTATGGACCTGTTTCGTCTGTTTTTTGTTTTTTTGGAAATACAAATTCCAATTTATATCATCTAATCTGTAATCTAACCTGACCTAAAGGGGAAGAGATCTCAACCCTGATGTCTATGGGGGAGGACTGTAGTAATGCCATTTTCTTAAATTGGTTCTCTCATAAAGTAGCACTTGAAATTTGAGGCACCATCACTTTTGCTCACTTTCAGTTTCACTTGCTTGTTTGGTATCTTGAAATCTATTTTCTTGCAAACAACAGGAGTGAAAATGTAAGAGGGAGAAATGTGTAGCGCAGTGAAAGGTTTTCTATTAGGGCTAGTTTGGCAAATAAGTCAAAAAGTCAAAAAGTTACTATCTTATTTAAGTCATATCATTTTATTTAAATCACATTACTTCTTTAACACATCACATTAAACTCAACCCAAACTCAATCTAAACCCACCAATAAATTAAAAAGTACACTTTTTTAGAAAATTCTAAACCAACCCTTACGCTGTGTTTGGTTAGGAGATTTGAGGAGGGATTTGAAAAGGAAAATGAAAAAGTTAGGTGAAATGTGAATAAAATATACTTACATTTCACCTAGTTTCACACACCTTTTCCCTTTCCCTTTTCAAATCTCTTCTCAAATTCTCCAACCAAACACAGCATTAGTATTGGGGTTTCTCGACCTCATGGTCTTCACCCGAATTTCTACTCTCTCTCTCTCTCTCTCTCTCTCTTCTCCCTTCATTATTTAGCTTGTTTTCTATTCGTCTATTTAGGACGGGACAGGCAATCCACACACGAAAAGGAAAAAGGGTAAATTACAAATGTAGTTTTTAAAATTTGTTTAAAATATAAATTATTTTTTGTAATTCTAAAAATTATATCTTATTTCTTCAAGTTTCTAAACAAATAATAAATGACTCATTTTATTAAAAAATTATTAAGTCATTTGACAATTTATGATGACATTAAATATATATTTCAATTTATAATTTAGATAAATATATTGCTTTATAGAATAGTATTTACAAAATTTATTTTGTCTGTTAATTTTGTTTTAAAAAAAATTTAATAAGAGAATATTTGTAATTTTTAAAATTATATGAAATAAATTATCTTTAAATAAATTTTAAAAATATATTTGTAATTTATCCAAAGAATATTGGAATCTCTATGACCAAATTAATACTTGTAATTTATTGATGATTACTTCCGGATAGACTCTGAAGGGTGATCCTAGAAGGTCTTATCTCGAGAAGTTTTTCACAAGGGATGTAATCGGTTGGATACAATTAGTATTTAAGTAGAAAAATTTATCAAATTGATAATATTGATTTTATTATTTTGAATACTAGTATAGATCACTTCTCTCATAATATCGAATCAATTGGAATGGTTTAATTTGGTGTGGTTTTATCGGTTTAGAACTTTTTAAACTTGAGTTACTTTTTACTAGTCACTAATATATATAAAAATATTAAATTAGTTATTTGTCTACCATTTTAAATATATTCGATCAATCTATTTAATAAATATTTTTTAATTCCTAAATTAACAAAAATACAAACCAAAAAAAAAAAAATTATAAAATACTAAGATTTTAAGAATAATGAGTTAGAAGTAAGATTATATATAATAAGAGTTTACAAATTTAGGTTATAGAGATAATAAAGTTAATTAATTAAGGTTAATAATTTATTATACTTATTAATATCATTATATTATTAGATTATATATATATATAGGGTTTGGCTTCCTTCCGGTCTGTGATCACAGAGGAGGGTATTGTTGGGCCCGTAGGATCCACCACAAGTCCCGTTTTGATAATCTGAATCGTTAATGTGTAGAATTCGTCAAGTGCCATATATTTGTAAAAGATCACGTTGATCAAATATCGATAACTACGTGATCAAATTAGTTTTGTATAAATAAATAAAAAAATGGATGGTGAAAAAATAAATAGTTGACAGAAATTTGATCCAATGAAATAACTATCGATATCTGATCAACGTGATTTTTTACAGGCATATAGTATTCGACGAGTTCTACACATTAAACGGTTCGGATTATGAAAACGGGACTCGTGGTGGCCCCCATGGTGGGAAGCCAATTCCTATATTATAAATACAATATATGTTGAAGTGGTCGGTTTCGGTTTAGTTTGGTTCACAATGCGCTTAAACCAATACTGAACCAAAAATCGAAAAACATCAAATTTAAAAAATACAAAGACTGATTCTTATTAAAAAGCAAACCAAATATAGCTAATTCGGTCTAGTTCAATATCTTTTTTATTCTTCTTACATCCCTATTTCTTACCAAAGAAGGACAAATTACACTAATGGTCCTTATAGTTTGGAATTTGTATCACTTTGATTCCTAACCTTTCAATTGTACTATATTTGACCTTAAATTTTGAATTTCATTTCAAATAAGGATAATTAAAGACACGGTTGCTCCATTTTAAGGACAAAGTTGTCAATTTGATAAAATATAAATTAGTTTGACAAAAATAAATGTGAAAAAATTATTTTTCAATTTTTAAAAATTATTTATATCCACTAAAGATAAAATTATATAAAAATGATAAATTTTTACATTTTTTTTACTAAATTAATTTTTAATATGTTTGGATGATGATTATGTAATGGGTGATTATTTTTATTGATATTTTTTTATGGTTATCATGTAATGGTTGTATTTATTATTAACTGATTTTTTTTATGGTTATCATGTGATAGATGGTTATTAGGCTTTTTATGTGTAATCAATATGTTTAACATATGAAATGTTTTTAGTTTTTAATTTTTTATTTAATGGATTGGTTGAATAATAATATCAAAATTGTCATTATGTTTGACTTTTGAAAAAATAAAAACTAATTTAACGAAAATAAATATAAAAAAATATTTTAAAAAATTATTTCTACTCTCTCAAAAGATAAAATTATATAACAATGATGTGTTTTTAAAAAAAATTTCACCAATTTAATTTTTAGTTTTTAAATTTTTTTTCTAAAAATAAATTCTAAAAATCAAATCAAACAGAACTTTATAATTAAGAAAGTTCCAACATTATTCATTAAAAAAATAATAATAATAATAATTACATTTCAAACAACATATAAGTTAACCATTACAAAACAAGTTATATGACGACTTTATCCTTAAAATGACTTGTTTGTAAAGGAAACATTATTTGGAATAAAATTTAAAATTCAGGATTAAATATATCACAATTGAAAAATCATAGACCAAAGTAATACAAATCCCAAATTACAAAGACTGTTAGTGCAATTTGCCCAAATAAAAATTAAGTCACATCTAAGACCTTATTTGGGAACAAGTTATTTTACTAACTTTTTAGTTTTTAGCTAAAATATAATGTAAAAAAATTAGTATATTTGGAATGAATTTTTATTTTTTCACCAAAAGACATGCAAAAATTAGAGAGAAAATAAAATTTTTGACTTAATAGTATATGTTATAAACTTTTTGATTTTTGTAAAAAATTTTAAAGTGTTGCGTGTTAAATGAGACCTAAAATCATATTTAAATGATTTAATGGAGCCGAAGGAAGGACTCGTTTAGATCTTAATTTTTTTAATAATTTTAAAAGATTTTACAAAAATATATATAAAAAAAATAATGAGAGAATAAATTAATAATTTATAATAATTTTATGATTTTTTTGACTGAAAGGCCTATATAAATCCGTACAGCATATGCATCCTAATCGTCAAGGTTGCCATAGTAGCTTCATACTTTAGTGGGTAAGTTTTAGCAGACAAAAACACCATTATTATCATAGCTTTTCAATTAATGTCAACCCCGAAGCTGGTGACAACTTTCAGAGCTAGCTATTTTGTAGTAAAAAAGCAAAAACAAGATTCCTAACAATGTAAAGATATCATTTTATGAGGCTAACCAAAAAGTTAAATTTTACAAATCACTTCAAGAAAATAATATGCTTTTGTAGCCAAGGGAAGAAAGCAAGCATTATTGACCAACATGGCAAGCAAAATCAATCCCTTTGTATGGTTTTAGTTTTTCAAATTTATTTTAAAATTTTTTTAGATGCATGATGCATCAAATCTAAATATATTTTAAAAATAAAATATTTATGAAGAAATATAAAAAAAAGTTAACTAAAAATATAAAGGTCTTTAACAAGTGCCCTACAAGCACAAGAAAAAGAGAAAATAATAGTAGAACCCAATAGACTTTTCATTAATTTTTTAACACTTTTTACTCATTTTAAAACACTTTTTTGAGTTTTTTACCATTTCTGAAATACTTTTTGCACTAATCTTAACATTAAACAATGCATGGGGACATTTGTTAACATTTACCAAACATAAAAACACATAAATGTATTGTATTTTTTATTCATAAGTGAAATTCTATAAGTGGCTTTTGAAACCAAACAATGACAAATGGAGAGAGAGAGAGAGAGAGAGAGAGAGCATTATTGGAAAACATGGCAAGCAAAATCAATAGAATTGTCCCCACTAGCATATATCTACTGAAAGCAATGTTTGTAATGATAGTATGTGTGTATTATTGTCTTTGTTTATCTTTCTTCATTGCAATAAGTGAATTTTGATTTGATTTTAGCACCTTTGGCTCTCCCCTTCCATGCCATGTCTGGTTTTGTTCACCAAGGACAAAAGGCCATACTTACAATCTATTTCTCTCTATAGTTCTCTAAGGAATATCACAAACAAACAAATTGCACAAACACACCTCTCTCCCTCTCTCTCAAGTAGTGATGAGTGTGATGTGTAGCAATTGAAATTTTACATTTAATTTTTTTAGTAATTTGATGTATGAAGAAAATTAGTTTAATTTGAAATTTGTTAGCGGTTATTAACAATTAATAATATGGGCATTTTATATATATATATATATATATATAAATAACTGTCAAAACTGTTTACATAATTTAAAAGAAATTCATATTATATCAAATATGTAAAATATGTAAACTAAGAATTTAAAATATGTAAACTAAGAATGACTCATATTATATCAAATATATATGTCTTATTAATAAATGCCGTAAGGCCATTGATTAACTGGCCTTTGCACCATATAATATATGTTATTTTGTTACTGAAGTGCTGATTATGAGAATGAGTACAAAACATTTTTTGAAAGGAACAAAATGAAATGCGTGAGGAAACAATTTTTTTAACAGTTTTTAAAATCTCAATAAATTAAAATAGTCATTTTTGTAAGTGTATAATTAAAATAATAATAATACCAATGTTGACTATGAGAATATGTGTGAACTTTTTTGGAAGGAACAAAACTGAAAAGCTATCCAAGCAAACATTTTAAAATTTCAATAAAGTATTGCACGCTAAAAGTGTAGACACTTTCAAGGGTTGAACACGATTTTCAATTGGTTTGACATTTGTAAACTGTGTAAAAAAGGTCCAAATCATATAAAATAAGGACTTTTTTTTAAGTGTGTAATTCTTGAGGGTTGCACACCATGTACCACTTACACAAAAAGTGTAAGTGGAAGGTGAAAACAAAAGTAGGCTATGACGCAAAAAGAGGCGTAAGGTGTAGGCGTAAGTTCACAATACTTGATCATCCATAAAATAAATGTTATTGAGTGACTAAATTTGGGGAGAATTGCATTAAAAATGGAATGTAGGATAAAAAATTGTGAAAAGATGAAATAAAAAAAAAATTACAATAGGAATGAAAAATTCAAAAATACTTACAAAAACATAATAAAATTTACTCTTTGCCTTTAGCCTCTCTTTTTCTCGTCCCTCTCTACTAAGGAAGTTGAAGAAGGAATGGTCCAGGTCGGCAACTAGAAGGGTGAGAGAAAGAGAGATGAGGAAAGAGAGGCAAAAGACAAAAATGGGAAGGGTGCTAAAAGAGTAAATTTTATCTTAGTCTGTGATTATTTTTGTTTTTATTTTAAGGTTTTAAAAACATATCATTTATTTTTTTGGACATACGCAATAAAATAAAAAATTACAATTATCAAATAATTTTTTTTATTATTTTTATTTTTATGAATGATACGTAGAAGAGGACCATACAAAATATATATTTTAAATTATCAAAACAAAATCAATAATAAGTTTTATTAATTTCTTCAAATTCAAATTTAAAGTTAAGAGTAACTCAATTCATATATATTTTAGACTTCTTGTGAATATGATTTATTTTTAAATTTTTTTAATTATTATGAAAATAACATAAAAAAATTCAAATAAAAGTAAGTAAATTAATAAATTATAATTTGTGTACCTAGCAGTAACAAAATTTTAACCAAATGTATTGTACAAACAAAGTAGATTTGAACCATCATGTGAATAAAGTGGGGGAATACTACAAAAAAGATTTTCTCTCGGATTTATGGCAGAATGCTATAATAATTTTGTTCTTCAGAAACTGAAAAGTCAAAAAGTAAATTGAAAGGTCAAACAAGTGTGTAGCTCAAGATTGACACTTTCACCACCCATCACCCTCTGCTATTTTACTTTTACCCTTTTCACCTCTGTTCTGTACCATAATAAGGTACCAATTGCCAGCGGCCGTTTACAGTAGTGTACAATTCCCACTAGTCCTTTACAGTTTGGGTAGTGCTAAAAGCATGTCAGATGGAGATATTATTATTATTTTTTTAAATTGATGCTTTTAAAAATTGGATATATTACACTGATACCTTTAACATTTTTGTTTAAAGGTTGTTTAAGATGATTTAAATAAGTGTATTTTTTATCTTTTTATGAAAAGATATGTAAAAAAAATAAAGAGGTGATGTGATTAAAAAAAAGATAAAAGGATGAATTATTTTACAATTGTCAAACTTGGCCTTAGTATAAATTCTTTCTCATATTTGAAAAATTATCCTGATTAAAATTTGTAAACTAATTACAAATTAGCTTTTAAATTGCTGGTATCATATTGTAAAAAAATTTAGATTATCATTTTGGATTTTTTCTTATAATTTATTTTTCATATCATCATGATTATATTCTACAATTTTCCGTCATTAAATTCTACTTGAACATATTCTTATTTACTGATAATATACAAACATAAATTTTATATAAAATTTTCAAACACAATGATATAACTTAATAGTGACATTTCACTTTAAAACAAAACATCTATAAACATGATTTATATTTACAATAATATCACTATCATAACATTTTTATAATATTTTTTGTATAAATTTTTATATATGAATTGAATTTTTCATTTTTATTTCTATCATCATTTTTCTTTCTCGTCTATTCACCGATGTTTATAACAGTATTGCCAAATACTATCATTCACATTTATTACAATATTACTGAATTTTTGTATTTTTGTATTTTTTTTGTATTTGGTGAATTTAAAAAAAAATCACAAAATATTATACTTCTTAAATATTTCTAGATTATATATATCTAAAAAATAAAAAAAAAATTACTTTAAATATTAAAAAATCAATAAAAATGACATGAACAAAATATCTCTTAAAATGAAGATGATTGTTAAACCAAAGAAGATGATTGTTATTTCTCTTAAAATGACATGAATAGAATATTAGTATTATTTTATTATTTTATATCTATAAAGGCTAAATGACAAATATGTCATTTTAATCTGACAATGGGATAAGTGTAATTTTTCAAACGTGATCTGTATTACATAAAAATCTTAGGGGTGTCAGTGTAATTTTAAAAATTTGTTAAAAATATTGTTTTTTTACAAATAAAAATAAAAATAATATGATATTTAACTTTTTTTAGAATATGACAAATGACTTGGACGAATTTTTTAAACTTTTTTTTACCAAAAATTGACACGGTATGCCAAATAGCCACTAAAATTGAGTGTTAATATATATTATCTGATAAAAAATAATAAAAAATGAATTTAATTTTTATTTTAAGTGTTTATTAATTTAGAAAATAAATGAATAGTATAATAATGTGTTAAAGTTTGTATATTGAGTACATAAAAAAATTAAATAATACAAAAATATAGTGAATTTCTACCTATATGTACCAGTGTTTGTTGCTCTTTTCAATTTACTTGTCTATAACACCTGACAATTTAAACTTATGTATTAAAGTCTCCATTAGGAGCACTGAAGATGCTCTAAGTGCCCACAAAAATTATCAAGAATTTAGAAGGGTAGTTGAGACTCTATAATGTGAAATTCATATGGATTAAAATTTGAATTATACATAATATTTCTCAATAAATTTTTTAAGCATGTAATAAGTATGCCAGAGTCAACATATCACATCTATGCCTACCAAGACACTTGAGGAAGAATGTTTACCAAAGCCATGCATTCTAAAAAGTTTAACCCTTTGTTATTAAGAACATAGAATGCTACAACAATTATTATGATATTTTGTCATAATGTCATCATTAAATTTGAGGTAAACTTTATTTTAGTGATAATGTTACTGTTGTTGCTTCTAAAATAAAGGTTTGAAGTGCCTTTTGGAGTGAGGTGAATCAAAATTTTAATTTGATTAAAAAATAATAATGATATACACAAATTCACTTTTAATTTTTTACACTCCATTTGTGTTGGGTTAAAAACAAAAAGAAAAATAACAATCCTTGCTAATTAGTCAAAAAGTAAAAAAAAAAAATTAATCAAAAAATTAAGAAGCCAATAATCTTTATTGCAAAGAAAGTCAAAAAAAATTCACAAATCCTCTCAAATATAACTTCTTCTTTCTTTTTTTTTTAACTTATAAAATAGCCAAAATAAGTTACCAAAAATAGCTTAGATACAATTCGGAAATGGAAAATGAGTGGGAGCACTAATTAGTGCTACCACTAATGATGTGGTAGTAGGTCCCACCATGAATGATTTGATATTTTGGCCTTAGTGTTGTATTTTTTTTTTCTTTTTTTATTGAGTGCCATGTCATTAGTGGTCTTTTTAGAGTTTCAAAATTAGTGGTCTCTATCATTGTTGTTCTGAAATAGTTAAAAAAAAACACAAACAAAAATAGAGTTGTGGGGAAAGTAGAAAACTTTGTTGGAGAAACCTGAAAAACCTATCATGCAATATCATGAATTTTTGTGTGTGAATATCTTTATTTGAGAATTTCCTCATTTTATGATTAACTTTTTGTTGCTTTTGCAACTTTAGAGCATTAATAATTAAACCCATCAAAATCTATAGTAATCTGTTACCTTTCTTGAGTGTGAGTCTCACTCTGTCCAATTCCCTTTCATAAAAGACTGATGATATAAACAAAACCAAGCTCTCTCTCTCTCTCGTGTCCTCCAATGGCTACCACTACCAAATCCACACTCTTTCTCTCTCTCACCTTCTTGTTCTTCTCTCTCACCTCTGCTTCATCTGAACCAGACATCCTTCTTACCTTCAAGGCCTCCATTAAAGATCCCATGAACTATCTCTCAAGCTGGTCCCACACTTCTTCCTCCCATTACTGCAACTGGACTGGACTCACCTGCACAACCTCACTCCCTCTCTCAGTCTCTTCTCTCAATCTCCAAACCCTAAACCTCTCTGGTGAAATCTCATCTTCTGTCTGTTCCCTCCCCAATCTCCAAATACTTAACCTTGCTGGCAACCTCTTCAACCTAGCCATCCCTCTCCATCTCTCACAATGTAGGTCTCTGGAGACTCTGAATCTCAGCAACAATCTCATTTGGGGTCCAATCCCATATCAGATTTCTCAGTTGGGGTCATTGAAAATGCTTGATTTTAGTGGAAACCATGTTGAAGGGAAAATCCCAGAAAGCATTGGGGCTTTGAAGAACCTCAGAGAGCTCAACTTGGCCAACAACTTGCTTTCAGGTAGTGTTCCTGAGGTTTTTGGTAATTTCACTGAGCTCAGATTGCTTGATTTGTCTCAAAACTCTTTCTTGGACAGTGAGATTCCAACTGGGATTGGGAATCTTGAAAATCTTGAGAATCTTTTGTTGCGAAGCTCTGGATTTCATGGTTCAATCCCTGAATCCTTTGTGGGTTTGCTTGGTTTGGCCATTTTAGACCTTTCACAGAACAATCTAACTGGTTTGGTACCTCAAAAGCTAGGATTGTCTCTCGCAAACTTGGTTTCTTTTGATGTTTCACAGAACATACTTTTTGGGTCATTCCCAAATGGCATTTGTAGTAATGCTAAAGGACTCATAAACCTTAGTCTCCATACAAATTTACTCAATGGTTCAATATCCAATAACTCCATTAATGAATGCTGGAATCTTGAGAGGTTCCAAGTTCAGAACAATGGGTTTTTTGGGGATTTTCCAAATGGGTTGTGGTCATTGCCCAAGATCAAGCTTATCAGAGCTGAAAACAATGGGTTCTCCGGCGAAATACCGGAATCAATATCCATAGCTGCTCAATTGGAGCAAGTTCAGATAGATAACAACAGCTTTACGGGTACGATTCCTCAGGGTTTTGGGTTGGTTAGGAGTTTGTATAGATTCTCTGCATCACTTAATGGTTTCTATGGTGAAATTCCTCCTAATTTTTGCGATTCACCCGCCATGAGCATCATAAATCTCTCCCACAATTCGCTTTCTGGGCGAATACCGGAGCCTAGAAAATGCGGGAAACTAGTCTCCTTGTCCTTGGCAGATAACAGTCTTGTTGGTGAAATACCAATATCACTTTCTGAATTGCCAGTGCTAACTTACCTTGACCTTTCAAATAACAATCTCACTGGTCCAATCCCTCTAGAGCTTGAAAACCTAAAGCTTGCTCTCTTCAATGTATCTTTCAACCGGTTATCGGGTAGTGTTCCGTCCTCCCTTATCTCCGGGCTTCCAGCCTCGTTTTTACAAGGAAATCCAGGCCTATGTGGCCCAGGATTGCCCAATTCATGCTCTGATGGTGAGCCGAGTCCCAAGATGGTTGGTCTATCAAAATTTGCATGTGCCCTAATCTTTTTAGCTCTAGCAGTTGGAATTCTGGTTCTTGTTATCGGGTTTTACATTATTCGATCTTCCAAGAAAAGATCTGAAACGGGTATTTGGCGTTCAGTTTTCTTTTACCCTCTTAGAGTCACCGAGCATGATTTGATGGCGGCAATGGATGAAAAGAGTGCTATTGGATTTGGAGTTTTTGGTAGAGTTCACATTGTGAAATTACCAAGTGGTGAACTTGTTGCTGTCAAGAAGATAGTCAATTTTGGAACTCAATCTTCGAAAGCTCTCAAGGCGGAGATCAAGACATTAGCGAAAATCAGGCATAAGAACATCATTAAGATTCTTGGTTTTTGCCATTCTGACGATTCAATCTTTCTGATTTACGAATATTTACAGAAGGGGAGCCTCGGGGATTTGATTTGCAGCCCAGATTTTAGGCTGCAATGGGGAGATAGGTTGAGGATTGCCATTGGAGTAGCTCAAGGATTAGCATACCTTCACAAGGATTATGTTCCACATATACTTCATAGAAATGTGAAATCAAATAATATTTTACTAGATGTGGATTTTGAGCCGAAACTCATGGATTTCGGGCTTGATCGGATCATGGGAGAAGCTGCATTTCAGTCATCCTTGGCATCAGAATCTGCATTTTCGTGTTACTTGGCGCCAGGTAATTTCTGTTTTACGATAAATTTCTTAATTTACTATTCAATTCTTGTTTTATACTTTGATTTGTCTCTAAAATTTAAGCCAACATTCTTAACTGTCCTTTAAAAAGCAGGTTATGTTGTTATAATGTTTAAATACAATTAAGGCATCACAGAAATGGTAATCTAATGCTGAAATAGATATCCTTCTATAATTTTTCAGTGTGTTCTATTAGGGTGAGTTTGGAGCAACAAAGAGTTATAATGATTCTACTTTAAAACCATCTTTGCAAAAATGTTGATTGATTGCAGAACATGGATACAATAAAAAGGCCTCTGAACAAATGGACACATACAGCTTTGGTGTAGTCTTGTTTGAGCTTGTTACAGGCCGGAAAGCAGAGCAAACAGAATCCGAAAACTCCTCTATTGATGTCGTGAAATGGGTTCGGAGAAAAATAAATATATCAAATGGGGCATTGCAAGTTCTCGACCCCAAGACATCAAGATCTTCTCAACAAGAGATGTTGGGAGCTCTGGAAATCGCTCTCCGTTGCACTTCTGTGGTGCCAGAGAAACGGCCACCAATGGCGGAGGTAGTGAGAGCACTTCAGTCCCTTGACTCAAGGACCGGCTTTCCAAATGTAGAGTTCTCTGCTTCTGATGAGTTCTCAGTTCCAGTCTGAATTTTCTCCCCACAAGCATTCAAATACTTGCAGTTTTTGTATATGCACTACTTGATTTCACATGGCTCTTTTGGAGTATCCTTTTTGTTTGGGGATAGTGTCCCCAGGGTGGGTTGAATTGGAAAGCAAAAATATATGTTTGGAAATGTTTTTCTTATTTCCTTACTGTAATTTGTTTTGGGGATTTTGATAATAATAATAGTAAATACAGGGTTTTTGCCGGTTTGAATGGTGACAAGTTGTCATAAACCCTAGTTTCAAACTGAACTGAACAGTGTCTTGATAATTTAGTGTGATTTGATTCCAAATTTTATAAAACTGTAGGTAACGGGTTAGTCTTTAATTTTTTCTTCATGCTCACCTTTACTTTATCCGATTAAAGGAAAGAAAAAAGTTCCTAAAAATTTCAAATAAAGAAAACATTGAGAATAATTCCAGATCTCGTTTAAAATCTCAAATTCTGCTTAACAACCAATGTAATCCTCGTCTCTCCTCCACAAAATTATAGTAAGCTCCATTATTTCTTTACATTGGCGGTGTTTGGAAAGAGTTTTTTTTGTTTTTTTGCTAAAAAACAAAGTAGGTTAAAAAATTTTAAAAAACAAATTCAAACAAAATATCATATCAAACCAATAATCATTTCACTTTTTCTCTCAAAAACATCACATTCAACTATAAAAAAATTCAATTATCTTTCCAAACACAAAAAAATTTTCCTCCAAAAATAATCAAAAATTAAAAAAACTTACTAAAATAACTTTCCAAACACCCACATTATTTGTTAATGCCAGAATTAGAATACAATTCAAATTTGATTCATACCAAAAACAAAAACAAGAACAAAAGTGCAAATTTAGGTCCCAAATGGTTCAATTGTGAATACATTATGTATATGTAATGTCTTTCCAAGAAAGAGATAAGACTCTCAAAAACTGAGAAAAATGTCTATTAAATGCAGTGGAGCTTCTGTATTGTAACACAATAACAAACTCATTCACTCACACTCCTGGTCCACATTTGAGGATATCTTGAAAACCAACCTCTCACTTTGCTTCCTATTTACTTCATATTCATTTTTCTTACACAAAAAACACTGCTATACATAATAAAACTTACGGCTTCAAGTCACGGAGACAGCCTCTGTGGAGATGGGGTAAGACTACAGGGGAGAGTCGTGCACTGAGTCACCATATGGTAGGATTCACGCTAACCAAACTTCACGAAGGAGTTCGTACCTTGCATTTGCACCAACATTACTCGTTTGGTCCTTGCTCTTTCCATTTTGATTCGCCCTAACAGTTGGAGATGGCGGTAATTTGTCAATGATGGATGCCAGAGGAGAGTCAAGCTCCTCCAGTTCTTCATCACTGGTATATCCCTTCCTCTGTACAACAGATGCATTCCTAGCCAGCTGAGATTTCTCTCCTGCCTCTGCAACTTTCTCCGCCATGTTGGCAGGGGAAGGAGGGGTGTAGACAACCGGGGCAGCATTATAAGGGAAGCTGCTGGCAGAGTCTCCACCAGATAATCTCCGCTCTATGATACACTGAACAAACAGAAAAATAGGTATCAAACGTTTGTTGTGGCATTTTCCTATATGATAATGCACCCCCACACCAACACACACACACACACACACACAAAATAAAAAATCTTGAACCCTTTTGAGTGGTAGTGTTTTACATGGTGAAGTTTTCATCTGCAGGGCCATTTAACTAGTCATTTGTCTTCATTTGTTACTCAGATATAATGAGATTTAGGCAGTCTGAACAACCTACTGTTAGATCAGAAGCATAAACCTCAAAATATTAAGCTTTTTTGGTTTTATGTGTTATCATTTTTCGTGGTTTTAGAAACAAAAACAATGAACTTTTTGAAAAAGAAAAAAGAAACCATCAAATTTTTATTTTTGGAGTAGTCTTGTAGAGGAGTTTCACATACTTTATTGAAAGGTAGAGGCAAAAGAGATTCAAGACATCAAAAAAACCATACCTCGGCATTTAATGCCTCCAAAACAGCACCTGGGACTGGATCTGGGCAGAACTCATCTGGAGTAAAGTTGCAGAGTATCCGTTTAACCAATGGAAGAGTAATAGATGGGCAAACCTACAACGCATAATCAGATAAAAATATTTCAGATATCCCAAGAGAACATGAATTCTGAGTATCTTGAACATGAATGTGCTGAAAATTATGAGGTCAACCTCCGTCCTGACTGATCGGTCCAGAAGCATGTCTTTCGGAAGCATCAAAAGATCACTCAGGGCATTAAGAAGATGAAAATGTTTTTTTTCAGTATCTTCACCGGGTGTGTCATCATCCTCATTGCTGCGTTGATCTTCCCTAGGTGAATCATCCACATCCATGCCAAACAGTTCAGTAAGACATCTAGACCAATTACCAACCTGCACAAAGTATATTAAGCATAATCATATACATGACAAAAGTAACAATGTAGCAATACCATTTGAACATGTGACACATATCACCTAGGAAGTCCTCATAAGAACGAGATATTTTGTCAACCCCCTAGGGTAACGCAGTGGTTTAAGGTTGCCATGGACAACCCGGAAGTCTGGTGTTTGAGTCCCGCTAGCAACACTCATTCTTACCTGATACCTATGGATTGAGGGTTTACCCTGCAAGGATTCCTATTAAAATAAGGGGTTCCTCACCATTTAGAGAGAGAGAGAGAGATTATTTTGTCCACGTTTAATGTTCAATTTGAAATGCCAATTCTGTTCTCATGGATGTTTAGGGAGGAAGGATCTAGTGGCATGGTGCACGTGAACTAAAGGTATGTCGTACATGTGGGTATATATGAGTATATTTGTGTAAAAGATTGTTTGTAATATAAACATGCTCAATTTCCATATGTTAGCTTGACAATATGAGATCCCACAAGTGGCCTGACTAGATCCCCATGTCGATGATGCCAATATTTTCCTCTAGCTACTCCAGAACAAAGAGTTGAGGTCAATTAACAATGGTAGCGGATCATGTTATTCATACTTCTCTTCATGTTTGACAAAATGATAGAACAGACACCCCAATAATTGCATAAATATTTAAAAAGGGACAATAGAAGACACTACAGGAGCTTGTTTAATTAAATAGTTGTTATTATGCTGCAAGAAAAATCACTTAAATGTAGCCCCAACAAATGATTTTCCTAGAATTCCTCTGGCAGTTTATAGGGCTAGACTATACGGGGATCAAATAGTCAATAGCAACTAGGCAAAACAAACCCCACAAAGCCAAGTGATATTGAAATGAATATTTTCTTTGCTTCTTGGTCAGAAGTGAAGAAAAATGATACATACAGAATTTTTGAGTTGTGCACCAGATCCAAAACTCAAATTGCCCGCTGGAATAGGCAAAACCTTGGAATCGACTATAGGATCTGATACAGGATCAGTTGGGATCTCATGGGCTGACTCACGCAGAATAGCATTGAACATGGCCACATCTAGTCTGGCAATACATTGTTCCATCACCTGAACACAGATATAAGATCTAATTAAACAAATGAAGCAATAAATGCTGAAATAGGTCAGTTAATGCTGAAAGAAATGAAACATGGAAAATTTGAAGATTGACCTCATTTTTCCATAAAGCAAAGAAAATGACGCTTACAGATGGAGAGCAAACATATTTAAAATTACATACCATTCTTGCCAACAAAGGCAAGCAACCACATTCGTGCCCTCCTGCTCGAACTGGACAAAGTCTTTTGAAAGCATCTTGGAAAGCATTTTTCCAATGGTCAATTGAAAAGTTGCCTTGTTGCTGGTCTCCCAAGGCAGGTCCGCATAACCTTCCAATGGTTTTAGTGATATTCAAATCCTCAACTGGAGATTGCATATGAGGGGTCAAGGTCTGGAACCACAATAAGCTAGTTAGCATAAGAGAGGAAAGCACATCAATGTCACCTAACTAAAAATGTTGTATATAAAAGGGGAACTCATTCATTAACTAAAAAATTAGTTTGAAATTCTATTTTGTTTTTACACACACACAACAAAAAAAAAAAAAAAAAGAGGAGTAATTAAGGCTCAAGCTTTTATCAGTTAACGAAAGATATGTTGCATTTCTATCACAATGTCATGGGCCAAAGTCAATTTTACCCAGCAAAAAATAAAATGTAAATAGATTACTTGATTGGTTCAGTTAAGAAATTATATCATCATTATATGCGTCGAATCTCAAAATCTCTAACATAAAAGACAATCAAGTTTTCACCTGCCACCATATTGACTCAACTATCCTAGAGAAAATCCAGGATTCAACTCTCTCTAGTGAAGCTGTTAATGTTCTTGTCTCTTGCCAATCATCAATGAACTGCAAAAAATCATGCTTGCTTGTCTGTCTATTTCCAGATTGAGCTTTCCATTTTAGTGAAGGAGACTTCCCTTCACTTTTCTTTCCTCCTCCGTTTAACACACAAATCCTTGAAATTGAACTTGAGTTGCATGAATTGCCAAAAGCTTGAGAGATAATTTCCCTCAGTACCACAGTGTTTGACAACCAGAAAGTTAACCTTAATCAACAAAGGAAAGATTTATTAGTCTGAAGTAAATGAAAACAGGTTCTAAAATCGTCTGATGTGAAACATTTTTAATTTTTTATATACCTTGGGACATCATTGCTGCATGACTTGGCGACCAAAACAAGCCCTGACGCTGTGTTTCTTGCAACCGTGGCCCGCTTGTCTTGAGACCAGTGTTTGCAAGCATGAACGTAGAGTCTAGAAAGACGCCGAGCAGGCGTGTGCACCTTATGTGCTGAGCTACCATGCTCTGGTACAACAGAATAGAGTGAAATTTCAAGAGCAGCAACTTCTCTCAGCTCCTCTTCAAGTTTTCCAATCCTTGTTTCCATTTCTTCGATCTTTTGGCTTAAAGCTGCCTGATCTTCATGGTCACCGTTTTCCTCAGCATTGACTGCTTCATCATCACTTCCAAGACTCTGAGTACCATTTGAGGTCTCATCTAATATCTCCACCTCCTTTACATCCTTAAGAGGCTTCTCATCAACACCTTCAGATGATTCAGATGAAGGTTTAGGATGAACCTTCATATGTTTTACGTATTCATCAGATATAATTTTGCTGGTTGTGTTAGAAGGCCCTTTATTGGATTTTGTACCTTTCTTTGGACTGTCATGTGATGCCTTAATCTTCAAATTATTTGTTCCTCGATCAGATTTCATTCTGGAAGCATGGGACCGGCTGTCAGCAGAATCCTTTTTCACAAGCTTTTTAGGAACGGTTGAAGGGCATTCTACTTTCTCATCCTCAGCTGTTTGTGAATCCCCTTGAGATGATACCGAATCTTTTATTGTCTCAGAATCTGATCCTTCTTCATTCCCTTGCTTCTGTTCTTTCTGCACGTCACTAGAATGACCGTTCATTTCATCCGTATTCTCTTTGTCAACCATTTCATGGGTTTTTGAATCTTGAGATGCCTCCTTCAACCTGTTGACATCATCCACATAATGTATAACCATATTTTCATAAACTTCAGACGGTTTTGTGCCAGCATTGGAATCAATTACTGATACATTGGACTCTGGTTTAGAATACGAAATTTTAGATACAGTTTCTTTTGCTGTCAAATTTTTGCAGCCGTTATCTTGTGGAAGTTTGTGATCTCTTCTTTCAGATCTTCCAGAACGTTTTGTTTTATTACTGTTTGGACTTGTCTTCTTGTCAATCTCCTTCATACTAAAAAAATTTCACCTTTTTCAACAGCAATGAAAGAAGC
Source organism: Camellia lanceoleosa (assembly GCA_025200525.1). Classification (NCBI taxonomy): domain Eukaryota; kingdom Viridiplantae; phylum Streptophyta; class Magnoliopsida; order Ericales; family Theaceae; genus Camellia; species Camellia lanceoleosa. The sequence continues at coordinate 171,244,782 of CM045767.1, forward strand.
AGCTGTGATGATGGAGAAAAGCAACAATCAGGAACCCTTCAAAATCTCTTCAAGGAGAGGGCAACGACAAATGCATACGACAATCTATTCACCATGAAGGCAACAGCCTCATGCAAGTTGCAACAGTCAGAACAATCACCCCCACTCAGATGCCTATTTGTCTTTCATAAATCTGAAATAAAACAGCACTTACGATCAACAACAGGAGGCTATTATGACCAATTAAAACAGGAACACAAAAGTTCACAAAAAGTTAATCATTTAACATTCCCTAGTAAGTAGGATAAGCTCTATAAAGGGCAGACAGCTGAGCACCATTTAAATGGCAATGGTATGAATCAAGATTAAATACCAAACCTAGTATTGGTATATTGCAATGCAAACATAAATACAGGTATTACTAGCACCTCAAACATTTGTAGAAAAACCTGTTTAAAAATAGTCATGAAGAGGACATCAATAAATATTCATGCAGATCGGACCATAATCACAACATAAATGGCAATTAGAGGGCTTCCATTAGGTAAATTAAAAAATACACTAAGAGACCCAATAGGCTTGTAAGCCAGAAAGGATGTATACAGATACTCCTTGAAACTCTAAATCCTCAGCATTCTAGTGCTAGCCCAAAACTAAATAGATGATTCTGACAATAATCATTGACCAACAAAACTGATACATTCAAGTCATAAACATTATTGGGACTCAATTCATTTTAATGGGCTTGCTTCCATAGTAGAGGTTGGAAACTCAGAGCATGGTTTGAATTTGTTGAGAAGAATAAAAAATGAGGATATCTCTATAATAGTCGATGGGTAAGTAAGTAACAAGGATCATGAGTAAGTAATAAGTAGGGTTGCAAACAAACCGAGTCGAGCCGAGCTTTGCTGAGCTCGAGCTCAGCTCGTTTACTAATCAAGCTCATTTATTGAGTTCGAGCTCGGCTCAATAAAAAAAACTGGGCTCAAGCTTAGGTCAGCTCGACTCGGCTTGGCTCGTTAACATTAATAGAACTCGAGCTCGGCTCGATAAATTTTTTTTAAATATTATTTATATTATTTAAATAAAAAATATTATTTAACATATAAATAATGTATTTATATTTATTATATAATTTAAATAAAGATAAATGAGCCGAGCTTATGCGAGCTCAAGCTCGGCTCATTTACTAAACAAGCCTAATATTCAAACTCGAACTCAGCTTGTTTACTAAACGAGCCGAGCCGAGTTTATTCATAAACAGTTTGGTTCATTTGTAACCCTAGTAATAAGTATAGAAAAAACATTACCGAATATCATGCAATCATATAATAGTCGATGGACATAAGGTCCAAATAAAATCGTCAACAATAGCTATTCACTTGTGCTTTTACAAACTATCACATGTATTATAGCCATTTTTTTCAGGTTATGGAACCTGATAGCAAGCCTTTTATGCCTCATATTAGATCTTTTTTTTAATTACTACCCCTTAAGCCAAACCTATAACTTTTTAAAAAATTGACTTTAATTTCACAAGGGATGATTGTTCAAGCATTGGACAAAAAAAGAAAAATATACAGACATAGTTGAACAGAGAACTATCCTAGGCCAACAATAATTGACACGGAATCAATCAATGTGGACATCTCAGTACAACCAGATGTGATAAAACCAACCAGATCTGTGGTCATTATGCAATATAATATTAATATGCACAAGTTTTTTGTACAGCTAAATTTAGTGTCAATGCCACATACTCCGACTCCAAAATACAATTAAATTGACGATTCCACATCACATCAGCATAAAATAATTTCCTTATGAAGACAAAACAGAGCATTAAGCAGAAAGGGACTATGGTGAGGCCAAGCAGCAGCAAAAACTGATTCCTCACCCCATATTCCATCAATGAAATACTAGTGTGCATACATATGATATAATGATATAAATGCAATTATATGTACATACATCGTGTATGCCAAGAGTTGAATCAGTCTAGATGCATCTAATTCAATTTGAGAAGAAATCTCAAATCTCAAATTCTGTGCATTCGAATTCGGAACAGAAAGCGCAATACTCGTTCTTCCTAACACTCGATGTGAACTGAACAAAACACGATGTCCTCAAAATCAACCATTAAAAGAGTACAAATTAATAACTAGAACTTCATTGAACTAAATCATAATATCAATCAAGCTTACAAACCTGAAAACTCATAAAAACACAATCTAATAGAGAGCGAGAGCGAGAGAGAGAGAGAGAGAATTCAGATTAAAACGAAGCAGAGAAAGAGAAAACTGTAGAGAGAACGACAAGATCTAGGCACTGAAAAAGCGTATCGGAGCAGAAATGCGTTTCATGTTATCAATTGTTCGATACAAAACCGCCAAAAATAACCGAACGCAACAACAAAACCAAAATGAGGGAGAGAAATGAAACAAACAAAAAAAGCACAATGGAAAAGGTGTTTATGTAGTAAAAAGGACATGGAAAGATTAGAACTTACTTACAGAAGCTTTTTTGAGATCGACGAAGAAGAAGAAGAAGCTTGAAAATGGCTAGGCTCGTGTTCCACAGTTGTAGAGAGAGAAAAATCTTGGGGATTGTCAGCTTTCAATATAACCTGATTCTCTCTGGACTTGAGAGTTATTGAGGAGAGGTCACTTTCTCTCTCTATATAAGCACAAACACACACCCAGACTCTCTCTCTCTCCTCTCTGTCTTACTGTAAATCTCTAGTGTTATGTGCAGGTTATGAGTGTGCGGGAACAGTAGATTTAAAAGGGTATTAAAAAAGGGGGGAGAGAGAGAGAGAGCATAATTATGAACTGTTATGTTTACGTACGTGGGGTTATGGGGGGTGACTGGGGAGGGTTGTCGGTGGACAAAAATGACCGGGAGTTCCCGGTTTTGTTACGCGTCTTTTGGATTTATTTTTTACGGCTTATTTCTTAATTTTTTTAAGGAAAATGATGTACAGATTTCTTTTTTAATTTATCGTATAGATTTAAAAAGTTATAAATAATATGATTGATTAATAGTTAAAAAAATATAAAAGTGTGTTATTTTTAATATTTTAATTAATTATTACATCATTAAATTTAAAAATTAAGTCTAATTTTTTTATTTTAAATAACAATGCTTTTTCTTTAATACAATCTATAAAGAAAAATTATGATACACATATGCACTTTATAATTAAAGAATGTACCATATATACTTTGATAGTATTACATGTATCAATTGATATATCAATACCAATATATGTTATGTCATTATTACTTGAAAATTATGACCCTATTCATTATACAAATTATAAATATCCAAAATTTTTAAAATTATGTCACATCATTTGTTAATAAACTAATTAGTATATCAATTTGTGCATATAGCATTATTCTATGTATTTTATAATTAAAAAAAAATGACAAAATTTCATAATTTTTGAGTCATAACTAAAAAAATATCATAACCAAATCCAATATGAGACATAACTAAAGATTTCATGAGTCATAACTAAAATAATGTCATAATTAAAAAAAAATTATCATACTAAATAAGAAAATGACATAACTAGATATACACATGGTACACATTTTTTAAGAAGTGTGTACACTAAAAATTTCCCCAATCTATAAATTCGTTTAACAAAAGTATATCAATAAAAAAAAAAAAATTGAATTTTTTTAAAAAGAATTTGTCCAAAAAAAATTATATAAAAATAATGAATATTTGATGCTTCTTTCTCTTTTTCTTTTTTAAATTTTTTGGCCAAACTTTGCCAAGCAAAAACTTGTCATAGAATATAAAGACTTATTTTGAGAAGTTAGTTAAAAATTAATTATTTTTATTATTATTTTTAAAATGTAAAAAAATAAAGAAAAGATGTGACTCGGAAAAGTCAAAAAAACCAAAATATATAAATAAATATAAATTTACAAAAATTGTAAAGGGAAATAATTTTTTTTTTCTTTTTAAATCTTATATATCTATATTCATTTTTTAATATGACTTACACTACACCTCCACCTGGAATGAATTTTGATCGTATAATATATTTTGTGCATTTCTTTGTTAAATAATGTTACAATGACTATATTTGCATACGACATTTGGTTTTTACTATGTAACAACAGCTCCACTCTCAGCATGCCAACTCTAATGTAGTAATCCAACGACTCAATTTTAGCTGTGTGAGTGAATTTCCGATCACACTGCCCTCCTTAGTAATCCAGCTGTAGAACACAGGCAGAATAGATGGCACCCTGTAATCTGCACAGAAAGAAAAGGCTCCGGCGGTGGTTCTTCCACCCGGGGGCACTCCGACGATCAAATCAGTATCTCTCAAAGATAATATCAGTGCTTAAATTACTGCTCAAGACTACAAATTGCGTACCTTAGACCCGCCGGGAGTGTCCTTCCTTTATAGTCTCTCTCTATCCTAGTCCCACTAGAAGTCTCACTTCTATAGACTCTCATTCAGTACTTACTCTGGACTCTTCAAGAGATAAGGATAGACTCCCTAAGAATACTATCCTTATCCATCTTAAAGTCTTTCTTCATTCTAGGACTCTTGCCCCTTATCTGATCATCTCGGATTCCGATATCTTCGGAGGTAACCTCGGCAACTCCGCGATAACCTCGGCGTAATTACCATAACACGTGGCACCTCGGCTGACACTTCGGTGCCACCTCGGCCACGTGTTGGCACTTAGAAAATACATCCCCACAACTGCCCCCTAGGTTCTATTACCTCGGCATACTGAGGTGATGGAACCTACATTGAACTTTTTTCTCGTACGTCGGCTTAAGAACTTTCTAGCCGAGATCATTCATTTCAAGCCGACATGTCTTCATCCAAGAACAAGAATTCAGATCAATTTTCCTTCGCGCATGAGCTGTCATGCACCATTTTTCAACCGCTCCAATCGACGCTTTTTTGGTCTTTGGCGGCGACGCTTTGTTGGCCGTCTTTTCTCTACTTGTCCCGTCTGACGCGTGCGTTGCCCTAGGCACAATAATTACCCTATTTTTTTCGCCGTTTCACCTTTTGGACAAAAACGTTTGCCTCTCATTCATTCTTTACTTTTGCATTCGAATTTCCCTGTTTTATTCTCTCTCTAAGCTTTCTTCTCCGAAACCGCCAGTGCCCCAAGTTCTGAGCTCTGCAACCATCTCCATCTACCATTTCTGCGAAGCTTTCGCCACTGTTGCCTCCGTCGTCTGACCTCGGCGAAGCTCATTCCGGCCTCACCTTTTCTGGTAAGCAACTAGCTTTTCTTCTCCAGTTCTTGATTATCCCTGAAGTTTCTTGCCATTGTTGTTCTGCTCTAGTATTTAATTTGCGAATCATTCACCTGAATACGTCTTTATTTCTTGATTTTACATATGAGTATTTACACTGTTTCTCCTCTATTCTTGGTCTTCCACCCTTCGTATTCTTGAATCTGAAGCTTCGCTCTTGCTTTTTTGTTTTCCAGATTTTCTGCCCTTCATACTTGTTCTTTGTAGATTTAGGTTTGGGATTTGCTTATAGAACCATCAATCCTTAGGAAAAACTGAAACCAACTTCACCAATACACACCTAGGTTTAAGCCGAGGTCCCAATAACCCTTCGAAAGTAACCTGTTTCTGTAGCCTAGTACTTTTATACCAAAAATCATGGGTATGTGGAGAAATAGGGTTAACACCCCAACCAAACTAGAATATTTTAGGCAAGAGTTCTCTATTCCTGCCGATGTTCACCTTAGGCTAGCCGGGGATGATGATTCCATTATGCCTACAGACAATACCATACCTTTCCCTATTATTGCTTTTGTTGAGTGTGGACTTCGGCTCCCACTAAATCCCCTTTTTCCGTGAAGTTCTCCACTTCTACAGACTGAACCCCATGCAGCTTACCATCAACTCCTATAGGGTGATTAATGGTGTCATAGCCTTAGCCCGGCGAGAGAAGGTTAGGATCACCCTAGCCGACCTACAATACTGTTATACAATGTGCCCCCTTAACCTGAAGGAGAAGGGCTTCGTATACTACCTTAAGCCGAGTTCCACTCAATTCAAAATTATAGCCGATCTCCCAGACTTCAACAAGGGGGCTGGAGATGATTATCTCATTGCTTCTGGAAACTGGGAATTTGGTCCAGATGAAGATGTCCATATTTTTCCTCTACCTCGAACAGTTAAAGAGGGCAAGGGTAAGAGCCCTGTGTTACTGCTTATTTGTTTTCTCTTTAAGTCTTCCATGCTTATCCCGTTTCTAATGTCTGTTTGTTTGTCTTGCAGACCTCCATCAACTACCCAAAAGCTTCCGTGAAACCTACTTTCCAGGCAAAGACCTGAAGAAGCTTCTAGATCTCCCCATTCACAAACGCAAAGCTCCACTGGTACTGAACTTCATCCCAACGTATAAGTCGACTCTGTCTGACGTCCCAAGAGCGAAGAAAAAGAGCCTATCCACAGCCACAACTCAAACCACATCTACATCCTGGACAGATCAAGGTTCTACTTCTGACCCAGCCGATCTTCCATCCACTTCAGCCCAATACCTGATCCCAAGAATAAAGAAAGCGTCGGACGCCTTTGTAAAACCGCCAAATGGTCCGCCCGAAGCCCATTGTTCTAGATCTCCTCGCCGACCTTCCAGCCGACGTAGATGCTGTACCGTCTCAAACGGTGCCTCCACCAAAACCAAAAAGAGTCAAAAAGGCCCAGCCAAAGGCCAAAGCTACTAAGGCCGAGGTTAAAGATGCTCTGCCCATCTCCCAACTAACTTCAACTGTGAAGACCACTTCTGCACCCGCCAAAAGATCTGCTGAGGCCCAGCCATCGGGGTCAACTCAGCCAAAAAGGTCGAGGTCATCGTCTATGACGACTTCGGGGTCCAGGGTTCCCAAAGTTCCCTGGGAGCCCAAAATTACACTTGAAAACAGGCTCGTCTATGCCAACGAAAGCGCCGCCGATGTCAACATCGGCGTGGCACTCAGCACTGCAGTTCTCCTTGAGGGTGATCTTGAGCGTAATGCCAAGATGAACGAATACGAGAACTACGCCCTCATGCTGCAGTGCTCTATCCAAGTAAGTCTTTGAATTTGATAACTTTTCTTACTGCCACTTTTCTTCATACTTGTAAAGTCTTGTAATATTTTCTGATAACCTATGCCTTGTGAACTTTCAGGCCATTCAACACGCCCACACCTTCTCCATGTAAGCATTTGAAGCGAAGGAGAAATTTTCCGAGATGGAGAAGGAGTTTGCTGCCCTTCAGAAACAAAACAAGAGTCTTAAAAATAAAATGAAGACTCTGGAAGACCAGGCTGAGGCAGCAACTAAGGATAAACAAATAGCTGATGAAAGAGCCGAGGCTGCTGAAGCTATTAAAACGGTTGCTGTGTCTCAGCAAAAGGAGGCCGAAGAAAAAGCAGCCCAAGCCGAAAAGGAGCTGCAAGAAGCCCTGGCCACCAAGGTAGCCGAAATCAAGGCTGCTGATGAAAAGGCCTACAGCTAGGGGATGGCTGACGTCGCTGAGGACTACATGCTTCAAGTCAGGGAGGCATGCAATAGGGGATTTTCCCTTGGTTGGATGTCCCTGGCCAAAAAGCTGAACATCCCAGATGACTCGCCATAGTGCAAGGCTGATGCTGTCCCTTTGCCTTTTCTTCCTCCTCCTCTAAGTCAGACTGAAGAAGCTGAGTCTGAGTCTCAAGCCGAAGATGAAGATGAAGATAATAAAGAAGCCTTGGTGAGGAAATCCAAGGATGCCACTGAGACTAAGTCCCTTCTTCCAACTGAGCAGGTTATCAACTTAACCCAAGATGAAGAGGGTGATGAGGTTGAGGAGGTATCCAAGGAAACTCAACCAGTCCAGTTATCATCCAACCTTCTTTTGGCTGAGGGAAGTGTTGAGAAGACTCTAGCCGAGATTGACGCCGAGATTGCGGCAGATAGGGAGGCCGGGGTTGAAGTGGAAAAGCACGCCGAAGTTGTGGTACAAAAAGACGCCGAGGTTGTTCTTCCAGAGACTTCCGAGGTCCAGATTCAAACCGCTCCTGGGGCTGAAGAAACTTAGTTTTTATTTTTTCTTTAACTTTTGTACTTTGTTTTGTTTTCTGAACAATGTAAGCTTTGTTTTGTGGCCGATGTGCCCTTCCTTGTCACTTGTGAACAATTGACTTGCTAGGCCACAAAGGTTTTTATATAATCTCGCAAATTGCTTGTCTCTGAATGTTTTAGTCTTCAATTTTTCATTGCTTAGATACTTGGGATATTTTGCATGACTCATATAATTCTTCCTTCAAGATAATCCTCGGGGTTACATACCTCGGTATGTTTACTCAGAGATTTATCTCGACTAGGACTTCACTGTAGAATTTTCCATAAACTTCAACAAGTATAAAGCATATAAACTTAATTTAACTTCATCTTGTAAATTGCTACAAATTTCAACAAGTGAAGATAAACAATTATATCGGCTTAACTTTAACTTGTAAATTGCTACAAATTTCAACAAGTAAAGATAAGGAATTTATCTCAGCTTAACTTTAATTTGTAAATTGCTACAAATTTCAACAAGTAAAGATAAGGAATTTATCTCGGCTTAACTTTAACTTGTAAATTGCTACAAATTTCAACAAGTAAAGATAAGGAATTTATCTCAGATTAACTATGTTTAAACATAATCTCGGCTTAACTTCGGCTAAGCATTACTAATGTCTTCTCTCTGCCCCCAATGTGAACCTAAGTTCCACTTGGGTTCTCATTATTCAAAAAACAACATCATGCAAAGTTTTATAAGTTCTGAAAAATTCTGCTAAGATTTTATTGATCATATCGGCAAAAAATTAAAGAACATCTAATGATAGAAAAACTTTAAATTACAAGTGTTCCATGGTCTAGGCAATGCTTTGCCCTCATTATCTTCGAGCCGATATGCCCCATTTCCTAACACCGAAGTGATTCTGTAGGGTCCTTCCCAGTTTGGGCTAAGCTTGCCCTCTCTGGGATCTTTCTTATTGCCGACGACTTTTCTCAAGACTAAGTCGTTGACTTGAAAATCCCTTGGATTGACCTTCTTGTTGTAAGCTTTGGCAAGTCGTTGTCGGTATCTCGCAAGTCGATTGCGACTTTCTCTTCTTTCTTCCAGTAGATCCAGATCTCGGGCTAAGAGCACATCATCAATCCCGTTCTCAACTCCCTGTGTTCTGTTCCCTGGGATGCCGATCTCCAATGGAATGATCGCTTGCTATAAGCCATGGCAAAGGGGATTCCTGTTGATCTTCTCGGCCAGAGTGCGATATGCCCAGAGCACGTTGGGCAATTCGTCTACCCACTTTCCTTTTGCTGCCTGCAGCCTCTTCTTTATTCCATCCAGAATGACTTTGTTAGATGCTTCGGCTTGCCCATTACTTTGGGGAAAACTTAGTGTTGAAAAGTAATTCTTTATCTTGAACTTTCTTAAAAATTCTTGATGAGTTCTTTGTCAAACCGTGTTCCGTTGTCAGTAACGATTGCTCTTGGAATCCCAACCTGGTGATGATGTTTTTCCAGGATGAAGTTCTTCACATCCACATCTCGGATTTTGGCAGAGGCTCGCTTCTATCCACTTTGTGAAGTAGTCTGCTACTAGTAGGTACTCACGCTTGATTGCTTGGGGGCTTGTCCAACGAGATCCATGCCCCATTGGGCAAATGGCCAAGGGTCGAAACCGGTTCAGTCAAGATGGTCGATGTATCAATCTGCATACCTCTGGCATTGTTCGCACTTCTTCACATAAGCTTCTGCATCTTTCTGCATATAGGGCCACCAATACCCCTAGGTAATGGCCCTGTGAGCTAACGATCTGCCCCCTGCGTGGCTTCCACAAACTCCTTCATGAATTTCATATAAAAAGTCTTCGACCTGAAGAGGGTGTACACACCTTAAAAGAGGTCCAGTGAAGGATCTTCTGTAGAGATGTCCTTCATTGTCAGTCAATCTTGCCGACTTCAATCTGACCTTGTGTGCTTCCTTTCGATCTTCTGGCAGCTTGCCCTCTTTCAGGAATGCAACAATTGCATCCATCCAGCTTGGTCCCATGTCCACACATAATGCTTCTTGCATTGTGTGTGGTGACTCTATGCTCGGGCCTGATAGGTAATCGATCATTATTGTCCTCGTCTTCCCGGTTTGCATTAAGCTTGCTAAATTGGCCAACGCGTCGGCGTGGTTGTTATCGTCTCGCTAACTCGAAGAAGTCGGCGGTTTGAAACATGTCCGCTAGCTCGATGACTTCTTTTTATGATAATCGACATCCTTTCATCTCGCCAAAGAACTCTCCTATAGTTTGATTCACTATAAGTTGTGAGTCACAAAAAACTATTACCTCATCTCGCCATCGCCATTTTTTCACCAAAGAATCAATGCTTCATATTCCACCTCATTGTTCGAGGCTTTGAACCCCAGTCGAATAGACTGCTCCAATATCTCCCCATCGGGGGAAATTAACACTACTCCTGCCCCTGCCCCCTGCCGGTTTGAGCTTCCATCAACAAAAAGTTGAAAAGAGTCGCCGATGTAAATGCTGCAGGATCTGAGTTTTTCCTTCCTTGATTCTTTAGCCTTTGGCTGGGCTTCTCCTTCCTTGTTTGGACATCGTTCATCTCGGCTCAATGGAGCCCGATGTTCGATGTATTCTGGCGAGAACTCGGCCACGAAGTCGGCCAAGACTTGGCCCTTAATTGCTGTTCTCGGCCTGAACTCTAGGTCATATTGGCCCAAAACTACGGCCCATCTTGCTATTCTTCCAGTCAAGTCTCCTTGTTGCAACAAGGATTTTAGTGGGTGCTCTGTCAGAACCACTATCTTGTGAGCCTGAAAATAATGGTTTAGCTTCTTTGAGGCCATTACCAAGGCCAGCATCAATTTCTCCAGTGGTAGATACCTCGTTTCTGCATCGGCCAAGGTTTTACTTACATAGTAAACAACCTTTTGTTCTCCCTTTTCTTCTCGGATTATCACAGCACTTACTGCGTGCTCTGAAACTGCTAAGTATAAAAACAGTTCCTCCCCAGGTTGAGGTGTTGAGAGGACTGGAGCCGAGGTAAGGTATTTCTTCAGGTCGGCCAGAGCGGCCTCACATTCCTCTGTCCATAAAAAATTCGTGGCCTTTTTCACCAGATTGAAAAAAGGTTTACATTTGTCCGAACTTCGGCTTATGAACCTGTTTAGGGTCAGCGCCTTCCAAGAAGCATTTGAACTGTTTTTGCGATGTCGGACTCAGTAATTCCGAATGGCCTTGATCCGATCCGGCCGGCTTCAATGCCCCTTCTAGTCACCAAGTATCCCAAGAACTTCGGATCCGACTCCAAACGCCAAGATTTCGATGCGTTTAGTCGAGCCGATATGTTTTGAGTATGTCAAAGACCTCTTCTAGGTCACAAGATGATCCTTTGGTTCCTTGGTCTTCACGACCATATCATCAATGTAGACTTCTGATTCGCCAATCAAGTGTTTGAACATCTTGGTTACCACCTTTTGGTAAGTTGCTCGCGTTCTTCAACCCAAAAGGCATGACTCAGAATATCTGAGACCTTTGGGAGTGATAAACGCTGTCTTCTCCTCATCCGGGGGGTACATGGCTATCTAGTGATACCCCCTATATGCGTCCAAGAAGCTCATCCTTCCATGTCCAGATGTGGCGTCCACCAACTGGTCGATCTTTGGCAGAGGGAAGCTGTCTTTGGGACAAGCTTTATTCAAATTTGTAAAATCTACACAGACCCTCCACTTGCCATTCTTCTTCTTTACTACCACGGTGTTTGATAACCATGTCGGATAATTGGTTTCTCTGATGGCCCTGGCCTCTAGAAGTCCGTCCACTTCCTCCTCCACTGCTTCGACGTGCATCAACGTCGGTCTTCTGGCTCGTTGTATCACAGGTTTGGCCGACCTGTCAACGTTAAGTCTGTGACATGTGACCTCGGGGTCAATGCCAGGCATTTCACATGGTGTCCAGGCGAACACCTCGATATTTTTCCTCAGAGAGGCTTCCAGCTCCCTTTCCTCTTCTTCGGCTAACCCTGTGCCGAGAAGAAAGAAGTGTTCTTCATCGTTCTCCTAGACGAGGATTTTCTTCAGTGCTTCTTCACTTTTCTCGGTCGGCTCTTTGCCGACATCATCTAGGACCTTCATGTCCTCTTTTTCAACTTCTACTTCCTCTGGTTCCCGAATGCTGCAGGTTAATTTCATTGCTGCCATGGAGCAATTTTTTGCCTGCAACTGATCTCCTCTGACTTCCTCAATCCCATGTTCTATTGGGAACCGTAGCAGTTGATGCAATGTTGAGGGAACTGCCCCCATTGCATGCAACCACGGCCTCCCCAAGATGATGTTGTAAGGCGAGGGCGTATCAATCACAATGAATTCTGTCTTGATCTTCTTGGTGCCAGCTTGTACCTCCAAGCTTGTTGCGCCTAAAGGCCATGTCGGCGTTCCATTGAAGCCGACCATCGGGCCGTTTGACTGCTCCATGTCATCAGGGTGAAAGCCTAACTCCTTGTAACATCTGGCATACATGATGTCGCAGAGTCGCCTTGATCAATCAGATGCTTTCACCGCACTTCCAACTTGGAGGATACTACCAAGGCATCATTGCGTCGGTGTCGAACCACATCAAGGTCGGCTTCGTGAAGGCTATCATCGGTCCTGGCAATCTTCAGCCGAGGTCTTTTCGATTCGACCGGTTGACGTCGCAGTGTTTTACCCTCTGTGTCTCCCGTATGTCGCTTTTCATTCACCTTTGAGTGGATCACATTAACCACTCGAGGTCCACCTTCCCGTGGTTCTTCTTACTGGGGAGGCGGGTCTGGTGCTTGAGGCAATCGTGCTCGTTTCTTCCCTTGTTTTGGCCTCATCCACAAGGTCTCTCGGATGGCCTTGCCTCACCAAATCTTCTAAGTGTGCTTTAAGGGCTCTGAACCCCGAAAGGTGCCCTCCTCATTGTGGTAAGCACAACGCCTACCAAGGTTTCTCTCTATAAATTCTCCGGTGTTTTGCCGGCTATCAAGTAGGGCGATTTGAATTTGATCAAGGACTTTGTGGACCGAAATTCGGAACACCGTCGTCACTACCTGCTTAGCCCTCAACTCTGTCTCCTGTTTGTTCTGTCCATTGTTACCTCGGCCTCGCTTGGAAGCCGCTTTTTTCTGGCTTCATCTCCTTATTCCCCGACGTATCTTCCTCGGCTCTGGCATACTTCTCGATTCTCGCCATGAGCTCTTCCATACTCTTTGGCAGGGTTTTGCCAAGGACTTTTGCAGTGGACAGTCATCCTTCAGGCTGTTCTTGAAAGAGACGACCGCCACCTCCTGGTTGCATTCAGGTATTCGATTGAACACCTTATAGTACCTCTTTGCATAGGCCCTAAGGCCTTCATCTTTGCCAATTTTTAGGGCCATCAATGCATCTACCCTCAATGGCTACAGTTTGTTTGTTATGAACCTGGCCACAAACATCTCGGCCAGGCCTTCCCAAATTTCTTCACGCCTTGGTAATTTGTGGAACCAATCTGATGCAATCTCCCCGAAGGATGAAGGGAACACTTTGCAGAGCAACGACTCGTTCCCACTGTATAATGCCATTGAATTCAAAAATAATCCAACATGGAAGTTAGGGTCTGACTTACCATCATATATCTGGAACCTCGGCATACTGAATCTTTTCAGCGCGACGAATTTGTCCAATTCCATGAGAATGGCGTCCTCGGCTTAACCGGGGAGGTTACTTCGGCCCCGGCGTTCTCCTGCTTCCTCTTCAGGTAATCTCTCAAGTCCTCTTTACTTCTCCCTACTGGCATTTGTCATTGGACTTCAAATTTTTCGGTAGACTACTCTCGGCCTCATGGTGGCCCCTTTTCGATCATTCTCCGCAGGACGCATCGAAATACAATATCCGTCCCGGAACATGCCGATGTTCTTTGAGGTCTGCTTCCTTCTCGCGATATGTCCTTCGGGACTCTTCTCTTCTTCGGCTCTTCTCGGCCGACTTCCCTAGAGTTTCGGTGAGACTGCCTTCCACTCCTCGTGTGCTGAGGGGCTTCGGGGATTTCTTTCTGCCCCCTCTTCTAGGCATTTGCTGCTGGCATTGGTGTGTCCTGTAGCGGGTATGGCGGTTGTATGACATTATTTTGCATCATGAAGTTGACGACCGATTGAAGGTCTGCCAACTTGTTTGCCATCTCCTTTACTTCTTCATCCCTCCTCAAACATCTGTCTTTCCAGATCTGGAGGTTGTCCTCGTTATAGTACTTGCCCTGGTCCGCTTTCTTTGATGTGTCGCCAACTTGGCCGACATCTTTCTCTGCGTGATTCTGATCACGAGCTTCTTCGCTGTGGTCTCCTCCTTCAGCGTTAGGGTCGACGGGTCTTCCACTCCCAGCTGGAGTGTCGTCCCCAATCTTTTCCTTCTGCGTGTTACTGGCCATCTACTCTTTTTTCGTTCCCACAGACGGCGCCAAATTGTGTGAGTGAATTTCCGATCACACCGCCTCCTTAGTAATCCAAATTTGAGAACATAGGCGTAATAGATGGCACCTCAGAATCCGCAGAAAGAAAAGGCTCTGGCGGTGGTTCTTCCACCCGGGGGCACTTCGACGATCAAATCAGTATCTCTCAAAGATAATATCAGTGCTTAAATTACTGCTCAAGACTACAAATTACGTACCTTAGACCCGCCGGGGGTGCCCTTCCTTTATAGTCTCTCTCTATTCTAGTCCCACTAGAAGTCTCAGTTCTATGGACTCTCATTCAGTACTTACTCTGGACTCTTCAAGAGATAAGGATAGACTCCCTAAGAATACTATCCTTATCCATCTTGAAGTCTTTCTTCATTCTAGGACTCTTGCCCCTTATCTGATCATCTCGGATTCCGATATCTTCGGAGGTAACCTCCGCAACTCCGCGATAACCTCGGCGTAACTACCATAACACGTGGCACCTCGGCTGACACTTCGGTGCCACCTCGGCCACGTGTTGGCACTTAGAAAATACATCCCCACATTAGCTATAAGAGTGAATTGGTGGGTCAAAAGTTGACATGATGATTTTTGAGATCACCCTTCCATGTCAATTTTAACATACTCTCAATTCATGTATTTTTTTGAAATAAAAAAATTTCATGTAAAATAAAAGAGCTCAAATTTTAAAAATAATAAAATAATAAATTTGACATATCAAGTTGAGAGTTTTCATATCAAATTGACATATGTCAATTTAGCACTGAAATTGATGATACTACTAGTCCTTGATGAACGGGTCGGGTTGATCCACGCCTCCCACACCGTTGTCTGGTCGCTGGGATCACTGAGATACCTGCACAAAAGTCCAACGGGAAACGGAAGTCCGCCAGCGAACCCTCCGACGAGCAAGTTAGAAGAGAGATTAATGGAATGTAGAGATAGGATGATGATAAAGAACTTAACCTTCTTTTTTTTCTTAAAAACCTGCTTATAACCTTTATTCATCATTTCCATGTCCACTCTGACCTGCCATGTTAGCCGAAAGTCTATGCTCTAGCTTGCCTTGTTCATAGTCAGGCTGTTCTGTTCCGACGTGAAGGGGTTATCGCATTAAATGCTGCAGGGGACCTCATTAATGACTGATGTGTGGTGCAATAACTCTGCAGGATCTTTATTTGCTTACATTGCTGGTTCTTCTTTTGACAAGTGTTTAGATGCTATTGGTTCTTGGTGCAACGTTGGGTTCCAATAATGTTGGGCTTAGTGTTTGAATTGTGCGTTGGGCTCTAAGTGGTGGGCCAAAAGCCCCCCTATGGGCTCAGCTATGTCAGTAGTCCCCCATTTCCAAGTGCAGTTTCAGTCTAACGAATGGAATAAAGAAGAAGACGGGGTTTGTGGGTGGTCGAGTGAGAGAAGTCCGACGAGGAGGAGGGCCGACCGCTAAGGGTGACCAAGTGAGAAGACCGACTAGGAGAAGGGCCGACCGCGAAGGGTGACCGAGTGAGGAGGCCGCCTTGGAGGAGGGCCGACCGCGAAGGGTGACCGAGTGAGAAGACCGACTAGGATGAGGGCCGACCGCGAAGGGTAACCGAGTGAGAAGACCAACTGGGATGAGGGCCGACCGCGAAGGGTGACTGAGTGAGAAGACCGACTGGGAGGAGGGCTGACCGCGGAGGGTGACTTAGTGAGGAGGGAATGGCGGCACGCTCGACTTGAGGAGCGGCGAGACACATGGTGATGTGAAGTGAAATAGACAGGGTAAGGGAAGAGGGTAGTGGATCGTGGTCGTACAAGTGGCATAATCCCGTAATGGGGAAGGTGATGCATTAGCAAAAAGCGAAGGGATAGGGTAATATAAGGTGTTGAAAAGACGGGGGCGGAACTTTTCGAAAATTTTCAAACTGGTGAAATTTAATCTTGACCCTTGGAATATAGGCAAACTATGGGCATTTAGAGTTATTTGCTTTACTTACCTTATTGCAAAAAACCAACACATCCCAGAAGTGAACTCATTTGTTTCGTGTGACATGCCTTTGCAATACTTTGCGAACTTCCTTGTGCTAGCGTCCGAAACGATACGCAGACACGTAGGAGGAATGGCTCGAGATGAAGTGCCAACCATGAGGCTGGACTCATTGGGAGAAGACGACGCAGTGGAGTTGGCGGAACAGTATCGAGCAGAGCAGAGGGAGGAGATGAGAGCTGGGCAAGTGGCGCGGGCTCACCCGGCGACAATGATCGTGGCCGCCAGACCAATTAGCCAAGTGGAGCCGGACCACTGGTACACCAAGGTCGATAAGTCTACGTTTACGACGGAGGAGTTAGAGGAGGTACGAAGGAAGTTCCAAACTCCAATGGAGATAGAGTTGAGGCTGCCCACATCTAAGGAGGGGGCGCCAGATGCGCGGCCGACAGAATTCACGTCGTACGAGGAAACATTGTAGAGGGGCTAAGATTGCCAATCCCCCAAGTAGTGGTAGATGTATTGAACCGATTGAAGGCGGCTGTGGGGCAGCTGATACCCAACGCATAGAAAATTCTAATAGCCTGCACGATCGCATGGCCACGGGCGACCGATGGGGCGGTGATGACAGTTGAGGAATTCTTTTCCTGCTACAAGGCCTCCGGTCAACAAGAGACATGGATGATCTTGCAGGCGGTGGCGGGTCGGGGTCTAGTGGCTGGCTTGCCATCTTCGGTGAAGGGGTGGAGGCCGAGATGGCTCTATGTATCGGCAAATGGTGGAGAGGGAGTGCACATGACATGTAAAGTCCCCACGAAGTCATTGGAACCAAAGTTGTGGGCGGAGGCAGAAGGTAGAGTAAAAAGGGTGAAGGAGTGGAAGGAGAATGAGGGTGTGAGATGGGACGACCTTGTCCGTTCTTCAACTTTGTATGCCTTAGGTTTAGGACCACATGCGATGGAAAAGGGCCCCGCACTAGAGGAGTTGGAAGCAAGGCGAAAGGCGGAGGAGGCAAAGGAGCGAAAGACCTTTGCCAAGGCAGAAAAGTATAAGGAGTCTCAGCGGGGGCCTGCTCCTAAGTTGGTGATGAGGGAGAGAGTCTAACCTCACCCCAAGCTGTTGGGAGGCAAAGACCTGACCGACTTTGCCCCATTGTCGCCTCCAGTAGACCCACTGAAGGAGAAGGGAAAACAGGAGGTGGAGGCAGTGTTAAAGAAATCGAAGAAGAAGAGGGCAACGGCAAAGAGGAGTAAGGACGCCCCTATTTTGAAGAAAATGAAGGAGGGGGTGACAGAGGAGGCATCAGGAAGGGAAACTGTCGCATGGCGGAAGAAGGCATGGGCCAAGAGCCCAAGTGTCAAAAGAAGACATGGGGCCTGTAGACAAGCCCGCAGGGGGGACCTCGCTACAGTTCGGACTCGATTTGTGTCACGGTTCTTAATCTTGAACCAAAGAGTCCAAATCCGGCAAATCGTTTTGAGAAAACATATTTTTTTGAAAGAAGTGCCAAACATGGACTGCTTTGCCAGATACAGAGTCGCCACCTAAATATTTTATTTTTGGGAAATTTAGGAAACCTTGACTCGTTTGCCTAAGGCCACGTGTCCGTCATCACTAAAGTTGCCTCGGCTCGGGAACTTGGGTACGATTGGGGAAGGTTACTTCGTGAGCACCCCCGCTCGCCCGATCAAAGATCGGCCTCTACTAACCATGATATCTAGTTTTGAAAACATTGTGTGCTCTTATTCCGGTTATTAGCCTAGATTTACTATGTGATGCGCACAGCATACAAGTATAGATCGGGTCGCCTGAATTGGAACAAAACATTTCATGTTTGTTTTTTTGAAAGATGGTTTGATGGTGCTACTCGCAAGTAGGTTTAAAATGCAGATTTTGCCATCTTCGGGTGGGCTTAGAAAACATGGTTTTGCCACTATCTAGTGGGCTTAAAACTCACAGTTGATGATTTGTCCTAATCCAAATAACTCAACCTTCACCCACAAGCATTTAAGGCAGTTATATCACATAAGCAGTTAGCCTCATGGTAAGCATGCTATTCATGGCAGTCACTCACACGTATGCAAGGATGCTAAAGCGTAAAAACTCACTGAGTACTCCAAGCCAAAACAGAAACTAATTAGAAATCCATGCATGATCCTAATTATACAGTAATGCCTAATGCAACACATGCAAAAATGCAACTATAGTAGGCTCGGCTATTCTAAACATGGCATATGGAATGCTACAGCTAACAAGTATTCAACTCGGAATCGAAATACAAATGCAGTTAGTATGATGCGCCGAACCCGGTGCATGCAAAACAGATGGATGAATGCAAACATGCTATCATACTGTATGCTAATTGAAACATGCCCTAATCTAACCATCATAAGCTGGTAAATAAAAGGGAAGAAAGACGTGGGGTTGGAAGACATACATCACACTCACGCACACTTATTACAACATTGCCCTCGCGCAGAGGGTCCGAAAGAATAATATACAGTCCCAAATAAATACAGTCCGAATAAGTACAAAACCCTAATTAATTAACAAATTTAACTAGGAAAGCAATAAATTGGCATGCAAGCCAGGGACTGCCTCAACTCTGATGAATGATGTATGTTCGGGCTGCTTTGCGCGGAAATCCACTGTGATGCCCCAATTAGCCTCTGTTTGCAATTGTTCTTGGAAAGCGCGCCAAGCTCTAGAAGGTTGCTGATTCTTGATTTGCTGCAACAGAGAACAGGAAAGGGGCATAACAATGTATTTTCACATATGTATGCATGCCTCGATCCTCGTGCCACCAATCATGCATCTCGATGCATGATGGCCGAGGAGTCGAATTGCACAACTCAATATGAAATGAATGCACATATAAACACAACAAGACCAAGACTCCATCATGGATAATCCGGAGTGTCGGCGACTGGAGAATTGAGACACGCTCACTTGAGTAAAGCGTTTCAAGCTAACTCGGCTAACTCCTATCCCAAACACAATGCAATATGCATGACATGCATGAATGCAACTAAGATACGACCTATCATGCACAATGTTATGAAATGGCATACACGATGCACGAGGTAACATGGCATACACAATGCGCTAACATACAACCTAGCATACACAATGCTATGAGATGAAATGGCATACACAATGCATAATGAACTTACACTAACATAAGTGGACCTCAGCTACACTCACATAAGAGGCCATTAGATGAAAATGAGACACTCGAGATGCGTGCACGCGTGTACGCAAACCGAGGACCGACCCTAAGGTACAAAATGCCACTCTAACAAGACATGGCAAAACATGGAATATGGCATACTAGCATGCAAATTTCAGCAGCAAAAAGTGATGCAAAACAGCCCCGAAACATGGCAAAATGACATCCGATGTATGAAATGAATCCCGAAACATGAAATTAGGCGCATGGGATGACCTATGGCTATGCAATGCATGCATTATTTGAACACGAAGTGTGAAGAAAGAATCAAGAAAGCCCCAAAAAAAGCATATTTATAGTTTTAAGAAAGGCCAAACAGTGAACACAAATGGGGCTAAGCTAGCATACAAAAATGGCCCTAAAATTGAGATAATGAAGCAAGTAGCAGCTTCTGGCCCCAAATGGCCGAGATCCCTTCAACAAAGTTGAAGAGGGGCTCAAAACATGGCATTTTACAGTTAGTGACCAAACCCAAAACAGTGTACAAGCAAGCCTAAAATACTTTGCAAGATAAGGCCAAAAAGAGGGCTTCAACACAAAGTATACAAAGGATGCCTCAAACATTGTGCATGATAAGGCCAAAAACAGAAGCACAAGGGGCTAACAAATCATGCAAAAATAAGGCCAAAAGAGGGATACAAAGGAAAGTGGCAAATGGAAGCCTCAAACAGTGAGGAGCCCTTCAACAATGTTGAAGAAGAGCTCAAAATAAGCCACTTTACAGTTTACAACATGCCTCAAAACAGTTTATACATAGGCCTAAAATACTATGCAAGGAAATGGCATAAAAGAAAGGTAAAGAAGCAAGTGCCACAAGGAAGCCTCAAACAGTGAGAGGCCCTTAAACAAACATGAAATAGAGCTCAAAAAAATGCTATTTTCAGTTAGGGTCGGAGCTCAAAAAAGTAAGCACAAAGAGCTAGAATATGAACCAAGAAAAGGGTCAAAAATGGGAGAAGAGGACTTACCTTTGAAGACTAAGCTTTGACAGCCTTTTGGACCAAAATGCAACACTCCTAGGCTCTGAAGAACAACCTCAAGCTGCTGGAATGGAAGATGGAAGGGTGGGGCTATGGGTTGGTGAAGAACCAAGGGGGTTTTTAAGGCTTAGAGTAGAGAGAGAGAGAGATTTAATGTGAGAGCTCCAAACCAAAATTTTCTAACCCCTAAAACCAGAGCTGAGCTGGGGGGGTGTTTATATAGGCAAAAGAGTGGGGGAAAAGGGAGGAAATTCAAATTCAAATTTCCCCCCCAAAAAGGCCAAAAAGTGAGATAAAGAGGCAAGTGGTAGCTGCTGGCCTCAAACCAAAGAGAGCCCTTCAACAAAGTTGAAGAGGGGCTCAAAAAAAGACATTTTGTACTTTATGACCAAGTCCAAAACAGCTCACAAGTAAACCTAAAATACCGTGCAAAAATAGGCCTAAAAGAGAGTTAAAGAGGCAAGTGATAGTAGGAGACCTAAAATAGCAAAAGGTCCTTAATCAAACATGAAAATGAGCTCAAAATATTACTATTTACAGTTTAGGTCGGAGCCCAACAATGCTTGCAACCAAGGATCGGGGGCCAAAACGCGCAGCCCGGGGCCCCGAAAACTGACTGTTAGGCACCGGAAGTGGTGTTCGACCACGAAGTCGGTCTCTCGGACCACAGTGTCCCTCAAAAGGGAGGTAATAAGGTATGTGCCAAAAACCAGAGCAAACAGAGGTGGTTAAGCGGTCCCGAACCGAGGCACACGGCCGTCGGCTCCGAAAAACTAGAAACCGGGCTCCAAATGGAAAAAATGGCCTACGACCACGAAACGTAGCCTACGGCCACTGAGAGATGATCTATGAGACCTCTCCCTCCCTTCGGGAAGAGAAAACAGAGAAAATGGAGCCTGGTTCACAAACCGAGGCAAAGCACAAAAGAGTCCGGAAGTCCGGAGGCAAGGCTCGGAGCCGGGACTCCGCAACCTCAGAACGAGCACAATATGCAACATCACCAAGCACTCAATCGATGACGTCTGAGTCTTAAATTCGGTCAAAAATGGGGTGTCTACAGTTGCCCCTCTTTGACAGAACTCGAAAGTCATAAAAATGACGGGAGTGAATGTCAAAGCCCAGAGACAACCCATTTTTGACAAGGCCGAAGAATTAGACAAAGCAGACAAGATAGACAAAGATGTGCCCGCAGGCATGCCCGCAGGCAGGGGCAAAATGCAAATGATAATGCAAGAAGCCGAACATAACTTATGATCATGCAAAGAAACATAGGGACGTATCCCAGTGTTTCGGAAACGTATAAGCATTGGAACGTATTCCAGATGCTCTTAACCAAAGATGGAGAAACATGGGGATGTATCCGGGTGTTTAGGGACGTATCTCGGTGTTTAGGGACGTATCCCAAGATTTAGGGAAGTATCCCAAGATTTAGGGACGTATCCCAAGGTTTAGGGACGTATCCCAAGATTAGGGACGTATCCCAGAGGTTAGGGACGTATTCCAAAGATTAGGGACGTATCCCAAAGGTTAGGGACATATCCCACAGATTAGGGACGTATCCCAAAGATTAGGGACGTATCCCAAAGGTTAGGGACGTATCCCAGAGGTTAGGGACGTATCCCAAAGATTAGGGACGTATCCCAGTTGTTAGAAAAGAAGGAGAAACATAGGGACGTATCCCGGTGTTCTGCAAGGAATGTGAAACATAGGGACGTATCCCGGTGTTCCGCAAGGAATGAGAAACATAGGGACGTATCCCGGTGTTCCGCAAGGAATGTGAAACATAGGGACGTATCCTGGTGTTTCGGAAAGGCAAGAGAAACATAGGGACGTATCTCGGTGTTCTGCAAGGAATGTGAAACATAGGGACGTATCCCGGTGTTCCGCAAGGAATGTGAAACATAGGGACGTATCCCGGTGTTTCGGAAAGGCAAGAGAAACATAGGGACGTATCCCGGTGTTTCGAAAAGAGGGAGAAACTTAGGGACGTATCCCGGTGTTTCGGAATGGTGTAAGCATTGGAACGTATTCCGAACGCTTTTAACCGAAGGGGGAGAAACATAGGGACGTATCCCGGTGTTTCAGAATGGTGTTAGCATTGGAACGTATTCCGAACGCTTTTAACCGAAGGGGGAGAAACATAGGGACGTATTCCGGTGTTTCAGAATGGTGTTAGCATTGGAACGTATTCCGAACGCTTTTAACCGAAGGGGGAGAAACATAGGGACGTATCCCGGTGTTTCAGAATGAAGGAAGAAACATGGGGACGTATCCTGGTGTTTCAGAATGGTGTTAGCATTGGAACGTATTCCGAACGCTTTTAACCGAAGAGGGAGAAACATAGGGACGTATCCTGGTGTTTCAGAATGGAGGGAGAAACATGGGGACGTATCCCGGTGTTCTGCAAGGAATGAGAAACATAGGGACGTATCCCGGTGTTTCAGAAAGGCAAGAGAAAACATAGGGACGTATCCCGGTGTTTCGAAAAGAGGGAGAAACTTAGGGACGTATCCCGGTGTTTCAGAAAGAAGAGAGAAACGTAGGAACGTATCCCGGTGTTTCGAAAAAGGGATAAGCATTGGAACGTATTCCAAATGCTCTAAACCAGAGGAAGTCTGACCAGTTGCACGTGCAAGGAGAAAGAAAGACAATTGCAAGTGAAAAGGTGCGTAACAATGCAAGATAGATGTGCATAATCAATGCAATGAATGAGAATAACAATGCCAGTGAAGTGGGTGCATAACAATGCAATTGGAATGGGCATCACAATGTAGGCATGAGAAGTGCATAACAATGCGGGTGGAAGGATGCATAACAATGCAAGTGGAATGTGCGTGACAACGCATATTTGAAACAAAATGCCGAATAAGGGAATACAAGCCTTAATGAGACCAGATTAAAACGCGACCTCCGATTTACCTTTCGGAGGGGTTTATAACACATTCAGCTCAAAAACGGGCACACCCTGTTCATATTAGAGAGAGATAACATCTGTTGCTGCTTTAATCGCCATTCTGACTTGAAGCAGGCTTACACTTGGGATAGAGGCACGCTCATTCTTCGGAACACTGACAAGGTCTGAAGAGGTACATCCGGAATACAATCTCAGAATTCGCTGAAGGTGAAACACACTCAGATGCTTCGATTTTCCCTCTTTTCTTTTGCTTTGCAGTTTGGAACCCACATAGCTTCAAATAGGTCCTTGTTTCACTATTCTCACATGACCTGGGTTAAACCCTACAGTTTTCGAAAGAACAAATTCCTTTTTTGCACAAATGTGGAGAATGGCACAGCACTCTAAGCACACAACAAATCATTTTTGAAATTGAGAAAATGAGTTCTCGACCGGGTATTGAGCCTACAACTGAACACAGCAAAGACGACCCAACAACAAAAAATAAAGGTAAACAACCTAAACACACTGAGACACACTCGGAACGACTCAAAGCAAGAATGGAGAAAAACAAAACAAAAGACACGACACACAGTCGTGTTACAAAGACAAGAGACCTCTTAGTGGACGAGGAGCCAGTTTCTCTGGGTATTATTTCCCACCCTTTCTCATTTGTGATTCTCACATCACTCGGCCCTCAAGCTCTGTTTTTCTGAAAAAAAGAAGAAGCCCTTTTCCTCACTTTTTCTCTCAGCGCACATTTCTCTATTCTTCAATCTCTCATTTTAAATCCCTCCCCTGGGTGGTTGATGGATAAACAGCAAGTTGTGGGCGCGTGCCCCTAGCATTCTGCTAGATTCTTCTTCTTCTGTGCGCAGCTAGTGAGTTTCTCCCACAGAGGGGCTGTGCTACAACTGGGTGTGTAGCAAATCTGCAGCTGACCTCGGTTGACGATGCTCTGCCGGGGAGTTTGGACGTGATCAGATATGTCCAGATGAGGAAGTGGAATATCTTGCCCCATTCCAGTTCGTGCTTCGCACGTGGCTTGATACCTCGTTGCTTGGAGGGTGAGAGAGCTTTCAGCCCTTTGTTGTTAGCTTCAGTTGTGCCCTTTTCTGGCAAGTAGAGTGCCCTTTCTGGCAAGTGCGTTGATAAAGGGAAAAAGACAGAGAACCTAACTCAACTGTGCCCCTAGTTCATCATGTTGACCATGTTTTGTTTTTGCTTTCTACTAAAACAATTTTGACCAAAATGAGAGTTAGATTAACATGCTTGTTCGATTTTTGATTTGAGATCATGCAAGTTGGGTTATGAGCACTGAAAATTTTCCTTTTTGGGTCCAAGAAAGTGGTCCAGTTTTAGAAAAATGGAATAATTTTCGAGAGAATTAGTCAACCTCAGTAAAAATTCTCAAAAACTGTTTTTGCAAACGGCCACTGCTCAGCGAGCAGGGAACCTACTCTTGAGATGCACAACCTCAGATCCAAAGGAAAACTGCCCCGTGCTTGAAGAGAGCTGCATGGCAACGGAAAGTTGCCCCTTGTTTGAACGGCACTGCGGCGCGTCGAATGGCAACGGAAAGTTGCCCCTTGTTTGAATGGCACTGCGGCGCGTCGAATAGTAACGGAAAGTTGCCCCTTGTTTGAATGGCACCGCTGCGCATTGTAGTCAGTCCTTAGAGTAACGAACACAACCAAATCCTCAGATACAGAGAAGACAAAGATGACCAGAACCATCGCATGGACACAATTAAATTTGAAGTGTTTTACGGCTGGACTTCAGAATGAAGTTGCCTACGTATCCTAAACATGGGAATCAAGCCTTACGTAGTTCGGGGTTAAGGTACACTCGGGTATTAACCTCTCCTTTTTAGGCTCTAACTTTTGCCAAGGCGCCCGTCGCGGGTTTTCGATCTTGCGAGCTTTGTTCTTCTTTCTTTCTCTTTTCAATTCTTTTCTTCTTTTTTTTTTGATATTCCTTTCTTTTTCTTCTTTTTTCTTTTTTGTTCTTTTTTCTTTTTTGTTCTTTTTCTTCTTTTTCTTGCTCTAACTTTTGCCTGGGTCGCCCTTCCGGGTTTTCGGCCCAACGAGCCTCTCAAGGGTAAAAGTGTAGCTTGGTCCATGCCAAATGGTTGTAGGGTTTCGAAGCCATCCGTATCCAGGAGAGTGGCTGTTGATTTGCAAGAGGACTCATCTTCAGCTCTTCGAGCATGTCTGATATCTTTGCCCCTAGTTCAAAGGGTACTTCTGTTCTAGCTTTGCAAGCTTCTTCTGATCTTCTTGATCCGACTTTCCTGGCCTCTTGTTCGAGGGCTGCTTCAAATCTGGCCACACAGGCCTCACATCGTAGTTGACCGTTGAACCTTCTGAATTTAAGTTCAAGGTTTGGAAGCGAAGGGGTTGAGTCTCGAGGCTGAGAGCAATCCTAGGCTGCACAATCTCAAGAGCGATTCCACACAGGTCTTCGTAGGACCGCGCAAAACATTTTGTTTTTGAAAATTTTTAAGAAAGCGACAAATCGCTCGCGCTGAAGATAGCGTGAAACTAGTCTGGATCAAGCCAGGGTCCTTCTCAGTACTCACGCTAACAAGCATGATTTCATTCATTAAGGGCTTAGCACGCCTCTCTTTCTCTCAATTGATCAAAGTTTTGCAAATCCCGAGGAATTCCTTCCTCTTCGTTTTCACCGCAGTGTTCAAAAATTTTTGAAAAACTTAGGTCGTTACAACGACTTCAAGGCACAGAAAAGACAGAGTTCTTAGTCAAATACTGCCATCTCATTCAGAACTTTTGGCATAACTGGCACAAGGCAGAAGCGAACATAAGGATGTGAAAATCACTGCTGTTCATTCAAAGTCTGCTGGCACAACTGGCTCCCTGGCAGAAACAGACTCAAAACAAAACGAAAAGACAAACATAAAACAAAATGGTGACGCCCGAGGTAACACCTCCGGAATCACCCGACTCCTATACAACAGAACTGACTCGATACAACAAGACAGACCCAAAACAAAAGAGACTGACTCAAAACAAAAAGACAGACTCAAAACAAATCAACAAAACTGACCCAACACCCAAGTCAGAAAGCACAAAAACTGGTATTTGCACATTGCTCAGAACAGTGCGTGCTATTCCCACGTCTGGAGTTAATCGAGCGCCGCCCACAGGTGGTTCATCCCCCGTTCACATAACATTATCCCCCAAGTTCACTGACCCAGTGCCGATAGACTTTGTTGAGCTTGGTGGGAGGATGACCCCGTTGTCAAATAAATCTTGTACTTCATGGCGGCGGCGTCGTAATAGTATGGCGATTCACGATGGTATGCTTGATCTTGGGTAGCATCATGCGTAGCCGGAAGAGGGTTCGGGAGAGGCCGAGGCTCAAAGGGTTTGAGATGGCCTTGTCCAACAAGGATTTAGAGAGCTTTGGACAAAGGCATATAGAGGGCATGGAAGACCCTCCGACCTCGGGGTTGGTACTTCTGGGTTTGTGGATTTTTGCTGGACGCACCAGGAAAAGGATTGGCAGGTGCTGGCCTGGTTTGCTGATCTCTTCCGAGTGGAGGGTTAGAGCTAACAGGATTGCCTCTGGTATAACGGCCCATCTCCCGATTTTCCCTTTGATTTAGACTGCCCCCAACTTGAGTAGCGAAAGTGTCATCCACAACTTTTGCAACAACTGTGAGGACTTGCTCTTTGTCTAGTCCCTTGGCTTTCAAAGCCTCAACAGCGAACAAAAGATGTTCATGGAGATCCATGCCCGCCCCTACCTTGTTCTTTCCACTCGCTTCCACTTTGCCAAGGAATTGGCCTTCCTCAAATGTAGCCCGCCCCAAGACTGGGGAGCCTTTTGACATGAAATTCCCAGTATGTGGTGTGGTTGATGATGGAGCCAATGTCCCGGAGGCCAGATTGGTCACAGTTCTTTGAAGATCTTTTATCATTCCCATCAACTCAGAAGTAGTGGGTTATCGGGTTTGAGATGATTGGGGTTCAGGTGCACCCATCATGCATAAGTCCATACTTTCTGGGATAAGCACCTCAGGTTTGGGTAGATGGGCCGGGGTGATGTATATGCTGGGGTCATAGGTGGAGGGCAGTATATGGATGAGATTGAGGTAGGCAGGAGATGTTTAGTCATTGGGGTTTGAAGGTGGAGCTATCGTCCGGTTGTCGATGAGATTTTGGACCTCATGACGAAGGCGGTAGCAACGGTCAGTGCCATGACCGCGCTGCTGATGGTACATATAGTACTTGGCGGGGTTATGTCTGGCTGGGAGTGGGTCAGGTAGAGGTTAAGGATCAAGGGGTTTGAGATACCCTCTTTCCATCAAGACTTTTAGTGCGCTAGTCAAGCTCATATAGAGGGGGGTGAAAGTTACGCCTCGAGCTCGGGCCGTCATTTGTTCTGAGCTTGATTGGCAAAAGGGTTGGTATGGCGTATCTTGATTTCAATGGGTTCGAATAGTGCTATTTCGGCATTGGTACTCCTCGCCTGTCGCCCTCCTTGTCGGTTCACTTGTTCTGGGAATGATCCCACTGTTGAACGCATTCTCGACCTGAACCCCCAGTTCATGCAAACTTTTGAAAGTGAATAACGGAGCGACTATCAATTTCTGCAACATATCATGCTCGAGGTTCTGCACCATCATCTGTACTTGATCCCTCTCAGAAGGGCGGCGATCTGTCATCTGTGCTGCCTTTGCTCTCCACCTCGCAACAAATTTCACAAAAGGCTCTTTTGGGTTTTGGCGGG
The DNA here is from genome assembly GCA_025200525.1 of Camellia lanceoleosa. Taxonomy (NCBI): domain Eukaryota; kingdom Viridiplantae; phylum Streptophyta; class Magnoliopsida; order Ericales; family Theaceae; genus Camellia; species Camellia lanceoleosa. The sequence goes on from CM045767.1 coordinate 171,273,075, forward strand.
TTGCTTCAAGCTCTTGGATGGTCATTTCAACTTGGGTATTGTAGGAATACTGATCGACAAAGGCCTCAGCCAATTCTTCCCAGTTTTGCTTCACTTTGTCCTCCAACTTAGCATACCAAGTGGCTGCTACACCGGACAGAGTTCTTCCATACAGAGAGAGTTTCTGTAGCTTAGTCAGACCCATCGGCTTTAGGACATCCAAGAAAAGTCGAATATGTACCATTGGATCCCCAGACCTGTCGAAACGGTCAATATGTGGCATGTTGAATCTGTCTGGGAGCCGGACGGCAGACTCAGTGTGCCCATCCTCAATGTCGGGAATGGAGTTAAGGCCCTGTGCCTTTTTGAATTGCTTCTCAAGGTTCGCAATTTTCACTGCGGTCAGATCGAGGTCATTAGCATCAAGGGGATAACGCCTCTCATTAGGCTGCACCAGGGGTCTGAAAACTCGGGCTTGGGTCAACCTTTCTCGATGATTCGGACACTGCGAATCTTCAACTGGTGGAAGTGGGTCAAAGTTCGGCTGGGGTCCCAAAGCTGGATGTGAGGCAGATGCCCCAGATGGGCGCGTTTAATCTTCGGTCTCGATCTGCATGGCGTTCCTCGATGAACGCTGCTACCACGGCCACAAATTCTTTCGAACCCTGTGACATCACGGTCTGCTGAGTCCGAACAAAGGTGATGTGCCTGGTGACTGACGGATCAGATGAACCGGCGTGCCCTGACTGACCTTTCTTTGCCTTGCCTCAGCGAAAGAACACTGGTTGCCCTTGAATTGAATTTCTGACCTAACAAAGTCTATCAGCACTAGTCCAATGTACCCGGGGGATATCAGAGCCTTCTGAAGCTATGGTTCCAGGACTATCCCTAGCAAAAGAGAAAATAGAGAGCATCTCAGTTTGATTTCACCAAAACAGACATTTAGCATAACAGATGATCAGGTTTCATCAATTCCGCCCCAAAATTTCGCCTCAAATCGATACCCTGCAAAACTGATTCCCAAAACATCGAATCGGTCGCAGTTCGATGCCCAAACTTGTAAACTGATACATGCATTCATGTAGAGACGCACTCTAAAGTACATAACAAGCAAGTGAGAGCCAAAACACCCCTATGCTGGGGTAGGGTTTCCCTGTCCTATTTTGTCAAGAGCTAGGGTTTCACTACGCACACAGCGGTTTCAAACAACCTATATCGGGTAAGCAACCTGTCCTAGTTTGGAATGGTCACTACGGATCCGAATATGTACTAGGTCAAATGGTCAAAAGGGTGCCCCGGTAAAACCGGGGTTTGTGTTCCCATACTGGCAGAGTCCGTAACCGGTCAGTCTTATGGTCATGCCTTGACAAGACAAGCCTCCGGCAAACCATTCAGGAATAGCAGATGGCAAATACGGTGTCCTAGGCGCACCAATGCAAATGCAATGCCAAGAGACACACAAGAGTAGTCAAAACCAGATATCATGAGTTCGAGTCAAGTTCTCTAATTACCCAGCAGAGTCGCCACAAACTGTAGACAAGCCCGCGGGGGGGGACCTCGCTACAGTTCGGACTCGATTTGTGTCACGGTTCTTAATCTTGAACCAAAGAGTTCAAATCCGGCAAATCGTTTTGAGAAAACAGATTTTTTTGAAAGAAGTGCCAAACATGGACTGCTTTGCCAGATACAGAGTCGCCACCTAAATATTTTATTTTTGGGAAATTTAGGAAACTCTGACTCGTTTGCCTAAGGCCACGTGTCCGTCATCAGTAAAGTTGCCTCGGCTCAAGAACTTGGGTACGATTGGGGAAGGTCACTTCGTGAGCACCCCTGCTCGCCCGATCAAAGATCGGCCTCTACTAATCATGATATCTAGTTTTGAAAACATTGTGTGCTCTTATTCCGGTTATTAGCCTAGATTTACTATGTGATGCGCACAGCATACAAGTATAGACCGGGTCGCCTGAATTGGAACAAAACATTTCATGTTTGTTTTTTGAAAGATGGTTTGATGGTGCTACTCGCAATTAGGCTTAAAATGCAGATTTTGCCACCCTCGGGTGAGCTTAGAAAACATGGTTTTGCCACTATCTAGTGGGCTTAAAACTCACAGTTGATGATTTGTCCCAATCCAAATAACTCAACTTTCACCCACAAGCATTCAAGGCAGTTATATCACATAAGCAGTTAGCCTCATGGTAAGCATGCTATTCATGGCAGTCACTCACACGCATGCAAGGATGCTAAAGCGTAAAAACTCACTGAGTACTCCACGCCAAAACATAAGCTAATTAGAAATCCATGCATGATCCTAATTATACAGCAATGCCTAATGCAACACATGCAAAAATGCAACTATAGTAGGCTCGGCTATTCTAAACATGGCATATGGAATGCTACAGCTAACAAGTATTCAACTCGGAATCGAAATACAAATGCAGTTAGTATGATGTGCCGAACCCGGTGCATGCAAAACAGATGGATGAATGCAAACATGCTATCATACTGTATGCTAATTGAAACATGCCCTAATCTAACCATCATAAGCTGGTAAATAAAAGGGAAGAAAGACGTGGGGTTGGAAGACATACATCACACTCACGCACACTTATTACAACATTGTCCTCGGGCAGAGGGTCCGAAAGAATAATATACAGTCCCAAATAAATACAGTCCGAATAAGTACAAAACCCTAATTAATTAACAAATTTAACTAGGAAAGCAATAAATTGGCATGCAAGCCAGGGACTGCCTCAACTCTGATGAATGATGTATGTTCGGGCTGCCTTGCGCGGAAATCCACTGTGATGCCCCAATTAGACTTTGTTTGCAATTGTTCTTGGAAAGCGCGCCAAGCTCTGGAAGGCTGCTGATTCTTGATTTGCTGCAACAGAGAGCAGGAAAGGGGCATAGCAATGTATTTTCACATATGTATGCATGCCTCGATCCTCGTGCCACCAATCACGCATCTCGATGCATGATGGCCGAGGAGTCGAATTGCACAACTCAATATGAAATGAATGCACATATAAACACAACAAGACCAAGACTCCATCATGGATAATCCGGAGTGTCGGCGACTGGAGAATTGAGACACGTTCCGTCACTCGAAGTACGAAACGTACCTCGTTTCCCATGCTCGGGCTAACTCCTATCCCAAACACAATGCAATATGCATGACATGCATGAATGCAACTAAGATACGACCTATCATGCACAATGCTATGAAATGGCATACACGATGCACGAGGTAACATGGCATACACAATGCGCTAACATACAACCTAGCATACACAATGCTATGAGATGAAATGGCATACACAATGCATAATGAACTTACACTAACATAAGTGGACCTCAGCCACACTCACATAAGAGGCCATTAGATGAAAATGAGACACTCGAGATGCGTGCACGCGTGCACGCAAACCGAGGACCGACCCTAAGGTACAAAATGCCACTCTAACAAGACATGGCAAAACATGGAATATGGCATACTAGCATGCAAATTTCAGCAGCAAAAAGTGATGCAAAACAGCCCCGAAACATGGCAAAATGACATCCGATGCATGAAATGAATCCCGAAACATGAAATTAGGCGCATGGGATGACCTATGGCTATGCAATGCATGCATTATTTGAACACGAAGTGTGAAGAAAGAATCAAGAAAGCCCCAAAAAAAGCATATTTATAGTTTTAAGAAAGGCCAAACAGTGAACACAAATGGGGCTAAGCTAGCATACAAAAATGGCCTTAAAATTGAGATAATGAAGCAAGTAGCAGCTTCTGGCCCCAAATGGCTGAGAGCCCTTCAACAAAGTTGAAGAGGGGTTCAAAAAATGGCATTTTATAGTTAATGACCAAACCCAAAACAGTGCACAAGCAAGCCTAAAATACTATGCAAGATAAGGCTAAAAAGAGGGCTTCAACACAAAGTATACAAAGGATGCCTCAAACAGCAAAAGACCCTTAATAAAACATGAAGAGGGAGTCAAAATAAGGATATTTACAGTTTGGACCAGAGCCCAAAAACAGAAGCACAAGGGGCTAACAAATCATGCAAAAATAAGGCCAAAAGAGGGATACAAAGGCAAGTGGCAAATGGAAGCCTCAAATAGTGAGGAGCCCTTCAACAATTTTGAAGAAGGGCTCAAAATAATCCACTTTACAGTTTAAAACATGCCTCAAAACAGTATATACATAGACCTAAAATACTAAGCAAGGAAATGGCATAAAAGAAAGGTAAAGAAGCAAGTGCCACAAGGAAGCCTCAAACAGTGAGAGGCCCTTAAACAATCATGAAATAGAGCTCAAAAAAATTCTTTTTTCAGTTAGGGTCGGAGCTCAAAAAAGTAAGCACAAGGAGCTAGAATATGAACCAAGAAAAGGGTCAAAAATGGGAGAAGAGGACTTACCCTTGAAGACTAAACTTTGACAGCCTTTTGGACCAAAATGCAGCACTCCTAGGCTCTGAAGAACAACCTCAAGCTGTTGGAATAGAGGATGGAAGGGTGGGGCTATGGGTTGGTGAAGAACCAAGGCGGTTTTTAAGGCTTAGAGTAGAGAGAGAGAGAGAGAGATTTAATGTGAGAGCTCCAAACCAAAATTTTATAACCCCTAAAACCAGAGCTGAGCTGGGGGGCTGTTTATATAGGCAAAAGAGTGGGGGAAAAGGGGGGAAATTCAAATTCAAATTTCTCCCCAAAAAGGCCAAAAAGTGAGATAAAGAGGCAAGTGGTAGCTTCTGGCCTCAAATCGAAGAGAGCCCTTCAACAAAGTTGAAGAGGGGCTCAAAACAAGACATTTTTTAGTTTATGACCAAGTCCAAAACAACTCACAAGTAAACCTAAAATACCGTGCAAAAATAGGCCTAAAAGAGAGTTAAAGAGGCAAGTGATAGTAGGAGACCTCAAATAGCAAAAGGTCCTTAATCAAACATAAAAAGGAGCTCAAAATATGACTATTTATAGTTTGGGTCGGAGCCCAAAAATGCTTGCAACCAAGGCTCGGGGGCCAAAACGCGCAACCTGAAGCCCCGAAAACTGACTGTTAGGCACTGGAAGTGGTGTTCGACCACGAAGTCGGTCTCTCGGACCACAGTGTCCCTCAAAAGGGAGAAAATAAGGTATGTGCCAAAAACCGGAGCAAACGGAGGTTAGCGGGTCCCAACCGAGGCACACGGCCACGGGTTCAAAAATCGAAAACCTGCTCCAAACAGGAAAAATGGCCTACAACCACGAAACGTAGCGTACGGCCACTGAGAGATGATCTACGAGACCTCTCTCTCCCTTCGGGAAGAGAAAACAGAGAAAACGGAGCCTGGTTCGCAAACTGAGGCAAAGCACAAAAGAGTCCGGAAGTCCGGAGGCAAGGCTCGCAGCTGGGACTCCGCAACCTCAGAACGAGCACAATATGCAACATCACCAAGCGCTCAATCGGTGACGTCTGAGTCTTAAGGTCGGTCAAAAATTGGGTGTCTACAGAGCCAAGTGCCCAAGTGCTGAAAGAAGACGTGGGCCCAAGTGACCAAGCAGAGGCGATGGTAGGGTCCGTGGTAGAAGTATCTCATAGTCCTGGTGAAAGGAAAGCTGGGAGTAGCAAACCAGAGACCAGCACCGCGCTAAAGACCACCATGTACCACGCCACAAGGCTGGCGTGTCGCCGGCGTAACAAGGGTGCGAGGCGGGTAAATGTAACCGACTTGTTGGAGTGATAGAGGATGCGGTTGCAATGATGCTGATCGCTAAGGCCGACCCGCTGAGATGGTGTCACGACCGAAACCTGCCCCTATGGGTTTGGCATCGTAACTGGCCAGTAATCCATGGATTACCGAAGGCCTCTGAACAGAATAATATATATAACAGTGGCTGCGGAAGCCAATATACAAACACATATAGTCCATAGAGCTGTGCATACATACATGGGACAGGAAATTTAAACTTTTCATATACATATATATATATATACATACAGATGTGGCGACGAAAATACAGTAACCTTACATCACCCAAGCCACTTACACAAGCTTTCAAACATGTTCAGACCAGACATAACATTTAGATAGTACAAAAGTCCCAAGGACACAAAATCTTGGGTAGATCTCAAAAGGGAACCTCCAAGGGAGGCGTAATGACTGGCTGACACCAAAACTCGCCAGGCAGCGTCTCAAGCCTGGTCACGTGCTTGCTCATCTACATACAAACAAATAATACAGTGAGCTAGAGCCCAGTAAATAATAACTAGGTAAAGGGTTTTAATGAATGATATCCAACACAGAGTTAGAAATCTGAGTTTATATCAGAAATATATTCTTATCGAAAACAAAGTCTTATGCATATTCAGATTTCAAATCAGAAATAGATTCAGATACATGTTCATATTCGTATTCATATTCAGATTTTGCATAAGATCCTACGTGGTACACCCCTTAGCTATCATATCAACTTGGTCCTAAGACCTACATGCATAGTCGGTACCGACGACCATAAAGGTCCATATCTTGCGCGCAAGTAGCCATGGTATTGTTACCACCAAGCAAGGGCCACGTAAATATAGGCCTCGGTATTGTTACCCCCGGGTAAGGGCCACGTGAATATAAGTATCATTATTATTACCCCCGGGCGAGGGCCACGTGCATATTGGCCACGGTATTGTTTCCCCCGGGCGAGGGCCACGTAAACTAAGGATGCCACAAATATATTTTAGAAAAATGGACATTCATTCATGATTCATAAAATAGGATTTCAGAAACAAATCATATCATTTCAGTCAAAAAATACTTATAATCAAACATAGCTTTACAGAGTTATTACTCACAATTAACAGATGGCTCCAAGTAAACAAGTAGAGTAGGTAACTCACTGATCCTGAGGCGCGTGACCTACATAACATGACAGTAACACACGTTGAAACACATGCTTAAATTACACATAACACATGTTCTTGTCCTAAGTGTGTTTCTAGCCTTTTATCCTCATTATAGTGTCTTAAACATTACCTAGGAATGCCAAGGGTAGAATGAGGATGCAAAAATACATTTGAAAACATTTTCCAAAACTTGCTGAAAACAGGGTCCACGCTCGAGCGTGGCTTTCCTCGCTTGAGCAAACATGCAAGAAGTGAAGGTTCGCTCGAGCGTGAATTTCTTCGCTCGAGCGGACTGTAAACTTTGGAAAAAGTACTGGTTGCTTTCTTTTCACACTCGACGGATGCTCGATCCACGCTCGAGCGTGAGGCTCAGACCTTCGCTCGAGCTTGACTTTCGTCGCTCGAGCGTGTTGCAAAACATATGAACTTCTGGATACATGCATTTTACGCTCGAGCGGGTATCATGTCGCTCGAGCGGAAGTGCAAGCATTCAGGGTGCTCGCTCGAGCGTGGATTCAAATTCTGGAATTTCCAGATTTGATCTCCAAGCTTCAAACTCAAACCAAACACTCTAAAACTCATCATCTTGGGCCAAAATTCTGGAAAACACTTAGGCCTCGTTTGGGGACTAGCCGGTTTAGCCAAAAAGTTACTAAAAAAACCAAAAAGCTAACAACCCATACCAAAAAGTCAAAGATTCTCTTTTCTATCTACTTTTTGCACATCTTTTCGTAAAAAGTCAAAAAGTCATCCCAAACATACTATTTTTTTTTAGCTCATATTTTAGCCAAATAATCAAAAAGTTACTAAATTAGCATGTTCCCAAACGAGGCCTTAGAGACTCACAAAATGTCATGCTTTAAAGATTATTTCAGGAAATCAAGGCCCCAAAAGATGGCAATTGGTCACAAATCCAACTTAAACTTCATGAATGCTCTAAAACATGACATGCATGCATTTCCTTAACTCAATCACCCCCAAAACATGATCAATATAGACAAATTGGTAGAAAACATGGTGAGTCCTCAAAAGATGATTGAAATGAACATATGCATGAAAGAATTCTTTGAAACCATGCTCAATTTGCGAAGAAATGAACATACATGCATGATATGGCCCAATTCTTCTCAATTCTAATGCAATTCTCTCATGAATTCACCTAATTCACTTGAAGTCTTGTAGAGTCTAACTCAATTACACAATTAAGAGTTAATTCCTTACCTAGAGACTTGAATTCACAAGAGATGAAGTTAAAACTCCCAAATGGCAATAATTCCTAGCAATCCCTTGATTTGAGTCCAAATTCCTTCTCTTTCTCTCTCCCTCTCATTTGGTGCTTGAAGATGGAAAGTAATAGTGTCAAAAATATGCATATAAGAATAGAAGTGGTCTAGCATAAGCCTACTTGGTGGCAATCAAGTAATTAGCTTAAGTTAAGTTAAGTAGCATTAATTATTCTAATTTAATCGTTCCAAATCGAATTTTAATTAAACCTACCATTAAATTCTATAAATTCCAAATAGCACATAAACCAAGTCAATTTCTGAATCAGATGCTGATAAGGCCTTCAATTCATAGAGCAAAGGATAAACACGAACAGATCTTCCTACGACAATAGATATAGACACAAATTATACAACACACACAAGCAATTTAGTTCAGAATTTCGTCTTAATTACTTATTAAGCACAATTAATCATGGTTAGCGCTAATCATGGGTCAGGGTTGTTACAGAGAGGTTTGTTCGGCCCAAATGAAGGCAGCGACCTTGGCGGCTTCCCTAATGAATAAAGTAGCGCGGGCGAAGATGGAAGTAGAGCCGCTGAGGGCCTAACTAGAAGGGGTGAAGGCGCAGCTACAGAAACTAAAGGTGGAGATAGTGGACTGGAAGAAGGCCGCTCGAAGTGCATACGTAAAGAAACTGAAGTGCGCGCAAAGAGCCAAGAAGATGGAAGTATTGGCGGTGGTGCAAAGCTATTCAACAGAGCGTGCTAGTGCTGAGCTCCTCGCGACCAAATCAGAGCTGGAAGCGGAACGCCACAAGGCGGTATCGCTAGAGTTCGAGCTGGCGGGTGAGAAGAGGCAGCTAGAGCTGGTCCAACAAGCCTGCACCACCGCCAATGAGAGGTGGGAAGAGGCCCTTACCAATAACGAGGAACTGCGCAACCAGTCGATCAAAGACAAAGAAGAGGCGGATCGTCGGATCGAAGAGTTGGAGAAGGCTCTGGCGGAAGAAATGGCCAAGTTGGCATTTGAGAGGGCGGCGTACCCCGACTTATGCATGGTGGCCATAGAGGATTTCAAGGGGTCTATCGAATTCCAGATGGCCATTGATGCCGCGGTCGCCAGGAGCTTGACGAAAGAGAGAGATAGCGAGGCTGGGCTGTCAGGAGCCGCCGCTGGAGGTAGAAGTGAGAAGGAAGTGATTCAAAACTTCCAGTGGTCTGATTTTTACAAGCACAAGATGAGCCAGTTCTAGGACAGCGACTAGATGACTTTCGAGTATAAGGCACAAGAGCTGTTCCCAGATGTGGACTTCAGCCTCGTGAAAGTAAGAGAAGACGACGTCGCCAGACCCCCCTAGATGAGGGGGTTGAAGAGGAAGATCTTGCGTCGAGTGAGGGAGATTAACTGTATAAAACTATTTGGTTTTGTTTGTTTGTTGTTGTTGTTGTTTTTTTTTTTTTTTTGGTAATAGAGGTAGTTTTTGTAATAAATTTGTGTAAAAATGCAAGTTTGTGAATAAAACAACGAGTTTTCTTATGTATTGTTGTTGTCGTTATTGCTCTGATTTGTAAATTTGGGATTGTGAAAATGGTTAAGTGGAATTCAACAAGAAGTAGGTGTAAAAAATGAAACTTGTGCGTAAATTGTGAAACTTGTAAGTAAATTGTGATGTAAAAATGGTCAAAAATAGGCAATCAGGCTGACTTGTATGTTCACTAGTGAAAATGGATGACTAGCAGAAATGTTAGAAATGGGCAAACCATGATGTAATATGAAATTTCGTAACAGCTGAGTAATATGAAATTTCCTAAGTAAACCATGATGTAGAAATGTTAAAAATGGACAAACAGACTAACTTGTATGACCAGTGAAAATGGATGGTCATGAACTTGGATTTCAACAAAATATGGCAACAGCTGAGACTAGCTTTGATTCAGACTGGCCAAATTCTTCATGCGAGTTCTGACTAAGACTTGGAGGGCTCTGTTGTGCTGAGGCTTAAGTTTACTCGGTCTGGTTGAGCTCTTCGTGCTCAGTTTGGCTGAGACTTAAGTTAACTTAGTTTGGCCTACCTCGTTGTGCTCAACTGGCCGAGCTCGTCATGCACAGTCTGGCTGAGACTTAAGTTAACTCAGTCTACCTAAGCTCTTTGTGCTCAGTCTGCCTGAGGCTTTAGTTAACTCAATCTGGCTAAGACTTTAGTTAACAAGTTGTTATTGAAACACGACGCAAATAATGGAGATATAAAGTCATTGTCATTTAAGGCACAACCTGTTGATCACAAGTTTACACCAGTGGAATAGTACAAAAAGGAACATACAACAATGGAATAGTACAAAAATAGGAGACACCATTTCACTGGAAATAACGCTTTAAGTGCTTGGCGTTCCATCGATGGGGGAGGTCTCTACCCTCCATATTTTGAAGTCGGTAAGTGCTTGGGCAGGGTCTGGCTTTGACAACGTAAGGTCCTTCCCACTTGGCCACTAGCTTGCTGTCGGTAAGATTTTTAGTGGCAAGGGTTGCTTCGCGCAAGACTAGGTCCCCCACCGCGAACTCTCGCTGTCAAACTTTGCGGTTATAACGTGTTCTCATTTTCTGCTAATACGATGCCCGTCTGACAGCGGTTGTCTCTCTGGGTTCTTCAATCAAGTCCAAGTCAGCCCGACGCAATTCTTCATTGAGTTCTGTATCCGGGTGCAAAACCCGAGGGGCCGGTAGGCCGATCTCCATTGGAATGACCGCCTCTGCGCCGTACATTAGGTGAAAAGGGGTCTTCCCAGTAGGGGTACGAATGGTAGTTCGATAAGCCCAGAGTATGTTTGGTAGTTCCTCATCCTAGAGTCCCTTAGCGGCTTCCAACTTAGTTTTGATGATCTTCAGAAGAGAACGATTGGTGACTTTGACTTGCCCATTGGCTTGGGGATGACCTGGGGAAGAGAAACATGGCTTAATGTGGAGCTTAGCACAGAATTTCTTGAACTTGGCATTATCGAATTGTTTGCCATTGTCTGAGACGATGGCTTGAGGGATTCCAAATCGGCATACGATCGACTGTCAGATGAATCTGGTTGTATTCCGTTCAGTGATGGTGGCGAGGGGTTCCGCTTCTACCCATTTAGTGAAGTAGTCAATGGCAACTATAGGGAACCTGGTTTGGCCCCTACCAATGGGCAATGGACCAACTAAGTCGATGCCCCATTTGGCGAATGGGTAGGGACTACAAAGTGTAATCAGTTCTGTTGGTGGAGCATAGGGGATGTTGGCAAAGCGCTGGCATTTATCACACTTAAGCACAAATTTGGTGGCATCTTGGCTGAGAGTAGGCCAGAAGTAGCCAGTGCGAAGGATTTTATGGGCTAGTGACCTGGCACCCGAATGATTACCACATACGCCCTCGTGGACTTCTCTCATCACATAGGTCGCTTGAGCAGGACTGAGACACCTGAGGTATAGGCGTGAAAATCCACGTTTGTATAGTAGGCCGCTGATGAGGATGTAATTGGACAACTGGGCTCTGACTTTGGCGGCCTGCTGTTTATCGTCTGGCAACTCCCCACTTGTCAAAAACAGAAGGATGTCTGCAGCCTATGAGATAGGTTAATGTTGGAAGAAGTGAACCTTCTGCTGGTTTGGCGAAGTAGCCGAGTGGGCTAGGTATTTAAGGCGGACACCATAGCTGAGGTCTGACTGGTCGGCCGAGGCTAATTGGGCCATTTCATCTGCTTTGGAGTTTTGTGACCGAGGGATTGTTTGATATGGAAAATATTGAAAAGGCAAACAAGAGGGAGTGCAATATCCCTGTAGGCTCGCATCGTGTCTTCGTTTGTGTTGAATTCCCCCCCGATAATCTGCACGACGATCAATTTGGAATCACTGAACACTTGGATATGGCCTACACCAATGTCTCTGGCTAGGTGAAGACTTGCTATCAAGGCCTCATATTCGGTTTCATTATTGCTTGCATCGAACAGGAAACAGAGGGCATACTTGAAATAACTGCCCTCGGGAGCGGTTAGGATGAGTCAGTCCCACTGTCTTCTTTGTAAGATGATCCATCGACATTGAGGGTCTAGGAATGGGGGTCTTCTGCCTCAGTCTTGAATTGTCTTGGTGGAGGGGGCGCAGTTGGAGTGGGATTGGTGAATTCTAGGATAAAATCGACAACGGCCTGTCCTTTGATCGTCGTTCGAGGTCGGTAAGAGATTTCATATTGGCTGAGCTCAACAGACCATTGCATAAGTTTGTCGGACAGCTCTAGCTGTTGCATGACCTTCTTCAAAGGTTGATCAGTGAGGACCACTATGGAGTGAGCTTGGAAATAAGATCAGAGTCGCCTTGAGGCTATGACCAAGGCAAGGGCCATTTTCTCCAGCAGAGGATAGTTTTTTTCTGCCCTCCTAAGAACTCAGCTAATGTAGTAGACCGGACGTTGTATTAAGCTGTCTTTCCTGATGAGGGCCGCACTGACTGTAGTGTTTGATACGGCTAAGTAGAGAAAGAGGGTTTCGCCTGAGAGCGCCTGAGAGAGTATGGGGGGGTTGGCCATGCACTGCTTTCATTGTTGAAAGACCTCTTCGGATTCGGGGGTCCACTCAAAAGCCTGCCGAAGGACTTTGAAAAAGGGAAGGCACTTGTCTGTTGCGCAGGAAATAAAACGGTTGAGGACGGCGACTCTGCTGGTAAGTCGATGAACCTCTTTAACCGCTCTGGGAGATTGCATTTCTATCAGGGCCTTGATCTTTTCAGGGTTTGCCTCGATGTCCCGCTGACTGACCATAAAACCCAAGAATTTCCCAAATTTTACGCCGAAGGCGCTCTCGTTTGGATTCAGCTTCATTTGATACTTGCGTAGGGTTTCGAAGGTTTCTCGCAAGCCTGTCAAATGATCAGAGGAGAGTTTGCTTTTGACGAGCATGTCAACGACATAAACTTCCATGTTTCGACCTATCTGGTGGTGAAAGACAGCATTGACCAATCGTTGGTATGTTGCTTCAGCATTTTTCAACCCGAATGGCATAACACAATGGTGGTAAGTTCCTCTATCTGTGATGAAGGAGGTGTTTTCCTGGTCAGCTGGGTGCATTAGAATTTGATTGTAGCCGGAGAAGACGTCCATGAAACTGAGCATCTGATGTCCAGCAGTGGGGTCGACAAGCAAATCTATGCGGGGGAGGGGATAACTATCTTTGGGGCAAGCTCGATTAAGGTCGGAGTAGTCGATGCAGAGTCACCATTTGCCCTTTTTTTTACGGACCAGGACCATATTTGACAGCCATCTAGGGTAGTCTACGTTCTTGACGAACCGTGTCTCTAGTAGTTGTCTACCTCAGAAGCAATAAGTACATTGCGTGCTGAGTGAAAGACACGCTGCTTCTGGCGAAAATGTGGGAAGTGGGGCTCGATGCTGAGACGATGAATGATGAAGGAGGGATCGATAGCCGGCATGTCGAAATGGGTCCAGGCAAATACATCATTGTGCTCAGTTAGAAGGGCTGTGAGGTCAACCTTGGCTTGGGGGGATAGTTGGCTGCCAATCTTGGCTATTTTTGTTGGGTTGGTAGGGTCGATGGGGACTTCAACAAGTTCTTCCACTGGTTCCCCTCTGACTAACTCATCTTCGTCTTTGATGTCGAGTCCTTCGATGATCATAGCCTCCTTCAGTTTGACCTCTTTGAGTGAAGTGACGTAGCATTCTCTGGCCACCGTCTGCTCTCCCCTCACGGTGCCGACCCTGAGGTCAGTAAGAAATTTTATGGCCAGATGGCATGTGGATGTGACAGCTTGAAAAGTGTTAAGGGCTGTTCGGCAGAGGATTATGTTATAAGCAGAAGGACAGTCGACGACAAGGAAGGTAAGTAACTTGGTGGTCTGCTGTGGATACTCGCCGATGGTGATGGGAAGATTGATGGAGCCTATGGAGGTCACTCGATCTCCCGTGAAGCCGACTAGCGAGGTTTGAAGAAGGGATAATTTTTCTTCTCCGACTTGGAGTTGGCAAAAGGCGTTCAGGAAGATGATGTCTGAAGAGCTGCCGTTGTCGACAAACACCCGTCTGACTTTGTAATTGGACAGGAGGGCGGAGATGACGAGGGGTCGTCGTGAGGGTAATGGATGCCTGTGCAGTTAGCCTCCGTAAAGGTGATGGGTTCCACTCACTGTTTGGGGTGTTTGAGGGGGCGATCTAATGTCACAACTTTTTTGTCGGCGTTCTGTCTGATTTTTTTAAGTTCAGCACGCTGAGCCGAATGGGATAGTCCTCCGTATGCAAGCCCGCCAGTGATGACTCAGATCTCTCCGACCGGGGGAGCAGGGTTGCCCGGGGGTCGGGGTTGTAATGTGGGTCTATCGTTATCTCGGTTAGGTTTTGGGGGTTGTCGGGGAGGGATTTGTCGGCGGCGACCTCCGGCGAGTTCAGTCATTGGCTGCTGTTGGGGGCGGGCTGCCGTGAACCAATTAAGGCGACCCTAGTGTATCAAATTCTCCACCTGGTCTTTGAGGTTGACACATTCCTTAGTGTTGTGGCCGTGGTCCTGATGGAAACGACAGTACTTGGATTGATCTTGCCGGCTGGAAGGAGACCGTGAGGGTTGTGGCCATTTCAGGTTGTAGTCTCTCTGGATTTGGTTCAAGACTTGTTCCATGGGAGTATTGAGGGGAGTGTAGTGTTCGAACCGACCAGGTTTGTCAAGTGCTTGCGGTCGGTTATCTTGATAATCGAAGTGTTCTTTGTGTATATTGGGTGGTTCTGGTTTCGGATTCCTTTCTCTTCTCTCTGGGGGTTGAGTTTTTGGTTGTAGGATCTTGGCGGGCAGCCAGAGAATCTCCGGCGTTCATATATTTTTGGGCTTTGGAAAGGAGGGTCGCCATGGAAGTTAGAGGGTTTTTAGAGAGGGAGAAAAGGAAATCGGATGATCGTAAACTAGCTATGAAAACCGTGAGAATAACCTTGTCGTCGTTTTATGCCACCTGCAAAGCTTCGGTGTTGAAATGGGTGATGAAGCTATGTAGCGACTCTCCCTCCGTCTGACGGATGTTGAGGAGCTGAGTCGCTGGGCGCCACTAGCACTGGGCACCAATGAAATGGCTAAGAAATGAATCACTTAAATGTTGGAAAGTAGAGACGGAGTCCGTCGGTAGCTGACTAAACCACAGTCGAGCCGACCCCTTAAGCATTATGGGGAAAGCCCGACACATGATCTCATCAAGGAATACATAGAGGATCATTAGGGTTCTGTAAGTCTCCAAGTGGTCGATTGGGTCCGTTGTGCCGTCAAAAGAGTCGATCAAGGGCATTTTGAACTTAGGAGGTAGGGGTTTGTCCCTGATGGAGGCAATAAACGGTGAATTGGCTGTTGTGGAGGATTTATTCTGCATGTTCTGCATGACTCCTTGAAGCTGGAGCTTCATGGCTCGGAGTTCTGCATCCCAAATAGGAACGTTGTCACCACCAGAATGCAATGGAGGCCGGACACTATTGGCCTCGCCCTCGGGAGCAAGTGCTTGGGCTGATGGATGTAGTCCTCGAGGTGGCGGGTCCATGTCTTGAGGTGGGGGTCGCAAACCCTCCAAGTTGGAAAGGTGAGCTTGTTGGAAGGGATGGCTCTGGGTTCATTCTCTGTTAGGTGGGATATCTTGTAGTGATAGAGAAGGCACAAGGAGGTCTCGCTGGAGCAAAGCATTGATCAAGGCTTGGTTTTGCTCGGCTAAGTGGTTGATGCTGTTGGTGAGTTCTATGAAATACTGAGGTAGGTTGTTTGGGTTAGATGGGTCAGTTTGGGGGTCGGCAACGTTGTGTTGAGAAGCCATGGATCTCGTTGTAACCATCCACCTTGGTGGGTGGCAAGAAGGAATTATGGGGAATGGGTCTCTGGCAACAATGAACACAATTGTCACGCAAAGTGAAAGGTTCCCACAGATGGCGCCAACTAATGATACTACTAGTCCCTGATGGACGGGTCGGGTTGATCCACGCCTCCCACACCATTGTCTGGTCACTGGGCTCACTGGGATACCTGCACAAAAGTCCAACGGGAAACGGGAGTCCCCCAGCGAACCCTCCGACGAGCAAGTTAGAAGAGAGATTAATGGAATGTATAGATAGGATGATGATAAAGAACTTAACCTTCTTTTTTTCTTAGAAACCTGCTTATATCCTTCGTTCATCATTTCCTTATCCACTCTGACTTGTTATGTTGGCCGAAAGTCTATATTTTAGCTTGCCTTGTTCATGGTGAGGCTGTCATGTTCCAACGTGAAGGGATTATCGCATTAAATGCTGCAGGGAACCTCATTAATGGCTGATGTGTGGTGTAATAACTCTGCAGAATCTTTGTCTGCTTACGTGACTGGTTCTTCTCTTGACAACTGTTTAGATGCCATTGGTTCTTGGTGCAACATTGGGTTCCAATAATGTTGCGCTTTAGTATTTGAATCGTGCGTTGGGCTCTAAGTGGTGGGTCAAAAGCCCGCCTATGGGCTCAGCTATGTCAGAAACCTTTAAAAAAATTGGCATATCAAATTTTGAAAATTTTTGTAAAGATACTCTAATATATCATCATTGTATTAGTAACAAACTTAAGCGGTAAAACTCACTCAACTAATATAATTATGACAAATGAGAGATAACATACAATATAATATATAAATATTATCAGTGTGGCAATTACTCTTCATACATACACCTAATATTTTGCTCCATTTATATTATATTGTCTCTTCTTAAAAACCAATATGAGACTTGTAAATACGGTTGCATGAATCAATAACAAAATTATCAATTTGTTAGGAGATGAAAATTCAAATTCATCACATGAAAAGTGTAAAACGTTTGCACATATATTTTTTCTGATGAATTACACTCACCACCCTTAATGTTTAGACAAAATGTAATGAATTTTATAAATTTAACATAATTTATATTGTTTTCTTGATAAAATTAAAATATTCAAAATTAATGTAAATACATAAATAAACAAGAAATATATATCTATATATATATATATATATATATTTGTATAAAATAGATAACAGTATTATTTTTTTTATTCATACGACTAACGAATTACTGATCACAATAAAATAAAGTGTTATGTGAATTAAAAATTTTAAAAATATGATATAATTATGTAAAACTTGTAAAATACAATTAATTTTCTTAAAATCTCAAATAAGATTAGTGTAGTTTACTCTTCTTCTTTTTTTTTTTTCTTCAAACTTCAAGAATTTTTTTTTTAAAGTAAGGTCAAGTTTGACAACTCTAAAATAATCTATCTTTTTATTTATTTATTTATTTTTTATTAAATCACCTCTTTACTTTTTTACATATCTTTTTGTAAAAAAATAAAAAATATATTTATTTAAGTTATCCCAAACAACTTCTAAAACCCATTCATAAGACTTATGTTTATTTAAAAAAATAATTAAAAAAATATAAAACAGTTTGTGTATGGATTGCTTTGGTAAGGTGGACTGATAGGAGGTAAAGCATGTGACAGACAACTAACGAACCTCGTGGCAGACTTAGGGTTGGTTTGAGATATTTTTAAAAAAATATTTTTTGATTTATTAGTTTATATGGGTTGAATTTGAATTGGGTTTAATATAATGTGTTAGAGAAGTGATGTGATTTAAATAAGATGATGTGACTTAAATAGGATAGTGACTTTTTAACTTTTTGTATTATTTAAGTTATGTCAAATTTGATCTTATTTTTTCCGTAAATAAATAATTAAATTTATAAAAATAAATATATATAATTAATTCAATTTTGGGTTGGAGGCAATAAATGAAGCTTTGTTTCAACATCCAGTTGTGCATTGGGGCCTAGTCAAAGTTAATGAATGAAAGCGCACTTATACCAAATTATAAAGATGTGACACATGATTGTCCACATGTAGAATATACAATATAATTAAGGTGGTGTTTGGAAAGCAAGTTCCTAAATTTTTTTTTTTATTTTTTTTATTGAAAGACAAAAGTTTTGCAAAATAAGGGTTGGTTTGGGATGTACTAAAAAAATACACTTTTTGACTTATTGGTGGGTTTGGGTTGGGTTTGATGTGATGTGTTAGAGAGGTGATGTGATTTAAATAAGATGATGTGACTTAAATAAGATAGTGACTTTTTAGCTTATTTAGGACATGCTAAACCAAGCCTAAAAATAAATAAATTCAAACAAAATATCACATTTAACCCCATAATTATTTCACTTTTTCTCTCACAAACATCATATCCAATCACATAAAAATCCAACTATCTTCCCAAACATCAAAATTTTTTTATCTCATAAAAACCTACATCTAATAAAATCTACATAAAAACTCACTTCCCAAACACCATCTAAGTTGGATTTGAATCATAAATTTAAATAAAAATTTAAAAAATAAAATAAAATAAAATATTAATGAATCTCATCTATTTACAAAATTTTTTTTATTTTTTTATATTTTTATCCAAATTTATAAATCAAAACTGTGTTAGAGTTCACCAACATTTCACATATATATATTTTTTTCTTTTTAAATTTTTATTCAAATTCATAAATTAAAACTTTGTTAGAGGTAGTGTGTGCGCAATTTGTAATTACATCTTATAACTGTAACAGATATTTAAAATAGTTGGGAGGGAATTAAAATAGTTTCTAACAGCTATTATTGTTGGGGATATTTTCAAAAAAGAAAATGATATATCTTCGCCACTACAAGTCTTTGTTTTATATAACATAAGAATATTAACGATCTGTAGTGGGATCCCTTGTTTTTTAAGTATATTAATGGATAAATTTTAAAATAAATATTTGAAATAATTTCTTTTAATAAAAAAATGTATAACTATTTTAAATTTACTAGCAAATGCCGTTTAAGACATTCAATAATAAAATCTTACTTCTAAATTATCAATAATTTGATTAATTTAAGATTAGACAAATTATCATCATCAATCATTACTTGTCCATACTATCAGCATCCTAAGCAAAAATTATTTAAAAACTTAACGAATGATTAACATGAGTTGAGTAGATAAAAGAACTTATAAATAACTACTTTCAGTACTCACAATAATTGTGATATTAATAGTTAAAATAGCTAAAAAAAAAAATAAAATTTAATAAAATAAATAAATAAGGAGTAAAAATGCCAACCATGTCTCTTTCTAACCACCTTACGTTGAAAAAAAAAAAAAAAAAACTTTATGTCACATGACAACGTAAAGCTTAATTAATTAAAATTTAAAAAGTCCATAATAATATGGGTGGACGTGCCGCTGATTCGCTTTATCTTAGGTCAAGTTTGGCATCTCAAAATAAGTCTATATTTTTTATCTTTTTATCTTTTTTAAGTCACATCAATCAGTATCTCCTTTTTATTTTTTCTACACATAATTTAATAAAAATCAAAAAAATATACTTATTTAATCTTTCCAAACTTAACTTTAATACCTACTCCCATGAAGATGACGGGAATGATGATGATTTTGTGGGACGGTGGGTTGCTGCTGTGCGCAATCCTGTTGTGAGGTATTGTAAAGGTATTTTTTTTAATTGTATTTTGACAATATGACTGATCTAGATTATAAAATTTGTTAAGTATATTTTTTATATAAAAAATTAAATTAATTAGACATTTATAATTCTATGATCAAGTGTTAATTGTTTTAAAAAATATATATTAAAATCATGTTAACTGTTTATTTTTTGAAAATAGTTCTTATTAGACCATCTCCAACGGTTCATCAAACCCAGTATCAAATTCAAAATTTGACGAAAAAGTTATTGTTCACAACTCCAACGATTGCACCAAATCAATATCAAAATGAGATTTCATCAAACATTTCATCAAACTGAGAACAGTGAAGCATTTCACTAAATCATTGTTACTGACCGTTGGGTTATAACAACCGGTCTACCAGTCGGTTGACCAACCGGTTGTCTTGTAAAAGATTCAAACAGTTCAGGAAAAAAGTTCAAACAATTCAAAAAAAAAAAAAAAAAAAAATTTTGCCTAACCGATCAACCGGCCGGTCGACCACCCAGTCGTCCCGAAAAAAGTTCACAAAGTTTAAAAAAAAAGTTCAGACAATTCAAAAAATATATATATATATATATATATTTTTTTGCCTAACCGGTCGACCGGCTGGTTGACCACCCGGTTGTCTCGAGACAGATTTGATGAAAGGTGAACCGTTGGAGCATGTGATACCAGATTTGGTGAAATGAGTCATTTTTTACTCAAATTTGATAAAAAATCTGATATACCGTTGGAGATGCTCTTATGAGGTTACAAATGTCCAATTTATTTTATTTTTTGCATGAATGATCTATTCGACGAACCTTACAATGTGAATAGTTTAAATTATCAAAAAAGACTCGGAACAAGCCCCCAACGGGCCTCACAGCCGCCTGCTGCACAACAGGAACCCAATTGCGATTTTGTGTTGAATTATTTGTGGGCATACTCGCATGTATGTATGCTTCTTGAATTGAAAATGTTAGAGATTTTAAAAGATTTAATAAAATTTTTACCAAATATTTTATATGGGTGTAGAACTCACCCTATGTGAATTCTATGTGGATCTCATACCCATATAAAATATTTAATAAATTTTTTAAAATCTCTAATATTATTCTTCGTAAATTCATATCTTAATCCTAAAACTAACAGCATTTGGGTCAACAAATTCAACAACATTAAGAGTCTGAAGGAGATTCCAATGCGAATTTAATTAAAGAACAATTAGTAAACCAATTGTCATACCAAAAGTTCGTGAATTGCCATTGCCGATGAGCCATTTTGAATTCAAAAGAACTGATCTCATGACACTAGCAATTTCAATCCAAAGTTTCAAGCAACCCAACCTTTTAGAAGCATACCAAGGACAAATGTTTTGCATGTATTTATGTTTGAAGGTGGTGGACCACAGACTAGTTTCAATAAAGAGTTTCACTTCAATAATTTAAAATTTGTTTGAAAAGTGACTTTTTAATTTTTTAGTTAAAATATAAGAGCATATTCAGTACACAAAACTCCCATTTAAGCGGGATCTAAGATGCACGAAACTCTCATTTAAACAATATGTAGAGAAGGTTTATGTATGAGTTAAATATATATATATATATATATATGTGTGTGTGACAATGATTTTTTATGAAAAAAAGTAAAGAGGGTGAGTGAACAAATCTTTGAACTTTATTTTTATGACTTCTATTTTTTTTTTTGGTGACTAAATCCTCATCTTCCCAAACAAGCCCTTAATAATAAAATGCCAATAGATGACTTATTTGGTAGTTCCTCCTAAACAAGGAATTATACAATTTGCTCCCCCTTTGTATATGCACCATTAGCATTTGACTGTCAGCCCATCAAACAAGTCTTCTTTTAAGAATTTAGATTCAATTTGTTCCACATACTCATGTAAACCATTGTTGATTATATAAAACATTCAAAAAGCCCTTGTTACATGAACTTTCTGTTCGTAGAGGGGTTAATATTCACACAAGAAAGATGGCTTTGCCTCATCACAATCTTCATACACAAAAGATCCAAGGCCCTGCAACAAAATTTTATAGACCTTGCAACTATTACATAAACCTTACAAAAAAACTAGAAAAAATACATTTCACAAGCCTTGCGATGAGCTGAGCAGGCCTTTCAGCGAGTATGACAGGCCTTACAGCAAACCAAGTAGGCCTTCTAGCAAGCATGAGAGTCTGGATGGAAGGTCTCATGCTGGGCCTTCACTTCTAGTGGTCACTGTGAACTACCATGTTTGACAGATTCAATGAGTAGTTTAGCTACAGACCTGCAGTGTAAGACAAGTGACAGAAATGCAAAAAAGATAATATGGAATACACTAAGAGCAACTCATAACGAGCTTTTAAACGAGGCATTCTAGTTAAAATAGTGGGTCATCCTCATTTTTTATGGCTTCAATAGGGTCTACAAATGACTGGTATTTTACAGCCGGTGAAGGCTCTCCAAACCCCAACAACTCGTTTCCTTTCCCTTCAATTTAACACTGACATGGGGTGCCATAAAAGAATATGATGTTAAATTAGTTTGGATGAAGAGTTAGCATAGAGTAGTGGCTCTACCAAAGAGGAAAAAATTGATAGTTGCAATGGAAAATTTAAAAAGACAAAAATAGCCCCTTTACGAACCCTTTCACCTATCTCCTCCCTGTCCCTAACTAGTCATCCCCATCTCTCCTCTCTAACTGGTCACTCCCCCCTTCCCTTCCTTAACCCCATCTATATCGTTGCAACCCAGCAATAATAATGATCTTGAGAGAACCAGAGGGCTTCTCATTGAAATGATGATAACAAAGCCAATGTATGCATTCTAATTAAGTGCACTGGACACAAAACTAGTATTTCAGGAAACTTGATGTGATTGATTTAAAACACATGGATGATAAAATTTCAGATGTAACTATTTTATGACGCTGAAGAGGATAAATGATCTTGTGTTGATGAAAAGAATGCATGATACGCAAGTCTTAACACCTTCCATAACCATAGTTTGCATTTAGAAAGGGACACTATTCGCTAAGTTTTTCAATCCATAGGGAATGCATTTACAATACAAAATCCTTTCTAGTTTAAACATAAAAACAACACAACTACAAACGAATTCGCTCACTAAATCAAGTCTATCTCTGCACCTAGAGCACAAAGCTCACACTAAATCGAGTGTACTAAAGAAGAGGTGCCAGAAAATAGGCACAGCCTTTGTAAACAAGAGTAACCCTACAATAAATATATCTATGTAAGGCCAATTAAACGAATCAAGCAACTTGAGTTCGACTTGTGTTTGCTTGATTAAAAAATCATTTGAAATCAACTTGTTATGTAAACTACATATTTTAAAGTTCGATAAGTTTCCAAATCATGCTTAAAAGACATCCTCCTTGGCTCATTTATAACCCTAACCCTATGACAAGTGTTGGGAGAGGAATCTAGCAACAATCCCTTCAATTAACTTTACCTTTCCAAAGATCTCTTGTGTTTTTTTTTTTTTTTTTTTCTCTCTCTCTCTCTCCACAAGCATAGATAGCATCACACACAAAGGAAAATACACCCCAGCTTTCCTTACTCTATGCTTTTGTATTTTTAAGGCCATAACATTAAAAATAATAAATAAATAAATAAATAAAAATTAAAAACTAAAAATTGGATTGTGAAAAACAATTGATCATACAAGGTTACACACTTGCTAAAATATCATCAATTGTCTTAAAAAAAAATTAAAAAATTAAATTAAAAGGAGTCAAATTTGAGACAAGAAGGCTTTCAACTACGCAAGAAATTATCATGTGAAGAACCCATTAACAACATAAAGAGCAACGAATAAGAACTTACACTGTGTTTGGATTGATGGATTTGGAGAGAAAAGAAAAGAAATAGAGAATTTCTCTACCTTGTTTGGTTATATTAAATGGAGAGAAATGGGAAGAAATAGAAAGAAATAAAGAAAAACTCATTTCTTTCATAACCCTTATTTTCAATCTTCCCAAAAGTAGAGAAATTGGGAGAAAAAAAAAACCCACAAATGTTTATATTTTCATAATATCAATTTTATCCCTATAAAAATAAAAGAAATAAAATAATTAAAAATATAAAAAGATTATTTTGGTAATATAACATAAAATAATTTCTTTTCTTTTTTCTTAATAAAATCTAACCAAACAAGAAAGAGAGAAATCACAATCATTTTTTCCTTTTATTTCTTATTTATCCAAACAAAAAATGAGAAAAATTACAATCATTTCTTTTCTTTTTTCTTATTATTTAAGTAATTATTTCTTTTTTTTTTCTCTTCTAAATTACCAAACATAGCGTTAGATTAAAAGTTAAATTCGAAAATCAAAATCAAGAAAATCATAACCTCCCCTTCTACTATTATAATCGCAAAAATCAAAATTGACATTCAAAATTGAAGTAAAAAAAAAGAAAAAACGTGAGATCTAAGTTCAAGAGTGAAGATCTTATTTCAACTAACATCAACAAATTCTCTCAGAACCCTAATTTGACCCCGAAGAACAGAGAGAATACCGCTCCAATGATCAGAGAGATGACTCAGTCAGATTCATCAGACGAGGCAGAGAACTTCATTTGGTCGAGGGCTTTGTGGTGAGCCCAGGACTCGATGGTGAGATCGGTCTTGGAGTTGAAGCCGAATCCGCAGATGACGATTGTGAGAAAGCTGGTGATGTAGCAAGGAAGCTCCCAGTCCTCCCACTTCCTCCGCCTCCTCCGCTCCTGGTCCGCTGTTGCCCACCGGCTCGTGCCCGCGGTGGTGCGACCGCCTACACGGGTGCGGAGGGCGGAGCTCAGGCGGTTCCGGAGCATCGTTGCGGCGGTGGCCAAGAGTTCCGGCGACGGCATTGTTGGTTGTTCAGACCGAGAGAGTAAGAGAGAGAGAGAGAGGACTGAACAGAGCGTCTAAGCCTTTTGTGTTTGTTAAATGACCCAACAAACCAAACCTTTTATGGGTTGGATTTACTCTAATCTAACCCTAGTTAGGATTCGGAGTTAGGCCTCAACGAATAATAATTTTAATTAAAAAGTTATTAAAAAAATTAAAAAACCAACCAGATAAAGGGTAGAGTTAATTAAATGCAAAAAAAATTATTTTTATACAATTTTTTCGTAAAAATATTTGATGTGTACAAAAATTTGACCATTTTTTTTTTTTTTCTGCACAAGCATAATTTTTTTTTTCCTACTTTTTACATATCTTTTAGTAAAAAATTAAAAAATTATTTCAAACATATTAATTTTTTTACATCATATTTTAATCAAAAAATTACTAAAAAAGTACTTTCCCAAACGAGACCTTAGGAAATGAATAATGAATTTTTAATTTTTTCATAAAAAAATAAAATAAAATGAATAAGAAATTTGGCAATCCTAAAAAAAATCAAAAAGTTACTCAAAAAGTTAAAAAATTTTTACTATTCACCAAAAGTCAAAAATTACGATTGCACAACTCTCAATTCTAATTTTCCTCTACACACTAATTTATACAATTTTTTAATACACATTTTTTCATAAAAAATCAAAAAGTTAACCCAAACTCCATATTTTTTTCCTCAATTTTTTTGTCCAAAAAAATAAAAAGTGCACTTATTTAGGACACCACAAACAACCCAAGTTGATGTTTTGTGGAATTTTTAAATTTTTTTTGACTAAAATTTTACGTTTCCAAACAAAATTTTTAATTTTAACCTGCGTTGCTTTCACAATTTTTTTTTTTTTTTTTGGTTACAGGAAAATCCTCCCAACTCTCTTACGGGTCCAAGGCAGCGCCCCTTGCAGAGATCACCAAGGTATCCTGTTAGCTGTTCCGAACAAGGAGACTATAACCTGGGAACTTGCCTCGACTTCCCAAGACAAGCTCTGCTTAAGTCAGGACTCGCACAGCGAGAGAGTATTGAACCCACACCAAGTGCTGATTAGACAATTTGAGATCCAACCTCCTAACCAACTATGCTTCGCCCAGCAGATTAGCCCAAAGGAAAGGAAAAAGAACTTTTGCCCTCAGAGTTTAAACCCCAAGCCTTAACCACAATGCCGTTCACCCCTGGGTTTCTTTCACAATTTGATCAGTACTAATCTGAAATCAAAACTTTGACCAATAGTGTGTACGAATTTAAAAGAGAGAGAGGAAAATGTTTGGAACTCTTTGGGGATGGCCTTCACATCCTCAAAGTGATTCTGACTTTTTATATATATGTGGAATTCACTCATATATGTGTGAGATTCATATCATGAGTGGTTCAGATTTATAGAAGTTTTATAAAGGTCTTATAGGAATAGGGGTCTCAATCATTACTCAAAAGAGAAAGTTCACTTCACTTGCCATTTGAAAAATAAGAAGTAAATTTTATACATATTAATAATTAAAAATATAATTTATTTCATAAATCTATAATAATTTTTTTTAACTATTACTAATTCGTGATTTCCTCTAATTTCAAACTCGAAACACACAAATTAACCTCAACACTAAAAACTAAACAAATAATATTTTGAAATCAGCATAATTTGTTTTTTTTATTTGAAATAATTTAATATTTTTTATTTATAAATGCATAAGCAATCGAGAAAATACAAAATAATTAAATTAAAAAAATAAAATTAGTTTTTTAAGAGGAAAATAAAATTAGTTTAAATTAAATACTTTTATGAATACTTTCAACTTGCAGAAATTAATTTTATGAAATTTAATTTGTAAAGACCAAAAAAAAAAAAAAAAAAACTTCAATATCTTCACACATTTGGTATTTTTCATTAGAGGTGGATTGTTTTTTAGACATGATACGTTAATATAATACGAAACATACATAAATTTAAAATCACATAACATGACATAAAAACACAAAAAAAATAAACAAATTGAGTTAAATGTTCAAAAAAATTTAACACCAACTCAAAATGACTCGAATATAGCCAACACGACATATCCACACTAGGGGTGCAACTCGGACGGGTTGGGAGGTTATCCAAACCCAGTCCAAGTTGGGCTGAGACCTACACAAACCTACCCAAGTCTGAATTGTAACCCGAGATTATCTGCCCAAGCCTGACTCAAGTTAAACTCGAATTACCTAAATTGCTCGAATTGTAAATGAATTTCAATTTTTTTTTTGACAGCTACATTATTAAATTATTAAAATTTTACTCTATTTATATTTTTTTTATTTATATAAAATCATTAATACCATCAAAACAAATAATTTATATAATGTAAGAGAGATACTACTATAGTAGTCCTTACAATTTATGAGTGAAAATAAAATAAAAAAAATATGTTATTTATATATATAATATATTTCAATATGATTTAATAATCTAAATTACTTTAATATCATGTAATGACTAATAATTTATATGTATATTTAATATTTTTATATATGTATAATTCGGGCTTCGGGTTGTGATATCCCGAACGTGTAATCAAGTCCACATAAATATTTATATTTATATATAATTATGGTTGCATGTGGTGATAGATTATTAAATAAATAAATATATAAATCTAAATTAGCGTTGGGTTATCAAATATGAGATTAATTAGGAATTATTATTTGAGGCTAAATTAACACAAATATAAAATTTATAATACAAATTAAAGTTAAAGATAGTAAATAAATAGAGGGAATAAATAATAATATTGATAACAGTAATAATAATAATAATAATAATAATAATAGATGTGATACTAAATTAAATAATTAATTTCCTGTTAGTATAGGATAAAGTGTAATTTAGTAAAGAGTTAAATTATTTATATAATTATAACATCGGGTCAAAATATAATTATTCTAAAATTAAGATAAATACAAATCTAAGTTGATAACAACAAATCAAATGAATTAAGAAGCAGATCCGCGGGAGATACGGATTGGCCACGTGTTGGCTTGATTAGTGGCGCCACTTTCCTAAATAAGGAAGAAGAGATCAGTCTGTAGGAAAAAGGAAAGAAGAAAGGAAAGGAAGAAAAAGAAAACGTGAGAGGTGCGCTTAAGTACTGAACTTATAGTAGGGAGGTTGTGTTAGTGGAGTAAGGCTAAGGGTCATTATTAAGATGAGTTATATTATACCTTGAGTCACTAAAATGTATTTTATTTATGTTTTGACTTACCAAAATCTGTTTTATACAAGTTATGTTTTATTAGTATATTAATAAAAGTTATGTTTTATAAAAGTTTCAACTACGTGATTTTATTTCTAACCCTATTTGCTTAAAAGTAAAACTCATGGATATGTTTGTTTTACTTTTAAAGAATATTTGGCTATGACCTTATATGAAAATATGTTTTGTGAGTACCACCACGGGAGTCTCATGCCTTGGGAGACTTAAATAACCATTGACTAGTGTTTGACTACTTCGTGGTCCAGTGTTTGTCATGGATCCATTGACCAGTGTAGTGCTTGTCACTTAGTGATGTACTGTGGTTATAGTGATTATTTCAGTTTCTGGCACTTAATTAATTGGTGTATTCAACTCAACTCAATTTATAATGTTTTAGCTTAAATAAATATCCATGGCCATTTTGTGCCCCTCATAGTCTAATATTTCTCACTCTGCTATGTGCTTATAGCTGTTACCCTTTCAGGTGACGAGGTTTAGCGAGATCAAGATGGAAAATGAATCACTATGTTATTTTGTTTTCTATCTTTTATTATTAAAACTCTTGTAATATAGTGAAGCTCAAGTGACTATATTTTATTCCTTTTAAATAAACAGTTGGTACCCAGTTATTTATTTTAACTTATTTAATTTATCCGCTTGCGCTGTGACTACAGAATTATCTGAATTATTTTATTTTTATCTTGTTACGACACTGAGCCTTTGGGTACCAGGTTTGAGTCGTAACAAAAGTAGTATCAGAGCAATGGTTTTAATATATATATATATATATATTTATAAATAATAATAATACATAATTAAATGAATAAATAAATAATATATAGTACAAGTTTTAAAATTTTATATAATTTTCACATAAAAAAAAAAAAGTATTAAACTTGCATTATTATGTGATATGTCCAACGCATATAAGTCATGTTATATATATGTCTAGGCTAAGTTTTTTTGTGTTGTAAGACATAGCGAACCTGTTGGAACTATTCTAATACGAGCCCCCAGAAGCTCATCTCCTCCCGAACCAATTAGAGGGTTGGGGTGACTTAGAAAGTCTTGTCAGGCAAGCCCATCCAACACTTGACCATCTCATGGAAAGATCCGTTTATTTACAAGCTAACCCCGATGAGAACTTATTATTCTGGAGACTTAGCCGAGGTAGTACTCGTGAAAGGTACATAAGGCCGACCCACGTTGTTGGTCTTGCTCCGAACATAGAACCATCACATTTTCTGGTCGCACCTCTATCCGTAGGCTTTGCAGAGAGGAGGGGACCTGCATATCCTAGTAGCCACATTCGTACCACGACACCACCTCCCCAGCACATTGTCTATACCCCAGCTGTGGACTTTACCGACGATGCATCATACCCGAGACAACGTCACGGATTCTTGGAAAGTGCAGGGGTTATGATCACGGTGCTCCTGTTTACATGGTTTAGGTAGTATGGAGCTGCTTCGGAGTTGAGCTTAGTGGGTGGGAGTTTGAGTCCATCATGCAAAGTGAGTTTCCGGGGTTGTTTCATGGACCAGTTTTCCGAAGCTAGTTCTCCTGATGACCTAATGAACCATTTTAGATGTCTGACTAGAAGACCCTTTTGTGAGCTGACCATGAGTAGTCTAATCTTTTTGTATTAGTAGAATGAGACATTGATTTATGACCGCCAGACTAACACCCTATGTATGGTAACAATGATGTATATGGTATTAATGTGATGTATATGTGGTAATATTAACATGATGGTAAAACTATTATATTATATATGAAAGAGGTGATATTAATAGCAAAACTAATATGATATATACGTGTGGGGAAGTGGTTCTGGAAATACTCTTCAGATTCTGGGAGACGCTCTTGATCCTCAACTAGTCACCTGCAAAGACAAACACTCCGGTCAGGGGTGCCGGGGTTAGCACTCCGACGGGCAAGTCAGTTCTTATACTCAAGAAAGCTTGTTTACTAAGTTTAGTGAAGTGATTCTTACATACCATTCCAAGAACGCTGCTTGTTTATTTATATCTGTTCCTTCTGAGGCCTCGGGGCCTGGGCCTACTTTTCAATCATTACCCGTTCTTCTATTCGGCCTCAAAGATCCTTTCTTAATCGACTTATGTATTGTATTCGGCTTATCCTAGTCTTGCAGGATGCATCCGGTTAATGTCAATCTACTAAAATATGCCCCTTCCGATTTAGCTATTTATTCGGCTCCCACAATTGCCCCCCGAACTCCCTATTGACGGTAGTTAATCGGCATGTTTGGTCTAGAATTCGAAAAGCTTAGCATAGATCAGGCGGCTTTGCATTCCCCAAGACGTCAGAGGATGTCAGAAGGCGCACACCTTTTCGTTTATCATTACACTTTCCCGCGCCATTCATGTGTCTCTCGCATTTATTGCGATTTGAAACTTCAGTCCTTTTGGGTGCACATTTCGTCGATCATCTGATACGTTTGGACCGCCAACGCGCATCTCTCCTCTCACTCACATTTTCTGAAACTTTCGTTCGTCTGCCTTTGTCTCACCTGCTCTTCGTAAGTCTTCTTCTCTTTTCTTTGTAATCCTATTCTTTGTTTATCGTTTTTACTTTCGGCGATCCTTGGGTCTCCGTTGGAATGGCTAAACACTTCAAAGACCTCCTTTCTGAAAGTCGCATTTCCGGATTCCGGTGACATTTTTCCATTCTCGATGACGTCCATTTGTCTCTCGTAACGGAAAACACTCTAGATATGGAGAGAGAGGATCAGAATACGATCGTATTCCCCCTCATGTCCATTGCGGAGGGCGGAGTTCGTTTCCCTTTACATCCATTGCTTAGGGCCGTTCTTCGCTATTGGAGTCTGATTCCTTCTTAACCCAATGTAAATTTCTTTCGAATCATTATGGGGGTTATAGAGTTGAATCGACGCCTTAGGATCAATCTCGGAATTCCGGCCATTCGGCACTGCTATGCTTTAGCCAAATCCTCTGGTCGGCTGGGGCGGTACTTCTTCAGGGCCAAGGATACTGACCATCATTTGGTGACTATGCTTGCCAGTTCTGGTAAGAGGGTTGACGATGTAATGGTCAATGTCCGAGGTAATTGGGAGTTCGCTGAAGGCGAAGATCGCCTAGACCCTATTCCCAGGCATAAGGGTGATCCAGGTTGCTACGTAGTATCTTATGTTTGTCGATCTGTCTTTTGATCGGCTCTCTTTCCTTAAGCTCTCCTCATCTTTTACAGGTAACAAATTAAAGAAGATTCTGACCTCAGTTGGCGATGCGGTACTTAGGGACATTAAGACTGCACTCGACTACTTCGGTTGCCCAAACGTGCAAAAACAAGGGAGAGCCGCCCACATTTTACTCCGGTACGAACCCACTTATACCACATTCTCGGCTGCGGACAACATCCCAATTCCATCCGGCAATCAGCACCTCTCAGCTCTTATCTTCCCCAGCTACAAGAACCTTAGGCAGATTGGTCTCGAAGCTTCTGATTCGGGGCAAGACGCAGAGCCGGTGATAGAGGTAGTTGCCGACCCGGCCAGAGAATTCACTAAGGAGGGCAAAGAGGTTGACGAGGCCGTGCGCTCGGCGTTCGAGGCTGCCGGACTCAACCAGCCTTCCTCACCATCCGCTTCGGGTCGGGCAAAGTTTTCTTCCGGGGATATTTTCGCGAACTTAGGAGATCTACCTAGCGATTTCTTCGCAGGTATGGCAAAAGAAAGCTTTACGCAAATAACGCGTAAGCGAAATGCCGAGCGGATGGCTGCTCGAAAAAAGGCCGAGGCCGCCGAATCCGATCCCAGCTTGACTAAGGCCTCTGTACCCATTATTGAAGGAATGACTCAGGTTACGCCGGTCGAAACGAAAAAAGTGGTTGAAGAGCAGGCCGGCGAAGAACGGTTGATTCCGGAGGGACGCGGCCAAAAATGTAGCGCCAAGAAGGAGGCTAGTTCAGAAATTAGTCCCAGTGACAAACGGCCTCGCCTCGAAGAATCGGACGTGGTTGCTCCTTTTGTTATTCAGCCCAAGATCAGAGATACGCCGATTCCTTCCAATGCTTCGGCCATGCAGGATCCGGCCGTTGCATTGAGCCTGGCGGCTTTAATTTCCTTGCCCGCTGACAATGCAACCTTTTGCGCTGTGCCGGATATTATGGTCGTAGCTCTGTCTGTGCAGTCGACACTTTTGGTAGGTGATTTCAAATTCGCTTAAATCTATTTTTATAGAGGTATCTAATGATCGCTTGTTTTTTGCAGACCGTCGGCAGGATCGCCGACTTAGGCCGCTGCCTGCATGATGCTCTTGGCAGAATTGACCGTTTGCAAACAGAAGTGGACGGTCAGAAGAGTAGGGCCGAGTTTGAGAAGATGAGAGCCGCAATGGAGAGCGCACGAGCCGAAGCGGAGAAGGAGAGGGCTTGTACTGACCGAGCAACTTCGTTCGATCTTTGAGGCTAGAATCGCTCAAGCTCTCCAAAGACGAACTTGCCGAGGCGAAGAGTCAGTTGGAGGAGCTCAAGGCGGCCTAGGAGAAAGCCGAATCTGAGGCTTTTGAGGCGGGAAAAAGAGCCGCCTTCACGGAGTACGTTGATGAAGTTCCCAAATTTGAGAATCGAAGGTTCAAACACAGGTGGCTCAAAGCCCTTGCTGCCGCTGGGATTACATTGGATTTGCTAATTCCTTACGAGCAAGTGGATGTTGAGCCCCTTGAATCCGACACCGATGAGTGATCTGGGAGGCGTTTTCTAATTCATTTAGTTTTTTTTATTTTTGTTTGGTAGAGTTTTGTTGGTTCAGGGTGGTTTTCATGTATAAATTGGTTACTATCTTGTGCGCAATTTATTAATGAAAATTTCCTTGTAATTTCATTACTACTCGTACACAATTTGTGTGGTTTATGTTAATGAAACAATATTGATTCGTCTTTAGAGATTGAATATCCTGTGGCAATATTGATTCGTCTTTCTCGTGCCAACTGGATTTGAATTATGAACTATTGATTTATGAGCCGGCTGGGGTACCTGAGCTGAATATATTGATGAATCTGCCCTTGCGCCAGGCGGTTCCTGCAGAGGTTAGAAGAATCAATTTGTGAGCCGGCTGGGGTACCTGAGCCGAATATATTGATGAATCCGTCCTTGCCCCAGGCGGTTCCTGCAGAGGTTAGAATTGATTCAGGAGCTGGCTGGGGTACTTGAGCCGAATAGATTGATGAATCTGCCATTGCCCCAGGTGGTTCCTGCAGAGGTTAGAATCGATTCGGGGGCCGGTTGGGGTACTTGAGCCGAATAGATTGATAAATCTACCCTTGCCCCAGGCGGTTCGCGATATTTGAATAGATGGTAAAATCGTGCCCCTGCCGTTGACTCAGCCGGCGTCGGGCGATTCAGGATCTCCAATTAATGAGATTGCCTCGATCGTGCTGCCTCTGTGAAGGATAAATGAACAAGGGTACATCCTTTATGAGCTTGGTAGACAACTGACTCGAGCTCCTGGAGGAAGACTGATTGCGCGAATGTCGAACCGACTCTTCTTTAACAGTAAAGGGGAAACGAAGACCCTAGCTGAGCTGGACGGAGATATGAATCGAGGTGGTGAACCCTCGCGTACAGGAAATAGGAGTTCCAGGGGTCGAGAGAGGCGTCAGTCTCCCCGACGTCACAGTAGATCGCCCAGACGAGACAAGCAGTCGCAAGGTAAATCTCCACAGTCCCGAGTCGAGAGGAGGTTTGACGAGAATCCGTGCCCATTAAGCTTTGCGGTATTTGTGAAGAATAGACCCATGACGGAGGCGGACTCGATCGTTCGCGACCCAGACGTAGCGGTCAACTTTGCCTGACAAATATTTCCTCCTAAGGTTCAGCAATCAATGCTGGGTCGACAGGACTACGAGGTGTTTCGCGAGGGCATTCACGGCGTGGTGAAGAGGCTTTACACTGCTTACGAAGTCGGCATGCGACTGCGCGTTACCCGTCAAGAGATGGAGAAGAAGGAAGAACATATTTGAAGTTTGGAGGCCCGCGTGGAGGCGGCCGAGTGGGAACTAAGGAAGACCAAGGCGGCTCAGGCACAATCCACCGCGCACACAAACCCAATTGTGGAAGAAAAGGTTACTAGTCGGCTTATCAGCTCCACACTTGCCGATCGAGAGACGGCAAGTATGTTCGCAATAGAGAGCGCGAAGGGAAGGGCCTATGAGAAAGGTTTCCATGAGGGCCGAAAAGTGGGAATCGAGAAAACTAGGGAAAAATTGGCCGAAGAAGTGTGCCGATGTGAAAACCGTGGGTTTAGGCACGGTTGGATCAAGGCATCTCAAGCCGCAGAAGCTTTTCGAGCGTCGGGAATTGATTTGGCATCACCACGCTACAGGAGTAAAGATTTTCCGTTTTCTATTTTTGAAGTTGAGAAGAGTGAGGATGAAGGTGACGCCGTATGAGTTTAATAGTTGTAAGATTGGAATGCAGGGCGCGTTTGAAACTATGTAACTTATTGTTTTATTGAATAAAGAACGTTTCATTATAAGTGTTTCGTTGTCATTCATATTCGGCATATGTGTATTTCGTGTTGCTTAAATGTTTGAATGAATGTCTAAATATTGTCCGACCAATTGGTTAATTGTCCGGCGTCTGGCGGGCTTATCGGCAGGATCTGCACATGGGCAGAATCGGCACAT
The DNA here is from genome assembly GCA_025200525.1 of Camellia lanceoleosa. Taxonomy (NCBI): domain Eukaryota; kingdom Viridiplantae; phylum Streptophyta; class Magnoliopsida; order Ericales; family Theaceae; genus Camellia; species Camellia lanceoleosa. The sequence goes on from CM045767.1 coordinate 171,307,454, forward strand.
TCGCGACGACCGTTAAGGTTTTATTGAGGCTATTTCAACGGCCATTTATCTTTGACTTGGGTCAGCGCATTGATGCTTGGCCAGTTGGATTAGTGGGCTGGTCGAGGGTGATCGGCATATGAAGACTTAGCCGACCGGTTTAATAAATCTATTTCGCTTTGGCCCAGCCAGTGCGCGTTTCGGCCAGCCGTCGGGATGGCGGTCGTGGCGAATGTCAATCGACGCTCATCTTATTCAGCTAATGCGTTTTTTGGCGTTAATAAAATTTTCTTGGGATTGGGACCTCGAGATCGCGATGCGTTCTTGAGAATAAAAGGTAAGAGGCGCACCAATAATCCCACTTGACTCATCGTTCCTTGTGTGGGATGGTGATTTGATTCTGAAGCTCAAACTTGACCAGGTTTGGTGTTAAGATGGTTTGCAGAGGAAACCCTCCGCGTGAGGGAGTTAGGTCATCCAAAGAGCCTGAGATCTGTGAGTCTCCAAGTCGTCAAAGCAGATCACTCCGAAAGGAGAGTCAACAACTGTCAAGTTCATTCTTCCTTGTCCTGGATCTTTGCCTTAACATTGTCAATGGTATCAGGGGAAGTTTGGCGCCATGCAAGTCGTGGGCTTAAGCATAACTGGTTCAAGGTATTGCACGCCGTTGAGGGGTTTAGGGCGACGGTCATCGATCTGGCGATGCTGCTTTACCGGCGCGTCTTGTTCCCTTTTTGCTTTCGATATTGTAATGCTCGAATGCGGGTTGTGTTTATGTAACAACTGTTTAATCAAATAAATGGTTTTATTTTAAATCTATTTGCATGTTATTCTGAATTTTGCTTGTGTACTAAAGCACATTACTTCGAATGTATGATCTGTTCTAGTGTGTTACAAAGGATCAATTATCAATATCTTTTGTTCATGCCAATGTTTGCTCCGGATTCGGAGACGTAATTAGCACTTAGCACTGTAGACCGATTAGTATGGCCGAACGGATTAATGCAATAATCCTCTGAAGCACTAAAGCGGGCTCCGTATTTTGAGGCTTGAACCCGGGGCCCATTCGGCCTTAAGAAGATTAATCGGCTCAAATCCGAAGTCTTAATTGGCTCTAAGGTGTCATGCGCCAAAAGGGGCTCCGAATCCGGAGACTTGATTTGGCCGATCGTGATATCCACGAAGGGTGCTCCGAATCCGGAGACTTGATTTGGCCAACCGTGATATCCACAAAGGGCGCTCCGAATCCGGAGATTTGATCGGCCCTAAGGCGTCATGCGCCAAAGGGGGCTCCGAATCCGGAGACTTGATTTGGCCGATCGTGATATCCACGAAGGGCGCTCCGAATCCGGAGACTTGATTTGGCCAACCGTGATATCCACGAAGGGTGCTCCGAATCCGGAGACTTGATCGGCCCTAAGGCGTCATGCGCCAAAGGGGGCTCCGAATCCGGAGACTTGATTTGGCCGATCGTGATATCTACGAAGGACGCTCCGAATCCGGAGACTTGATTGACCCTAAGGCGTCATACGCCAAAGGGGGCTCCGAATCCGGAGACTTGATTTGGCCGATCGTGATATCCACGAAGGGCGCTCCGAATCCGGAGACTTGATCGGCCCTAAGGCGTCATGTGCCAAAGGGGGCTCCGAATCCGGAGACTTGATTTGGCCGATCGTGATATTCATGAAGGGCGCTCCGAATCCGGAGACTTGATCGGCCCTAAGGCGTCATGTGCCAAAGGGGGCTCCGAATCTGGAGACTTGATTTGGCCAATCGTGATATCCACGAAGGGCGCTCCGAATCCGGAGATTTGATCGGCCTTAAGGCATCATGCGCCAAAGGGGGCTCCGAATCCGGAGACTTGATTTGGCCGATCGTGATATCCACGAAGGACGCTCCGAATCCGGAGACTTGATTTGGCCAACCGTGATATCCACGAAGGGTGCTCCGAATCCGGAGACTTGATCGGCCCTAAGGCGTCATGCGCCAAATGGGGCTCCGAATCCGGAGACTTGATTGACCCTAAGGCGTCATACGCCAAAGGGGGCTCCGAATCCGGAGACTTGATTTGGCCGATCGTGATATCCACGACGGGCGCTCCGAATCTGGAGACTTGATTTGGCCGATCGTGATATCCACGAAGGGCGCTCCGAATCCGGAGACTTAATCGGCCCTAAGGCGTCATGCGTCAAAGGGGGCTCCAAATTCAGGAACTTAATTTGGCCAATCCTGGCGAGTGCCCCACTGGGAATTGACATATGATTTTGAGCGACGAGGAAAAATAGTTCGTATTGCAGAGGCGAAATATATTTACAGGTATCAGAGCCCACAGATCGGGTCAGTGATAGGGTTTTCATCAGAACTCTGCTTGTGCCGATTGGGGGGAACCACGTATTTCTTCAATGCCGTGGGTTGTTGGGAAACGCAAGATCTGACGGTAGGTGCTTGGGACAGCCTTCATGATATGTAGCTAGGTTCTTCCCATGATGGCATTATACGGCGAGAGGAGCTTCACGACCAGGAATTCGCCGACCGTTCGAACCCACTCGAGCAGTAATGTGACCTTGCCCAATGGATATTCGGATTCGTATTAAAAGCGAACGATGGGTGAGGCGCCGAGATAGATCCGACTTCGTTGGTAGAGCTTGATGAAAGTTTGGTAGTACATGACCTCTGAACTACTCCCTGGGTCTATGAGAATTCGTTCAATGATAAACCGGTTTATGCGTAATCTAATGACCAATGGATCAATGTGGGAAGCCGCGCGTTATTGAGGTCAAAGTCGTTGAAGGCAAATGTCGGAGCTTCTTCGGACCGGTTAGTCGAAATACGGCGCCCCTGTAGAGTTGGATGCGATCGAATTGTGTGCACGGCTGGGGGTATAGGCAGGCTGTAAATTACATGGATCACGCCAAGTGGGGGAAAGTCCTGCCTCAATGCTAATGCCTTGGTTGGCCTTCTTTGTTTCACATACTGCTGCAGTCGGCCGTCTTGCACCAGTTCTTCTAGGTGATCTTTTAATGCGTAGCAACTCTCTGTTTCGTGGCCGTGATCTTTGTGATATTTGCACCTCCGGTCCTTTCATCGTGTATCAGGTGGCCCCACCATCTTTGACGGCCATTTGAAGAATGGAAGGTGTTGGATTTTGGTCATTACCGCGGTGATTGGCTCTGACAGTTCCGTGTACTTTTTGTCGGTGCGCCTCGAGCGTCTACTGTCGACTTGCAATTGTTCATTCGTCGGGTGGGAGCATTGATCACTCGATCGGCGAGAGTCCCGCCTTTTGTCTCGTTTAGCACGTTGTCGCGACTTAGGGCTCAGAGGTGGCACGGAACTTATCGGTTGAGCAATTTCAGGAGGTGTCGGTTTGGTGGACACTTGTCTGGCTTTAATCCTCAAGGCATCGTCTTCCACTTTGCAATACTCTTCGACTTTCTTCATCAATGCCCAGACTGTTTTGGGGGGTCTTCTGGTCAGGGAGTTGCGAAGAGCACTGTCAGGATGTAGTCCCATTTTGAAGGCGGTGACGGCCATGGAGTCGTTGTAAGCGTCGTCAACGAGATTGAAGCACTCCCAATTCCGCACCGAATATGCTCTCAGCGTTTCTCCTGGTTGGATTTGCATAGCCCAGAGAGAGTCGGCCTGTTTCGGCTGTACCTCGTTGGTGATGAACCTGGCCCTGAATGATTTTTGTAATTGATGGAAACTTCTGATCGAAGCCGGCTCCAGCTTGTAATACCATCTGACAGCTAATGGCCCCAAGCTGCTGGGGAATATTCGGCACATGAGGGCTTTATTGTCTGCATGCAACGTCATAGCCTGCTTGTAGTGACGTATATGATCAGTGGGGTCTGATTTTCCATCGTAGAGAGTAAATGATGGAGCTTTGAACTTCTTGGGTAGGGCCGCCCTCGCAATTCGTCGGATAAAAGGATCGTGCCGGTCCTCTTCTTCTGAACTGTTTCTTCTGCGCTTGTTCCTTGTGTGTGGACTTTTTTCAGAGGAGCTGGAAGTGTCTGAGGGTCCCTTGTTATGCTCCGTGGATAATGAGTTGGAGTCGCTGTCAGTTTCCCTTGGTCGGGCTCGAGGTCGTTGTCTACCTGCCCTCAGGGGTTGTTCGGGGTCTTGGCGCGCGACTTCTTTGGATTTTGCTACTTCCAGGGCCAAATCTTGACGGAGGCGTTCGTTTTCTGCAATCATATTTTCTAGGCTTTGTTCATTATGTTTAGCTTGTTCTATGATGGCTTGCATCGTCTCCTGTGCTGAAGTCCTTGGCGAATCAAAATTCAAGGCGCGTCTCGCAGCGATGTTTTCCTTCCCGAGCATATTTGTCGGAGTGATATCGTCTCTCTGTGTAGTCTCGTCGGTGGCTATCGGAGGATCTTGCGTCACGCCTTCCATGGATGTACTTGAGTATTCCCACAGACGGCACCAATTGTGGGAAGTGGTTCTAGAAATACTCTTCAGATCTTGGGAGACGCTCTTAATCCTCAACTAGTCACCTGCAAAGACAAACACTCCGGTTAGGGGTGCCGGGGTTAGCACTCCGACGGGCAAGTCAGTTCTTATACTCAAGAAAGCTTGTTTACTAAGTTTAGTGAAGTGATTCTTACATACCATTCCAAGAACGCTGCTTGTTTATTTATATCTGTTCCTTCTGAGGCCTCGGGGCCTAGGCCTACTTTTCAATCATTACCCGTTCTTCTATTTGGCCTCAAAGATCCTTTCTTAATCGGCTTACGTATTGTATTCGGCTCATCCTAGTCTTGCAGGATGCATCCGGTTAATGTCTGTAGGATACAGCCGATTAATGTCAATCTACTAAAATATGCCCCTTCCGATTTAGCCATTTATTCGGCTCCCACAATACGAATGTGGTGATAATAGCACTAATATGTTATATATGACGTTGTATCAAAATTGTTTCAATATGATGTCACGCTTATATCATTTTGCCTTGTAGTAATGGCCAACGAAGGAAATGAAAACAGATCATTAGTCAGCGGTACCATCCCAATGGAACAGATCATGGAAATGGCAGTCACCAACTTTTTACAGGCCTTGCAAAGCAGCATAACCAATGGGACATTAGAAAGACGAGAAGAATCGACTACGATCAAACAATTTCAAGATCTGAAACCCACCACGTTTATCGGCAGTCCAAACCCACTAGTAGCAGAGGCTTGGGTTAGGCACATGGAGAAATTCTTCCGCACACTACCTTGCACAGAAAGACAGAAGGTGACTTTTGCCACCTCTACCTTCAAAAACGATGCACAGGAATGGTGGCTCCTTACCCTGGAAAAGGAAGATATTGTAACTTGGGCGAGATTTTTAGAAGTATTCTATGAAAAGTACTTTCTAGATTCACTATGGGAACAAAAAGCGTCAGAATTCATACATCTAAAGCAAGGAACCATGACAATGGCCGCATATGAAAGTAAGTTCACACAGCTAGCCCGGTTCGCGACATATGTCATTCCCACCGAAGCTCGAAAAGCCAGGAAATTTGAAGTAGGGTTGGATCCTGAAATTAAGGATAGGCTGGAGGTTCTAAAACTACCAACTTATGCGGCAGTGGTAGATCGAGCATACATTGCGGAAAAAAGAATTAAAGCCTTGCAATCTGGGGAGCCAAGTCAGAGGAAGCAATTTTAGGAAAAAGATAATAGCAGGCTCGATGTCGCACCTCCCAAGAGAATAAATACGAGCACAACCAGTTCAACCAGTCCAAGCAATCAAAGCCTTGCAAACCTTAAAGGAGGCCCCACTCCAACTTGCTCTACCTGTGGACGGATTCGTTGGGGACCATGCCGTCAAGATACAAGAACATGCTTTAGATGTGGCCAAGTTGGCTATTGGCTGAGGAATTATCCAACGCTCGTCCGCCCCTTTAAACCAATCCGAATACCCGCAGTACCTGAAGGAGCGAGAAATGACCAAAAACGCCAAGGAAGAGCTTTTGCCCTGGTGCCTGGAAATCCAAAAGTTACTGAAAATGTTGTGTCAGGTACACTCTCTGTTTATGGTCACTTAGCCCATGTTCTCTTTAACTCTGGTTCAACTTATTCTTTTGTTACACCATACTTTGCTACCAAGTTGACATCAACACCCGAACCCTTAGGATACATACTATCTGTGTCTTTTCCCTCTGAAAATTCCGCCCTTAGTACTGATGTATACAAATCTTGTACTATATCCTTAAAAGGTGAAACCTTACACGTAGACTTGATACCCCTTGGCATTAGTACCTTTGATGTAATCTTAGGAATGGATTAGTTAGCTGCTAATCATGCCTCTATCGATTGTAAAGCCAAAAAGGTATTCCTCAGGTCACCAAACCAACTCAAGCTTGTCTTCGAAGGAACTGGAGCCTCTCCCCCTTTCTGTATTATATCCTTCATAACAGCCCAACGACTGCTTAGAAAGGGTTGTTGTGGTTGTATCTGTTATGTGATTGATACTCAACAAGAGACCCCCACACTTGATGCGATCCCCGTAGTTCAAGAATTTCCGGATGTGTTTCCTGAAGACCTGCCTGGCACCTTAGTTGATCGGGAAATCGAGTTCACCATTGAAACCCAACTTGGTACACAACCAATTTCAAAGACCCCTTACCGCATGTCCATAGCAGAATTGAAAGAACTAAAAACTCAACTCCAAGAACTACTGAATAAAGGCTTCATCCGACCAAGTACCTCACCATGAGGAGCTCCGGTACTATTCGTAAAGAAAAAAGATGGTACAATGAGGTTATGTATCGACTATCGAGAGCTAAATAAAGTCACCATAAAAAATCGGTACCCCCTACCACGAATTGACGACTTGTTTGATCAACTGTAAGGCGCCCAAGTGTTCTCAAAAATTGATTTGCGTTCTGGTTACAATCAACTAAAAGTCAAGACGGAAAGCATCGAAAAGACTGCCTTCAGAACCTGTTATGGGCACTATGAGTTCCTCGTCATGCCATTTGGCGTCACCAATGCTCCAACGGCCTTTATGGACCTCATGAATCGAGTGTTCAAACCCTATCTTGACGAGTTCGTCATTGTCTTCATTAATGAAATTCTCATATACTCCAAATCGCCAGAAGATCATGAACACCACTTGCAAAAAGTTCTGCAGACATTACATGATCACAAACTTTATGCCAAGTTGAAGAAATGCGCATTCTGAATCACTAGTGTACACTTCCTCAGTCACGTCATTAACAAAGATGGCATTTCAGTTGATCCTCAAAAAGTTGCAGCAATCGTGGATTGGCCACGACCTACTAACGTATCCGAGATTCGAATTTTTTTGGGCCTAGCCAGCTACTACCTGCGCTTTGTGCAAGAATTCTCGAAGATAGCTTCACCCTTGACCTAGCTAACTCAAAAGAACACACCCTTTGAATGGACGGACAAGTAGGAACGTTGCTTCCAAGAATTGAAGGACAGACTCGTGACAGCTCCAATACTAGCCCTCCCCGCGAAAGCAGAAGGGTTTATAATTTACAACGATGCCTCATACAATGGTTTGGGATGTGTTCTTATGCAAAACGGGAAGGTCATTGCTTACGCCTCTCGCCAACTAAAGACTCACGAAAGGAACTATCCAATTCATGATCTAGAATTGGCTGCGGTGATCTTCGCCCTCAAAATCTGGCGTCATTATCTCTACGGTACAACCTGTGAAATTTATACTGACCACAAGAGTCTAAAATATCTATTCACACAGCAGGAACTGAATATGAGGCAACGGCGATGGTTGGAATTTATGAAAGACTACGATATAGAAATCCATCACCATCCGGGCAAGGCTAACGTGGTAGCAGACGCACTATGCCGAAAGTTAACAAGAAGCTTGGCATGCACTCTCGTTTCTCGCAAGGTCAATGGGTTGCTCGCCAATGTAACCGTGGAGCCTGCATTGATTGGAGAAATTAAAGCACGCCAATGGGAAGATAAACTCTTGAAGAAAAGGTACGAGAAACAAGGAAGCACGCCTGATCCTGATTTCATTATAAGCAATGGGATACTGAAATTCCAGAATCGAATTTACATACCCGATATCCCGGAACTCAAGAAGAAGATACTGGAGGAAGCTCATAACTTGAGATTTGCAGTCCACCCTGGCAACACAAAGATGTATCATGATCTGAAGGAACATTACTGGTGGACCGGAATGACAAGAGATATAGCAAACCATGTTTCTAAATGTCTACATTGTCAGCGTGTTAAAGCAGAACATCATAGACCAGCAGGGCTACAACAACCACTCCGTATTCCTGAATGGAAATGGGAACACATTACTATGGACTTCGTGGTCGGGCTACCACAGTCTTTTTCAAAGAATGATGCAATATGGGCTATAGTAGACCGATTAACAAAGTCAGCACACTTTCTACCAATCAAAATCATGTACCCTCTGAATAAGTTTGCCACTTTATATATCACGGAGATTATTCGGTTGCATGGCATCCCAGTATCAATCGTGTCTGACCGAGATCCTCGTTTCGTGTCTCATTTCTGGAATAGATTACAAGAAGCTTTGGGAACTACACTGAAGTTCAGCACGGCCTACCATCCACAAACCGATGGGCAATCCGAAAGAACAATCCAGACGTTGGAAGACATGTTACGTGTATGCGTGTTGGACCTCAAAGGTAACTGGGATGAGCACCTACCTTTAGTGGAATTCGCCTATAACAACAGCTATCAGGCAAGCATTGGAATGGCACCGTACGAAGCTCTGTATGGAAGGAGATGTCGATCACCTCTGTACTGGATGGAGGTCGGGGACAGGAAATTGTTAGGCCCCGAAATCGTGCAAGTCACCAGTGAGAAAATCCAACTCATCCAACAGCGGATTCGCACTGCTCAAAGCCGCCAGAAAAGTTATGCAGATACTTGGAGACGAGACTTGGAATTTCAAGTAGGGGATCATATGTTTCTCAAAATCTCCCCAACAAGAGGAGTAATCCGATTCAGAAAACGCGGGAAACTAAACCCACGTTACATCGGGCCATTCGAGATACTGGAAAGAATTGGTCCTATAACCTATCGCCTTGCACTACCTCCTGAGCTATCTAATATCCACAACGTGTTTCACGTTTCAATGCTCCGACGGTATCTCCGAGATCCAGAACATGTCATCAATTATGAAAACTTGGAAGTTTGAGAAGATCTCACCTACGAAGAACAACCAGTGCAGATTCTCGATCATCGTAATCAAGTTCTCCGAAACAAGACCATACCGCTGGTAAAGGTCTTATGGCGAAATCATCGCATCGAAGAAGCTACGTAGGAAACCGAAGCACAAATGCGAGCCAAATACCCGCACCTCTTCGAAAGTTAAGGTACGTCAAGTTTGAGGACAAACTTCTGATTAGAATGGGAGAAATGTAACACCCCGAACGTATAATCAAGTCCACATAAATATTTATATTTATATATAATTATGGTTGCATGTGATGATAGATTATTAAATAAATAAATATATAAATCTAAATTAGCGTTGGGTTATCAAATATGGGATTAATTAGAGATTATTATTTTAGACTAAATTAACACAAATATAAAATTTATAATACAAATTAAAGTTAAAGATAGTAAATAAATAGAGGGAATAAATAATAATATTGATAACAATAATAATAATAATAATAATAATAATAATAATAATAATAGGTGTGGTACTAAATTAAATAATTAATTTCCTGTTAGTATAGGATAAAGTGTAATTTAGGAAAGAGTTAAATTATTTATATAATTATAACATCGGGTCAAAATATGATTATTCTAAAATTAAGATAAATACAAATCTAAGTTGATAACAACAAATCAGGTGAATTAAGAAGCAGATCCGCGGGAGATACGGATTGGCCACGTATTGGCTTGATTAGTGGCGCCACTTTCCTATAAATAAGGAAGAAGAGATCAGTCTGTAGGAAAAAGGAAAGAAGAAAGGAAAGGAAGAAAAAGAAAACGTAAGAGGTGCGCTTAAGTACTAAACTTATAGCAGGGAGGTTGTGTTAGTGGAGTAAGGCTAAAGGTCACTATTAAGGTGAGTTATATTATACCTTGAATCACCAAAATGTATTTTATTTATGTTTTGATTTACCAAAATCTGTTTTATACAAGTTATGTTTTATTAGTATATTAATAAAAGTTATGTTTTATAAAAGTTTCAGCTACGTGATTTTATTTCTAACCCTATTTGCTTAAAAGTAAAACCCATGGATATATTTATTTTACTTTTAAAGAATATTTGGCTATGATCTTATATGAAAATATGTTTTGTGAGTACCACCACGGGAGTCCCATGCCTTGGGGGACTTAAATAACTATTGGCTAGTGTTTGACCACTTTGTGGTCCAGTGTTTGTCATGGATCCATTGACCAGTGTAGTGCTTGTCACTTAGTGATGTACCGTGGTTATAGTGATTATTTCAGTTTCTGGCACTTAATTAATTGGTGTATTCAACTCAACTCAATTTATAATGTTTTAGCTTAAATAAATATCTATGGCCATTTTGTGCTCCTCATAGTATAATATTTCTCACTCTGCTATGTGCTTATAGCTGTTACCCTTTCAGGTGACGAGATTTAGCAGGATCAAAATGGAAAATGAATCATGTTATTTTGTTTTCTATCTTTTATTATTAAAACTCTTGTAATACAGTGAAACTCAAGTGACTATGTTTTATTTCCTTTTAAATAAACAGTTGGTACCCAGTTATTTATTTTAACTTATTTAATTCATCCGCTTGCGCTGTGACTACAAAATTATTTGAATTATTTTATTTTTATCTTGTTACAACGCTGAGCCTTTGGGTACCAGGTTTGGGTCGTGACACGGGTTATTCGGGTTATTTGACGTCTTTGTCCAAGCCTGCCCAAATTTAATTCGAGCTTCTGAATTTTCGCCTAAACCCGTACCAAATTTGAAAATATTTTGTCCAAGTCCTAAAAAATTCAAGCTGGACTCGGATTGCTAGGGTTGAGCCCGCCCAAGTTGCACCCCTAATTCACACCCTATATTGTATGTGAGACGCACATTTCATATCCTCAATTATCAAGTGTCCAATACAAGTACTCCAAATATTATAATTCCCTCCCTAGTTTGGGGCCTGCTTTCTCTTTGCAAAAAGACTGAATTAAGGTGCATGTAATGGGCCTTTTGGCTCTTTCATATAATTCTAATGAATGCCCATCCAAATTTTTAACACCAAAATATGTGCAAGTTCCTGTTGGAATTTATGGTTTTATAAATTTATTTTGGGCCAACTTTAAATTCAAATTTGAGTGAGTTCCACACGTCTTTTAAGTCTCTTGTATCATGGTAAGTCACACGGTGAAGACGGTTCGTCAAAACTATTTATGAGTGAATGAGAAGTTGATGTCGTTTTCGGATTCGTAGAATGAATAATTCAAGAAGTAAAATGTGTTTCTTTAGAATGGTTGTTCCACATTGGAAACTTAAGAGAACTTATATGTGTATATAAGTTCTAGGTGGTTCCAAGGAGCATCCCAAGTTTGTAGAGGGGAGGAGTTATAAACAAAGTGAACCTTCGCTCAAACCACCACACGCGTGCGCACTACCGTTTGACCGACTGGCCGAGCCATGCCAGGTGTGAGTTATGAGTCGGGTCGGTCCTAATTTTAATTTTTTGGACAAAATTTATTTTGAACTTTTTCAAAAATTCTTGCAGGAAAATTTTGAATTTTTTACCATTTTGAATTCAAATTTTTTACTCCTAACCAGTGTATCTTTTCCAAAACCAACCCAAATAGTTTTCAACCTGTTTTTGCACCGGACAAATTCAGTTCCTCCAACAGATTAAAACTGCCCAACAGTTATCTGTTTAAACAAATTTGAAACAGCCAATAGTTATCTGTTCAAAACTATTTGTATCTATTTAGTTTGGTTTTGTACTTGCTCGAATCTGTCTAACAGGTTCCAGTTTGCCTATAAAATACTACATCATTTCCAGCAGGTTCTGGATCCTGAAAAAGTATTTTGCTTCTCGTTTTTGCTCTTTTGTATTGTTATTCTTCATATTAGTTTTAGAAAAAATTTCAGAGAGTATAGAACATATGTTCTAGTTCGCCGTACAAATTGTTTGAAGTATTACTATAATTTGTATAGATTATTGTATCTTCGGAGATAGATGTCATTTATCTTTAAGTACCTAAGCGGGGCAAATCTGTTTTAAGGACAAAGTGTCACACACTCGACTTGATCCTTTTGTACTTATTCAGTTCAATAAATAAATTCTGTAAGTAATTTATTTTATTTGTTTGATTTGATTTCAACTTATTTATTTTACACAGAAGATTGTTCCAACAATTTTAAGACAGACTCGAATTATTTTTGTTTATATAGAATTTTTCGTTTGTTTCTCTTTCTTCTTTTTATATAAATTATTTTCTGTAATTTTACAAAATAATATTCTGGTTGAAAAAACAAATAGTAGTAATACACTATTTATTTTATTTGACAACTTGTAGTAATATACTGGTAGTTATTAACAATTCAAAATATTTATTTGTGAAATTGGTCAGAAATTAATTTTGGTTTTCAGAAATAATTTCTGAGTTTTCATTAATTAAAATTCTATTTCAGTATTTTAATTTTTGAAATTTTACAGAAATTTAATTTTTCTATGTGAAATTAATTTGTTTAAATAAATATTTTTATTTTCAAATTAATTGGAAATAAAAGTTACAATTCTTGTTTCTTTTATTTTTACAGAATTAAATTCTATGTTTATGGTTTAAATTTTCTGTGTACTATAAAGTTCTGATTATAATTTTGTTTTATAATTAGAATTCATGGCTACAGAAGCTGGTCAAACTAATGTTCAAACCAGTATTGGTATGGTGGCTACAATTGCGCCAACCCCTCCTCATGTTGTGACTGTGCCAGTGCCAGTGAATTATGGTAAAAAGCTAGAGAAGTTCTTAGAAATTGATTTTCGCAAAGGCAAATGAAGATCAAGCAAGAAGGTTGCTCAAGCCAATATGACCGAAGTGGATAAAATTTTCAATAATATAGATGACCTAAATCTTTCTGCAGTTGTTTCCAAGGCAAACCTTGTCGGAAATCCTAAAGAATGGTAGGTGGACACTGGTGCTACTCGCCACATCTGTGCCAACAAAAAGATGTTCACATCTTATTCTGTAGTGGACAACGGTGAACAATTTTTTATGAGCAACTCCTCGACTTCTAAAGTTAAAGGAGAAGGAAAGATTATTCTGAAAATGACATCTGGAAAGGAACTCACTCTCAACAATGTGTTGCATGTACCGGACATTCGCAAGAATCTAGTCTCCGGATCTCTATTGAGTAAAAATGTGTTTATGCTAGTTTTTGAAAGTGATAAATTCGTACTTACCAAAAACGGGATGTATGTAAGAAAATGTTACATGTCCGATGGCCTTTTCAAAATGAATGTAATGACTATTGTACCCTCTGTTATTAATAAACATACATCTTCTTCTTACTTGCTTGAGTCTTCAAATTTGTGGCATGGTAGATTATGACATGTTAATTATGGATCTTTACGAAGATTAATTAATATGGAATGTTTACCTAAATTTGATATTGATTTAAATCATAATGTAAAATTTGTGTTGAGGCAAAATTATCTAAAACTTCTTTTCATACAATTGAAAAGAGTACGGAATCACTTGAATTAATTCATAGTGACATTTATGATTTTAAATCAATTCAAACTAGAGGTGATAAAAAATATTTTATTACTTTTATAGTTGACTATACTAGATATAGTTATATTTATTTAATTCTAACCAAAGATGAAGTTTGGAAATGTTCATTCAATTTAAGAATGAAGTTGAAGATTAACTTGGTAAGAAAATTAAAAAACTGAGAAGTGATAGAGGTAGTGAATATGAATCACCTTTTGGTAAATTTTGTAAAGAACATGGAATAATTCATCAAACCACCACTCCTTACTCACCTCAACAAAATGGAATTGTTGAAAGGAAAAATAGGACTTTAAAAGAAATGATGAATGTCATATTAATCAGTTATGGATTACCTCAAAACTTGTGGGGGGAAAGCAATACTTTCTGCTAATTATATTCTTAATAAAGTAGCCCGAAAGAAAGTAGATCAAACACCTTATGAAATGTGGTATGGTAAAGTACTATCCTACAAATACTTAAAAGTGTGGAGGTGTTTGGCTAAAGTGGCTATTCCTAGTCTTAAAAAGATTAAGATAAGTCCTAAAACTATTGATTACATATTCATTGGTCATGCCAATAATAGTAGTGCATATCGATTTTTGATTTATAAGTCAGAACATTCTGAAATACATGTAAATACTATTATTGAATCTTGGAATGTATCGTTCTTTGAACATGTATTTCCAAATAAAACTAGACAAGAGACTAGTACTAATAAAAGGTCTTATGATGCTATTACTAGTCATGATAAAAAATAAGATCAAGAACAAGAGCAAGAGATAGATCAAAATGAAGAAGAGGAACCTAGGCGTAGTAAAGTACTAGAACCTCAAAATTTTTTGGTCCAGATTTTCTAACATTTTTGTTAGAAAATGAGTCTTTAACTTTCAAAAAAGCTATGTCCAGTCTTGAAGCTCCTTTTGGAAAAGAGGTTGTAAATAGCGAAGTTGAATCCATCTTGCAAAATCACACTTAGGAATTAGTGGACTTGCCAATAGATTGTAAACCTCTTGGGTACAAGTGGATTTTTAAAAGAAAAATTAAAGCAGATGAATTAATTGACAAATACAAGGCTAGATTTGTAGTCAAAGGTTTTAGACAAAAAAAAGGTCTTGACTACTTTGATACATACTCACCAATTATTAGAATAACATCTATTAGAATGCTAATTGCCACTGCATTTTTATACAATCTAAAATTCATCAAATAGATGTCAAAATCACTTTCTTAAGTGGTGAGTTAAATGAAAAAATTTACATAGAGAAACTTCTGTTTCAGGAAAAGAAAACAAAGTGTGTAAATTGATTAAATCATTATATAGTTTAAAACAAGTTGAATCCATCTTGTAAAATCACACTTGGGAATTAGTGGACTTACCAATAGGTTGTAAACCTCTTGGGTACAAGTGGATTTTCAAAAGAAAAATTAAAGCAAATGAATCAATTGACAAATACAAGGCTAGATTTGTGGTCAAAGGTTTTAGACAAAAAAAAAGGTCTTGACTACTTTGATACATACTCACCAATTATTAGAATAACATCTATTAGAATGCTAATTGCCACTGCATCTTTATACAATTTAAAAATTCATCAAATAGATGTCAAAATCGCTTTCTTAAGTGGTGAGTTAAATGAAAAAATTTACATAGAGCAACCAGAAGGATTTTCATTATATGGTTTAAAACAAGCGCCAAAGCAATGGCAAAAGAAATTTGACAAAGCAATGATGTCAAATGGATTTAAAATTAATGAATGTAACAAATGTGTTTATATTAAAAACACAAACAAATGTTATGTAATAGTATATCTTTATGTAGATGATATGCTCATCATAGGTAATAATAATGACATGATTAAAACTACCAAGAAAATGTTGAATAAACATTTTGACATGGGGATTACTGATGTAATACTTGATATGAAAATTACCAAAATATCAGAAGGATATGCTTTGTCACAATCACATTACATTGAGAAAATACTTGACAAATTCAGCAAATGTGATGATCATCTTGCTAGAACACCTATAGATATTAATTTGTTTCTTTCTAAGAATGTACCGAAAAATATTTCTGAATTAGAGTATGCCCAAATTATTGGAAGCTTAATATAGTTGATAAACCGCACTCGTCCGGATATAGCTTATGCAGTAAGTAAATTAAGTAGATATACGAGTAATCTAGGAGTAGAACATTGGAAAGCAATTATAAGGGTTCTAAAATATCTCAGATTTACTCGTAATATTGGGCTGTATTATACTAGATATCCAACAGTACTTGAAGGATATTATGATGCAAATTGGATATCGGATATTAGAGACTCAAAATCCACCAGTGGGTATGTCTTTACTCTTGGTGGGACGGCTTTAACTTGGAAATCTTGCAAACAGACTTACATTGCTAGGTCTACTATGGAATCAAAATTTATAGATTTATATAAAGTTGGGGAAGAAGCAGAATGGCTTTGCCACTTCCTTGAAGATATTCCCATGTGGCCAAAACTGATGTCTGCTATATACATACAATGTGATAGTCAATCAGTAATAGATAGAGCACAAAGTCATATGTATAACGATAAGTCATGACATATTCGTCGTCGACATAACACCGTGAGACAACTACTCTCTAATGGAATTATTTCCATTGAATATGTGAAATCTAAAGACAACATAGTGGATCCACTAACCGAAGGGTTAGCAAAAGAGTTAGTTGAGAATTCATCGAGAGGAATGGGACTTAAGCCTATTAAATAAGAGTTACTACAACGGCAACCCAACATAGTTGACTGGAGATCCCAAGATCTAGGTTCAAAAGGACAACTGAGTTGTGTATGACTCATAAGAATCACTAAGGAGTAAAATTCCTACCCATTTCTATGATAAAATAATGATGTCTGCAGCGTTTTAGGTTAAATAAATACTTTTAATGATTCTTATATCTAGGAATATCTAGTGGAGTATGGCAGGATACTCTTTATAAGAATCACCTATATGTGTATGAGATTTGTAAAGGGATACAATTCTCTAGAGCACTCATAAAAGACAAGGTTGTTCAGGGCCAAAATGAACACAATAGTGAGAACTAAATTGTGTCTGATAATATACTGTGAGTTCTATTGTCTTGGTTTACATAAATGGCTGAACAGTTCAAGACATCATGTTCACTGATTAGCTAGTAAATCCAATAATGTCTCATAAGGAAATGTTCAAAGCCAAAAACTACCTATTATTTGCAGAATATTTCCATTTTCTATACTCTCTGTAATTAGATCATGTTGTTACATTTTCTCTCCATCAAATTTCATTCATGTGAGGGATTGTTGGAATTTATGGTTTTATAGGCTTATTTTAGACCAACTTTGAGCTCAAATTTGAGTGGGTTCCACACATCTTTTGAGGTAGATCCAAAGAGGTGATGTGTTCCTTGCCTCATGGCAAGTCACACGGTGAAAATGATTCGTTAAAATCATTTATGAGTGAATGGGAAGTTGACATCGTTTTCAAATTCATGGAATGGACAATTCAAGAAGTAAAATGTGAGTTTTTTTGGAATGGTTATCCCACATTGAAAACTTAAGAGAACTTCTATATGTATATAAATTCTAGGTGGCAACCTTTGGGTTAGGCCCCAAGGGGCACTCCAAGTCTGTAGAAGGGAGGAGTTATTGACAAAGTGAATCTTAGCTCAAACCACTACACGCGGGTGTCGTCGTCTGTCAGACTGGCTGAGCTGTGCTGTGCTGGGCGTATGTGTGGGTTGTGGGTCGGGTCAGTCCTAATTTTAATTTTTTGGACAAAATTTATTTTGATTTTTTTCAAAAATTCTTGTAGGAAAATTTTGAATTTTTCACCATTTTGAATTCAATTTTTTTGCTCCCAACTAGTGTGTCTTTTCCAAAACCAGTCCAAACAGTTTTCAACTTGTTTTTGCACCGGACAGCAGCTATCTGTTCAAACAGATTTGAAACTACTAGTAGTTATCTGTTCAAAAATGTTTGCATCTATTCAGTTTGGTTTTGTACCTGTTCGGATATGTCCAATAGGTTCCAGTTTGCCTATAAATACTACATCATTTCCAGTAGGTTCTGGATCCTGAAAAAGTATTCTTGCTTCCCATTTTTGAGCTTTTGCATTGTTATTCTTCATATTAGTTTTAGAGAAAATTTCAAAGAGTATAGAACACAGGTTGTAGTTCGCTGTACAAATTGTTTGGAGTGCTATTACAATTTGTGTAGATCATTGTATCCTAGGAGATAGACGCCATTTATCCGTAAGTACCAAAGCGGAACGAATCTGTCTTAAGAATAAAGTGTCACACACTCGACTTGATCCTTTTGTACTTATTCGATTCGATAAATAAATTCTGTAAGTAATTTATTTTATTTGTTTGATTCGGTTTCAACTTATTTATTTTACACAAAAAATTGTTCTAACAGTTCCACAGTAAATATCAGATACGGATACGCATCCGATACGGCGGGATACGTATCAGATACAACAAAAAAGTATCCTATTTTTTTTTATAAAAAAAAATTTGAATTTTGGATACGTTTGAGATACACAAGGATACTTCAAGGATACGCTTGGGATACTTTCGGGATACGGCGGGATGAAAAAATAATTTTAAAAACTTATAATGGGGTCAAAGTGTAAAATAACAAAAATTATCTAAAATAAAACAGAAAAAAAAAGAAGCAAACAAACCCTAGCCTCTGTCTATCGCAAACAACAACAACAAGGAAGAGAATGAGTTGTCTCTGTCTAGCCTCTGTCGTTGTCATCCTCTCTCGCTCTCACTTGCACTCTCATTCTCTCTTGCTCTCACTATCTTGCTCTCTCTCTCGCTCTTACTCTCTCGTTGTTTCTGTCTAGCCTCTATTACTTGATCTCAGTCTTTCTCTCTCACTCGATCTCATGCTCTCTCCCTCTCTCTCTCGCTCGATCTCTCTCTTTCTCACTTTTCTTCTGTTTTCTTTGCTCAATCTCACTCACTGTAATTCTACTCCCTTTGATCTCAATCCCTCTCTTCTTCTTTTTTTCCTCACTATATTAGTACCCACTTTCTATTTCCTCAAAAGACAACATCAAGGAGCCTTGTGAGGTATGTTTTTTGAATTGCTGAAATTTAATTAAATTGTTGAATTTTATATAATCGTTGGAATTACTGAAATATAATTAAATTGCTGGAATTATTGAAATTTAATGTTCTTTTGCTTTAGCTTTTATTTTTATACGTATTACATTACTAAAAATAATATTTTTTTACGAACGTATCTCCGCCGTATCCGTATCTTAGTTTTTCAAATTTTGCCGTATCGTTATATCTGTATCGTATTGTATCGTATCTGTATCCCATATCCGTATCCGTGCTTCCTAGATCCACACCCCCTCAAAATGGAAAGGAGGCTTATCCTAAATTAATATGGCATCAAAACTCAAATCGAAAAATTAACAGAAACTATTCACAATTAGCCGAGAGGAAAGAAAGAGAAAAGGGAGGAAGCACTCCGTTCATATATATTCATAAAGCCAACCCCATGTCCAAAAAGCAAGGGAACATCAAACAAAAAGGCTTAACTTCGAATAATGTAGGCAAAGGCATAGCTTGTCTATGTCTTTACAGTATGAATCAATCAATCTTTTTCATACCTGTATATCAGATTGAATGACCCGCTTAAGTTAGTATTAACAAAATATATGGCAAAACATACTCGGATCTTCTCTTCTCCAGCATTGATATAAATATGTATTTCCAAGTAAACGGGAAGGCATGGCATGGAAACACAAGCAGAATGTCGAGGCCTCCTCGTTACTTCTCTGCTAATTGCTAATACAGTAATACTATGTTCGATATATACACTAGTAGCTGCAATTGCAGCTTTGGTCCATCTTCATAGCTCTATTTTGAGCTGATTTGCGGGCAGACATGCTGTGCCAACATAAAGAGTAGAATCAGTCCCACAGTTCCAAAGAGGGATTCTTCCAACAGAAAATATAAGTCATGCCATAAATTTTCACCCAACAAAAAAAAAAAAATAGTCAAATACTTTAAACAAAGTGGATATCTGGAATCATTTAGTCAAATTTGGGGTTGTTCTATCTTCGTTGATATCCCAACACAGCATGAGTCCAGCTTTTTCTCTTTATACACACAAGAAGCACTTGACTTAAAAAGATATCACAAAAAAATGACTACATCATCATTTGTGACTGAATTTGCTGTAGAAAGAATTTCTCATCCACCCTTGCTATGTATTTCCCTTGTTATATTCTTCATATCTTATCAAAACAGAAAAATAAAATTAAAAAAAAAAGAATAGGAAACTGTGTTAAAATGGAATTCACCTGAATTTGTTGACAACTCATAACTCAATAGTGAGTTCTCTGGAGTAATGAAGGTAGCATTGTCTTCTCTTCCCCAAACTGGCTGATGAAGTCCGTCAAAATGCCACAACTGTTGATACTGTTGTCTGTTCCCATTGACTTGTCCTTCTGACCACATCAGTGGCATAACCGTGCCCGGGAAGTTACCATCCATTGGAGATTCATTCTGCAACATTTAAAGTTAAATGAAATAAATTATGGTCAATAATGAAAATAAACTTGAATGGTGTCTCAACTTGTAAAGTGATGTGGTCTTTAAAACGTGAAGCTTAGCGGCACCATTGAATGGCAAGTACCATAACTCTGACTATTCAGGTCAACATAGACTAGCTTTCAAGGTTCTGAAAAGCGGTTGCGGTCGCCGTAACGGTGGCGGTGACGCGGTTGCGGTTGCGGGGTGTAAAGGCCGTAGTGTAACGGTTGCGGTAACCGGAACCGTGAATTTTTTTATTTTTTGCACAATTTGAAAAAAACTTACCGATACGCATATTTTTTTTCCATGATCATAGGGTTAAAAATAAATATTGATCAATTTTTGTAAATTTTTAAGTATGATCCAATAAATTTCATATTTTTAAATCACTATAAACTGAGTTTTTTACATTTTATTTTAATAATTAATGACTTTATATTATACAAAAAATCAATCACTAACTATTATATATAAGATAAACAATGACAAAAGTAAGAGAATAAATAAGAGCCTAAATATATATATTTTAACCAAGCCAAATAGATAATGACCATACATTATTATTATTATTTTCAAACAATATATAGATAGACACACAAATAAAATGGTTTAGTGATAGCAGTTGAATAGAATAGCATAGGTCTTACAATTTCAACAAATCAATAACATGTTCTTCATCTTCCCTCTTCTTTCTCTATCTCTTGCTCCTCCATTTTCTCTCTTTATCTTCCCTCTTCTCTCTATCCCTCTTTCCTCATTTTTAGCTTTTTTTTGTGTGTTTTTTTGAAAGAAACAGTTTGGAACCGTTACGTAACGGGGTGTATTACGACTATTACATTATTTACACGGCACCATTCGACCGCTGACGATACACCTGTGAATCTCAATCACTGCAAAAGCGGCCGTAACGGGTGGCGGTAACCACCAAAACCGTTACGTAACGGCGTTACGTAACGGTTGCGGCCGCTTTTTAAAACCTTGCTAGCTTTGCAGAAGGATTACCGTCCCCATACAATTACATGGTTGACCATTACACTCTTTTATATGAATATGATTTTTTTACAAATACACTAAAGTACTTGAGAAGCGCATTGTCACTCTGGTAACCTAAGAAGCATGGACACATGACACAACACAGACATAATGACACGGAAATTTTCAAAAAATGTAGAATACAACATGTGGGGGAAAATGCACAAATTATATTATTTTATATATTTATTAATTATTATACGTCATATATAAGGATAAGCAATTATTATATCTCATGTATATGACTATTTGATTCAAATATAATAACAAAATGCAATATAGCACAAATTTCTAAAGTACAAAAGAAGGGAATACATGTATATTTACGTTATTCTTCTTTTATTTTTGGATTACAAGTTATTTATTCAAAATTGTAATGTATTATTTCATGTGTGTCTAAACGACAAACACGTGTTCCCCAAGTGTCTAAAGTATGTCTGACCCGTTGAAAATTTTAAACAATAAGTAGGACATGTTTAGACATAACAGGTGTTGAGAAGTGTCCGATGAGTGTTGTTGTTAGTGTCGACACAACATGCCACATTCTTAGAAGGGTCTGTGCTTCTTAGCTAGTATCGTAAGGCACCTTTGGTTTTCCCTGAATGACCAAGCACTCCTCAAGATGCCATGTGGCTTGTAACAGCAAAAATTGCACTTAAGTTGATTGAAGAGGATATTTACCCATCCTTAATCGGGGACCACCAGCCTAAGAGTCCCACCGAAGTAACCCCTATGGTAAATAGCATTAAATTGTGGTGCTGGTACACATTTCAGTCAATCACATTCTAATTAACAGTTGAAGATGTGCAGATGGCGGGTAGCTTAGGTGGTCCAAGTCTGACCCCCCTGCTCTGCCATTATTGATGGTGGAAACTTTCCTTTGAAATCTTGAGTATGCACCTTGCAAAATAGATCTATATGAGAACTCCAAAAACTTGATATTTCCCACCGTACCAACTTACTGAAGGGTAGACAAATTTACTAATTTATGCTGGGTGTTATTTAACAAAAAGTGCTTTGAGAAGTTGATGCCATGGGTGCCTGCTCATATTATGGCACAACCAAATATTATTAATATTAATACATCATTATTCCCAATATGTAATTGAAAAGTAATGAAAATTAGCAGAGTCTAGTACTAGTGCAAGATAAAGAAAGAGGGCTGTGTAGCACTTACTTCTGCAGCCAATAAATTGTCAAGGTTGAAATCAATTCTTGGGTTAACAGCCGCAAGTCTCATTGATAAGAACTGAAATCAAACAAACATCCAATCAGAAAATGATTGAGGCAACAGAGGACAATATGATTGAAGCATCATTGGAGATTGCCAAGTGATCATTGAGTTTTGTTGTATTTTTTGGGTTGTTCCATGATTCATTAGCTTCAAATTTTAAAGAGAAGAACTTTTTTTTCACAGGTAATGACAACAGATCATATTTATCTTATTGTCAACCAAAACACAAAAGTGACAAAAGCAACAAAAAAGTAAAATCTAAATCTATCTGAATTCCCAAAACTAAACATTACTATTTTGCTTTAGGATAACTCTTGGCATCATGGAATGTCTTCAGACATAAATTCAACCCAAGAATAAACCTTTGCTTGCATTGTCAAAAAGAACACTCTAGACTACACATTTCTATATCAGATGCAAAGTGTTGTGTTGTGCTGGGCTAACCTCCACTTGACGTTGTAGGGACTGTACATGGCTAATAATTTCATCCAGCACCATAGCTGTACCTGAAATCTGCAAAGCAATTATTTCTTAGTACAAAGATGGACATAAATAGCACCTGGAAACATTTCAGTCCGTAATTTTTATGTGAATCATCAATGGCATGAACTATTCTCAAATGAACACCTAACCGTGAGGTTTTTTTATTATTATTAATGTTTTTCCGGTTTTCATTTTAATTTTGTTTATCCGTTTTTTCCTTCTGTCTTAAATATTTTCTATTTCTGTTTTTGGTTTTTATTTTGTTATATTGTCTGTTTTTTTTGTAAACTTCAGTATTTTATTTTTTAAATTTTATTATTGTCACTGAATTGTAATTGTTGTTAATTGAAATTGTTATTACAAATAATTAAAATTCTATAATGGTGTATGGTGGCAATTCTAGTGGTAGACAAGGGGAACACAAGTAAAAAATGATTCCACATATCAAAATTTTGTTCAAGAGAGAAAAATGCATATAACAAAATTTTTATTGAGTTGGTATTATTTTTAAATTGATGACCACAGCACTCGATTCTCAATACATACCCTCAATACTCCCGATGCCGACACACCACAACTAATACTGAAATGTGTTTTGATACCACAATAAAGAACCATAGTCCTACCCTAAACCTTCAGCTAGACCCTACCCTACATAAGACATTGTTGTACATGCACAATTGATCACAGAAACCCACCAGAGTACTATTATGTAGGTACCAACCAGAGTTGACAGCTTTCATATAAATAACTTTCAAGTTTCTACCACCACAAATCAAGCTTACTTTCACATCTTCCAAACATTAAGATAGGTGGGCCATGGAGGAAGACAATGGCACAGCCTTAATAATCAATCCACTTGGGTCATTCTTTCAGAAATAATCAAGAAAGAGAACATAAATCAGAAATGGTAAATTACTTTAAAAAATCACCAGTCTCGTTATATTGTCTGCTCTCTATGACGTAAAGTTCATTCGTTGTGGTTGAAAACCATCACACAGCATATGGTTACAAGTTCGGCTTGGGCTGTCAGCAAGTGCTTTGTGAAAGAAGTGTTTTTCTGTCCAACCATTTGTGATTTGTGACTAATCCCTAAATTTAGATGAAATGTTTGTAACATGCACCTCTCAAATGTCTGCATAACAACACATTCAATACACAGCTGAAGAGATCAAGATATCCCCAGTACATGGGACCCATAGACAACCATTTAATTTGAGCATTAGATTAGATGTGTTTCCTAAGGGCTGCAATGCAGCATGCTGCGTGCAGCTGCCAGAACCCAGTACTTTTTTTTTTTGTTTTTTTTTTTGAGCAAGCCAGAAACCAGTACTTGGGTCGTATTTTGGTTTTTTGTTTTTATTTTCTAGAAAATACAAAATGTGGGATGAACTGTTTTCAAAAAAATAAAATAATTAAAGACAACCCCTTTTTAGAAAAAAACAATAAGTTATATTCAAAAATTGTTTCCGACAAAAATGAAAATTATGGGTATTTTTAAACAAAAACATAACCAAAGGTGTCCAAATTTCCATGCCAGCATTTCAAAATTAAATCAATCCAACAAAACTAAATTCGAGTAATTCTTTTGAAGGTTTTCATCAGAACCAACAGGTATGTACCACCAAAATGAGAAGTGCAAAATGTAATTTTTATTTGACCCAAAAAAAAAGGAAAAAAAGAAAAAAAAAAGAAAAAGAAAAGGATAATTCAAATGACAAATATAACCTTAACAGGACTCCTAACAAACCACTGTTGGGGAGACAAAAAGGTTGAAAAAACAGTGGAATTACGAGATTGCCACTTCCTTGACACTTTTCTTGGTGCAAAAGCGAGACAACCTTTTTTGTTAAGAAAAGGTGACAACGACATAACCCTTATATCACTATTAAAAGCCTAATCTAAACATAAAATATCACTATTATACATCAAATCTTGAAAGATTACCATCACATAATCCAAAATTCAACCAAACTAATGATAACTAAACTTAAAACCACATATAAATATTTCCAAAAATGACAGCTAAGCAAGTAGCTAACCTTATTGCATCCCGGGACCAGTTCTTGAAGTAGCTTCATCCGAGCATTAATCTTCTCTCTCCTAGCCTGCAATTAAACCTTGATTATTACATTAATAACGTAATTAAGGATTGATTGAGCAAATTAGAGTATGAGATTTAGTACTCTCTCAGCTAAGCTATGGCTATCTGTAGCTTGGCCGCGCCGAGCTCGGACGTGAACGTAGGGAAGCTTATCACCGTCATCGGAGGCCTCATTTGCGACGCTTTTGCTCTTTTTCATCGACCCTTTACCCTAATTTTTGAAACGGAGCGATGTAATTAGTCTTAGATAAGCATAATTAGAAACCCCAATTGATGAGATTGGTGTTATTATTACCTTCTTCTCTCGCTCCTTTCGCTTTGTTGATTTTGAATTGTTGTTTTGAGCCATTGGATCAGATGAGTTAGGGTTTGAATCCGAATCGACCCGTTCTTGTTTCACTTTGTGCGAATTCCCACTTGAATTGGACGGAATTGAGTTCGTCTCCGGCGAACTCTCGGTAGCGAAGACTGAAAGCCTAGAAGCTCGTTCAAGTAGAGCAGTGTAGGGTTCGATTTGGTGATGATTACACCAAATTTCGCCGGGAAGCATCGCCGGAGAGTGTAGGAGTTCCATGGCTTGGTTCGCCGGAAGCTCGAGAAGAGCAGTAAAGGAACTTCCAGATTCCGGCGGCATTAATATCTCGATTTCATCACCGAATTCAAGGGTTTCAACTCCAATTTCTTCAGATTTCACACCGCAAGTCGCGGATCTAAGCTCAGTACTCGCAATTCGTTCCATCAATCGGCTGAAATTGGCTTCGAATCGAACCAGAAAACCAATACACGCCTCAATCGAACACGTCGAATTCAATTCCAACACTGTTTTTCAGCAAAGTTTGAGACTATCTCGGCTTCAATAAGCTTCGAAAACACAACGACTACGAAAATGACAATTGCGGAGAAATCTTCTATACTGTGCTTCAATGGCGGTCAATCATTATCTCTCTCTCTCTCTCTCTCTCTCTACAAACTTTTTCTACATAAAGAATTGCTTCTGAGCCATTTCAAGTATTAGAGAAAGCAACGTTGCTTCGGTGCTTGTTCTACTCTCTCTTACCGTTTGGTTTTCAGAGAGAGAGAGAGAGACAGAAATGGATACTTTCTTCAAGAGAGGGAATCGTGAAGGGTTTTAGTCCAATTTACGCAGATTAGGAAATGAAAAAAAAAAAAAGAACAAAGAAAAAAAGAAAAGTAAATCACACTACTCCTCAGATTTTAATACATATCACTTTGATATGTGGGAAATTATATTAATTTTTTGTCATTATAATTATTTAGACAGCATAAAAATATTAAATTTATATATTTTTTTATTATTATTTTACTTTACCTTTTCTGTTTTTTTTTTTCTTTGTTTTATTTTTTTTTTTTAAATGTAATTTCTTATATTTTTTTATTAGAAATTGTTACTTTTTATATAAATAGAGGACTTTATGAAATGAGACTATTAACCACAGAGATAGAAATATAATTTCCAAAATATCAATGAGTGAAATATAATTGGACCAAACTGCAAGGGTGTCATTGTAATTTACCCAAAAAAAAGTTAATGAAATGTAAATAAAAAAATAAAAAATATATATAAAATATGAATAAAATATGAGTATATTTTATTTATATTTTACTTATTTTTTCTTTTTTCTTTCCAATTCTTTTCTAAAATTTCTAATCAAACACAGCGTTAAGACTTGAAACTAACTGAATTGTTTAAGGATGTGTTTGGCATAATTTGTTTGAATTGTTATTTGTATTTTATTTTAAAAGCTTCTGTGAACAAGTTTCATTGAGGTTATGTTGGACTATTGATTAAAATAATTAAAAAATTAATATAAAAAAATATTTAAAGGCTCCGTTTGGTTTGTCTTTAGAATCATGATTTCAAAAGCAAAATATTCTAAAGGCAAAATTTTCAAAACATTTTTCAAAATTCATAATCAAACACACAATTTAAAATTATACAAAACTCAGTTTAAAAATTAATTTCAAGACTTATAACTAAACATACAATACAAAACTTAATTCAAAACTCTTTTAATGATATAGTGTTAAAGATAGTTACTGATGAGATTGTTAAATTATTTTTATAAAAAATTTTTAAAAAATAGTTTCTATATTTAAAAAATATCTAAAACAAATCTTTTTTTTTTTTTAAATAGCAGGTTGCAGTTGAAAAAAAAAAAAATTTGTCCGGATCAACTAGCTGAACGTCCGAGAGGATGTCTAAGCAGACGACTGAGTAGACCCAATCCGTTCTTTTCAAAATTCAAAATTTAAAAACACTTTTTAAAACTCATAATCAAATAATTTTTTTGTTTTTAAAATTCAATTCATAATTTCACACTCAAATCACAATTTCAAAAAGATTATCACAGTTCCAAAACAAAACCAAACCAAACGGAGCTGAAATGTCCCGTTCAAATGAATTGTAAATGGCAAGTCAAGTTCGGCACAGATAAAACATTTAGCCATAGCATAGGTTATTTAATTATTTTAGTCATAAAAAAAAATTAAATAGATTAAAAAAGTTAATAAAACAACATGTCATATTTAAATTATAATCATTTTATTTTTTCTATCACAAAATTCAAAAAAATTCATCCAAACAAGATTTTTTAATCTCAGATTAAAATAGACAAAAAATTTAAAATTACACTCACATTCTAAACGAAGACTATATTTTTTGGAATAGTGAAATTGTTAAAAACTCTGTGGTTGAATTGATAGAGCTAATGCAATCCTTCGGTTGTAATATAATTTATTAATTCCTTAATATCTTATCGCATAACAAAATCAACAAAAAATAATAATAATAATAATTCAACTCATTTAAAATTAATTTTTAAAAACAATTCTCGTTTGACAACTTAAAATTTTAGTTAAAAAATTTAAATGTCACTATAAATTATTACATTACTCTTTCTATTTTTTTACATATCTTTTTATAAAAAAATAAAAATATATTAAAGTAATAGGTTGCCAAACCAAATCTGAACCTCAAGTTTTATTACGTTTACCAGTTAAGTCAAATTCAAAATTTTCACGTTTTTGCAGAATTAAACTCAAATTGATATCAGCCTAAATTTAAGTTAGACTAGTAGGCTTGTTTGAGAATGAAAGGCTGGGTTTGGTGTGTAATTCAAACCATCATTCTACATTTGTTATTAATTTTCTGTCAGTTTACAGTTTTTAAATTATAATTCTAAATCAATTTAAAACACATTTTGAAAACATATTTGGTAAATTAGATAGTTTTTGAATTTTTGGTCTGCTTGGTCATTTGTTTGGACATCCGTCTAGATAGTTTTTGAATTTTTAGGTCTACCCAATCATCTTCCGGACGTTCTATTGGTTGACCAATCAGATGACTGGAACAATATATTTTATTTTATTTAGCAATTGGGACTTGTTATCTTGGGGAAAAAAAAAATTATATTTGATTTTAATGTTTTTTAAATATAGAAAATATTTTTTTAGACCAAAATGACAAATTATTTTGACATTTATTTAAAATTAACAAAAAAAAATTGAAATAAAAATTCATTTGTCACAGTAATTTTTAAAAAATAAAATATATTTTTGGAATTTTTTAATGTTTTAAATAAAAAAATTGTTTTTGTCAATAATTATTTTTTTGAATTGAATTTTAAAAAGAGTTTGGTTACGAGTTTCGAATAAATTTTCAATAAAGTTTTAGGTTATGTGTTTGATTATGAGTTATAAGTTTTTGAATTAAGTTTTTTCAAAACTCATAATCAAATAATTTTTCACAAACTCAGCACTCATTTTAAAAATTCAACACTCAATTCAAAACTCATAACCAAGCAAATTTTCTCTTTTCAAATTATAATTAGAAAATTCACAAACTTAAAATACAACTCCACACTCAAATCATAATTCTAAGTACAAACCAAATGCTACCAAAGTTTTTAGTTAAAAAAGTTATCAAATTATTCTCTAATTTTTTTTTACATCTTTGATAAAAATTAAAAATCACTAAATAAACCAATTCCTCCTCTTTCAAATTATCTAACAAGTTCAATTTATGATAGAAAAAGTCTGGACCCAGACTTAAAGTCCCAAAATTTTCTGGGTAGGAAAATTATTTGGTGGAAATTAAATTTGTATAGTATCAATAATAATTTTAAATAATTCTGAACAATTAAATCTGGATTCATAATATTGCTATTTATGATAGGGTCTTCATTAATTATGGGTTGGGCCTGGTGTTCCATTACACTTTTAAGACTTGAGCTAACCCATCCAACAGAAGATTGGCCTCACATCAAAATTAGCCCAATTCATCTTAGGATTTTGACAAAAAATAAATAATAAAAATGACCATATTGAGTGACAAATTTTGCTGTTGAGAGAAGAATTTACAAAAAATAAATATAAAAATAAATAAATTCATAAAAGATGGGTTGGTTAGGAGAGGGAGATGTAATGTAAGTCAAAAATAGATAAAGACTTATTTTAAAATTTTAGGGGTTGTTTGGAATATTTTAAATAAGTGCACCTTTTGACTTTTTAGACTAAAAAGTTGAGGAAAAATGTGTTTTAAAAAATGTGTATTAAAAAATTGTTTGGGTTAACTTTTTGACTTTTTATGAAAAAATGTGTATTAAAAAATTGTATAAATTAGTGTGTAGGGAAAAATTAAGATTGAGAGTTGTGTAGCCGTAATTTTTAACTTTTGATGAATAGTGATAACTTTTTAACTTTTTGAGTAACTTTCTGACTTTTTGACTTTTTGGCCACATGTCAAACTTTATTGTTTGGGAAGTGCTTAAATTAGTATACTTTTTGACTTTTTATGAAAAAAACTAAAATGTAGATTGAGTTTGAAGTGATATGATAGAGAGGTGATGTGACTAAATAATATGATTGTAGCTTAAATAAGATAATGTACTAAAGTAACATGTACTATTTTATCACATGCCAAACAACCACTTAGTTTACTATAACTCCACATTGTTAGACCTATAACAATATTTCTCTTTTATCCATATTGTTGCCTATCTAATGTGACGCACCCACAATAATTAATGTAACGATTTTAGTACAATTCTCATTAATATCCAACCATAGTCAATGTGTCACATTATATAGTAAATAAAATATGATAAATATAGCATTACTCTTCTTTCAAATTTTAATGAACCTAACTTTGCCAAGCATTTAGCAAAATGTTATTTGAATTTACATATAGCACTCATTATATTAATTTAAAAAAATGTGAATCCTTTTATTTTAAATATAATAATAAGTCTTAAAAACATAAATATATGGTTTGTTGTATAAATTAATGTGGGAGGTGAAATTCATATCATGACTTATATCATTTTCATTAAAAAAAATGGGTAAATATTTCATCACTAATATCTATGTGCTCATGACTCAAAAGAGCAGGCAGTCAAAAAAATAAATAACATAAATAAATAAATAAAATTTGGCAGATTAATAATTGCATATGTACTGATGGATAGTGACATAACAATGCGAAAGTTACACTACACCCATTTTTGGACTTTCCCATTGGAAAAAAGGAAATAGAAAGTCTCCTCAACAAAATACCTTCTCTTGTCATCTTTTTACATGTCCAATTGATAACTAGCTGTTTTTTTAGGAGAATAGGTAAAGAAAAAATGCATTGTACAAAGACAGATATCATGTTTGGTAAGAAAAAAACCAATGTAGAAGACTTAAAATTTCAAGTATTAGATATCTAATAAGAAAACGTCTGATAATGTTGTTGGTGGTGATTGTTTCGTTTGGTTTTTTTTTGTTTTGCATTTATTTTTGTGTTTTAATAATGTCTTTATGTATAGAAGTTTCTTCATTTTGTGAAGGTTTTCTTCTCCTTATGTGTAGATTTGTTTTTGTATACTTCTTATTATGTCAAAATAGAGCATTAATGGCAGTTTTTTTAACGGCAGTTTCGTTACCGCCATTTAAAGATACTATTAACGGCGATATAAAAAACCGCAATTATCTATGTTAATAATATCTTTAACTTGGCGATTTAAATTACGCAGATTAACAAAACCGCCGCTAAAGCCTTCTCATTACCGCCGTTAATGACGGCGGTCTTTGTCGGCCGAGCTCCGGTAAGTGGTGACCACGCGCAGCTAGGGTTGAACATGACCATCTACAATAAAGTAAAAGTAATATTTAAATATTTATTTAGGAAATATATTTCATGAAGAGTGGCGGTGGTGGAGTGGTTGGTGTGGGTGGATGAGAGGTTGAGGGTTCAAGATTTGGGGAATGCAAGAAGAAAAAATTATTTTTTGAAAAATTTGAACATATTTACGGTGGTAAAGAACTGCCGTTTTTGGTCTTATATTATCGCCTTTTTTGGTCTACTTTTAACGACGGTAATTTACCTTTTTACGACGGTTGTACTTTTTTCGACACGCATAAGCATGATAACGAAACCATCAGATTATCTTTAACGGCGATAAAAAACCGCCGCTAAAGTCCAATTTTGACGTAATTATGTGGCTTTTTATACTTTTTGAGGATGTATTTATATTCCGATGTACTTTGTTAAAAGACTTATTATTGATAATATATTAAGTCATGTACTTTTCTATCAAATATATATATATATATATTGGTTTAAAAAGGCTCCTGTAAGGCGTGGGCTATTATTACAATATGTTTAAGTTTTGTATTTTGATAATTTTTTAAAAATTAAAATATTGTTGTATGAAATTGAATAGAATAGATCATTATATATATGATAGAATTATGTAGCATGAAATGTATTATTTTTTTATTTGTTATACACCTGATAATGTAGACTTCAATTCTATTACCATATCATTTTTGGTAAATTTATGAGTCTTTAACATGTCTTCCGAATTTATAAAAAAAAATTATGGTATATAACTTTTCTCAAGAGATAAATATAAAACAAATGCTAAGATAATTCTCCCATCCAAAAAAAAAAAAAAACTACTAAGATAATTCACTAAACTAATAGAGAAGTAGAAAAAAATACACAAATGACTAATTTTATTAATATATAAATCATACTCGCATAACAAATGACCAATTTTATTAATAAGTAAATCAACAATTTTTAATGATATGAAAAATATTTTTCAGTTAATCATTTTGTTAATAAATAAATCATTAAGTCAATTAACAACTTTCAATGATATGAGAAATATTTTTCAATAAACAATTTTGATAATTTATTATTGCATAGGAGAATATATATATATATTTTTCTCCGAGTATTGTGTTAAATTAAAATTTATAGCAAACGATAGTTGTAATTTCTAGTATTATAAAATCGATTCATATTTTAAACAAACCTTATGGGTGTATTTATAATTTGTTAAAAAAATAAAATATTTATGTTTGATAATTGACTAAGAATGCTTGCGTAATTACGAAAAAAAATTTATTTCATAATTGATCAAGAATGTTTACGTAATTATGAAAAAACCCGTTGCATAATTGACCAATAATGTTTACGTAATTATAATAAATAAATAAATAAATCACTCAACATATAGGCCACTATTAGTAAATTATTCAAAATAAAATGACAAAATAGGAAAGAAAAGACGAATCTCAAATAGTTAAGTGGTTCTTATATATAGACTAGTTACAAAAGGCCCATGCGAAACGCGAAACACAGGCTATTATTACGGTATATTTAAGTTTTGTATTTTGATAATTTTTAAAAAATAAGAATATTATTTTATGAAATTGAATAGAATAAATCATTATATATGATAGGATTATATAAATTTTATTATAAATAAAATATATATATACATATATATATAATAAGTCTTACAGTTTTAACATAATTATACTTTTAACACTTAATGTTTGTCCATGACCACTCTTGTTATTGTCTGAATTCATATCAATTTCAAATAGTCATTAAACTAATTATTCAATAATTTTTTTTATTTTATATAAGTATCTTTTGGGTTAGTTCATTTTGTTATTCAATACTTATTTGATATGGTGAGTTTCATTAGTAGTGTTCATTTTATTAAAATAAAAGTGGAATAGAATGATCAATTAAAATGTTCATTCTCATATCTGATGAAAAAAGTTTTGAAATTAGATTTTTCACTATTATAAGGTATTGGTCATTCTATAAATAAACTCAAAAAAATTTCTCATTTTGAACTATTAGGCTAATAATAATGAACCAAATCTCACATCCTCGTTTGGCAAGTGGCTTTTTTAGCCAAAAAGTCAATAACTTATATCAAAAAATCAATGATTCTTTTTTCTTTCTACTTTTTGCATATTTTTTCGTAAAAAGCCAAAAAGTCATGCCAAATATACTAATTTTTTTTTACAGTTATGCTACGTAACTCGAAATTCTCGAGCTCGAATTTTGCCCGAAATCAAAACGACGTCGTTTCATCGTTTTGATTTTTTTTTCCCCCCATTAACTGGCAGAAGAAAATCAAAAAAGAAGGAAAAAGAAGAAGAAGAAAGTAGCAGAGAGAGAGAGACCACCCATTCATCAGATCCAAAAAAAAAAAAAAAAATTCAACAAGCCATTCAACAACAACATCTTCATCAACAAGCCATTCATTATCATCAACAACAACATCAGATCCAGGAAAAAAAATAAAAAAATAAAAAATTCAACCATTCATTTTCATCAACAACATTTTCATCAACATCACCACCAGCCAACAGTTTTATTTTTATTTTTTGCCCTTCATTTCAGATCCACAAAAAAAAAAAAATAAATAAATCGTGCTGGGCTGCAACGATCGGAGGCAGCGGAGGCAGCGGCGATCGACGATCAACCCTCTCTCTCCCTACATTCCCTCTTCCCCTCTCTTCTCTTTCTCTCTCTCTCTTTCTTTTCCTTTTGCTCTTCTTCTCTCTTTCTCTCTGCTCTTTCAGACATAAAGAGGGGGAAAAAAAAAAAAAAGAAGAAAGAAACTACCCAAAACGACGTCGTTTTGGGCAGTCGGGGGATTCAGGGTGGAGAAATTCGAGCTACGAAGGATTGTTCTTTTTTTTACATCATATTTTAGCCAAAAAGCCAAAAAGTTACTAAAAAAGCCTGTCCCCAAACGAGGCCTCAATTACTTCACAGGCTATTATTGGGTAGTTTCGGAATATGGCCACGTGGTGCTCCATGGTATTGTGATTGGTGAAAATGAAGTATTATGATTTTATGTTAGGTGATTGAAGAATATGAGCGGACATAGTAAATGATGATTGATAAAGAAGTATGGACACGTGGTACTTTGAGAGTACCTAATAATTTTTCTTATTTCACCAACCAAGTTAAATGACAAAATATGAAATTCAAAATTAAGCTATGGGCAAAATAGACAACCCAAAACAAACCTTCCTAACCAAAACAACCAAAATTTCTTATATAATTTTCAAAAGAGCACCACTCAAATTGTTTCACTGACCAAACTAAAGGGAAAAATAGCAAATTTCAAAACAAACTAAGGCCAAAATAAGAATAAAAAAATAAGCCACAAGCAGGAAAGAGGGGTGCCTCTATTTACACACCATATTTGATCTCAAGACACACCATTAATTGGTTATTTTTTATTACAATAATGATCTTACCTAAAATGACTACAACTAAATACACACTTTAGTTGAATACACATCCAAACGCTAACCCTAACCCCAAATCATTGTTACTGCCGTTGCTTCCATCACCGACTCCGACGTCAAAGTCCAAACCCTAACCTTAACGGCGTCGACCACTGTGAAGCGTCCCGAGCATCCGGGGAAGCGCGAGTCCCCCCCGTTCTGGTTCGATATTGGGTCACTACAGTTCGAAGGACTCAAATGTCACGGTTCTTAATCCTGAACCAAAGAGTCCAAATCTGGCAAATCGTTTTTGAAAACAGATTTTTTGAAAGAAGTGCCAAACATGGACTGCTTTGCCAGATACAGAGTCGCCACCTAAATATTTTAAAATGGGAAATTTAGGAAACCCTGACTCGGTGCCAAAAGGCCACGTGTCCGTCATCACCAAAGTTGCCTCGGCTCGGGAACTTGGGTACGATTGGGGAAGGTCACTTCGTGAGCACCCCCGCTCGCCCGGTCAAAGACCGGCCTCTACTAACCATGATACCTGTTTTTGAAAACATTGTGAGTTCTTATTCCGGTTATTAGCCTAGGTTACTATGTGATGCGCACAGCATACAAGTATAGACTGGGTCGCCTGAATTGGAACAAAATATTTTATGTTTGTTTGTTTGAAAATGGTTTGATGGTGCTACCCGCAAGTAGGCTAAGACGTGGATTTGCCACCCTCGGGTGGGCTTAGAAAAACGTGATTTTGCCACTATCTAGTGGGCTTAAAACAAACATTTGATGAATTGTCCCATTCCAAATAACTCAACCTCCACCCACAGGCATTCAAGGCAGTTATATCATATAAGCACATAGCCTCATGGTAAGCATGCTATTCATGGCAACACTCACACACATGCAAGGATGCTAAAGCATAAAACTCACCGAGTACTCCAAGCCAAAACAGAAAACCGATTAGAAATCATGCATGATCCTAGATACACAGAAATGCCTAATGCAACACATGCAAAGATGTAACTATAGCAGGCTCGGCTATTCCAAACATGGCATGTGGAATGCTACAACTAACACGTATTCAATTTAGAATTGAAATACAAATGCAGTTTGTATGATGTGCCGAGCCCGGCGCGTGCAAAGCAGATGAATGATGCAAACATGCTGTCATACTGTATGCTAATTGAAATATGCCCTATATCTAACCATCGTAAGCGGGTAAATAAAAGGGAGAAAGAAGTGGGGATTGGAAGACATACATCACACTCACACACCCTTATTACAATTATGCCCTCGCGCAGAGGATCCGAATAAATAATAATACAATCCGAATGTCCGAATAAAAGAATAGTACAGTCCGAAATAATACAGTCCGAATAATATATAAATTCCTAATTAATTAACAAATTAACTAAGAAAGTCAGAATCGCATGCAAGCCGAGGACGCTTTGCTTCGCTCCGATGATGAAATGATGCATGCGGATGCCTTTCTTGTGAAATCCACGGCGGTGCCCCGATTAGCCTCTGTTTGCATTTTTCTTGAAATGCGTGCCGAGTTCCGAAAAATTGCTGATTCTTCATTTTGCTGCAACAGAGAGCAGGAAAGGGGCATAGCAATGTATTTCACAAATATATGCATGCCTCGATCCTCGTGCCACCAATTACGCATCTCGATGCATGATGGCCGAGGAGTCGGATTGCACAACTCAATATAGGGTGAATGCAGATGAATGCTACAACAAAACCTAACCCCATTATGGATAATCCAGAGTGTCGGTGACTTGGGAATTGAGACCCGTTCCGTCACTCGGAGTACGGAACGTGCCTCGTTTCCCGTGCCCGTGCTAACTTCTATCCCGAACACGATGCAATATGCATGATATGCATGAAATGCAACTAAGATACAATCCTAATATACACAATGCTATGAAAATGAGATGCCTCGAAATGCGTGCACGCGGGCACGCAAACCGAGAAAATGTATGAATGCAATGCAAATAGACATGAATGCGATCTAATATATAATTTAGCATGCACAATGCTATGAAAACGAGATACCTCAAAATGCGTGCACACGGGCACGCAGACCGAGGAAATGCATGAATGCAATCTAAGATACAACCTAGTATGCACTATGCTGATGAAAACGAGATGCCTCGAAATGCGTGCACGCGTGCACGCAAACCGAGGCAATGATCCTAAGGCATGGAATGGCATACGCACTGCAATTGGACTTATACCAACATAAGAGAGCCTCAGCTGCACTCACATAAGAGGCCGAGAGAAAAGTGAAGTGCCTCGAAATGCGTGCACACGGGCACGCAAACTGAGGCGATGGCATACGGAATACAATGATGCTAAAATGACATAAACAATGCAAAATAGACATACACTAACATGAGAGAGACTCAACCACACTCACATAAGAGGCCGTCGGAGATGAAAATGAAGTGCCTCGAAATCGTGCTGCACCCGCACGCAACCGAGGCAATGGCATACGCAATGCGATGAGACCAAAAATGGCATAAACAATGCAAAAATGGACTTATACTAACATAAGTGAGCCTCACACTCACATAAGAAGCCGTCGGAGATGAAAATGAAGTGCCTCGAAATGCGTGCCCGTGGGCACGCAAACCCGAGGCAATGGCATATGGAATGAAATGGCATCACAAATGTAGATTGGACTTATACTAATGTGAGAGAGCCTCAGCCACACTCACATAAGAGGCCGTCGGAGATGAAAATGAAGTGCCTCGAAATGCGTGCTGTGGCACGCAAACCGGTAATGGCCCTAAGGCATGAAATGACATGCGAATGAGGCGTGGCATATGGCATATGGAAAATGCAAATTTCAGCAGCCAAAATGATGCAAAAACAGCCCCGAATTATAGCAAAATTACACCGATGCAGAAATGCTATGCTAAGTAATTCAAATGACTTGCAGCTATGCCAAACATGCACAATGTGGACATGAAGTGTAAAGACGGATGCTAGGCAGCCCCTAAACTAGCATTTTTTCAGTGCAAAGCAAGGCCAAACAACAATCACAAGTATGGCAAAAATAGCATGCAAAAATGGGGGAAAAGAGGGGAACAATGAAGCAGGTGGTATACGCAATGCTCAAACTGAAAAATACAGTTCTACAACATTGAAGAGTGACCAAAAATGTGAACATTTACAGCTTATGACAACCCCCAAAACAGTATGTAGATATGCTCAACATAGCATGCAAAATATGAGCCAAAAGAGGGCTATAAAAAGAGGTATACCAAGCACTCACCAAACCAGCAAAGACCCTTAACAAAACATGAATAGCAGGCCAAAATATAGATATTTTCAGTACTGATGATGGCCGAAAACAGAGGCTAAATAGGCCTAAAAAGCATGCAAAAATGGGGGCCAAAGAGGGATATAAAGGCAAGCACAACATGGAGACCCCCAACAAGGTTGTTCCCTTCTACAATGTTATATAGGGACACAAAATAAGCTCAATCACAGTTTAATTCATGCTCCAAAACAAATCACATGCAGGTCAAACAAATCATGCGAGTTTACGGTAAATATGAGAGATTATGAAGCAAGTACATGATAGAGAGGCCAAAAAGGGTTGAGCCCTTCTTCAATGTTGAATAGGGGCTCAAAACAGGCCCACTCACAGTTTATATCATTCTCGAAAACAGATCACTCACAAGCTAGATGAAGCATGCAAAAACAAGGGTAAAACATGGATTCAAAGAAAGTGGCATATGGAGCATGAAAACAAGGCTGAGCCCTTCTTCAATGTTGAATAGGGGCTCAAAATAGGCACAATATCAGTTCATGAGATGCTCCAAATCAGATCACACATAGGCCAAATATTCAATGCAAAATAATGACATATAAGAGGATATTGAAGGAAGTGTAAGATAGAGGGCTCAAACAGGGTTGACCCCTTAAACAAACACCAAGAATAGCTCAAAAGAGGACCACTTTCAGTATTGGTCGGAGCTCAAAACAGTGAGCAAGTAGGGTTAAGAAAATGGTGTAAAAGAGAGGGATTGAGACTTACCCTTGAAGACCTTTCTTTCCTTGCTTCTTGACTTGAGAAATGTTGCTTCTAAGCCTCTAAGAACCTCTTCTTGTTGCTGGAAATGGAGTGGTGATGGTAGTGCTTGATGATGATGAACAAATGGCACCAAAACTTGAAGATTTGAGAGAAATGGAGATAGAGGAGTGTATGTATGCTTGAGAGCCAATTTTCCAACCCTTGGGACAAGTTCTTGGCTGCCTCATATGGACAAAAGGAGGGGTGTAAAGGTGGAGGGAAATGCACCTAAGCTTTCCCCTCCAAAATATCCCCCGGATGCAGATCTTTTCTGGGAGAAACAGCTATACAGCTGTGTAGCACAGGTTTCAAGAAGCATGGCCGGCCAGGCACTTTTATTGGAGATGGCCGGCCGGCCACCCCCCCTAGCCGGCCGGCTAGGGGCAAAAATGGAAACTGAGAATTGCTGGCCGAGCTCTATACATTCGTGTCCTCCCATGTCTCCTCTTCAAGGCCTTGTGGTTGGAATTTGGCAACTCTGAACCAGGAGAAACAACAATCCAACCCTAGGAGAGGCTCAAAAATGAAAAGAATAATTACTGGCCGAGCACTATTTTTTAGGGTCCTCCCATATGTGTACAACACAAATATGTGGTTTTAGCTCGAAGAAAATGGCCCTAGGGTGTTCAACATTAGCCCGGAAGTGAGAAAAACGGGCGCCGAGGAGCGCCGGAGGAGCATAACTGGTTGCTGCTGGCCTCCCACCTTCCAGTGATCTTCCTGGTGATAAAACAGAGGTACCTGCCAAAAATGAACAAAAATCGATGCAAAATGAATGCTCGGGGGCCAAAACACGCAGTTCGGGGTCCCGAAAACCGGCCGTTAAGTACCGAAAGTGGTGTTTGGCCACGAAGTGGGTATCTAAGACCCCAGTGTCCCTCGAAAGGGAGTAAATGAGATGCATGCCAAAAACCGGAGGAATCGGAGATGGTTGGGTGGTCCCGAACCGAGGCACACGGCTTGACGGCTCCGAAAATCGGGAACCGGGCTCCGAAATGGGCAAAATGGCCTACGGCCACGAAATGTAGCCCACGGCCACTGAGAGATGGTCTACGGGACCTCTCCCTCCCCTCAGGAAAGAAAACAGAGAAAATCGAGTCTGGTTCGCAAACCGAGACAAGGCACAGAAGAGAGTCCGGAAGTCCGGAGGCAGGGCGTACGGCCGCGACTCTGAGACTTCTGAACGAGCACAAAATGCGACATCACCGAGCGCTCAATTGGTGACGTCTGAGTCTTAAGGTCGGTCAAAAATGGGGTGTCTACAGTTGCCCCTCTTTAACAGAACTCGGAAGTCACAAGTGACGGGAGTGAATGTCAAAGCCCAGAGACGACCCAATTTTGACAAGGCCGAAGATTTAGACAATCATACAAGATAAACAAAGATGTGCCCGCAGGCGTGCCCGCAGGCAAGGGGGGGCAAAATGCAAAGCGACATGCACAGAGCCAAATGATCATGCAAATGCAGCAAGCTGTAATGAGGCAAGTATTCGCAAATAGATGCAACAGTTTTAAGCAAGAATGTAAAGCAACAACTACATTTCATGCAGCTAGGAATGCGGAGAATCATTCAATTCTCGTCGCGTCTCACACGGAGAAGACACGATACCTGCGCGATTCGTCTGGTCGCACCAGCCTCAAATGAACCGTACATACAATATCATGCCTGCAAAAGAGAGGAATTCAACAAGAACAATATGCTAACAACATATATTCAATGTGATTCCTGTGGTTCCGAAAGTTTGACACACGCAGTGTCGGCGAGTGAATGCATAAAGCAGTGTGATACAGGTAAGGTGCGCAAAATAGCACGATAAAATGCATGCACAACGTAAGTAATGTGCACAAAATAGTGTGATGCGCAAAATAGCGCGAGTGAAATGTAATGCACTAACAAGTGCAGGTGGGACGCGCAAGATAGCGTGATAAAATGCATGCACAATGCAATTAATGTGCACAAAATAGTGCGATGCGCAAAATAGCGCGAGTGATTTGAAATGCACAAGATAGTGCGATGTGATATGCAAAGCACAGGACAGTGCGATTGAGGTGCGCAAAATAGCGCGAATGATACAATGCACAAAATAGTGCGATACGCTAAACAAATACGATCGATTTGAAATGCACAAGATAGTGCGATGTGATATGCAAAGCACAGGACAGTGCGATTGAGGTGCGCAAAATAGCGCGAATGATACAATGCACAAAATAGTGCGATACGCTAAACAGCGCGATCGATTTGAAATGCACAAGATAGTGCGATGTGATATGCAAAGCACAGGACAGTGCGATTGAGGTGCGCAAAATAGCGCGAATAATACAATGCACAAAATAGTGCGATACGCTAAACAGCGCGATCGATTTGAAATGCACAAGATAGTGCGATGTGATATGCAAAGCACAGAACAGTGCGATTGAGGTGCGCAAAATAGCGTGAATGGTAAACTGCACAAAATAGTGCGATTGTGGTGCGCAAAATAGCGCGAATGTAAACTGCACAAAATAGTGCGATTGAGGTGCGCAAAATAGCGCGAATGGAAACTGCACAAAATGGTGCGAGTGAGATACAACCACAAGATGCACAAGACAGTGCAAGTGAGATACAAAGTGTAAGTGCACAAGACAGTGCGAGCGAGATAAAATGTACAAGAAAGTGCGATAAAATGCATCTTCTATGCAAGTATGGAGGCATTTTCTATGCAAAAGATACGAGCATTTTCAATGCAAGTATGGAAGCACATTTATGCAATATTGAAAGCAAGCATATTCTATGCAAGAATCATAACGATGCGCGGCACGCATGCAACAACAGTGTATATGAAAGTTCACACTCTATGCAATAGAGGATCATCAAATATGTACTCTGGTACCTCTGACTTGCCTCTTAGAGGACTTTGCAACACACTAAGCTCAAAAGGGGCACACCCTATTCAACTTGACGAGAAATAACCTCTGCATGTGAAACCCTTTGGTGCTGCTTGGACTGCCATTCTGACTTGAAGCAGGCTTACACTTGGGGTCGAGACACACTCATACTCCAGAGAAATGGCGAGGCCTGAGAAGGTGCACCTAGAATGCAGTCTCAGATTTTGCTAAAGTTGAGACATGCTAAGATGCTCCAAATTTTTCCTCTTTTCTTTTGCTTTGCAGTCCGGAACCTAAATAGCTTCAGATAGGTCCTCGTTCTACTGTTCACACTTATCGGGGGTGGACCCTGCGGCTTTTTGAAAGAACCAATTCTGTTTTGTACAAATGTGGAGAACGGCACGGCACGGCACTCGGAGCACAAAACGATTTTTCTTTTGAAAATGAGAAAAGGATTCTCAACCGGGTATTGAGCCTACAACTGACCACAGCCAAACGACTCAACAAGGAAATAAAAGGCACACAACCTAGACACATCGAGTAACACTCGAAACGACTCAAAATAAGAATCGAGATAAAACAAAAGATACGACACTCAGACGTGCACAGGGAGCCTGTTTCACCGGGTAGTGTTTTCCATCCTTTCTCATTTGTGGTTCTCACATCACTCGACCCTTAAACACTGTTTTTCTGAAAAAGCCATTTTCTCACTTTTTCTCTAAACGCACATCTCTCTATTCTTCAATCTCTCATTTTTCAATCCCTCCCCTGGGTGGTTGATGGATAAACAGCAAGTTGAAGGCTTTCGCCCCTGGTATTCTACCAGATTCTTCTTCTTCTGCACGCAGCTAGTGAATTCCTCCCACAGAGGGGTTGTGCTACAACTGGGTGTGTAGCAAATCTGCAGCTAGTATCGGTTGATGATGCTTTGCTGGGGAGTTTGGACGTGATAAGATCTGTCCAGATGATGGAGTGGAATATCTTGCCTCATTCCAGTTCGTGCTTCGCACTTGGCTTGATACCTCGCTGCTTGGAGGATACGAGAGCTTTTCGGCCCTTTTGTTGTCGCCTTCAGTTGTGCCTTTTCTGGCAGGTAGAGTGCCCTTCTTGGCAAGTATTTTGACAAAGGGGAAAAGACAGAACTCCTGACTCAACTGTGTCCCTAGTTCATCATGTTGACCATTTTTTATTTTTTATTTTTATTAAAACAGTTTTGACCAAAATGAGGGTTAGATTACATGCTTGTTCAGTTTTTGATTTGAAATCGTGCAAGTCAGGCTATAAACACTGAAAATTTTCCTTTTTTGGGTCCAAAAAATGGTCCAGTTTTGGAAAAGATGGAATAATTTTCGAGAAAATTAGTCAACCTCAGTAAAAATTCTCAAAAACTATTTTTGCAAACGGCCACTGCTCAACGAGCATAGAACCCACTCTCGAGATGCACAACCTCAGATTCGAAGGAAAACTGCCCTGTGCTTGAAGAGAGCTGCACGGCAACGGAAAGTTGCCCCTTGTTTGAAAAGACCATGGCGCATTGAATGGCAACGGAAAGTTGCCCTTGTTTGATGGCGCCAAGAAGATCGAATGGCAACAGAAGTTGCCTTGTTTGGATAGCAGCGGCGCATTGTAGTCGATCCTCGAGTGACGAACAC
Source organism: Camellia lanceoleosa (assembly GCA_025200525.1). Lineage (NCBI taxonomy): Eukaryota > Viridiplantae > Streptophyta > Magnoliopsida > Ericales > Theaceae > Camellia > Camellia lanceoleosa. The sequence continues at coordinate 171,350,713 of CM045767.1, forward strand.
AACCAAATCCTCGGTCTGAGAGAGGACAAAGATGACGTAACCATCGCATGGACACTATCAAATTTGAATTGTTTTACTGGACTTGAATGAAGTTGCCTCGTATCTAATCATGGGAATCAAGCCTACGTAGTTCGGGGTTAAGGTACACTCGGGTATTTAACTCTCCTTTTTATGCTCTAACTTTTGCCAAGGCGCTGTTGCAGTTTTCGACCTTGAGCTTTGTTTTCTTTCTTTTCTCTTTTCTATTCTTTTCATTCCTTTTTTCTTCTTTTTTTGCATTTTTCTTTTCTTTTTTGCATTTTTTGTATCTTTGCATTTTTTCTTTTTGCATTTTTGTATATATATTTTTCTTGTCTCGCTCTAACTTTTGCTGGGTCGCTTTTCGGGTTTTCGCCCAAATGAGCCTCTCAAAGGGTAAAATGTAACCATCCATGCCAAATGGTTCGAGATTGAAGCCCTCTATATCCGTGAGAGTGGTCATTGTATTGACTTGCAGAAGATCCACCTTTGGCTCTTCGAGCACATCGGATATTTTTGCCCCTAGTTCGAGGGTGCTTCGATTTAACCGAAGCTTCTTCTGATGAGGTTTGATCTTCTTGATCTGACTTTGGTGCCTCTTGTTCGAGGGCTGCTTCAAATCTGGCCACACAGGCCTCACATCGTAGTTGACCGTTGAACTTTCTGAATTCAAGTTCAAGGTTTGGAAGCAAAAAGGGTTGAGTCTCGAGGCTGAGAGCGATCCTAGGCTGCACAATCTCAAGAGCGATTCCACACATGTCTTTGCAGGACCGCGCAAAACATTTTTTGAAAGTTTTTAAGAAAGCGACAAATCGCTCGCACTGAAGACAGTGTAGGACCAATCTGGATCAAAGCCAGGGTTCTTCTCAGTACTCACACTAACAAGCATGATTTCATTCATTAAGGGCTTAGCACGCCTCCCTTTCTCTCAATTTGATCAAGGTTTTGCAAATCCCGAGGAATTCCTCCCTCTTTGTTTTCACCGCAGTGTTCAAAAAGGTTTTGAAAAACTTAGGTCAATACAATGACTTCAAGGCACAAGAGAGCAGGTGGAATGCACTGCCATTTCATTCAAATCCCGGCACAACTAGCACGGGTAAAACAAATGCGAGTATGGAAATCCTTCTTTGTTTCATTCAAAATCTGTTAGCATAAGCGGTTCCTGGCGAAGCAGACTCAAAACAAAACAAAAAGACAAACGTAAAACAAAATGGTGACGCCGAGGTAACACCTGGAATCACCCGACTCTCTAGCAGGGTGACTCGATACAACAAATCGGACCCAAAACAAAAAGAGACTCAAAACAAAAAGACTCAAAACAAAGTAACAAAAGACCCAATACCCAAGTCGAATACAAAATTAACAAGACTTGTACATTGCTCAAAAGCATTGCATGCCATTCACCACAAATGAGTAATCTGAAAGCCATTCGCAGTGGTTCATCCTCGATCACATAACATTATCCCCAAGTTCATCGACCCGGTGTCGATAGACTTTCTTGAGCTCGGCGGAGGATGACCCATTGTCCAATAGATCCTGACTTCATGGCGAAGACGGAGCAATTGTTGGTAGCATGGCGATTCATGATGGTATCGTGATCTTGGGTAGCATCATGCGTGGCCGGAAGAGGGTTCGGAGAGGCCGAGGCTCATGGGGGTTGAGTCGGCCTTGGCCAACAAGGTTTTGGAAACCCTTGCCTAAAGTCATGTGGAGGGCATGGAGGACCCTCGACCTCGGGGTTGGTATACGGGTTTGTGGATTTTCTTTGGGCCGGACGCAAGAGGGATTGGCAGGTGCTGGCCTGGTTTGTTGATCTCTTGTGAGCAGAGGATTAGAGCTAACAAGAATGTTCTTGGTACAACGGCCCTTCTCCCGGCTTGCCCCTTGAGTCAAACTGCCCCCAACTTGAGTGGCGAAAACGCCGTCCACAGTTTTTGCGACAACCGCGAGCACTTGTTCTTTGTTCAGTCCCTCGGATTTCAAAGCCTTAACAGCCAATAGAAGATGTTCATGGGGATCCATGTCCGCCCCTACCTTGTTCTTTCCACTCGCTTCCACTTTGCCAAGGGATTGGCCTTCCTCAAATCTGACCCGTCCCAAGACTGGGAGCCTTTTGACATAAACTCCACGGTAGGCGATGTGGTTGATGATAGAGCCAAAACTCCAAAGGCTAAATCCGCCTTTGTTCTTTGAAGATCTTCAATCATCCTCATCTTTCGGAGTAGTGGGTTCATGGGTTTGAGATGATTGGGGTTCAGTGCACCCATCATGCATAAGTCCATGCTTTTAGGATAAACACCTCGAGCTTGGGTAGATGGGCGGGGTGATGTATATCTTTGGTGGATGGCAGTGTATGGATGAGATTAAGGTAGGTGGGAAATGTTTGGTCATTGGGGTCTGAAGGTGGAGCTATCATCCGGTTATCAATGAGATTTTGGACCTCATGACGAAGGCGGTAGCAACGGTCGGTGCCATGACCACGCTGCTGATGATACATACAGTACTTGGCAGGGTTATGTCTAACTGGGAGTGGGTTGGGAAGAGGTTGAGGATCGAGGGGTCTGAGATGCCCTCTTTCCATCAGGACTTTTAGTGCGCTAGTCAGGCTCATATGGAGAGGGGTGAAAGTTCGCCTCGAGCTCGAAATTTGCCTAGTTGTAGGCTTGGATTGGCAAAAGGGTTGGCTGTGGCGACTGTATTGATTTCAGTGGGTTCGGGAATAGTGCTACCTCCGACATTGGCACTCCTTGAAATCACCCTTCTTGTCGGTTCACTTGTTCTGGGAATGATCCCACTGTTGAACGCATTCTCGACCTGAACCCCCAGTTCATGCAAACTCTTGAAAGTGAATAGTGGAGTGACTATCAATTTCTGCAACATATCATGCTCGAGGTTCCGCACCATCATCTGCACTTGATCCCTCTCAGAAGGGCGGCGATCTGTCATCATCTTGCGCTTTGCTCTCCACCTCGTAACAAATTCACAAAAGGCTCTGTTGGGTTACGGCGGGTTGCTTCAAGCTCTTGGATGGTTATTTCAACTTGGGTATTGTAGGAATCTTGATCGACGAAGGCCTCGGCCAATTCTTCCATTTTGCTTCACTTTGTCCTCCAACTTAGCGTACCAAGTGGGCTGCTACACGGACGTAGTTCTTCCATACAAAGAGTTTCGTGGCTTAGTCGGACCCATCGGCTTTAGGACATCCAAGAAGAGTCGGATATGTACCATTGGATCCCAGACCGTCGAAGCGGTCAATATATGGCATTTTGAAGTCATTCGGGAGCCGTACAACAGACTCGGTGTGCCCATCCTCAATGTCGGGAATGGAGTTAAGGCCCTGTGCCTTTCTGAATTGCTTCTCAAGGTTCGCAATTTTCACTGCGGTCAGATCAAGGTCATTAGCATCAAGGGGATAACGCCTCTCATTAGGCTGCACCAGGGGTCTGAAAACTTGGGCTTGAGCTAACCCTTCTCGAGGATTCGGACACTGCAAATCTTCAATTGGCGGAAGTGGGTCAAAGTTCGGCTGGGGTCCCAAAGCTGAATGTAAGGCAGATGCCCCAGATAGGCGCTGCGTTTCAATACTGGTCTCAGCCTGCATGGCAGTTCCCTGATTCAACGCTGCTATCATGGCTACAAATTCTTCTGAACCCTGGGCCATCACGGGCTGCTGATTCTGAACAAGGGTGATGTGACTCGTGACTGACGGATCAGATGAACCGGTAAGCCCTGACTAGCCTTTCTTTGCCTTACCTCAGTGAAAGAACACTGGTTGCCCTTGAATTGAATTTTTGACCTAACAAAGTCTATCAGCACTAGTCCAATGTACCCAGGGGATATTGGAGCCTTCTGAAGCTATGGTTCCAGAACTACCTAGCAAAAGAGAACATGAGATCTCAAATGATTTCACCAAAACGGATATGAGCATAACAGATGATCGTGCCCTCTCTTGAATCGCCCCAAAATTTTGCCTCAAATCTAATACCCTCGGGTAAATCTAATCGAAATCGGTGCCCACAGCCCGATGCCCAAACTCATAGATCGATATATGCATTCCTCAGAGACGACTCTAACAAGCACATAAGATAAGTGAGAGCCAAAACACCTCTATGTTGGGGTAGGGTTTCCTGTCCTATTTTGTCAAGAGCTAGGGTTTCACTACGCACGCACGGCTTCAAACAACCTATAAACGGGTAAGCAACTTTGTTCTAGTTTGGAATGGTCACTATGGATCCGAATATGCACTAGGTCGAATGGTCAGGGTGCCCGTAAAACCGGGGTGTTCTATATCGGGCAGAGTCAGAATCGACCTTATGGACATGCCTTGACAAGACAAGTCTCCCAAGAACCGCCAGAATAGCAGATGGCAAACACGGTCCTAGGCGCATCAATGCAAATGCAATGTAAAGAGACACACAAGTGTAATCAAAAGCAGATATCATGACTTGAGTCAAGTTCTCTAAGTCCCAAAGAGTCGCCAGAATCAGACGCCCCGAACGCATCCGGGAAGGGAGTGAGTCCTCCTGCTCGTTCGATATTGGGTCACTATAGTTCGAAGGACTCAAATGTCACGGTTCTTAATCCCGAACCAAAGAGTCCAAATGCAAATCGCTTTTGAAAACAGATTTTTGAAAGAAGTGCCAAACATGGATCGCTTTGCGGAATCTGAGTCGCCACCTAAATATTTTAAAATGGGAAATTTAGGAAACCCCGTCTCGGTGCCAAAAAGCCACGTGTCCGCTATCACCAAAGTTGCCTCGGCTCGGGAGCTTGGGTACGATTGGAAGGTCACTGCGGAGCAATTTCGCCGCCGGCCAAAGACCGGCCTCTACTAACCATGATACCTGTTTTTGAAAACATTGTGAGTTCTTATTCCGATTATTAGCCTAGGTTACTATGTGATGCGCACAGCATACAAGTATAGACTGGGTCGCCTGAATTGGAACAAAATATTTTATGTTTGTTTGTTTGAAAATGGTTTGATGGTGCTACCCGCAAGTAGGCTAAGACGTGGATTTGCCAACCTCGGGTGGGCTTAGAAAAACGTGATTTTGCCACTATCTAGTGGGCTTAAAACAAACATTTGATGAATTGTCCCATTCCAAATAACTCAACCTCCACCCACAGGCATTCAAGGCAGTTATATCATATAAGCACATAGCCTCATGGTAAGCATGCTATTCATGGCAACACTCACATACATGCAAGGATGCTAAAGCATAAAACTCACCGAGTACTCCAAGCCAAAACAGAAAACCGATTAGAAATCATGCATGATCCTAGATACACAGAAATGCCTAATGCAACACATGCAAAGATGCAACTATAGCAGGCTCGGCTATTCCAAACATGGCATGTGGAATGCTACAACTAACACGTATTCAATTTAGAATTGAAATACAAATGCAGTTTGTATGATGCGCCGAGCCCGGTGCGTGCAAAGCAGATGAATGATGCAAACATGCTGTCATACTGTATGCTAATTGAAATATGCCCTATATCTAACCATCGTAAGCGGGTAAATAAAAGGGAGAAAGAAGTGGGGATTGGAAGACATACATCACACTCACACACCCTTATTACAATTATGCCCTCGCGCAGAGGATTCGAATAAATAATAATACAGTCCGAATGTTCGAATAAAACAATAGTACAGTCCGAAATAATACAGTCCGAATAATATACAAATTCCTAATTAATTAACAAATTAACTAAGAAAGTCAGAATCGCATGCAAGCCGTGGATCGCTTTGCTTCGCCCGATGATGAAATGATGCATGCGGATGCCTTTTGCGCTGAAATCCTGGCGGTGCCCGATTAGCCTCTGCTTGCATTTTTCTTGAAATGCGTGCGAGTTCAAAAATTGCCGATTCTTCATTTTGCGAACAGAGAGCGTGAAAGGGGCATAGCAATGTATTTCACAAATATATGCATGCCTCGATCCTCGTTACCAATCACGATCTCGATGCATGATGGCCGAGGAGTCGGATTGCACAACTCAATATAGGGTGAATGCAGATGAATGCTACAACAAAACCTAACTCCATCATGGATAATCCAGAGTGTCGGTGACTTGGGAATTGAGACTCGTTCGAGTACCGAACGGGCGTGCTTCCGTTTCCGTGCGCTAACTTCTATACCGAAGACGATGCAATATGCATGATATGCATGAAATGCAACTAAGATACAATCCTAATATACACAATGCTATGAAAATGAGATGCCTCGAAATGCGTGCACGCGGGCACGCAAACCGAGAAAATGTATGAATACAATGCAAATAGGCATGAATGCGATCTAATATATAATTTAGCATGCACAATGCTATGAAAACGAGATACCTCAAAATACGTGCACACGGGCACGCAAACCGAGGAAATGCATGAATGCAATCTAAGATACAACCTAGTATGCACTATGCTGATGAAAACGAGATGCCTCGAAATGCGTGCACGCGGGCACGCAAACCGAGGCAATGATCCTAAGGCATGGAATGGCATACGCACTGCAATTGGTCTTACACCAACATGAGAGAGCCTCAGCTGCACTCACATAAGAGGCCGAGAGAAAAGTGAAGTGCCTCGAAATGCGTGCACACGGGCACGCAAACTGAGGCGATGGCATACGGAATACAATGATGCTAAAATGACATAAACAATGCAAAATGGACTTACACTAACATGAGAGAGACTCAACCACACTCACATAAGAGGCCGTCGGAGATGAAAATGAAGTTCCTCGAAATGCGTGCACACGGGCACGCAAACCGAGGCAATGGCATACGCAATGCGATGAGACCAAAAATGGCATAAACAATGCAAAAATGGACTTATACTAACATGAGTGAGCCTCAGCCACACTCACATAAGAAGCCGTCGGAGATGAAAATGAAGTGCCTCGAAATGCGTGCCCGTGGGCACGCAAACCGAGGCAATGGCATATGGAATGAAATGGCATCACAAATGTAGATTGGACTTATACTAATGTGAGAGAGCCTCAGCCACACTCACATAAGAGGCCGTCGGAGATGAAAATGAAGTGCCTCGAAATGCGTGCCCGTGGGCACGCAAACCGAGGCAATGGCCCTAAGGCATGAAATGACATGCGAATGAGACGTGGCATATGGCATATGGAAAATGCAAATTTCAGCAGCCAAAATGATGCAAAAACAGCCCCCGAATTATAGCAAAATTACACCCGATGCCCGAAATGCTATGCTAAGTGCAAAATGACTTGACTATGCCAAACATGCACAATGTGGACATGAAGTGTAAAGACGGATGCTAGGAAGCCCCTAAACTAGCATTTTTTCAGTGCAAAGCAAGGCCAAACAACAATCACAAGTATGGACAAAATAGCATGCAAAAATGGGGGAAAAGAGGGGAACAATGAAGCAGGTGGTATACGCAATGCTCAAACTGAAAAATACAGTTCTACAACATTGAAGAGTGACCAAAAATGTGAACATTTACAGCTTATGACAACCCCCAAAACAGTATGTAGATATGCTCAACATAGCATGCAAAATATGAGCCAAAAGAGGGCTATAAAAAGAAGTATACCAAGCACTCACCAAACCAGCAAAGACCCTTAACAAAACATGAATAGAAGGCCAAAATATGGATATTTTCAGTACTGATGATGGCCGAAAACAGAGGCTAAATAGGCCTAAAAAGCATGCAAAAATGGGGGCCAAAGAGGGATATAAAGGCAAGCACAACATGGAGACCCCCAACAAGGTTGTTCCCTTCTACAATGTTATATAGGGACACAAAATAAGCTCAATCACAGTTTAATTCATGCTCCAAAACAAATCACATGCAGGTCAAACAAATCATGCGAGTTTACGGTAAATATGAGAGATTATGAAGCAAGTACATGATAGAGAGGCCAAAAAGGGTTGAGCCCTTCTTCAATGTTGAATAGGGGCTCAAAACAGGCCCACTCACAGTTTATATCATTCTCGAAAACAGATCACTCACAAGCTAGATGAAGCATGCAAAAACAAGGGTAAAACATGGATTCAAAGAAAGTGGCATATGGAGCATGAAAACAAGGTTGAGCCCTTCTTCAATGTTGAAGAGGGGCTCAAAATAGGCACAATATCAGTTCATGAGATGCTCCAAATCAGATCACACATAGGCCAAATATTCAATGCAAAATAATGGCATATAAGAGGATATTGAAGGAAGTGTAAGATAGAGGGCTCAAACAGGGTTGACCCCTTAAACAAACACCAAGAATAGCTCAAAAGAGGACCACTTTCAGTATTGGTCGGAGCTCAAAACAGTGAGCAAGTAGGGTTAAGAAAATGGTGTAAAAGAGAGGGATTGAGACTTACCCTTGAAGACCTTTCTTTCCTTGCTTCTTGACTTGAGAAATGTTGCTTCTAAGCCTCTAAGAACCTCTTCTTGTTGCTGGAAATGGAGTGGTGATGGTAGTGCTTGATGATGATGAACAAATGGCACCAAAACTTGAAGATTTGAGAGAAATGGAGATAGAGGAGTGTATGTATGCTTGAGAGCCAATTTTCCAACCCTTGGGACAAGTTCTTGGCTGCCTCATATGGACAAAAGGAGGGGTGTAAAGGTGGAGGGAAATGCACCTAAGCTTTTCCCTCCAAAATATCCCCCGGATGCAGATCTTTTCTGGGGGAAACAACTATACAACTGTGTAGCACAGGTTTCAAGAAGCATGGCCGGCCAGGCACTTTTATTGGAGGTGGCCGGCCGGCCACCCCCCCTAGCCGGCCGGCTAGGGGCAAAAATGGAAATTGATAATTGCTGGCCGAGCTCTATACATTGGTGTCCTCCCATGTCTCCTCTTCAAGGCCTTGTGGTTGGAATTTGGCAACTCTGAACCAAGAGAAACAACAATCCAACCCTAGGAGAGGCTCAAAAATGAAAAGAATAATTACTGGCCGAGCACTATTTTTTAGGGTCCTCCCATATGTGCACAACACAAATATGTGGTTTTAGCTCGAAAAAAATGGCCCTAGGGTGTTCAACATTAGCCCGGAAGTGAGAAAAACGGGCGCCGGGGAGCGTCGGAGGAGCATAACTGGTTGCTGCTGGCCTCCCACCCTCCAGTGATCTTCCTGGTGATAAAACAGAGGCACCTGCCAAAAATGAACAAAAATCGATGCAAAACGAATGCTCGGGGGCCAAAACACGATTCGGGGTCCAAAACCGTTAAACCGAAAGTGGTGTTTGGCCGAAGTGGGGTATCTAAGACCAGTGTGTCCCTCGAAGGGAGTAAATGAGATGCATGCCAAAACCGGAGGAATCGGAGATGGTTAGGTGGTCCCAACCGAGGCAAACCGGAACCTAACGGCTCCGAAAAATGGGCAAAATGGCCTACGGCCACGAAATGTAGCCCACGGCCACTGAGAGATGGTCTACGGACCTCTCCCTCCCCTCAGGAAAGAAAACAGAGAAAATCGAGTCCGTTCTAAGCAAACCGAGAGTTCGGGAGTTCGAGGCGGCGGGCGTCTGGCGCGACTATGAGACTTCTGAACGAGCACAAAATGCGACATCACCGAGCGCTCAATCGGTGACGTCTGAGTCTTAAGGTCGGTCAAAAATGGGGTGTCTACACCACCATTCTCTTCCGCCGCCACTCTCTTCCCAACCCCTTTCTCCTTCTCCCTGTTACTTCTTCCTCTACAGCTTCCTTCCCTTTGCGTCACAGCCTTTTCGTCATCGGCTCATCCTTTTGTTGCTGCCCCTCTCCTTTTGTTGCAAAACCCTCTCTAGCTCCTTTCCCCTCGTCTCAAAACCGTAGCGTCCATTACCGCCATCGCCACCTCTCAATCACGATTTCTCTCTCTCTCTCTTTCTCTCGCGATCTGTCTTTGTCTTTCTCTACGGTGGATGAAGGATTGCAATGGAGACAAAGATGGATCGCGATGGCAGATCTGGATGATGGGGTTGATTGCGACGGCGACGTTAGAGGTGAGGCTGTTAGCAGTAGTGAAGAGAAAGTAGGGTTGTTCGCAGTGGTGGAAGTCATCGGTGGTTGGAGAAGAAAGTTGTAATGGTGGTCGGAGGTTGGCGGTGGTGAGAGAGAAGGGAGGTGAAATGATTGGCGTTGATGGTGGTTGCTGGTGATGGCTGTTGCTACCGATAACAATTAGTTTTTTTTTTTGTATTTTTTTTTTTTTTGGAATTTGAGGTGTGTACTAAGTGGTGTGGGACTAAGGGCAAAAATGGAATGTTGTGGTGTGTGTTGAGAAAAATTATATTTTTTCAAATTATTAAAGATATGAACTGAGTAGTGGTGTGCCTTAAGACCAAATGTGGTATGTAAATAGAGGCACCTAGGAAAGAGATTCCTAATTGACCAAGAATGTGGAAAATTCTATTTCTACACACCTAATTACCTCAATGCATACACTTAATGAAATATTATTTTAATGGCAATTATATCCTAAATTAAAATGACCATAATAGACATCCACTAGCACCTATAATATTATATGAAAATATTCTCTGTACACATCTTTTAAAAATAAAAAAATCACAGCGTACAACTTTTGTGTAAAAAAACTAAACTGTAATTTTTCTATTGTTGTCACTTTACTTACTACACACTCTATATTCCTCTATTGCTTGCAAATCAATACTCTCATAACAACTCTCTTATTGTTTTAATTTTTAGATTTATACTCTATTAGTGATAAAAGTGTTAGTTTTTTCGTATAGTTTTTTTTTTCCTTTCGTGATTTTCAGTCAAACAACCAGTACCGAATTGTTTCATTATATTTGGACATCAACTGTCAAATTATTTCATTATATTCGAACATCAACTGCATAAAGTTTTTTTTTTTAATTTTTTTTTTAAAAACAAATTTGTTAAACTAATCACTTTTATTCGGAAGTTATTCGAAAGTTAAGTTTCGAATTAATTGAGTAATTTCATAAAACTAGTGCCAAAATTTTCAAACTGAAAAACATAAATAATTTTTTTATAAAAAAAAGTGTGGAAATGAGGGTTGAGTAGTGCGTGTACAATGATTATAAGTGAAGGGTATAATCGTAACTTTCAGTGTGTGGATTGAGAAAATTAATTAATAATCAAATTAATAAGTGTATGTACTGAGAAAACATGTGCATTGGGGTAATTAAGTGTGTGAAAATAGAATTTTTCCAAGAATGTTTGCAGAATTACGAAAAAATCAGTTTCATAATTGACTAAAAATATTTACGTATTTACAGAAAAACCTATTTGATAATTAACCAAAAGTATTTGCGTAATCATGAAAAAATCTTCACTCATTGTATAGGCCACTATTAGTAAATTATTCAAAATAAAATAACAAAATCAAAAAGAAAAGATGAATCTCAACCAACCAAGCAATTCTTTTATATATATATAGATATATATATATATACACATTGACAACTAGTTATATGGGTCCTAATATATCAAGGCCACACCAATAAATAATAAGAGATTTTTTTGGGGCATTGGTCCCACGTGGTACAAATTGAAATTATTTATATTTTTTATTTATGAAATTTGTTTTAAAATATTTCGTGCAATTTTTCGCGTATAATTTATGATCCAAAATTAGTTTTAATAAACTAATTATTAAAAAATTAAAAGAACGATACTTTTAACTTATATTTTCTAATTATTAAATTTTGACTTACAATAAGTTACTTGTCCCGTAGAATCTATGATTTTTTAGGTCATACATTTTTAATTTTTTTTTTTTTCAAATTGTCAATTCAATTGTCTACGGCAAGAGATTTTCCTACTATGCAAAATACAAAATAGCAACATTTTATAATTTTGATTTTTCTAAATCTTCAACAAAATATATGCGCACATAAATACATACCGTTTTATTTGTTAATTATTTTGGATGCATAATTGAACATAAATGATAAAGTTATAATTAAAATTTCCAAGAACATGTTTCTAAATTTTGCAGTAGAACAAGAATATACATCACTTTTTTGCATTAAAAATTTTAAGAAAAATGAGATATGGGCAAGGAAACAAAGACCACAAACTGAAAAAGGAGTCGTGACATTTCATTTATTTATTTATGGTTGTAACAAAAGGCGATACCAAATGACTAATTTGATCTCATAAGATTGAAAACTCAGCTATCAAAATCGGCTATTTATTGGTTGTAAACTTTTGAATTAACGGCCTAAGATTCTTTGGGACTTCAGGTTAAATATTAAATTAAACCTTATTTTACTAGGCATTTGAACAGTTGAGACCTTTGGTAATAAGAATTTTTCAAATTTAAGCTAAAAGCTTTCTTGTGATACCAAATGACCAAATTGACCTTGTAAATTTGAAAACTTAGCTACCAAATTGTGTCACATATGGATTGCAAACTTGTAAATTAGCAGGCTAAGGTTGTTTGAGACTTCAAATTCAACGTCAAAACGAAATCTTATCGTACTAGGTGTGTGAAAAGTTGTGGTCTTCATTAATAATAATTTTTAAAGATTTTCCTTTGGGGTGAGGTAAGTACTGTAACTATGGGCATCTATTTCAGTACGCTTCAGAGGTTTCTTTGGAGTCCGTATCATAGTAAAGGTAAGCATAATCCTTCGTAGCTCGAATCTCTCTGTTTCGAATGGCCCGATTGTCTAAAATGACGTCATTTTGGACAATTTTTTTTTTCCTCCTTATGTTTGAAACAGAGAGAGCAGAGAAGAAGAGGAAGAGAAAGAGAGAAATAGAAGAGAGGGGAAGAGGGAATAGAGAGAGAGAGAGAGAAGGTCGATCGCCGCCTCCGCCTCCAATCGTCGCAGCCCGGCCTCCGATCTCTGATCTCTGATCTCTGCCTCCGATCTGTGTATGAGGATGATGTGTTGAAGTTTTTTTTTTTGATTTCCATGGTGGCTTTAGAAACTATACCATTACAAGAGATGTGATAGTTTCTAAATATACCATTTCAGCATTTTAGATGTGATGGTGATGATGATGATGATGATGATAATGATGATGTGTTTGGTTGATGATGATGATTCTCTCTCTCTCTCTGTTGTGTTGATGAAGATGTGTTGAGTGGGTTTGATTTTTGATTGATGATGATGATTCTCTCTCTCTCTGCTACTCTCCTCTTCTCTTATTTCTTTTTATTATTATTATTATTATTCTTCTTCTTCTTTGATTTTTCTTCTTCTGCCAGTTATTGAAAAAAAATAAAATAAATCAAAACGACAAAACGACGCCATTTTGAATTCGGGCTAATTTCGAGCTACATAGCATAACCGGTAAATGTAATGTTGTGATTCTTGCTCTGTTTTCTCTTCCTTAAGAAACACACCTCCCACATCATCTGCTGTCTCACATCCATTAGGATGAGTGTTGCGTCTATCTTATCTCCTCTAAGATTAAGGCCTAGTTTGGCATGTCTTAAATAAGACAAAAAGTCAAAAAATTACTAAAAAAGTCAAAAAGTTATCACTATTTACAAAAAATTATATATAAAAAATTATGATAGTGCTGTTACACAAGACAGTGTGCAGTGATGGTACACTGTCAAATGATGCTACAAATTTTACCCCGACGGTGCAAAAAAAATTACATAGGACAGTGCTGCTCGGCCTGGGGGGCCCATCACAGGTATCGTTTTGATAATCTAAACCTTTCAATGTGTAGAACTCGTTGGATACTATTTGCCTGTAAAAATCATGTTCATCGGATATCGATAGCTATATGATCAAATCAGTTTTGTATAACAAAATTGACGGTGAAGAAATTAATGGTTGACAAAAAAACTAATCTGATCAGATAGCTATCGATATTCAATCAATATAATTTTTTACAAGTGTATAATATTCAACGAGTTCTACATATTGAATAATTCTGATTATCAAAACGGGACCAGGGGTGGGCCCCTCGGACCGAATAGCACCGTCCAGTCTAATCTTCGACTGTAGGCAATCTACTCTTATAATGTTTGCTGCCAACCGACTGGCTTCTAGTACAATCCAAGTCAGTAGGTATTTATATATAGTAGGGGTAAAATGATAATTTTGTTATTTTATACAATATTTTAATATTCATTTTTTCGTAAAAAGTCAAAAAACTATCTTAAACAATCATCTTTTTTCTTTCTACTTTTTAGTCCAAAAAATCAAAAAGTGCACTTATTTAGGACATCTCAAACAACTCCTAAGCCTAGCCATTATCAAAACCAGTCCAAGTCCATGCCACACTTAGGAGAAACTAAAAAGGGAGCTCAAGGAAAGAAATAGTTCCTGCTTGGGAATCTTGCATGGCGGGAAATGTTATTTCTACATACTTAATTACCTCAATGCACATCTTCTCTCAATACACAAACTTATTAATTTAATTTTCTAAATTCACGTACTAAAAGTTACAATTATACCCTTCACTCATAATTATAGCACACACACTACTCAACCCTCCTTTCCACATACTTGTTTAGTGACCCTACTTCCGAATTGGTAAACCTATTGTAGACCCACATGAAGACTATTCAAGACCATAGTGTGAAGTAAAGTAAAGACAAAATCTCCGTTGAAGACCCTATTGAACCTCCATTAAAAATATCATTGAAAACCTTCCAAAATATTGTTGAAAATGAGGCATCTTTCCATTTTGTTATTGTACTTACCATTTTGTTATTGCATTTATCATTTCCAGATTTCTGTGCGCTCCATTGCCATAAAACCCTCGTTTTTATTTTTATTTTTTATGTTTTTTGGTTTGGGGATTTCGGCATTGGTTTTCCGAAATTATACATTTAATTTGAAACTTAACTGTCAAATAAAAATGATTAGCTCGACAAATTTGTTTCGAAAAAAATAAAAAAAACTTTCGGCAGTTGATATTTTAATATAATGAAATAATTCGTCAGTTGATGTCCGAATATATTGAAACAATTCGACACTAATTGTCCGACTGAAAATCGCTAGAGGAAATAAACAAAAAATTCTGCACGAAAAAACTAACCTTTTAATCACTAATAGAGTATCAATCTAGAAATTAAAGCAATATAAACATTGTTATGAGAGTATTTTGCAAGCAATAGAGGAATATAGAGTGTATAGCAAGTAAAGTGATAATAATTAAAAAAAAACTGGAATTTAGTTTTTTTTTTTACTCAAAATGTGTACATTAAGATTTTTTATTTTTGTTTTTAAAAGATGTGTACAGAGAATATTTTCATATAATATTATGGGTGCTAGTGGATGTCCATTATGGTCATTTTAATTAAGGTATAATTGTCATTAAAGTAATATTTTATTAAGTGTGTATACTGAGATAATTAAGGGTTTGTTTGAGATGTTCTAAATAAGTGTACTTTTGACTTTTTATGAAATATGAGTTGAGTTTGAAGTGATATGGTAAAAAAATAATATAACTTAAATAAGATGATGTGACTTAAATATAATAATAATTTTTTACCTTTCTAATTTTTTTAAATTATGTCAAACAAAATTTAAGTGGGTGGAAATAGAATTCCCTTGCGTGGCTCGCACAAGTCAAGTTAAAAGGTTCGAAGTGACACCAAATGACCAAATTGATCTTGTAACATTGAAAACTCAGCTACCAAGTTGGGCCACATGTAGTGCAAACTTGTAATATTCAAAAGGTTTGGTTCGTGTTTGGACCACAAAAAATGGCCCAAAATTAATTACTCAGACTAGAGATTGTCCCCTGTACTTTCAACCAAAAATAGGAAATAAAATGGTGGGCCTAGGACCACGTGCCAATCACGTGAACATGGTCCATTTTTTTTTTTTTGCCAAAGAAAGAAGAGTTTTATTCATAGAGATAATTACAATGGGTATAGTGACCCAATATCAGATTGATGGGAGTGTAAACACCAGGATGGAAAACAAACATCCCACACTCGAGCCTCATCAATCGATAGAGCATGGTGCGCAATATCATGCGCTACACCATTACAAAGACGCGGAACAAAACTAAAACAGACTGAATTGAAAGAAAGACTTAATGTGAACATGGTCCATTAACTTTTATGAATAGAGAATATATGTGTTCAAATGAGTCCAAGTCAATGGGCCCCACAAACCCTCTGTTTTTGTGGGCCACACAATGTAAGGGTCACTTTCACTTTTATGGGCCTCTCATAGAATTTTGTTTTAACAAAATTAATTCATACGCACAAATTTTCTCCCAAAATCTCCCTGTACATTACCGAACTTATTTATTAAAAAAATATTTTAATTTTTAATGATAAATTTATATTATAAAATTAAAAAAATACAATTCAACTATTTACATTTCTCACATCATATTTCAATAAAACTAACACAAATAAATTAAAAACAAATCAAAACTCATATAAAAAAAATTAAAATATCCCAATCATTTATCACTTTTTATTAGTATAAATGATCATTCCATAAATACAAAAATATCTAAAAAGTTTCAAAATTTTATCATCATTAAAAAATTGGCAAATAAATAAAAAATAAAATGAAAAATTCACTCTGAACTTCTAAGTAAATAATTCATTTACTTTGTTCCAACAATTATACAAATAATGATGGCATTAACTAATGTTTATATTAAAGTTCTAGGGATAATCCAAAATTTATGGGTTTAAAAAGAAGGAAAATTTACCCATAAATCATAGTTTCTGAAAAGTTGAACCATTTAGTCCTAAAATTTTTTTTATGCTCCATTTAGTCCCATTTATACATCATCATGATGTTCATGATGTAAATGAATCTGATGTTTCATTTTATGATTTCAAAATTTATTGGAATCTGATGAACATTAGATGTTTGAAATCTAATGTTTGAAACATTTATCCTATAATTTCAAACATTATTGAAATCTGATGAACATTAGATGTTTGAAATCTAATGTTTGAAACATTAATCTGATGTTTGAAACATTGTAATGGGACTTTTCAAAAAACTTTTAGGACTAAACAGTGTATAAGTTATTAATTTGGGATTTATTGGTACATCCCCCTAAAAAGAATTATTATATTTTCCATACTCTCAAGTCCTCCCTGTAATTCTCTTCAAAATTAGAAATATCTTAGCCAAAATTTAAATAAACCAACACTCTATTTATTTTGATGGAAAAGTTTTTGAACAAAATGTGCTCGAGGCAAAAATGACCATTAAATGGAGATCAATTTGAGCTCCAAACTCGATCCTCTGAACAATTCTCTTCAAGATTATAAATATCACATTAGCTTAATAATGAAATACATTAATGCTCCGTTTGTTTTGGTAAAAAAGATTTTCCTAGGCAAAACATGATTTTTTTATTTTTTTTGCAAAACAGCATTTTCTTTAATACATTTTATGCATAAATATTTTTTGGGAAAAAAAAAGTCTCTATTTAGCTGTGAATTTGAAAATGTAAATCTACTTTTTATTAAGGGTTGATTTGGGATGTCCTAAAAAAGTGTACTTTTTGACTTATTGGTGGGTTTGGGTTGGATTTGATGTGATGTGTTAGAGAGGTGATATAATTTAAATAAGATGATGTGACTTAAATAAGATAGTGACTTTTTGACTTATTTAATACATGCCAAGCCTAAATATGAAAAACTTATCACTGCGTTTTTCATGTCATACCAATTGTTAGAAAAATAGCAAAAGATAGCATAAATATTACTCAAATGGCTGTGAAACACGATGATGCGTGATAATGCTGTCTTAGAAATGACTTAAATTTTGTTCAGCAAATTGGAGTAGAGCATTTAACATCCTTGAAAAGACAATATTGGTCATAGAAAGAAAGACTATCGATGGTGACATACAACTATAATGCCAATATAGCACTTGGGACAGTATATCCCAATCTGATGGGTGGTGGTACCAAATTTTGGAAAGTACATTATTGCGAACCATATAATAAAAATATATATATATATATATATAAAATCATATGTCAATTTTTTTGGATACGCAGTGTTTCAAAAAATTACATAGGAATGTTTTGAAAAAATAGTTAAAAGTTAACTTTCAACTTTTAATCAGGTTTTTTTGACTTTTTGGGCAAGTGATTTCGAAAGTTGATAAAAAATTATTTTTTTACTTTTTAGATTAATATTTGTTTATGATGTCATTTCACCATAAAATATCAAAATACCCCATCAAACTTAAGAAATTTACTTTTTGACTCACCCAACATGGAGGGCAGTGCATCTAATTTCACACCTTACGTTTCTGCATTTTCCAAAGAAAAATGAGTGAGACCTCTAAAAAGAGACTTCTAATGGAGCATTAATTTGTCTCTTTCTTCCTCATGTTTTGTCTTTTACCTCACTGGTTGTTTGTTTGTTTATTTTTTTTTTATATGTAGTGCCAACTCATTAGAGCTGCTTTAGAGTTTTGTAACAAAATTGCTTCGCAAATGGTGTTTGATGTTTTTAACTGCAGGGGCTGCATTTTGAAAGCTGCTGAAAATGCAGCTTTTTCTTTGGGTTCCAAATGGCCGCATAGCCAAACCCCACCTTAAAGGGTTCTTTCTTAAAACCAGAGGATCCACAGTGGAATGTTAAAAATTGTATGTTAAAATATTTGTTAATTGACAGAAATTGACTAAAGTGTGTTTCAATTTTGTGTGTTAAGTATTTATTAATTTAAAATGTGATAAATACTCTAATGTTGTAACTAAAATATGTCTTAAATGAAAATAATTATAAATAATAAAAAAAAGTTGTCAAACCCCCTATCCTTACCCTTTTTGTTTCTTTCTCTCTTCTTCTGATACTGAGTTCATTTAGGAAGTGGATTGACTTTTTAATTTTTTGGTTATTTTAACCTGAAGTTAAAACGTCTCGTTTGGAATTGATTTTTTTGATTTTTTTAACTTTTTGTTTAAGAAAAAATATAATAATTATGGATTGAATGTGTCATTTTGTCTTATTAAATTAAAAAATTTATTTTTTCTTTTTATGACTAAAATAAGTTCAAACCCAACCCAACCTAAGTTGCCAAACGAAGGCTCAATCAAGCCCAATTTTTTAAAGATGCTCAATTCATCAAGTGAATGACAAAGTTGTTTTGCATTTTGAAAAATGATTTTTTTCTTTATATATACTAAAATAAAATTTCCAATGAATTTTTACAAAGAAAGCAAGCTTCTAAGTAGAAAATGTAGTCACAAATTGTTTTCATTTTCTGAAAAACTCATAAAATATCTAGAAACTTCCGGTTCACTAAAAACAGACATGTTCTTGAAACTATCCTAATAGTTGAATTACCGTGTGATGGTGTCTACAGTGCGATAAAGTGGCATGCTTTTTACTTTTTCTCCTACGTAAGGTTATTTTTGTTGACCTTCGTGTTTTTTAAAATTTAGTCAAAATTCTTTCATAATAAAATTTTAATATATTAAAATAAATATAATTTTTTTTTAAAAAGTCTAAAATATATTATTTTTATCAAAATATACTTAGTGAGTAATTTAATATTATAGACTTTAAAATAATATAATTTTTGATCTAGATATCAATTTTTAATAAAATTAATATCTTTAAAATCCTCTCATTAAGATTTATCAAATAAGAACCATATTAACTATGAAATTCTTTAAAATATATATATATATATACTATCGAAATAAACAATAATATGTTATTTATCTCATAGTAATATATTACTTTAATTCACAATAATATTTTACTGTTACAAAAAACAAAATACATACTAGATGAACCAACCAAAAATACACATATACAATATTTTTAAACTTGTATAAAATAAAATAAAATAAAATAAAATTGTCTCTAATCTAAAGAGTTCTGTGAAATATATATATATATATGGTTGGGCAATATTGTTTAAGAAAAAAAATATTTACTATGTTATTGTTCAATTTTGTGACTCCTCCTTAAAGGGTTTATAAAATAAAATAAATTAAGTTATCATTTTTACTAAATAGTCCAATGAAAATTTTTTGACTAAATTTTCCTTTTTTTATGATACTATACATTAAAAATGAAAAATGTTTTTCCGCCAAAGCCAACTGTTTTTCTCATCAATTACATAAAGAATACACATGATCACATGATCATGGGGGTACATCCGACGGTCAGGTGTAGTCAATTGATATGGCCAACATAGATGGCGACCCACTGGAACAATAGCCACTTGTTTAGCCACCTGTCTAGGTGAGGTTTTCTCGTGGGTCCCGCCTTATTTTCTAATTCGCTCAAAGACCCAACAGAACTTGATGCTGCTTCTGGGCCTGATGGGCCAACACACAAAACACAAAAGACAGCTTCAGTCCAACCTGGGCCCAGAAAACGACCCAACGTCCTACTACCTGCCACGGACCCAACAAACAAACAAAACAACTACACTACAAACCCATAAAAAAATATCCAAAGAAATAAATTAATGGTCTACATTCACTGTAGCCTTATAGGGTGATTCAAATTTCACTAACTTTAAATCTACACTACACACTCATTCTCAAATAAAATCAGAACAAATTTCATAATCTATAGTATTTTTAAAAGAAAAAAAAAATTCGAGTGGTTTAAAATGTACAATCAGTGGATGCATCATCATGTAGGTAGATGGTCCACCCACTATTGGGTCATTACATTACTACAACAATTGGGTAGAAATGTAAATTGTTGGGCTCCATTAAGCTGGAGGACGGATTCATCTCTCCGAAACTCCCTCCTTGCTAGGCTATTAAGTCTATTTTTAGATTCAATTTTGATAATTTGAATAATTCATATTTTAAAATTTATTGAGTATATCATACTTATAAAAAATCAAGTTGATCGAATATTAGAAACTACGTGTTCGTATCATCGAACTACAAATTATTTTTTAAAAAAATTTAATAAACAGTTTTCTAAACACATGTTTTTTTGATATCCGATCAACTTAATTTTTTACAGATATAAGATACTAAACAAATCTTAAAATATGCACGGTTCACATCATCAAAATTAGGTCCAAAAATGAGCCCAATGATCTAGCAAAGAGAGAGCTAGAGAAGAAAATCATGATTATGGAGGATGTTCCCAATGGGCCTCTAGTTTTATATTTTGATTGTACAATAAAATAAACAATAAAGTCTCGTTTGGAAACATATTATTCTATTAATTTCTTAACTTTTTATGAAAAGATATGTAAAAAAAGTGATGTGATAACTTGCAGTGACTTTTTAATTTTTTGACTAAAATGTATAGTTAACAAACGAAATCTAAGTCTATAAGCAGCGGATATACCAATCCGCCCAAATCGAACCAATCCATCGCATTTTGGATGGATGCGTGATGACAAACAAACGGTTACAGATTGATTTTTTCCAATCTGCCTAGTTTTGGACGAAAGGTGGATTTGAGGTTCATTTGACTGCAACTGAACCCCAAACCGTGAGCACTCCTAGTAATTTGTAAAGCTTTGTATTTTCAATTTGTTTAAATATTCTGTTTGTGTTTTCAATTGAAAAATAGTTTAAATGTTCTGTTGAAAAAGAATTTTCAGTTTGAATATATTTTTTGAATTGAAAAAAATAAATGTCTTATTTATCTATATTTTTTAGTTTTTAAATCTAACTCTAAAAATGATAAATAAAAAAGATGATATATGCTGGTTGATTTTTATTTTAAAAAAAAAGATATAGATGTAACAATATAGAGATATACAATCTTTATTACTGTTCTATTCATGATTTTGATGGTTTGAATTATTTTTATATTTTAAGAACCACAGATTATAATAATTATGTTGATGAGACATGCTGTGATTGTAATATTTTTTTAAATCATTTACTGTAATATATATATATTTTTTGAAGAAGTGTACAAGTTGAATTATATTAAAATTTATAAAAATTTTAAACCACCAAATTGATTCGCATCAATCCGCTCAATTCATATCCGTTGGATTGACGGACAGATATGGATTAATTTTTTCTAATTCATCAATTTAATGAACGAATGATAAATTAAAAGTTCTGTGGCCGCAACCACACCCACAACCGCATACAGGTGAAGCAGACGAGCAATGTAAGCCATATTTTGTTTTTATTTTTTTTAGAACAATATTGTATCTTTTACAATGGATCCTACCCTCTGATGTGTACGAGTATGCTACTGATGAAGTATCTCTATCGGTGTAGTATTTTTTTAAAATGTTATTTTAGTATAGTTTTAGAGATTGTTTGGGATGATTTAAATAAGTATACTAAAGCTCCGTTTGGTTAAGGTTTCAAATTATAGTTTCACCCATTGATTTGAGTGTATTGTTTGTTTTGAACTTTTAAATCATAATTCTACACCTATTTCTCAAAACTCAATTCAAAATATAATCATTACTTTTCAAAACTCATAACCAAACACATAATTAAAAACTATTTTCAAAACTCAATTCAAATCAATATTTTAATATTTAAATATGTTACGATTTTTTTAATTTTTAAATTTTTTGAATATTTTTAAATATTTTAATTTCAAAATATTACGATTTTAATTTTTTTAAATTTTAAATATTTTATAAAAATAAATTCAAACTCTATTTTATAAAAATATTTTTAAATATTTTAATTGTTTTATTATGTGTTTGATTACGATTTGAATGTAGAGTTGTGACAGTAGTATGAAATTTCGAATTATGTGTTTGGTTATGAGTTTTAAAAATAATTTCTTAATTGAGTTTTGTTTTATGTGTTTGATTACGATCTGAGTGTAGAGTTATTTTTAAATTTAAAATATTAACATTTTAAATTATTTAAATTTTTACGATTTAAATTTTTTGAATATTTATTTTAATTTTTTACTTATTAAATTTTTTAGATTATTTAAATATTTATGATTTAAATTTTTTGAATATTTATTTTGAAAAAAAAATTATTTCCTTTATAGTATTTTCAATTAAAAAATTGATTAATGTTATTTTTTGTTAATAATAAAAAATTTTAATTGAATTTTAAAAAGAGTTTAGTTTTGAGTGTTGACTAGAATTTTCAATAGCGTGAAAGTAGTGTGTTTTGTTATGAGTTATAATAATTTGAATTAAGTTTTGAAAACTCTTTCCAAAACTCATAACCAAACAAATTTTCTTACTTTACATGTCAAATCAAACTTTCAAAACTCAATTCCACACTCAATTCAACACTTTCTTCAAAAATCATAACCAAACAAATTTTCTACACTCAAATCATAATTCCACAACTCTCAAACTCAAGATACAACTCATACTCTCAAATCATATTTACAAAACTCTACCAAACACAACCTAAGTTTTTATGAAATATGGATTGGGTATGAATTGGGTTTGAAGTGATATAGTAAAGAGATAATATGACTTAAATAAAATGATGTGACTTAAATAGAATAGTGACTTTTTAATTTTTTGACTTTTTTAGATTATGACAAATAAGGCCTAAATTACACTTTTAATATATAGATTTGTCAAAAATTGTTCCATTAGTTTGTATGTAGTATATATACTGTGGTAGTAGCTATTAATTCAAGTCAAAATTATAAAATAAATAAAAATTACATTAAACAAAACAACACAATAAAATCAAAAAAGGCTCCATCAAAATCAAAATTTATGAAGTGTGATTATTTTAGCACAACGTATCTTACACTTTTTGAAGATTTTATGTTGAGTTATGTTATTTTAACACTACTATACTTAAAATATTATACTAGTAATTTGCTCTCGTAAATGGGTTTTCGACAACTGTCATACGTCATAAGACAATTATGTGACAAAATGGGCCCAAGACTAAAAGCCTCATTTTCAAGCACTGATGGGTCACACATTAGTTGGTTTTGATTACAGCCTACAATAGACAACGAATAGGCCCAAGCAGCCCAATCAGATCTCCAGCCCATAAACAATCAGAGCAAATCCACTTAGTCAGTTGCTCTGAAAAAACTGAAAACATCTTTGTTTTGTTTCCTAAAAAATGGGCTATTTCTATAAATTATTCCCAGAAAGTATTTGAAAATAGCTCGCCAAACAAATTATTTGTTTTCAAAAACTGAAAACAAAAACAATACCCTCTTGAATTGACTTCCAAAACTTCGTATTCCGCAAAAACATCAACCTTAGCTATGCTGTCCAACAAAAAGTAATATTGCATTCAAATATACAAACAAAATGCCATATCATAAGCATACTTTTTATACTAATATCATCCATCTTTTCAATGAATGAGGATGTCAAACTGCAAGTCAACACACATGTCAAACAAAGATTTTGAATTCTGGTCAAATGGTATGCCAAATATGCAACTTACCATCCTCAAAACTGTGAAAGCAGGAGTGAAGACTCTAAGCATCCTTGCTTGCAGAGTAAAAATTATTTGCATATCGGCATATATATTATAGATCAATCATACATGCCAATATGTGTACTCATTTGCTTGTTTGAAGCAATGTTCTGTTGTCGGTGGAAAGCAGAAGCATGCTCGAGCAGGGTTAAAGCGTGCTCCAATGCAATTTGTCCAGACAGTGTAGGTTTGCTCGCTAAATAGGCGCTAGAGCGGAGAATGATGATGGTGCACATGCTGGCCTAAGGGCACTCGAATGGGCTGCCTTGATGTGCATGAAAAATACAATGTTTTAACCGGGGCTAGCATTATATATACCAATACTCCTTCATAACTATGTTATGTGTATGAGAAACAAATATTGATGAGATTAATAGAAAGAATTTGTAAGATTGAGGGTGAGAGACTCCTATAATTTCTCTATTGAGATTGTAGTGAAACCGCACTAACTCTGTGGACGTAGCACTATTTTTTGGGTGAACCTCACAAACTGTGTTGCTTAGGTCCTGGAGGTTTGGTGTTATTCCATGTGTTGATTTTTTTATTTTTTATTTTTAATTTAAAAAATATATAAATAAATAAACAGCCCCTGCCCAGAAGTAGGTTACATTTTTAACAAATATAAGTGCCATATAAATTGTTTGTTGTTTTAAAGAAAATGGGTGGTGAGCCCCGAATCTTTCAACTAGTAGTCATATAGAAGGTGGAAAGAAACACATTGGCAAAAGGACCACTGTGGTTGAGGCAGGTTAGTATGGCACATAAATGAAGTGTGCAAAAACACTTGTAACCAAGGGAACAGCAAAAAAAAAAACAAAACAAAACAAAACAAAAAAAATGATTCCATTTGATCATTCATTCTAGAAATGTGATAAATGAAAGTAAGTGAAAATAAACTTGTATAAATCTGCAAGTGTCATTTAAGAGAGTAGATGATGCATGAAGAAACAACCATTCCTTTTGATCGTTCATTCTAGGGATGGGATACATTGTTCATCAACCTAAACAATTTTTTAGACTAAAACTAATCATGATCTAGAAATCAATAAGAATGCTTCACCTACTAGTTGATGGTTAGACAGCAAGAAAACAGGCCAAGTTCCTTTAATGGTTTGCCAACCTATATCAGTAAATTGGGTATTTTGTTCATTTTTGCAATTTCAGGGACTAGAACAAACTTACAAGGACTGGCAATCATACTGCATCAAAGTGGTGGAAATCAGTACCACCAAGATCCATGTACACCATCATCTTCATCAACTACAGAGTTTAACATAGACAGAACAAACCTGCATTAAGGATTTATTATTAGCATTGCCACATGCTTGCACACACACACAGAGGCACCTGATACAAGTCATTAGTTTCTATAATCAATCATAAATTAAAATATCCTTTTCAACTAAAATTCAATAAAACTAATCAGAGCAGATTTAACAGAAAAATTTGCGCACTCCTCCTTTGGACCTTTCATACTCAATTGGCAAGTATAGAAGAGATAAATTCATCTCATATTTCCTTATTGTGATTATGTTTCATATGATAAAAAATAAAACTCAATCTGTTTGATTGTGTTTTCGCTCACTGTTTTCTTGAGAACCATGACTAGAGCCTAAGTACCTAACTATAAACTAGTACATTGCCTTACCAAAGTTCCAGCCTACAGGAACAAGAAGCTTGGACGTCCAGACATACTCGGTTTTCCAGGCTTGAGATGTACATTCACATTAGAAAATGTGGTATTAACATTTGAAAATTAAATATTCATAAGGTCATGTCTCAGCTTATTTCAAAGAATTGAAAGGATAAAACATGCAGGTCGAAGTATGAAAGGTAATTTCTAGAATTCAAGAAAGGATGAGCTAGCGTCTAATTCTTCGTTATTGAAATGGAAGACTGATAAGTTAGTGGAAAATCACCCTTCAGAGAGAAGTCTATGCCCAGGCAGCAAGTAAAAACTTCGACTTAGCAAAATGTAAAATAAGAATTTTAAAAAAATGCTGCCAATTTAGTGCCCATCAATGGGAATCTGGGAGACTGGGAGGGGTGGACCACATCTTTGACCATTATGTACAAAGTGATTGCCCTCAGATTTAAACCAACGGCCCTTATTTTAAAATACGAAAAGTGAAAGAAAAGTAATAAATGAAGAATCGAAGCAAACCTGAAAATGACCAAGACCAAGAGAACTAAGTAGAAGGAAAGTTTGATAACTCGACACTTTTTCTCAGCATTAAGAAATCTAAAGACCTCAGTGACGTCAATAAGATGTTGTCGCTTCATAAATCTGAAAAAAAAAATTACTTATAAGAAAAAAAGGTAATGCTTTAATTTCAACAAACTTACATCTATAGACACATGAACCAATATGAAAAATAATCATTGAAACGTATATCCAAAAGGTTGTAAATTCAACAAACGCCATCTCTTTCTACATTATCTTTAAATTTCCTTTTTCCAAATAAGTATCTTATCTTTTTACTATTGTAAAATTCTAGAATTTAAAGAACTTGAAGAACATAAAACTTGAAAGTGATGATGAAAACAAGCAATCAGAAGTAAGGGTTGGTTACTTTTGACTTATTGGTGGGTTGGATTTGATGTGATGTGTTAGAGAGGTAATGTGATTTAAATAGGATGATATGACTTAAATAAGATAGTGACTTTTTGACTTTTTAACTAAGTTCTTGGAAAAGAAAGAAGAAGAAAAAAAAAAACACTAAGAGAGCTCAGTTTTATGTTCGTCAAGTTCTTTAAATTCTAGAACTTCATTATCCTACTATGGTTTTGGTTTGGTCTCTTACGAAATGGAAACGTTTATGATATTTTGATAAAAAACAAACAGGAGTTTTGTTCCTTGATTTATGCATGGGTTAATCAAGTAGAAAAAGATTGCATAAAATAAATCAATCAACTACAGAGAAAGACCGAGATATAAGTGAGAAAATAACAAGCAGGGCTGGCCTTAGGCAACTTGAGATCTAAGGTGGCAACTGTAGTTAGAACATGGATCGAATTTGTTAAACTATAAAGCACCATGATCATATTTTTATCTTTTTGAGTTATAGGAATATTTTTCCATATTTCAATCTATGTGAGTAAATTTTAGTATATGATTTAGTGATTATGTATGCAAACAAAATTTGTATAGGTATTAGGAAATTTTTTTTAAAAAAAAATGTAACTACTCGGCATTTTACCCACATTTTTTTTCATTATCTATCTATCTGTCTATACTATTATATATGTGAAGCCTTGAGATGGTGTTGACACAAAATGTCTCGTATTTTATGTTTTCCCAAAATACCCCTATAGTTGGTGTTCACATAAAAATTATATTAAGAGGACAGGACTTGAAACAAAGATCATGTATTTGGTAGAGAAGACCATTTCCTCTTGAGCAAAACATACTATGTGTGTATTCCTATTTGTCATTATTCTCATATTATTACTTTTTTTGTGCGTGTGTGGTGGAACGATAGTACTATAATAAAAAGAAGGCCCAACTTGGTGTTTATGTCTCAATTTTCCTTTTTTTTTTTTTTTCCCCCAAAGTACCCTATCGCAATTAGGTGGGTAGTCCTAAATTTTTTTTTTTTTTTTTTTCCTTCAAATCTGATTTTAGATTTTCAATTCAATCATCCAATTTATAATCTTATTTTTCTAAAATAAAATGATAATGTGCACACGCATCGCATATGCCACCAATTGTAGTTATGTATAAAAGGCCCCATTTGAAAAGTTCGCCTAGGTCCCAAACAACCTAGGGCCGGCTCTCAATATGATCACCATGGATGCAAGTAAGAGCACACTGAAATGAAATTGACAAAGAAGAAACTCACAACATGGTGTTGTAGTAGGCAATGGGAAGCATAAGCAGGAACATGAACCAATGGCCAGTCACAAGGAATAGAGAGCAGAACAAACCATGAACTACAAACTCAGGAACAATCACAGCATTAATACGAGACGATGACTCGTATAGATTCATATAATCGGCCTCCAAATCCGATAAACACACAATCTGCAAACTCAATCATCGATAATAATGTGAACTCACTCAGTTCAATTAGGGTTTCTATATATAGAAAATGAATTATAGATGGTGATTTGAAGGGGTTTTAGAGAGAGAGAGAGAGAGAGAGAGATTACCTGATAGAAATCGAGAGCTAAGAGGGTCATGTTGAAAATGAAGAAGATTACCCATAGAATTACTTCACACACCATTGCTTTTGGTGATGAAGAAGATCACCAATTCACACCATACCCACACACACACACACACACACACACACACACACACAGAGAGCCTAGAAATTTGACTCCCTCTCTCTCTCACCAGAACCTGAAGAAAACATAAACCCTGCATGCTTTTATGGTCTATTTTGGTAATATAAAATAAAATAAAATAAAAAATCAGCTTATTCTGTGTTTATTAGTTTATTTAGGTTATATAACTCTTTTTATTTTGTTTTATTTTATTTTTTAAAATAAATAAATAAATTGTTTCTCAAAATAAATCTAAATTTTAATTTACGGCAAATTGCACAATTTTCCTAAAGTTTGTGATAATTGCAGAGACCTCTCTCAAATTTGGTGAAATGACATTGTCCTCCTTTGGCCAGTGAATTTTTTTTGATTAAAATTAATTACAAAAAGATAAAATAAATTAAAAAATTAATAAGACAAAATGTTATATTTAAACCATAATTATTTCACTTTTTTTTTATACAAAATTAACAAAAAAAAAAAAACCAAAACGAACTTTTCAGCTCCAAGCTAAGAGTAAACTACCAATATGTTATAATAGTTGAACTTAATTCTCATCAAGTTCTATTAAAAATAAGTCTTGATAAAATTGTTCCTAAAAATAATTTTTTTGTGACAATTTTTTATATATGTCGTTAAAAATTGATAATTAACTACTTTTTTTTGTCATGATTTTTATAAATTATCGCTAAAACTGAAAATAAGTGATTTTTTTTAATGACAATTTTTTTTTCATAAAACTTATTAGATAATAAATCCACTTATTAAGATCTATACCCTCAAGTTAATTGGTAAAAAAAAAAAAAAAGATTAAAAAAGTTAACTCACTTTCCAAATCATGTATTGATTTTTTTTTTTTTTAACATTTTCACCTCTACAATGATGAATTTTTTTTGAGATAAGATAAGCAGCCATCACTTTTTGTATTGTGGGTGGGCGATAAATTACCTTTTCAGTAATATTACGAATCATATTTAATTATTTAAAATTATCATCTTGTAAAATTTTACTTGTCAATTTAACCCACCATTAAAAGTAATATTTCGTTTGATTGTAGTATAAAGAAAAGTAATAAATTATTATTTATAATAGTTGATTAGTAATTGTTGATTTTTTAGCTTTCGAAGGTTATTTTTGTAATTGCGAGCGTGCTAGTAAGGATTAATCAGTCCTTACAGAAAATTAATTGCCAACCAATTATCAGACGATTGTGTTTTAGTTCTTTCAGTTTCAATGAAGATGACTTTTACTGGTGGCTTGATTTAGAAGAATTAAACAAGATAACAATTAAATGAAGAACAATTAAAGCATTTCATCAAAATAAAAAACTTACAATGATCCAAACTCAGTCTCATAGAGGTTTACAGTAACAATCTACTACTTGAAACCACTCCTATGAACGAAGTGCAGTACAGGAATTTAAAGTACATGAATGTAAATAACAGGAAATGTAAGACTGGAAATGTAAAACTAGAAAGGAAAATAAGTAGAATAAGACTGGTTTTTTGGATCTGAGTCTGGAGGTCTTTTTCTGGGCCTTCTTTGCTATTTATACTTCTCAAGAATGACCATCGAACTGCATTTCCAACCGTCGAACTGCTCCTCCATGATTGCTGATCATGTTGCCTTATAATTAGCTTCACAGTGCCATCACTTATAGTTAGGCTTCCCTCATAAATTTGAATTTAAATGTGAGTAACCGTTGAAGCCACATCACCTTGCATCTCTTTGTTGATCCACTGCTACTCAGATCTCGCAATAACCAATACTAACTGCCACGTGTACGATCAGGATTGAAGACTTGAATAATCTTCCTATATTACCCTTATTCTGTTACGCGTCGAATTGTAATTGACTTGTACAAAATATGTAGCCAACATTACCCCCTGTACTAATATACCCAATACTTGGTGATATTAGTGGATCAAAGTCTTTTATCCACGTCGTAGAACGTGCATGGGCTTTGCATTCTTCCAGAAATGCAACTGTCATTCATCATCTGCATTAAACTCTTCTTCAATCTTTTGAACACTCCCACCACCTTAGTATTCGAACAGACTGATACATTTTCTATAGCCAAATCAATTTTCTCCTCCATTGATCGAGCACACGAAGATTCATCTGATGATGTTGTTCCTTCTCGAAAGAACCTCCATGCATTAATTAGCCACCTTTACCTACCTTTCTATATTCAAGTCATGGATGCCTTTGCAAATTATCAACCCTTGGACTACGAACACATTGCCCTTAATCCTTTGATTCAGAAACTTACAAATATGGACATGAAAAATTCTTCTTCTGACTCACCCTTGGACTACGAACAAACTGCTCTCAATCCTTCGATTCAGAAAGTCGCAAATATGGACATGGGAAGTTCTTCTTCACAACCCTCTGCATGGGATAAGGCTGCAGCTTCTTCTTCCTCTGGGGCTTCTGACTGGACAAGCTGGTCAAAACCTGAGGCCTGTGAGTTAAGGGAGCAAATCAACCATCACTTTGTCGAGTTTACTGACTTTTTAGAGTTCCTTTCCTATGCGCGAAGCTCGGTGGTTTATCCATCGACCGTCGACGCAATTTGGAGGAGAATCTGCTTGTAGCATGGTACATATCCTCCATGCCTACAAAGATAGTGCACACTGCTCGACGCCCCAAAGAGGCACAAGGGTACAATCCATTGTTCTTAGCCCAGAAGGTGAAGCTTTGCTTTTCTAACTAGCTCGATTATATTAATGTCCTTGTTCCTTCTGCCCTTGCTCCTCCTCCTGAAGTGGAAGCTTCCATACCTTCTCCTCCGTCAACTCCTTGCTGGATAGAGAGACTGAGGCTTGCCCTCTCTGCGGATAAGGTCTTTCCACCTTACAAGCCTCCACCTCCCCTTACTCCAGTTGAGCGGAAACAAGCCCAATTCCTGCTTGCGACCTTCTCTCACTCGTCTTTCAGTGTTCTTGAGGACGAAGTCTCTCTCAAGAACCTTCGATGGGCTTGTGATATTCTGACTCGGGGTCATGTCCTCAATCTCCTCGCCCAAGCAGAGCTTCATATGTTTTTGGACCAACTTCCACTGCTTCTCCACTGGCATCGGACTTCTATAGCCACCACTCAATCTTTGGACCAACTCTCGTCCCTTCGAGTTCATGCCCAGTACGAAGCAGAGAACTTCATTGAAGAATTCGAAAACTTCAAGAATAAAGATTCTGCATACTGGGATGACTCGGATATAGACGAGTTGGAACAAGGATTGAGAGAAACAACATTCGAAATAAAGACTGAAGAGCTCTTTTATGAAGTGAAAGCATATCAACTTATGCAGCCAATTCTGGAAGAAATAGAGGATAGAATAAAGAAAGAATAGAAATTCATTGATCATAGTTGGACCAAATTTCACGATCTTATTATTTATTCTATTCCCTACTTTTATGAGCTTGAATTTGCACCCAAAGAGGGCCGTTCAATGTAATTGCTTTTGCTTTAATACAACTAAGACTTTTCTTTGTTTGGCATTGTTTCATCTTGTCTCCATTTGTCTTTAAAAGCAAATTTAGGGCTTCAAACTGGACAATCTTATCCTTTGAATCTGAACTCAATTGTTTTAAATGAAACACTAAAAAAACCAATATGAACTTTTCCAATTTATGGAATAAAGTTGACAGTTTTTGCTGATTTTCATTTAGAATCAGTGCTTCGAATTTTAACAATCTTAACCCTTAAAGCTTGTTTTAATCATAATCAACATATGGTCATGGTTAGTATGATCAATCAATTTTAAATTGACCTTCTTTCCTTCGAACAACAATCCATACTTTCAAAAATACGGAAGCTCCTTTTGAGGGCTGCACTGTTTTAGTTCGAAAAGACAATCTCTTTCTGTGTATATATAAATCAATTAATGGTTTTGATGTTTCGAACACCAATTCCCATCCTTAAGGGGTCTCAAGTTTTGCTTCGAAGGACATTACTCTCATTTAAGAAACCTAAAACAGGTCTTTAATCCCTTTGAAGTAAACAAATACTTGAGCATTCTTACATCCTTAGGTATGGAATGTACTTCGAAGTCGGCTTCTTTGTTTCGAAGCCGTTTGTTATTTGACTTTTGGCACCAAAATCTGGTTTCAAAGTCAAATATTTTACTTCGAAGCTGGTATCAACATCTGGGATGTATTTTTTTTCCTCCAAAAATATCAATATTGAAGGAAACTCTTCGTATTTGTACTTTTAGTACTTAACGAATTATGCGACAAATACTTGAGCGTTCTTACATCCTAAGGTATGGAATGTGCTTCGAAGTCGGCTTCTCTGCTTCGAAGCCGTTGTTATTTGACTTTTGGCACCAAAATGTGGTTTCGAAGCCAAATATTTTACTTCAAAGCTGGTATCAACATCTGGGATGTGTTTTTCCTTCTAAAAGTATTAATATTGAAGGAAACTCTTCGTATCTGTACTTTTAATACTTAACGAATTACGCGATACATTTTGCAGACACAAAGGTTTTTAAAACCCTTTTATTTCGTTTTTTGAAATCGCTTGCTCGTTTAACATACAAACCCTTTATCTCTATTGACTCTCTACTCCCTTTCCCAACTTCGTCCTTTGAGAAAGTTTTCAATCAATGGCTTCTTCTTCATTGAAAGTACCAGTTGTAGAGCGCACGAGCCCGTCTGTAACCCTGAAAAGGATCATTGAGGCAGAATGTGAAAAGTACAAGGCCGGTGAGAAAAGTGTTATCGATGGACGCATCTTCATCCCTCTACGTCATGAGCAACAGGACTATGTGCTTGGGCCCATCTTCAAGGAGATTCTTACTGAGCTTCCAGCGTTATATCCACGTCTAGAAGACCACTGTCTTCTTTACGAAGGAGGTCTTGACTGGGGAACCTGGAGGATGAACCGTTCCCACCGATGCTGGCCCACGGTGAGACCGGAGTGGCAAGAATGGTATGATCAGGTTGTCCCTACTAGGACTTTGGACCTTCAAGAGCTCTGCCTTCTCGATGCCTTTCGACTATCCAGGTTTACCATCTCAGAGAACCCTTTCCTAATTCGTGCTGCCCTTTGCTTCTGGAATTCTACTTTTAATTTTTTTCAATTCAGATGTGGGATGATGGCCCTTACTGTTCTTGATATTTGCCATCTATTAGGATTGTCTCCCATTGGTATCCCCATCGGACCAGATTATCCTGACTTACTAGTCCCCTTTTCCCTTCCCTCCCCTCCCTTAACTCATTCTACAGTGGCTTTGTCAAGGCTGAAAATAGAAAGGAGGGCCCTGTAACTGATAGGGAATTCTTTTCTTTCATACTATATTAGCTTTGCAAATTCTTTTTTTTGCACTTCTTCTTAAAGAATTATGCCTGAATTTGCCCTTCTTGCCAAAGCTCTTGTCCTACAGAAAAAGGTGGCCCTAGCTCCATATGTTCTAGGTCATGTTTATAGAGCTTGTTCTCTTTTTTTGTGAGAAACCTTTGGATGCCGATCAGGGAGGTCTATTTTGGATACTTCAGCTTTGGCTTTTTGCTTATTTTGCTGAGCTACAATCTAAGTGCCTTAAATTTTTTGAGCCAAACCCTCCTACTCATGGCATGAGCCTAGCCAATGCTTCACTTTATCCTTCTACTTTTGCTTTTTACTTCTCTTTCTTTCACCAACTTCCAGCTTTCCTTCATTCTTACAGTTTTCATCCCTTCGAACCCATTACTATTGGCCCATCTTGGTTGAAGAATTTTCTAAGTGATAGGTTATGTGTCTCACCTTTTTACAAAGATATATGGGCTTCTATTCTGATCCTTAGAGAGTTATTCATTGGGACTATGAACCCTAGAGCCTATAAATGCATTGCTGAGCCCTATTGTCCTACTCAATTTGCTAGACAATTTGGCTTCTCACAAGGGGTCCCAATACCTCTCTGTAGTAATATCAATCTAAGTCTTACTAGCAGGGATTTAAAGGTTCGAAGGTCCAGACTAGAAGAGGCAACTTCTAAGTTTATACAGGACTTGATCGATTTTGAATATATCCCTTTCATTCCTCAAGGTAACCTATTGAAGAGGTACCAAAACTGGTGGATGACTAACGTGAAAGTATAATTGGCCATTGCTCCTTAAGACTTATTAATGGTGCTGGATGTGCCCCAATCCAAACCCAAAGGAGCTGGAGTTGCCACTTCTTCCACTGCTCTTACCACTTCAGTTTCTGTGTTTGCCACCACATAGTCTACTTCTACTGCTTCCACTCCTCCTAGAGTTACTCGGGCTGCTTCTAAGAAAGGTAGATACCCTTGTTTCTTCTCCTTTTGCCTTTTTTTTTTTTATAATGCTTCTTAGCCTTATCTTTAGTTCTTCTTTTGTGAAGGTGGTGCGAGTGCTTCATA
Source organism: Camellia lanceoleosa (assembly GCA_025200525.1). Classification (NCBI taxonomy): domain Eukaryota; kingdom Viridiplantae; phylum Streptophyta; class Magnoliopsida; order Ericales; family Theaceae; genus Camellia; species Camellia lanceoleosa. The sequence continues at coordinate 171,385,609 of CM045767.1, forward strand.
GGGAGATTCTCCTTAGAAGACCCAAGCTTTACATCTTCTCAGGAGCAAACAGCAAAAGAAGAAAAGGAAACTCTTGCCTGATCCTGAAAAGGAAGCACCTGAAGTTCAATCAGCAGAAGAAGATCAAGAGCAAGAGACACTCTTACAAAGAAGAAAGAGAATAACTGTCTCTTCTTCTGATTTGGCTCAAGATCCTACTTATGAGACAACTGCCAGAGTAGTAGCAGAGGAACTCATTTCTGAGGAATCTGAATCCTAGATTGAAGAGAGAGAAATTGAGAAGGAGCAGGCAATACCAATACAGAGAAAAAAAAGAAAGAAGATGACTGTCTCCCCTTTTGATTTGGTCGAAGACCCTATTCATGAGGTAGCTGCCAAGGCAGTAGAGCAGGAACATTCTAAGGCCATAATTGTTTTTGAAAGAGCTGCGAAGAGACGGCAGCAGCAATTCTTAAGAGATGAAGCTGCTGCTGCTGATGCAATCCAAAGGGAAACTGCAAGAAGGCAATATATTGCTGAGCACTATTCCCTTCGTAGCTCTCCTATTGTTGCTATCACTTCTGAAACAAGTAACTTCTTTCAAGCCTCTACTATTTTTCCTTGTCAGATTTTTGGTATTGAGACTTGACATTACTTTGTACTTCTTCTTTTGCAGCAACAACTACTGAGCCTGTTCTCCCAATAAGGACTCCCTCAGTTTCAGTTGAAGTTAATCAATTGGGAAATGTGAGATCCATTCAGATAATACTCCCACTTCCTAGGCCTACATTCTCTGTACCTTCCTTGAGGCCAAGTATTCCTGCATTTCTTTCTTTTGGTTTAAATCCATACCTCCCTTACTTGTCTTTTGATCTATCTCAATTTAATTCTCTTTCGAGCCTTGCTCTTCCTTCTCCTCCTAAGGAAATTCTAGCTATTACCTTCTCTTCGATGGTAGCTGATTCCCCTATAGAGGGTGCTGGCAGCTCTCCAACTTGTAGTTTATTACCTTTGCCTAGTTCTAGCCCTTCTTCCCTTGATTTATTGGTGGCTAGAACCATAGAGACTGCTGAAGATGCTCCACCCATTTTTCCTATCCCTATGTAGTCCTTTGTGCCTTCCACCAAAGCCCTTTCTGCCCTTTTCATGTCCACGGATGAGGTAGACATTTTTTAAGCAAGACTAGCTAGTCTCTTCGACTTGTCTTCTACCTCTCCAATGGCTAGTGATGAGACTGAGCCATTAGTTTTGGCTGATTCCTTGCTAGAAATTTTTGAGAGCTCTTCCTCCAGTAGTAAGCCTTCTTCATCTCTAATAGACTTGGACAACTGCCTGGAGTTATTGACATCTTTTTCGAGGATTCCCTTCGAGGCCTTAGAGAGATCTATAATAAGAAATGGCTTTTTTCAGTGCTGCAAGATTGTCGAGCAGTCTGGCATGACTATTTCAAGTCGTTTATCTCAGGCAACAGCCACTATTGACTTCTATATCAACATTTGCCATGCTGCCAAGGCTGTAAAGGAGAAATTGGTTAAAGATTAGAGCTTTGTTTCCATAGTGCATACTGAAGTATCAGAACTAAAGGAACAACATTCTTCTGTTTCCACTTTCGAACTCAACTACTGGAGAAGAAAGCTCGACCTGAGGAGGAGCTATCTGCAGTGAACCAGGCCTTAATCCGAACTGACAGCAAACTGCAGATCACCAACCAAGGACTGGCTAACCGAAAGCAGGAAATGACCACAACCATCCAGTTGTTCTCATCATTTAAGAATAGAACATCCATTGTAAAAGAACAACTGAGACATTGTAATGATTTCTGGGCCAATTTATGGCAGAATGTATTCAACTCTTTATGAAGAACAAATTCTTATTTATCATTTGAGTATTCTCGTGTTTTTGTACTTAGTGTTTATTTTATTCCTTGTGTTTCCTAAATAGTTGGAAAATAAGGCTTCAAATATCTGCCATTAATCTTTTTGAGATGTATGTATCCATTCAAATTTCTCAAATGGTATGCTCTAAAAGGCAAGACTCTATGAATTTGATATGGTTCTTCCCAATTAGGTGACCATTTGCCAAACTTATGGCTTTTAATCCCTATTGGGAGTATTGTCTTCCATACCAAATCACCTTCATCAAAGCCAATGTATTTGACTTTTTTATTATAGTTTTTGGCTGCTTTCTTCTTTTGAAAAAGAATGCTATTTAATGCTAGAATTCTAGCTTCATCTATGCTTTCTAATTCCAAGCATATACTTTGATGGTATTGCTCAGGATCTAACTGCTCTTGGCATCTTGCCCTCAAGGACTTAACATTAATTTCCACAGGTAACACTGTATCATGCCCATATACTAAGGCATAAGGAGTGACTCCTGTGCTTGACCTTGGGGAAGTTCTATAAGCCCACAATACATCCAACAATAAGTTATGCCAATTCCTAGGATTGTCTTCTGCAACCTTTTGTATTCCTTTTTTCAAGGACTTATTTGGATGATTCATCTTAACCATTGGCTTGTGCATAATAGGGGGTGGAATTAACAAGGCTAATTTCAAACTCTGCCACAAAAGACTTTACCATCTTCCCATCAAATACAGTCCCATTATCAATAGTTATAGTTTGTGGGATACCAAATCTATGGATTAAATGTTTAATGAATCTAATGACCTCAGTCTGGTCTACAGCCTTGTATGGCTTAGCTTCGACCCACTTAGTGAAGTAATCAGTGGCCACTAAAATGAAACAATGATGCTTCGAAGAAGGTGGGTGTATTTTCCCCATCGTATTTATGGTCCATTATCTAAATGGCCAAGACTTCACTACTGCATGCAGGTCAGTTATGGGCACATGCCTTATTGTGCCATGCTTTTGACATACCTGGCAACCTTTTGCATATTTTATGCAGTCTTTAAGGATAGTTGGCCAATAGTAGGAATGCCTCCGAAGCAACCATCTCATTTTCACCCCAAGCTGATGAGCACCACAGATGCCTTCATGAACCTCAGCCATAGCTGTTAATGCTTCTTTTGGGCCTAAACATTCCAGCAATAAACCATCTCCCCCTCTTTTGTAGAGAGCATTACCATACATCATGTATTGCATAGATTGCAATTTAATTTTCTCATTGCCTTCAAGATAGGCTACCAAGCATCAGATTATTGGATGCCTCCAATCTTGTTCTTGTAAGTCATTATGGTTGACTTCCAGGACCACATTCCTTTTATTCAAGGGTGGTATTAATTTCTGATATGTTGTTTGGCTTATGTCCCTTTGAGCATTATCTCTTCTTTTGAAATTTGAAGCTTTCTGAGCCACATCATGAGCTCTATTATTCAAAAATCTTGGGACATGAGTTACATTTGCTATTTTAAATTGAGAAAGCAGATGTAATGTAACAACATAGTATGGCAACATGCTTATACTTTGACATTTGAAAATTCCTTTCACTTGGTTAACCACCAATTGAGAATCTCCAAATATGTCAATTGCATGAACTTGTAATCCAATAAGAATTTCCAGTCCCACTATTAAGGCTTCATATTCAGCTTGATTATTAGAACAAGTAATTTCATCCACTCTGAAACCATGTGTGGTTTCTACTCCTTGTGGTGACTTAATCACTATACCAATTTCGGTTAGGCCATTGGCTTTTGATCCATCGAACCACATTTGCCATGGCTCAACACTAGCCATACCAAGTTCCATTATCTCTTGGCTTTCTGTTTGAGATGGATGGTTTGCCCAAAAATTAGCTAAAACTTGTCCTTCTACTGCCTTTTAGGGAACATATTCTAAATAAAATTATGATAAGGCTAGTATCCATTTGCCAATTCTTCCCCTCAACATAGGTCTAGATAACATATACTTAACCAAATATGTGGTTGCAATTACCAAGACAGTTGTAGGCAAAAGATAGTATCTTAATTTCATTGCAGCAAAATACAATGCAAGTCACAGCTTTTCTACAACTGAGTATTTACATTCACAAGAATTTAAAAACCTATTAAGGTAATAAACAGCTTGCTCCTTGCCTTCTTCATTGTCTTGGGCTAAGAAAGCTCCCAATGAATCTTCTGCTACAGCTATGTACAACTTCAAGGGCTTATCACCTTTTGGTGGCATCAGCACTGGAGGGTTGGTCAAGTAGGTTTTGATACCTTCGAAAGCAATTTGATGCTCTACTGTCCACACAAATTCCTCTTCATCTTTCAGCCTTAATAAGGAAGAAAATACTTTAGTTTTCCCTGCAGTATTAGAAATGAATCTTCGAAGAAAATTAACTTGTCCAAGGAACTTTTGTAATTTTTTCTTACTTGATGGAGGTCTGGCTTCAATGATGGCTTTGGCTTTATTCTGATCAATCTGTATTCCTTTCTGGTGTACTATATAGCCCAAGAAGTTTCCAGATGATACGCCAAAAGCACATTTAAGAGGATTGAGTTTCAACTTGAACTTTCTCATTCTTTCAAAAGCTGCTTCTAAGTGAAACAGATGCTCCTCCATAGATTGGGATTTAACTACAATGTCATCAATATAACACTCTAAATACCCTCCAATGAGGTCATGAAAGATAGTGTTCATAGCCCTCTGATATGTAGCCCCAGCATTCTTCAGGCCAAATGACATTTTAACCCATTCGAATGTGCCAATATTCCTAGGACATCTGAATGCTGTCTTGTGAACATCCTCCTCTGCCATGCAGATTTGGTTATAACCAGAGTGCCCATCCATCATTGATAAAATTTGATGCCCTGTTGAACTGTCTACCAACAAATCTACTATAGGCATAGGATACTCATCTTTTGGAGTTGCTAGATTTAAGTTTCTGAAATCAATGCATACCCTCATTTTACCATTCTTCTTAACTACAGACACAATATTGGATAGCCATTCAACATACCTGGTTGTCCTAATAAAGCCTGCCTTAAGTAGTCTAAGAATTTCCCCTTTAACTTTCTGAATTACTTCTGGACTCATTCTTCTTGATTTTTGCTTGTATGGCTTGAAATTAGGCCTCATAGGGAGCCTATGTTCCACTAATGACCTATCCAATTATGGTAGTTCATTATAAGACCATGCAAAACAATCTTTATATTTCTTCAGAACAACCAATAACTGGTCCCTGTTCAGAGCATTCAAACAAGCACTTATATAGGTGGGCTGTTGTATAGAACCTTCCCATAAATTTACTTCTTCTAAGGGGTCTTGTGTCTGAGAACTTACTGAAGCTTCTTCTTTGATTCCTTCTGGCTTCGAAGCAATCTTCTTACTTTGTTCTGCTCCCAGATTCTTTAATTCAACATCTTTACCCTCCTCCTCATAGACAAAATCTGTCCATAAGGCTTCTTCTTCCTATATCTTCTGAACTTTTGTTTCAATGTCCAATGCACAGTATTTGTCAAGGGCCAAAACTCTGGTCTATTGCTGCTCCTGCTTGCAGCCAATTATCATGGCTTCTCTCTTTTGCTCTTGCACTTTTTGGACTATTGATTTTACATCCAATATTAAGAATTTAATTAGAGCCAAAGACTTGGCTTCTTGTGCTTCATCTCTTTGCCTACAACCAGGCATCATTGTCATCCTTAACGACAACCTCTTTATCAGTACTTTCCTGGACTAAGTGCTTCAGGTGTGTCACTTCCTCATCAGCCGTCACTTCGGCTGAGCCATTAGGTTTCCTCAGTATACTGAGTGGTGTCACTCCCTCAATATACAATTTGGCCTCTGCGAAGTTCGCACATGCTATGAAGGGTTGAGGATCTACATCAATTTTCTCTGTCTCTCCATTGTCCAAGGCCATCACTATTTTCTGATGCAAAGAGGAAGGCACACATTTGTTAGTGTAGATCCAATCTCTACCAAGTAAAGCATTGTACTTAGTATTGCTGTCGATAACGAAGAATGCCGTCATGCAGTCCCTGGTTCCCACACTTAGGTTGATGGGCAGAATTCCCTGAGCCATCTGTTTGTCTCCAGTGAAGCTAGCAATGGTTGTGCTGGTTGGGATTAACCTGGGGTTTCTTTTCCCTAGTTTCTTCAAGGAAGATTTCAGTAGTAAGTTCACCGCTGCCCCATTATCCACCAAGACTCGGTTCAATTGTATCCCATCGAAGAAGGCCTTGATATACAAAGGCTTGACATGCTGTGTCATAGAGTTCGAGGGATACTTAAAAGGATATGAGAGGTTAATACTCACCTCTTCTTTACTCTCATATTCAGTTTCCATTGGGGTAGCCATTCCGGATTCATCTTGCACCATACTCACTTGTGAGTCTTCACTAGAGACTGGAATTGGGTCAATTTCTTGCCCCTCTTAGTTCTCATCTCTAGCTTGAAATTCATGTGGTAGTATGTGTACCATATTCACTAACACTGAGCCAAATTAGATGGCTAGTTGTGCCTGTTTCTCCTCTTGGCCACCTTGTTCAGTTACTTCAGAAGCATCTTCCATGCTGTATTCTGGCACTTCATTACTAACAGATTCTTTCGAATGGTCTTTTTCGACTGGCTTTTCAACCAAAAATGTTTGTTCAGCTATGAAGGCTTCGAACATTTCTTCCTCAACCAATCCTTTCTTTTGGCCTAGGCCAACTTCTTCTTTTGTCCCGCTATCACTCTCCATCAAAGCCTTCTCCAATCCTACTAAATTGGACTTCTCTCTGGCTTTTAGTTTAGAGTGAACTTTGGTCAACTGTTCTCTGCTGCAGCCCATTTTGCCTTGTAGAGTTGGTTTTGGAATATGGTCTGACTTTAGATTCTTCTTTCTTTCTGTCTGGACCAATGAAGAACTCTCTCCACTTTCTTTCAGGTTTTTCTAGTATTGAGTGTACCTACGCTGAATCTTCCTCCTTTGTGATCTCGAAATTGCTAGGACCATATCTGGTTCCTTTGTTTTTGGGTGTTTAAGCAATACCCAATTGTTTAGGGCCACCAAAGGAGGTTTGACCATACTACCTTGGTTTCCAACAACATCTCTTTGGGTAGATACCTCCCTAGGTTTGTTCTGCATGACAAACCAATCTAGAACTCTAGGTACCCACGAACTTACTGACCCAGATGTTGAACTGTTCATTTCTTCCTTCGAAGCCGTGAAAGCTTGGTACCTTTGCTTGGTTCTGACTTCATGTTTTGGGCCTAACTCAGGCCTTTGATGAAGGAGGCCACTTTCTGTCTTGCATGAGGCTGATCTAGGGGGCCAATCTCTGGCTTTAATCCCATGAATCGAACCCTTCTCCAGTCTCCTTTCAGAATGACTGCTTTCCATTCTGTAGTAATTAGGTGGCTTGGACTCATATAAAGGTCTCTTGCCTTTAGAATGCATTCTATCGGCTGTTGGCTCAACCATTAATGGCTGTTGCCTACCACTAGTTGGATATGGCCTTTTGTTATAAGTATTGGTTAGTTTAGGACGTCTCTGCACATCCCTGTAATATTGCTTCCCATCAATTGGAAGCCCTTTCAACCACTTATAACTCAGTCTGCACCTGGGACACATCCTTTGCATTACAGCTGCCTCTAAGGAATCGTCATCCAGTGCTTCTTCATCAGAGTCTTCCCTCTGGTGTGAGAAACCTTGTCCAATAGCTGGTAGATTTCCAGTGTCTTTCTTGATAGTTGTCTGGTTGGCAACATGCATCTGCACATTAACTTCTTCCAATTCTTTCAAGGACAAATTTTGGAAGTCTGGCATAATGACATTGGCTGCCACCTCTTCAATTTCTGGAAATGGATTACTGTCGATCCCCATGGTCTTTTCTGCTTTAGCTGGGAATTTTAAGCTTCATTTTCGAATTTGTTCTTGGATCCTATCTTGAAAAACAATACAGTTCTTAGTCGAGTGAGACCAAGAGTTATGCTCTTTACAATATACTTTTCCTTTAAGTTCACTTGGAGATGGAATTTTGACTCCTTTTGGTAACTTAAGGAAGTTGGCCGCAAGTAAATGATCAAAAAGGTCATCTGCCTTAGTTAAATCGAAAGAGTATTTCCTATGAAGGTCTTTCTTTTTAAACTACTGGTCAATTGTTGTATCCTTATGAATTAATACTTCACAGATCACAGGTTCTTTCCCCACAATCTCTATTGCATCAATCTCATAAAAGGGCAAAATCTGGTATCCTGAAACCTCTTGGGTATTCATATACCCTATCTACCCATTTTGGGTATGGTTTCCTGTAGACAGGAGTCTGGACCCCCCGAGCCATCGGTCCACACATCTCTCTAACAATGTCAGCAATTTGGTTCCTAGGGACCATATTTTGTGCCTACTGAACCACTACTAGAGGGACAAACACAGGATTTGGTCGACAACCTTGTGCCTGTGGTCCTCTTGGTCCATAAGGTGGTATATTTGGGACTGGTTGTCCCTGTGGTGTAGGTTGCTGTTGGTGGTGTGGGTAACCTCTTTGAGCCTGTCCTGCGAAAGGTACTGGAACAGGTGTTTTGTCTCTTCTATTTGTAAGAAAACCTTCTAACCCCCTGGGTATAAATTCGAATAAGGGATTAGTGAACCCCCTCGTGCCAGGTATGGCTTCGAACATGGGATTTGGAATCATTCTTATGCCATTTTCTTGTACTGGGCCAGATCCACCAATTTGCATGGCTTCACTGTTAAGTACTGAGGCATTTTGACCTGCTATAGGCCTCGAAATAGGTTCGTACCAAGACTGAGGTGATGGTCTTTTGTAGTTCTGATTACTAGTTTGACCATTAGAATGTCCATTAACTTGCATAGGCTATTTATCTCTAGCCAATCTTTACTGAGGGACATTTAAAACTTTCTCCATGTGTCTTGCGTTTGTTGGTTAGTGGTTATTCATTCGATCCAAAAAGGATGTTTCTTACTTTTCCATCGTGTTCATTATCTGCTGTCCCATGGCATCTACTAGGCCACCCCATGGATTTATTGGCTGAGTAGATAGAACAGTGGATGGTCCAATTCCTTAGTCTCGTCCAATATTACAAACATGTGGTACTTGTTCTAAAGTGCTGGTCTGTTCGACCATAGGTTCTGATAAAATGGGAGTTTCCACAGGATGTGTTATCACATTATCCTCTGGATTAGGTATCTCTACCTCTCCTTCCATGCCTTCTTCCAAGCATTCATTTTCTCCTTGTCTCCTACGTCTAGCCATTTCAATTAGTCCCACTGGGCGTGCCAAAAATATATGTTGGCTTTTTGGCTTTCGAAGATTATTTTTGTAATTGCAAGCGTGCCAACAAAGATCAATCAGTCCTTACAGAAAATTAATTGCCAACCAATTATCAGACGATTGTGTTTTAGTTCTTTCAGTCTCAATAAAGAGGACTTTTACTGGTGGCTTGATTTAGAAGAATTAAGCAAGATAACAATTAAATGAAGAACAATTGAAGCATTTCATCAAAATGAAAAACTTACAATGATCCAAACTCAGCCTCGTAGAGGTTTACAACAACAATCTACTACTTGAAACTACTCTTATAAACGAAGTGCAGTGCAGGAATTTAAAGTACATGAATGTAAAGAACAGGAAATGTAAGACTGGAAAGGAAAATAAGTAGAATAAGATTGGTTTTTTGGATCTGAGTCTGGGGGTCTTTTTCTGGGCCTTCTCTGCTATTTATACTTCTCAAGGATAACCATCGAACTGCATTTCCAACTGTTGAACTGCTCTTCCATGATCCCTGATCATGTTGTCTTATAATTAGCTCCACTGTGCCATCACTTACAGTTAGGCTTCTCTCCTAAATTTGAATTTAAATGTGAGTAACCATTGAAGCCACATCACCTTGCATCTCTTTGTTGATCCACTGCTACTCAAATCTCGTAATAACCAATACTAACTGCCACGTGTACGATCAGGATCGAAGACTTGAATAATCTTCCTGTATTACCTTTATTCTGCTACGCGTCGAATTGTAATTGGCTTGTACAAAATATGTAGCCGATAGTAATTTTAGTGCACAAAATAGTATTGCACAATCATTAAGTCAAAGGCCTTAATTAGTATAAAGAATTAAATTTTGATATGAAATGTTGTTAAATTCAATATGTCTTTTTAGTTTGTTGTTTGTTTACACAATATTAAAATATTGAATAACTTTCGTATTGTCATCGGAAATTAAATGAGAAAATATGAGATATGAAGTAATAACATAGGAGTTATAATATGAAGATTTGGACTATCTGTCTAATTATAATTTATTGCTCATGAAAGGGAGTTTTTATGAGCATTAAGGCCGAGCTAAGCCCAGGCGTAGTAATAGGCCGTTCTATGGGCCATGGTGAAAAGGGCTTAGCAAGTAGACCTTAGTGTTAGCTCGGTCCAAGTATGATTACAACCACCACGGTCGGAGTGGTGATAATTAACTTGGTCATGGTATTCAGAGCCAAGGTATTATGGCTTTTTATGGTAGACCTTACTCTGGTTAGCGCAGTCAAAGCTTGTTGTAGTTAGCTCGGTCTCAACAAACAAAACCGAGGTACAAGTGAACAAGAACCAAGCTATGAGTTGCATATGAAGGCGCTGGATTAAGTATGACAAAGTGCTAGTGTTAGCTCGGTCATACTTTTATCCAACCGAAGCAAAACCATCTCACTTGGTTTAACCAATGAGGAGGGTGTTGAAGGATAAACATTATCTTTCAGGAGTGTGATTCCTAAGAGGACTCTACATGGAGGAATAAGAGTCCTACTAGGATTGTGCCAGGCAAAAACTATAAAAGCTCACAACATAACCTATATAGAGGTAACACATCTTTGATTCTCGAAAATACAGAGCTTTTGTCTATTTGTCTATTTTGCTGACTTAGGCATCGGAAAGGTATTCGGCACACACCCGCCAGCTAGCTCACGTTTGTGTTTTCAGGGAATAAAGCGACGACGTTTGGAGGAGCGTAGACTTGATCAACAGAATTATACGAGAACGTTATTTCTTGCTCGTACAATTGGCGCCGTCTGTGGGAATTCCACAAAGAACAAAACCTCTTGATCAAGGTTTCCTTTCTAGTTGGAAGTAATGGCGCACAATGAAGACTTGCCGCAATCAGGCATTGATGGGCAAACCCCGGAGGGGGGTGGGAGGCGCGAAGGTTTGCCTTCTATCCCTTCCATGACGGATTTAGAACCCCAGCGACAGAACCCCCGGAGGGATGCAAGGGGGAGGCGGGCTAATAGCCCCCGTCGCTCTCAAAGTCCTGAAAGACAGAGGCAGAGGATGGACCCCCAAGTTCTGGAGGATCGCGTGAAAGAGTAGGATGAGTTAATAAGGAGGATGGCGGCAGACATGGAGTCAATGAAGCGCTAGATAAAAGGAAAATGGGTGGCGACAGGAGAGGGGCGCAAAGGCAAAACTCCCCTTCGCCACTCGGAGGATCGTGATAGGCGTACCACACCATCGCAAGCAGAGAGTAGGAGCTTTAGAACAGGCGATACTCAATCAAGGACTTCCAGGACTTGTTACTCCAGGTCTGCAAGAACAAGAACTGAGAGGTCATATACTGAGGGAAGCACCTATCGGCCCTCGCACACGCACCAGACGTCATCTAGGCACACGAAGATGCCTAGATCATTTGACTTGCGAACTGTGCTTGAAGAAAGGGCCCGATGGAAGGAGGATGCTAGGGCACATGACCCGCGCAGAGTTTCAACTCTTCAGCGGTTGGCCCCTCGAACGCATGGGAGCGTCGAGGTAGGAATGCCAATGCTGTGCCTTGCTTACGAACCAACCAACAAACAAAGCATTAGCAAGGTTACAGAGCTCGCTGTTCGTTCCGGCAATTGAGAACGCACCATTACCTTCAGGCTTCCACTAACCCAAATTCACTATTTATAAGGGGAAGACAGACCCCTACATGCACTTAAGCCACTTTTGCCAGTTTATGGTAGTATACCGGCGAAACGAGGCTTTAATGTGCATCCTATTTCCATCCAGCCTTGGCGACCTAGGATTAACCTGGTTCGAAAGGCTACTAGAAAGTAGTATCACCTCATAGGCGCAATTGGCAGAGGCATTCGTGACTAGGTTCAGAACGAACACCAAGACACCAGTGGAGATCGATCAGCTACTCTTCATTGACATGGGCGACAACGAGACGTTGAGATCCTACAACAGTCGCTACTGGGAAACCTTCAACCAGATTGGGGATTGCCCTACAAACCTCGTCATTGCACAATACAAACGGGGCCTGCCAATCGGTAACAAATTGAGGGACTCAATTACTATGACGCCGCCCCTCACGATGGAGGCCTTAATGGAGAGAGTGCACCAACATATTCGCATGAAAGAAGATGGCGCCCGAGCTAAAGCAAAATCCAGCACAACAACAATGCCAGAAAAAAAGACTACAGTAAAAGTCAACACGGTAGAGCAACCTAACAGGAATGGGCGAGGCAAGCGGGCCAACAGAGAGGACCCAGATAAAGGAGGTTAAGAGTTCGCACTGCCATCACCACTGTGTTCAAAAAACCAATCTACCGAATTCTCAGTGAGATACGCAATGAACTTTTCGTCCGATGGCTAGCTAAGTTGGGAGAAACACAAAAAGACTATGACGAGAGGTCCCGGTGCACCTTTCATGATGAAAAGGGGCACCGAACTGAAAATTGCATGCCATTGAGGCAGCATTTGAAGGAGTTATTGGCAGCTGGGCACCTGGACCAGTATAGAGAAGAAGGAACACAGCTAGCCCCCCAGAACCACAACAACCCAAATAGAATGCCGGTCGACGTTCCACCTCAAGGCGTAATTAACGTAATACATGGGATATGCGAACCTAAGCGGGTATGTGAGCTCAGGGGGATAATCAAAAAAGCTGAGCACTTAAGGGAGGTATTAAGTGTACAACCTACCATTAAAAAGGGGAGAACGGAGGCCATAAATGTCATATCTTTCTCAGACAAAGATTTAGCGATGATATACTGCCCTCACAATGATGCACTGGTTGTCACTCTATGCGTCAAGAATTTTAATATCAAGCGGATTTTGATTAACCAAGGAAGCTCATGTGAGATAATGTATTACGAAACCTTCAAACAACTGAAACTAGAGGACAAAGACTTGGCACCTGCAACATCTTCCCTAATCGGATTCAACTCAATGCCAGAGTGGCCAGTGGCCAAGATAATCCTCCCAGTCAAAGCAGGAACCATGACAAAACAAGTGGAATTCTGGGTATTGAAAGTCCCTTTCACTTACAACATAATCTTGGGGAGGACATGGTTGCATGCCATGCATTCGGTAGCGTCAACCTACCATCAAGTATTGTGGTTCCCCAACGAAATCGGAATAATTAAAGAGGTCTTTTGAGACCAAATTATGTCAAAACAGTGCTTCGTTACAGTAAATGGCAGCTGCGCTGCAAAAGGGTTTGTATAGATGGTCGAAGAGCCAGAAAGCAATGAACTATTTGCGGATGTCGGCAAGGCAGCTGATTAGAAGGCAGTGGAAGACTTGGTAGAGGTAAGAATAGATGAAGAGAACCCAGAGAAGTTATTTTTGCTCGGCTTGTCTTTGTCCAGCACTGAGAGAATAAAGGTCATGGAATTCTTAACCTATAACATCGAAGTGTTCGCCTAGACGCCGTATGACATGCCTGGCATTGTCCCAAACTTCATCTGTCACCTACTGAACGTTCACCCAACTGCCAGACCAATTATATAGCGCACTCGTAGATTAGCACTCCACCATGCCGAGATAGTAGCGGAAGAAGTGGGAAACTTGCTGGAGGCAGGAGCTATCAGAGAAGTGCACTATCCCAGATGGATCTCCAATACCGTAGTAGTGCCAAAGAAGAACGGAAAATGGCGTGTTTGCGTGGACTACAAAACAGTCAACAAAGCATGCCCAAAGGACAGTTTTCCCCTACCACGGATAGACCAAGTGGTAGACCTTGATGCATACAGAGGTTACCATCAGATCGCTATGTATGAACCAGACCAGAAGATCACATCCTTTACAATGCCTAGAGGATTGTATTGTTACAAGGTTATGCCCTTTAGCCTAAAAAACGCAGGGGCAACATTCCAACGGATGGTCACCAAGATGTTTGAACCATTGTTAGGCAGAACAATGGAGGCTTACATAGATGACATGGTGGTCAAAAGTAAGGATGAGAAGGACCATCTCAGGGACCTAGGTGAAATGTTCTAGATTCTGAAGAAGAACAAGTTGTGCCTAAATGCATCCCAAGTGTGCATTCGGCGTAGGATCAGGCAAATTCCTAGGCTTTCTGGTGACCAACCGAGGTATAGAAGCAGACCCTTCTCAGATCAAAGCAATCCAGGATCTAGAGAGGCCCAACACAGTAAAAGAGGTGCAGCATCTCACGGGCCTAGCTGCTACACTCAACCGATTCATAAGTCGGTCATCAGACAGATGTCGACCATTCTTCCAAGCATTGAAGGCCAAGTTTGAGTGGGATGAAGAATGCGCTCACGCCCTAGAGAGCCTAAAAGAGTACATGTTTTTTCTACCGTTGCTAGTAACCCCAGTACCTGGAGAAGAGCTTTTTTTATACCTAACAGTTTCACAGCACGTAGTCAGCACAGTGTTGGTGAGAGCGGAAGGAATCCAACATCTGCCCATCTTTTATGTTAGCAAAACCTTGCTGGGCGTAGAAACCAGGTACCTACCATTGGAAAAACTAGCCTTAGCCTTGATGATGGCCTTAAGGAAGCTGTCGCATTACTTCCATGCCCAAACCATAATCGTCCTAACAGCTTTTCTATTAAAAGCTTTGTTTGAGAGAGCGAACTTTTCTGGGCGAATCTTAAAGTGGGCGGTGGAATTGGGACAATTTGATATCAAGTTTCAACCCAGAACCGCAATAAAAGCCCAAGCCTTGGTAGACTTTGTGGCAGAGTTCACACCAGGAAGTCATCACATCCGCCCAGTCGACTTGACTGGCACAACAAAAAAGGGGATGGAAAGTGCCACAGGAACTGTGCAACCCCCAAAACAAGATGCCCAGCCATATCCGAAGGCATATCGGATTGAAGAAAGAGAGGAAGAGGCAAACTGTGCTTTACCCAGCAAAGACTCATCAGCATGTAAAAACTTGGTATAGTCAGATAGTGAAGAACAAAACCCAACAATGGGCATAGACTTGGAAGAAAACATCAGCAACACTCATGACCCCAAGACATCATCCGACCCCTCCACTTGCTGGAAGCTATTCGTTGAAGAGATGTGGAAGGTCTTTGTGGATGGAATATCCAACAGGCACGGTGCAGGACTTGGCATAGTCCTCATCTCACCAGATGGACTAATAGTGGAACAAGCAGTCAACCTTGGCTTCCCAGCATCAAACAATGAACCAGAGTATGAAGCACTCTTAGCAGGCTTAAAATCAGTATTCTTCATGCAAGCCACTGAGCTAATGGTTTACAGTGACTCCTAACTAGTAGTAAACCAGATTTCAGGCGACTATGAAGCAAAAGATGAGAGGATGACAAAGTATCAAGAGTTAGTCAGAAAGGAAATCATGAAATTCGAAGTAGTGCGGATAAAGCAGATCGGCTGGGAAAAAAATAGTAGAGCGGACGAACTAGCAGGCTTTGCTTCAATGGCAGATACATCCATCCTGCATTCATTACTGATCGACTTCCTACCAATACCAAGTATTGAAGAACCCGAAGTAGCTGAGGTATGTTGCACGGAACTAGGCCCTTCATGGATGGATCCCATTATAGTATTCTTAAAAGACGACGTCTTACCTGAAGAGAAGAAAGAAGCCAACAAGATCAGAGCAAAGTCACAGCGATTTTGGCTCTCTTCATCAATGGCCTTGTACAAAAAATCCTTCACAGGACCTTGCCTGAAATGCGTTCATCCCAGCAAGGTCGAAGCATTCTTGTTCGAGATACATGAAGGCGTATGCAGAAGTCACCAAGAGGGAAGATCATTGGCATACCGAGCAATTTCAGACGATATTGGTGGCCATACATGCAAGCAGATTCAGAAAAGTATGTCAAGAGATGCGAGAAATGCCAAAAGTTCGCTCCGAGACCCGAGGTGGGCCGGCCCGTTTCGGTCCGGTTAGGACCGGTCCTAAGCCTTCCATTTGTGGTCTGGCCTGTTAGCCCGGACCGACCCAAAAAATTTCGGGTCCTACGGGCTGCCCGGCCTAACCCACATATTCGGCCCTTTCTCTACCAATGGTCAAATTTTGAAAAATAAAAATAAAAAACAACTTGCAACGGTTAAATAATTAAAAAATAAATAATAAAATAAATAAAAAGATTGATGCTGTAACAATAAAAAAATAAAAACAGAAACAAAATAACATAATAGTTAATAATTAATAATTTATACAATTATCTGTAATTGAATTACAAGAATTGAAATAAAAATTTATATAATTAAATAAATAACATTAATAATTTAAAAATAATTTTTAAACACTAATAGTATAACATTAATAATTACCCGCTACCCCTACTTGGGCTAGGCTAGCCATATGAGTGACAAAGAGTATTTATAATAGTATAATAGTGTAATAGTTTACCCATCACCCTAAGTGTAACCGCCCCAAAATACGTGGCAAAATTACCTTTATTTTATTATGAATTAACATGATTTAATTTGGAAGTATCTGTCTGAATTGGGCAAATATCTATTGGGGCTATAACTTTATAATTGAAATTGACGACCTTAATGGGTCCAAAAACCGAAATTGAGCACATGGATGGACTAATCGGAATATTTGGAGCCATTTTGGGAGTTTAATTGAAAATTGATTTTGTCTAATTCGCTAAGTAGTGTTTGGGCAATCCTTATTAGTTTAGTCACATATATAGATATATATGTGGTATATTGAGCTAAAAACTTATCCTTTTAAAAGAGAAACAAAAATCTGAGAGAGAGAGAGATAGAAAACTCTAGAGAGTTTGAGAGAAGAAGAGAAGAAAGGAAGAAAAGAAAGAGGAAACTCAAGTTTGGCTTGGATTTGTCTAGAGTGAGCAAGAACAAGTGTTATTGGTAAGAATCTAACTCTTTATCTTGAAGCTCATGTGATATAGAGGTGGATTTATGGATTATATAGAAGCTTTGCATGTATATGCACTACAAGAAAAAACACTTTTGGCAACCACCTATTTTTTTTGGTCGCAAATAGTTCACTTTCTGCGACCAAAATTTAACTTTTGGCGACCACAATTTTTTAGTCGCGGAAAATCACCCTTTGGCGACCAAAAGAAAAAGTTGGTCACGGAAAGTATACTATTGGCGACCAAAGGCTTTTTTTGGTCGTGGAAGATCACATTTTGGCGACTAAAAAAAAAGTTGGTCACGGAAAGTATACCCTTTGGCGACCAAAAAAAAAGTTGGTCGCGGAAAGTATACTATTAGCGACCAAAAGGCTTTTTTGGTCGCGGAAGATTACCCTTTGGTGACCAAAAAAAAAAGTTGGTCGCGGAAAGTATACTATTGGCGACCAAAGGCTTTTTTGGTCGCGGAAGATCACCTTTTGGCGACCAAAAAGAAAAGTTGGTCGCGGAAAGTATACTATTGGCGACTAAAAGGCTTTTTGGTCGCGGAAGATTACCCTTTGGCGACCAAAAAGAAAAGTTGGTCGCGAAAAGTTATGGCGGGATAAATTTTTTAAAAAAAAGATACTACTATAATTACATGCTATTTTTTTTGTTTAGGCATTAAAAGTTTTATAAAATAATAAATAACCCAATTTTTATGGGTTATATATTTTTATTTCCAAATATGAACAAGAAACATGTAATTGGCAGAGTGGATTGGGTGCATGGTGACTCTTTGGTCAAGAGTTCGAGTCTCAGGCGGCACAAAAGAATTACATTTTTTGGGTAAAAGGCGCTGACTTTTGGCGACCAACTTACCTTTGGTTGCTAAAAGTTTACTTTTGGGTAATATGAATTGGACTTTCCGCGACCAAAAAAGTTGGTCGCGAATGGTCACTTTTAGCGACCAAAGGCTTTTTTGGTCGCAGAAAACTATTTGTGACGAGGCTTTAGCGACCAACTCGCGACCAACATATTTTGGTCGCAAAAAGGTTTTAGCGACCAAATATGATACTTTTCGCGACCAAAATGTTGGTCACAGAAAGTGTTTTTTCTTGTAGTGATGGCTAAGGGGATGTTTAATCTTTGCATACATGGCATCAATTCATGAAGTAATGTGTAGCAACTAGTTTTTCATGCATAGTTCTTGAGTTTTGCCATGAATTTCCATGAAAGTGGAGCTTGGAACCCTCAAATGTATATTGTCAAGTTTTGTTCCTTTTTGCATATATGATTTGTTTATAAAGTTTGACATACTAAATTTGACATGTTTTTAAAGGGTTTGGGCCTTAATTTGTATAAATTGAAGTTGGATTTGAAAATGGAGGGTTTCAAGGCAAAAGCAAGATTTTCGGACTGAAATTTTACCCAGACTGCTCGAGCACCCAACCCTTTTTTGGCCAAAATTGCACACTGCATCACCATCGCTCGTGCGGCCAAGGCCACCACATATGCGGCCAAGCAGGGCAGTTTTCTGGTTTCGTTTTTATTCCGTTATTCTGATTGCGGGGCCTCCATTTGCATGGTTTTCACGTATATTTCTTATGTATTTGCATACCGCGGAATTGAACGAATGGACATGCTTGGATAACGAAAAAATGAAGTAACAAATGTATGACACCCTAAGTGTTTAATTAAATACCATATAAATATTTATAACTATATATAAATATAATTATGGTTGTATGTGATAATATATTATTAAATAAATAAATAATAATAACAATAAATATAAAATAAATATATGGAATAAGAATAATAATAATAATAATAATAATAGTAGGAAATAATAATAATAATAATAATGAGTATACTAATATGACAAGGCCAAATAACAATTACTTGGTAATTAATTAAGCAGATTGTAATCTCTCCAGGAGAGAAGGATAGGCGCCACCTGTGCCATATAGCCTTAGGGGGAGTGAGTCACCATGTTTAGGTATCATGAGCTTGTGTATATATAAGGGGTGGGGAAGGGGAGCTGCGAAAGAAGTAAAGGAACGAGGGGAAAAAAAGAGAGAAAAATAAAGAGAGACAGAAAGGAGGAATGAAATAGTATTGAGAAACTAGCATAAATAGGAGGAAAATAGTAAGAATTAATATTAAGGTGAGTTATATTATACCTTGAGTTACCATAATATATTTTACGTATGTTTTGATTTACCATAATTTATTTTATACAAGTTATGTTTTATAAATTATATTAATATTTCAATTACGTGGATTATTTTCTGAACTCTATTTGTTTAAAATGGAACCCATGGATATGTTTGTTTAAATTTTAGAAAATATTTGACAATGACCTTATAAACAATCATGTTTTGTAAGTACCACCACGGGAGTCCCACGCCTTGCGGGACTTAAATGACCATTAGCCTCTGTTTGGCTACTTTGTGGTCTTTTATTTGTCATGGATCCATTGACCTTTGTTCTGACTATCACTTCCGTGACCTCTGTTCTGTTCCGTTCTGTACCGTGGTTATGATTATTTATTTACATAATTTATGTATTTCAGTTTTTGCCACTTTGAATGATTTGTTTATTCAAATTAACTTATGTAAATGTTTTAGCTTAACTAACTATCCATGATTATTTTGTATTCCCTATACTCTTGGCATAATATTTCTCACTCTGCTGTGTGTTTATAACTGTTACCCTTTCAGGTGACGAGATGTAAGGATGACCCGTAACCTCATGTAGTGGAACCTGAACAAGAATTGATGCTGATCCATTATTTTATTTTTTTATTTTTTCCTTTTCTTTCTTTTATTTTTATTTTTTTTACTAAGGGTCGACCACTACATAATAAAACATAAATAAATAAAAGTCCTATATATGTATTTTCTCTTATTAAAATAGTAAAATGAAGTAAATTTTCTGTTTAATTATTCTTTTTTGCCTCCGTCTGTGCCATTTAATTTGCTACAAATAAATTAGTAAGATGCGATTCCAGCCCTAAGCCCTGAGGTTGGGTCGTAACAAAGGTGGTATCAGAGCAATGGTTCATTCAAAAAGAAAAAAAAAAACCTATTTTAATTTGATCAGAAAGTTTGAAAAGTTATAAATAAAACTATATAGCTAGATGCATATAATAAAATAAAATGTCTACATAATAAAATAAATATTTACCTGTGACGTTAGTCCTTTTATGTAAAATCTCACATTTCTTCTGGTGATGTAGGAATGTCCAAGATTAACCTTGATGAGACATTTTGGGAGGAGTTCGGGCCATTAATTTGGATGATATTTTAGTAGAGCACCCCGCCCCCACCTCACTTGAAGGATGGGGAGACTCAGAGGATATAATTAGGAGACTGAATCCAGGCCTTGCCCAATTGATGGGTCAGCTAATCTATATATAGACTGATCTTACTGATGTCCCATATTTACTATGGAAGCCATCATGTCTATACGCGCAAATGCTTTCTTGAACCCACTTGTGTCCTCGACATTTCTCCGGGATATGACCGCCCACACTACATCGTAGGCCCTTTGTCCCTAGATTTTGTGGCAAGAAGAGGAAATGTGTACCCCGAGAACTATATTTTTACCACTGTCCCTAACTTATTGGAAATTATTAATATTCAAAATGTTTATTTTAGTAATGACCTATCATATATCGAGACACCCGGGTGGATTATTGATCGAGCATTTTTGGGATACATATAGTCCGTCCCCATTTTCACAGTCCAGGCAACGTGGATGTGTTTTGGTGTGGTCTAGTTAGGATGTGAATTTGAGCTTTTTATGCAACACTACTTCTCGTGGTTGTTTGACCCGTTTGACCCACCACTCTAGATTTGGTAGAAGAAAACCTTTTTTGTACGCTAACCATGAGGTGTTCTAATCCCTTTTTTTATTGTTTTTTTTTTTTTTTTGGTTGTCCCACAAGGATGAAACACTAACATATTTTAACTTTTGAATAAGGATGTAATATTAATTGTAAAAATAGTAAAGTCAGTATTTTATATGTATTACGCGATATATGCTTTTATATATTCTACGTTATGGATGTAATGCCTCGTTTATTACTTTGTAGAATGGCTAATAATGATAACGGAAGCGAGTCATTAGTCAGTGGTACTGAATCGATGGAAAGAATCATAGAAAGAGTGGTTACTAGCTTTTGGCAAGCCTTGCAAACTAATATCGACAATGGGATACCAGAACGACGAGAAGAGCCGGTTACCATAAAACAATTCCAAGATCTGAAACCCACCACATTTATCGGCGGCCCAGACCCAATGGTAACAAACGTTTGGGTTAAAGACATGGAAAATATTTTTCGCGACTTACCTTGCACTGAAAGACAGAAGGTTACTTTCGTCACTTTCACCTTTAAAGATAATGCACTCACCCTAGAGAAAGAAGAAATTATGACTCGGGCAAGATTCTTGGAAGTGTTCTATGCAAAATACTTCCCAGATTCGTTACGGGAACAGAAGGAGTTGGAATTCATACATCTAAAGCAAGGAACCATGACGGTGGCCGAATACGAGAGCAAGTTTACACAACTCGCTTAGTTTGCGACATATGTCGTCCCCACCGAAGCTCGAAAAGCAAGAAAGTTTGAAGCAGGATTGGATACTGAAATCAAAGATAGACTTGAGGTTTTGAAACTGCCAACCTATGCGGAAGTGGTAGACTGAGTGTACATTACCAAAAAGAGGATTAAAGCCTTGTGTTCTAGGAAACCAAGCCAAAAGAAGTGATTATGGGAAAGAGACAACAGAAGACCCGGTGTTGTGCTGCCCAAAAAGGTAAATACAGCACAACCAGTTCAGGCAATCAAGGTCCTACTAACCCCCGAGTTGTCACTATTCCAACTTGTCCTACTTGTGGGAAAGCTCATTGGGGACAATGCCATCGAGACAAGGGAAGCATGCTTTAAATGCAGTCAAGTTGGCCACTTGTTGAGGGATTGTCTAAAGCTGACTAATCTTACAGCCAGCCCCTTTGGCCCAATCAGAAAACCCGCGGGATTTGGAGGAGAGAGGAAAGACCAAAAATGCCAAGGAAGGGCTTTTTTCTTGGTACCTAGAAAACTAGAAGTTACCGAAAACATTGTGTCAGGTACACTTTCTGTCTGTGGTCATTTAGCTCATGTCCTCATTGACTCTGGGTCAACTCATTCTTTTGTTACACCACACTTTGCTGCTAAACTGGCATCAACACTCGAACCATGGGAATATATATTGTCTGTGTTTTTTCCTTTTGGTAATTCTGCCTTTAGTACTGATGTATACAAAATCTTGTGCTATATCCCTAAAAGGCAAAAACTTATACGTAGACTTGATTCCCCTCCGCATTGGGAACTTTGATGTGATCTTAGGTATGAATTGGCTGGCTACCAACCACGCCTCTATTGATTGTAAAGCCAAAAAGGTTTCCCTCAGGTTACCAAACCAACCCGAGCTTGTCTTTAATGGGACTGGAGTTTCCAACCCTCCATGTATTATATCTTCTATGACAGCGCAACAATTTCTAAAAAAGGTTGTACCAGTTATATTTGTTATGTGATCGATACACAAAAAGAGGCCCCCATCGTTGATGTAATTCTCATAGTACGAGAATTCCTGGATGTTTTTCCTGAAGATCTACTTGGTACCCCGGTTGACCAGGAAATCGAATTCACCATTGAAACTCAACCTGGTACCCAACCAGTATCAAAAGCCCCTTACCGCATGTCAATGACGGAATCGAAAGAACTGAAGATTCAACTCTAGGAACTCTTGGATAAAGGTTTCATTCGACCTAGTACCTCACCCTGGGGAGCTCCAGTACTATTCGTAAAGAAGAAAAATGGCACGATGAGGTTATGTGTTGATTACCGAGAGCTGAACAAAGTCACCATTAAGAATCGATACCCCTTGCCACAAATTGATGATTTGTTCGATCAACTACAAGGCACCCAAGTATTCTAAAAAATTGACTTGCGTTCTGACTAACATCAACTAAAAGTCAAAATAGAAAGCATCGAAAAGATTACCCTTAGAACCTGTGACGAGCACTACGAGTTTCTCGTCATGTCATTTGGCGTCACAAATGCTCTAGCAGCTTCCATGGATTTCATGAACCGAATGTTCAAACCCTATCTTGATGAGTTCGTCATCGTCTTCATTGATGACATCCTCATATACTCCAAGTCACTAGAGGCCTATGAACAGCACTGGCGAACAGTTCTCCAAACACTACGTGATCACAAACTTTATGCCAAGTTGAAGAAATACGAATTCTGGATCACTAGTGCACACTTCCTCGGTCACGTCATTAACAAAGATGGCATCTCGGTTGACCCCCAAAACGTTGCAGCATTCGTGGATTGGCCACGACCTACTAATGTGTCAGCAATTTAAAGTTTCTTGGGTCTAGCTGGCTATTACCGACGTTTCATGCAAGATTTCTCAAAGATAGCATCACTCTTGACCTAGTTAACTCAGAAGAACACACCATTTGAATGGACTGATAAACAGGTGCGTTGCTTCTAAGAATTAAAAAGTCGACTTGTATCAGCTTCTATACTAGCACTCCCTACAGGAGTAGATGGGTTCGTAATTTATAGTAATGCCTCATACGATGGTTTGGGTTGCATTCTTATGCAAAACGGAAAAGTCATTGCTTATGCTTCGCAACAACTAAAGACTTACGAGAAGAAATACCCAACTCATGATCTAGAATTGGCTACGGTGATCTTCACCCTCAAGATTTGGCGTCATTATCTCTATGGTGCAACCTGTAAGATTTCCACTGATCACAAGAGTCTCAAATATCTGTTTACACAGAAGAAATTGAATATGAGGCAACGATCATGGCTAGAATTTATAAAAGACTATGATGTAAAGATCCATCACTATCTAGGCAAAGCTAACGTGGTGGTAGACGCATTGAGCCGAAAGACAACCAAAAGTTTGGCTTGTACTCTCGTTTCCCGCAAGATTAATGGACTACTCGCCAATATAACCTTGGAACCCGCATTGATTGAAGAAATTAAAGTGCACCAATATGAAGATAAACTTTTGAAGAGAAAGTACGAGGAACAGAGAAGTACGCCTGATCCTGATTTCACTATAAGCAATGGGACACTAAAATTTCAGAATCGAATTTGCGTACTTGACATTCCCGAACTCAAGAAGAAGATATTGGTGGAAGCTCATAACTCGAGATTTGCAGTCCACCCTGGCAACACAAAATGTACCATGATCTAAAGGAATGCTACTGGCTGACAGGAATGAAAAAAGACATAGCAACCCATGTCTCCAAAATGTCTGTATTGTCAACATGTTAAAGCAAAACATCAGAGACTTGCAAGAATGTTGCAACCACTCCCTATTCCTGAATGAAAATGGGAGCACATTTCTATGGACTTCGTGGTCGGACTATCTCAGTCATTCTCAAAAAATGATGCAATATGGGTTATAGTAGACTGATTGATGAAGTCGGCGCATTTTCTGCCAATCAAAATAATGTACTCCCTTAATAAGTTCGCCACCTTATACATCAAGAAAATTATTCGTTTGCACGGCACCCCGGTTTCAATCGTGTCTAATCGAGACCCCCGCTTCGTATCTTACTTTTGGAACAAATTGCAAGAAACTTTGGGAACCATACTGAAATTTAGCACTACTTATCACCCACAAACTGATGGGCAATCCGAAAGAATAATCCAGACTTTGGAAGACATGTTACGTGTATACGTGTTGGACCTCAAAGGTAACTGGGATGAGCACCTACCTTTAGTGGAATTCACCTATAACAATAGCTACCAAGCAAGCATTAGAATGGCATCGTACGAAGCTCTATATGGAAGGAGATGTCGATCACCTCTGCGTTGGATGAAAGTTGGGGATAAGAAACTGTTAGGCCCCGAGATCATGCAAGTCACAAGTGAGAAAATCCAACTTATCCAATAGCGAATTCGCACTGCTCAGAGCCACCAGCAAAGCTATGCAGGTACATGGAGACGGGACTTGGAATTTGAAATAGGAGATCATGTGTTCCTTAAGATCTCACCAATAAGAGGAGTTATCTGATTTGGAAAGCGAGGAAAGTTAAACACACATTACATCAGGCCATTCGAGATACTGGAAAGGATTAGTCCTGTAACCTATCGCCTTGCACTATCACATGAACTATCCAATATCCACAATGTGTTTCACGTTTCAATGCTTCGACGGTATCTTCGAGATCCAGAACATGTTGTTGATTATGAGAACCTAGAAGTTCAAGAGGATCTCTCTTATGAAGAGCAACCAATGCAGATTCTCGATCGTCGTAATCAAGTTCTCTGAAACAAGACCATATCGTTGGTAAAAGTCTTATGGCGAAATCATCGTATTGAAGAAGCTACATAGGAAATGAAAAGTCAAATGCGAGCCAAATACCCACACCTCTTCGAAAATTAAGGTACATCAAGTTTAGGGACAAACTTCTATTTAGGAGGGGAGAAATGTGACACCCTAAGTGTTTAATTAAATACCACATAAATATTTATAGCTATATATAAATATAATTATGGTTTTATGTGATAATATATTATTAAATAAATAAATAATAACAATAAATATAAAATAAATATATGAAATGAGAATAATAATAATAATAATAATAATAATAATAATAATAATAATAATAATAATAATAGGAAATAGTAATAATAATAATAAGTATACTAATATGATAAGGCCAAACAACAATTACTTGGCAATTAATTAAGTAGATTGTAATCTCTCCATGAGAGAAGGATAAGCGCCACCTGTATCATTTAGCCTTGGGGGGAGTGAGTCACCATGTTTAGGCATCATGAGCTTGTGTATATATAAGAGATGGGGGAGGGGCTGCGAAAGAAGTAAAGGAATGAAGGGAAAAGAAGAGAGAAAAATAAAGAGAGACAGAAAGGAGGAAGGAAATAGTCTAAAGAAGCTAGCGTAAATAGGAGGGAAATAGTAGGAATTAATATTAAGGTGAGTTATATTTTACCTTAAGTTATGATAATATATTTTACGTATGTTTTGATTTACTATAATTTATTTTATACAAGTTATGTTTTGTAAATTATACTAATATTTCAATTACGTGGATTATTTTCTGAGCTCTATTTGTTTAAAATGGAACCCATGGATATATTTGTTTAAATTTTAGAAAATATTTGACACTGACCTTATAAACAATTATGTTTTGTAAGTATCACCGCGGGAGTTCCATGCCTTGAAAGATTTAAATAACCATTAGCCTCTGTTTGGCTACTTTGTGGTTTTCTATTTGTCATAGTTCCATTGACTTCTGTTATGACTGTCACTTTTGTGACCTCTGTTCTGTTCTATTCTATACCGTGGTTATGGCTATTTATTTACATAATTTTAGTATTTCAATTTCTGCCACTTTGAATAATTTGTTTATTCAAATTAAGTTATGTAAATGTTTTAGCTTAACTAACTATCCATGGTTATTTTGTGTTCCTTATACTCTTGGTATAATATTTCTCACTCTGCTGTATGTTTATAGCTGTTACCCTTTAAGATGACAAGATGTAAGGAAGACACATAATCTCATGTAGTGGAACTTAAACAAGAATTGATGCTGATCCATTATTTTTTTTTATTTTTTTTATTTTCCTTTTCTTCCTTTTATTTATTTATTTTTTTTACTAAGGGTCGGTCACTGCATAATAAAACATAAATAAATAAAAGTCCTATAGATATATTTTCTCTTATTAAAATAGTAGAATGAAGTAAATTTTCTGTTTAATTATTTTTTTTGCCCTCGCCTGCGCCATTTAATATCCTACAAATAAATTAGTAAGATGCGATTGTAGCTCTAAGTCCTGGGATTAGGTCGTGACATAATGAATTAAATCAAGGAAGAACCGAATGAAGGAATAAGAAGCCATGTTAGCCACTTGAATGTGTATAATGATACGATATGTATTGTGTTGTGTGCATTGTGATTATAGGTCGTGAGTCGAGGATGGCACAACCATTTCTGGACGCTACGGTGAGTAACAACTTAGATGTATTTCTTGACGGATATGATATGCTCTGTTGAATGTTATATCCTGAAATAACTGAATGATTGTCTATTCTTCTGAAATGTAATGTGGTTTCCATATATTCATGTGGCCCTTACCCGGGGATAACAATATCGTGGTTTATGTTCATATGTTCGTGTGGCCCTTACTCAGGGGTAACAATATTGTAGCTTACATTCACATGGCCCTCACCTAGGGGTAACAATACCATGGCTACATGTGCATAGAGATCTTCGACTGTACGAATTGGAACCACTGTATTGGTATGCTTGTACTGATATGACTATTTACAAGTACTGATATCACTGTATACAAGTATTGGGATGACAATTGACATATATTGATGAGATATGCTAGAAATATAAATACTGATATGACTGTCTACAAGTATTGGTATGACGGGTGACACGTATTGATAAGACATGCTAGAAAGTTTGAATCACTAATTTGGAACATCATTCATTACCCCTTTACCTTGTTGTTATTTACTGGGCTTTAGCTCACTGTTTTTATGTATATGTATAGGTGAGCGTTCTAGAGGACAGGTCTAGAAGGGGGTCTTTAGCCAAGCCACGTTTTGAGTGCCTCTGAGTTAGGGTTACGCCTGGAAGGCCGTTGGCAAGCTTTTGATTCTGATATACACCTTCGACACGTGCATAAGTAATGCATAAGATGTTATGTTATAAGTTATGAATCGTTATGTGAGTAAATTAACGTTTATATGTGTCCATATTTGTTCATATAAATGCACAACTCATTGGAATATTAGTATTTTTGTATATTGCTTCCGCTAGCCCCGATTATTTTTTATTATGCAGGAAGGCTTTTGGTAATCTCGGATTACTAGCCGGTTATGACGCTAAACTTATAAGGAACGAGTTTAGGTCGTGACATTAAGCTAGCCTAGCCACTGCCACAGGAGAGAGAGAGAGAAAGAGAGAGAGATATGGAGTGTGGGAATGGGGTGCTAGTGGTAGTGCTATGTGTGGTAGATGGCAGTGCTATAGCACTGCTATAATAGCATTATAGCAGCCGAAAAGAGAGGAGGGAAGAGAGAGAGAGAGAGAAAAAAATGGAGTGTAAAGAAACCAACAGTCATAATTCAAATCAACAAACCAACAGTTATAATTTAAACCAACGGATACAATTTAAACGATAATATGTATATATATTTTTTATAAATTTATTTGACTACTTAAAATTACTATAAATATCTTTTATTTTTCAAAATAAATCTCACAACAAATAATTCTCTCTCTCTCTCTCTCTCTCTCTCTTAAACTCTCTCAATCTCTCTCAACTTTCAATTAATTTTGAAATGACATCCCTAAGTGACAATTACAATGGTGTAATAAGAAACTTTTATCAGAAGAAGCAAATTTCTATATCGCAATCACCAACTGGTAACATTAATTAGTTTAATTAAATTTATTAGTTACTGATTTTTTTCATTAATTATTTGTGCACATATATTAATTATTATTTTTTAGTGATTATATTTGCACATTATTTAAATTAATTCTTAATTCTTATATGTTGTTTTACTTATATTACTATGGATCCTAATATGCCTAATGTTTATGTCAATGTTGATACATATACTACACAATATGAATCTATTGATTCTCCTTCTAATATTCATCTTCCAACAGTTGGATCATCATCTAGGAGCAGAAGTAGTAGTGTTTGGGAATATTTTGAAAAAATATCTATAAATAATCCCAATGATATAATTACATTTAAAGTAAAATGTAAATATTGTGCACATTTACTTAGTGCTGCATCTGCAGGGGGTGCTGCATCTGCAGGGGGTACTAGACATCTGAAAAGACATGCTAACAAACATTTACAAAGTTAACAACCTGATATTTGAAGTCAAATGCAATTAGGGGCTTCATCAACTGGTAATTTGTAAATATTTTCATATGATACTATACGTGCACAAAATTCTGTAGTTGATTATATTATTAAAAAAGAACAACTTTTAACTACTAGGGAATGTGCCAATTTTACCGAAATGATTCACGAAAATTTTGCATAGCAATATAAAAGTTTTTCAAGAAATACTACTAGAAATAGAATTTTAAAGAAATTTGAGGATGTTAAAAGTGAATTATTTAATATCTTTAAAAATTTGAATGGAATAATTTGTTTAACATCTGATCTGTGGTCAAATAATGGTTTTGAATATCAATAAATCACTGTATATTTTATTGATAATGGTTGAAAATTAAATAAAAAAATTATTTCATTTAAATTAGTTAAACTTCCATACACTGGTCATTCGCTTTGTGTGTAAATAAGAAATGCATTATATGAATGAGTTTTACAAAATAAAATATTTACGATTAATTTAGATAATACATCATATTATAATCAAACTGTAGCTCATTTAAAATTAACTTTATAATTACTTGTTGATTGTGATTTATTTCATGTTCGTTGTTGTGCCCATATTTAAAATTTGATTATTAAAGAAGCTATGCATGTTAGGATGAGTAGCGGATATATCAATCCGCCAAAACCGACTAATCGAATCGATCCGCCGCATTTTGGACGGATGCATGATGACGAGCAGACAGTTGCGGATTGATTTTCTCTAATCTACTAATCTGGCGGATGAATGGCGGATTTGAAATTTTTTTGGTCGCAACCGAACCGCCGAACCGCGAGTACCTCTAGTAATTTATAAGACTTTGTGTTTTCAGTTTGTTTAAATATTCTGTTTGTGTTTTCAATTAAAAAAGAGTTTAAATATTCTGTTGAAAAAAAGTTATCAACTTGAATATCTTTTTTGAATTGAAAAAAATAAATGTATTATTTATCTATATTTTTTGGTTTTTAAATCTATCTCTAAAAATAATAAATAGAAAATATGATATATGTTGGTTGGTTTTTGTTTTAAAAAACAAATATAGATGTAACAATACAGAGACATGCAATCTCTACTACTACTCTGCTCATGGTTTTGATGGTTTGAATTGTTTTTATATTTTAAAAACGACAAATTGTAATACTTTATGTGGATGAGGCATGCTGTGATTGTAGTATGTGCATGAGGCATGCAATGATTGTAATATTCTAAAGTTTCAAACTTTCTTGCTTTGGATGAGGCATACAGTGATTCTAATATTTTTTTAAGTCATTGACTATAACGCTTTCTTCTTCTTCTTCTTCTTCTTTTTTTTTTATTTTTAGGAAGTGCACAAGTTAAATTATGTTGAAAATTTATAAAATTTTAAACCGCCAAACCGATTCGCATCCATCCACCAAACCGCCAATCCGCTCAATCCACATCCATCGGATTGGCGGATGGATGGCGGATTGAAGGTTCCATGGCCGCAACCGACCTGTGCCCACCCCTAATGCATGTATACGAGACTTCTGTACTTGTAATAAAAAATGCAGTTGTTACTATTATGTCTTCTGGAAACCGAATTTCGAAATATAGAAAAATTTGTCAGTGAGAAAATATGCCATTTAAAAAATTAATTTTAGATATAGATAGTATGTGGAATTCAACATACAATATGTTAAAAAAACAAAGAAGAGTAATAAATTTATTTTTTGCAACAACATCAATAAGAGGGGTACTGACTTCCACAAAAGTTAATTTGCGCCAAGTAGCCTTGAATAAAGATTTTTTAAAAGTTTTCCATACTTTAACAAAATTATTTTCTCATATATATATATTTCTACTTTACTATTTGTTTTACATATGCTAGCAGAAAGAATTAAAGTTTTCGTAAAATATATAGATAATGAATATTATATAATTATTATTATTTCAATGAAAGAAAAATTTGATATATATTTTGATGCTTTGCCTCATCTATTAGGTTTAGCCATAATAATTTATCCTAGGTGTAAAGAAATTGATTTACAAGAATTTTTAGAACGTCTTTTCGCTAATCAAACACAGTTTGCCCCTATTATGCAAACATGCAATAGATTATTTGAAGAAAACATGACAACTGCATCTGTAAATATACTTACACACATTACATTAGTAGTCCCATCTCGATGGGAGATTAAGTGTTTTTTCATCAATAAAAAGTAGAAGAATATCTCACATATAAGTGTAAGTAGTTCTGAACTACAAAGTTATTTTGAAAGCCCATCAGTGGATCATTCCAATGATTTTGACATTTTGGAATGATGGAAACAAAATGAAACTATGTGGCCTGTGATTTCACAGAT
This sequence comes from Camellia lanceoleosa, assembly GCA_025200525.1. Taxonomy (NCBI): domain Eukaryota; kingdom Viridiplantae; phylum Streptophyta; class Magnoliopsida; order Ericales; family Theaceae; genus Camellia; species Camellia lanceoleosa. The sequence goes on from CM045767.1 coordinate 171,416,822, forward strand.
GGCCTATAATATACTCACCATTTCTATTTCTACAGTTGTTTCGGAAATAGCTTTTAGTACAGGTGGATGGGTGCTGAGCGATTACTGGAGCAAGTTTTCACTCGAAATGGTTGAGACACTGATAATATCCAAAGATCATATGCATGCACTTACAAGAAGACAAAACTATAGTGAAAATGAGCGGATTTAAAATGATTTGGATGACATATCCTTGGGCAACGCGACTGAAATGACTGTCTCCTCCGATGATTCATCAATAATTTATTTTTTATTATTTCATTTCATTTTTTTTTGTATTAGATTATTGAAGTGGAATATAATGCAAATGATTGATAGGCTAGTAGGTGCCAACTTAGTTGTGATGTACTTGATCTATAGTGATGTAATTGCTCTACTATCATCAGTAATCTACACTTAATTTATTTAATAATATCATTTTTGTAATATTTTATTTCATTTTGAAATAAAAATTATTCATTCAATAAATGTTATATAAATAATTTAACATTGGGAGCAGATTTTTTTTAGCAACTTTTTTGTGTTTTTGCTAAAATATGATATAAAAAAAACTTGTATGTTTGAGAAGAACTTTTTAACTTTTTAAGAAAAGATGTGAAAAAAATAATATAAATAATTATTTTTTGTACTCGTGACAATGACAATGACGACATTGTACACGTGACAATGACAGCAAACTTGCAAGCATCAGTCATATTTAAATTATTAATTTTTTTAAAATAGACTTGAACTTGAAAACATTTATAAGTTTATAGGTTTGTAGACTTGTAGGTTTGTAGGTTTGAAAACAATTATTAAAACATTTATAGGCATAGTGTATCGGTTTGTAGGATAAAAATTGTTGATTTTTTGATTTTTTTTAGTGACTTTTTGATTTTTAGACTAAAATCACCACTTGCCAAAATATCACTATGAAACATTACATAACCAAACAAATATTTCATTAATCTTAACTAAAATACTCTAGTATAAATTTTTAAAATTTTTTTATTCCTAATATAAAAAAATTATAAAAAAAAACCCGACTAGGTCCAAGGTCCCAGCCCAGGCCCTATTAGGAGTGGGCTTAGGCCTGGGCCCCACCTTTTGGCCCATAAGCTGGCCCGACCCGCTAAAAAGGTTGGAGCCTGCGAAGCTCGCTTGGGTCGGGCCATTATTACATCCCTAATTAATTGATATATTTGATATATCGATTTGGTATGTGGTGTATTATAAATGCATGTCATTTATTTATCAAAATGTTGATAAAAATGTGAATTTATATGTTTTGACATAAGATGAATTCTAACTATTCTTTGGAAGAATGATTGTGAAATTGGTGTGCTGACCGATAATTTCGTAATGAAATATTATATGAGTAAAAATATTTCATGGGTGAAAAATGCTTTGATAATTGTCGACGTAGTCACCAATACTAGATAAGACAAATAAGATGTAAATGTAATTATACAATGATATTTGTATTCCATGTTGAGATTGGAATTAAGGGTTGTAGTAAATAAAAAGAAATAATGCATGACTAAAGAAATGTTATTTGACAAAGTATTGTAACCATAACAGGTATTAGCCATTTTTCCTTTGTACTGCAAAAGAAAGTTATGAAGTCTAATTGCATTTTAGACAAATTAGTATTGTGATTGTATTCAACGCAATTTACATCTTGTTCAGGCACGCTAATTAAAGATATATTCTGATTTACCTCAGAATTGTGGGGGTGTATTAATATTTTTGTGTAATTATACATCAGCAAGAGAAATTAAGTTTCCTTAGAATGCTTAAAATGTGGGGGTGCTTGGAGGATTTTACTAAAGTAACGGTTCCAATAATAGGTCTACAAAGAATCTTAATTCTTTTTATAGGACAAAGTTGAAGTAGAAGCAAAATGGTTTTATTAACTCCTAAGGAACAACTCTATGTTTATTATTTAAATTTGAAAATGGGAGTGACATAGAGTAACGGAAAGTCTCGATGTAATCAAAGACTTAATACCGTAGGACATTTGCTTTCAGTTATGAATATTGTCTAAGGATAATATAATGGATTCACTAACTACTCATTAATATATAACTGAGAAGGTCAAACGGAAAATAATGACCGCTAAACAAAAAGTTTGACCAGGGAGTAAATGAGAGAAAGTTCATCGAGGGCAATGTGATTAAAGCCTATTATATCAGAGTCATCATAATTGTAACCCTACTTAGATGACTGGAGATCCCAAGAACTAAGTTCAAAGGGACAACTAAGTTATGTGTGGCTCGCCAGAAATCATTAAAGGAGTCTATTTCCTATCAATTCCTATGATGAGAGTGATATCTACAACATGTATTGTATGTAAGGGACTTAGGGTAAGTTATGCTTTTAATGATCACTTATATCTTAAAAACCCAAGAAGGGTATATCAAGAGGAGTTTTTAAGAAACTCGAAATAAGGATCACCTATATGAGTGTGAAGAGACCGCTTCTATGAGAATAAATAAGGCTAAATTTTCTAGAGCACTCATGAAACATCAGGACATGCCCAAGGCCAAAACGGGCACACCCGTAAGAACTAAGCTGTGTGTAGAGATATTCTGTCTGAATTCTATTGTTTAGGCTTACACAAACGACTGTATAGTTCAAGGTATCACGTCCACTGATTAGCTAGTAAGTCTGATAGACTTTCACTAGGAAAGGTTCAAAGCCAAAAACTACCTATCTCGATGTAGGGTATTTCCTTAATGTACTCTTTCTTTGTCTGCATGTTGTTGCACGTCCTTTCCATAAATTTCATTCATGTGGAGGATTGTTGAAAATTTTGAATAAAATTTACTCTAATAGTTGTGTTTCTTGAGATGGAAAAGTGTGTCATTTTGAAGGGACTCAACCTTTCTGAAGAATCACGGAGGAATCTATAAATTCCATTTCTCTCACTTTAATTTGGATAGAGAATTAATCATTTCTTCTTCTTTATCTTTGCATTTATTCTTTATATTTTCCTGAGTCAAATTTTTCTATAAAAGAGTGCATGCACAGCGAAGTTCGCTAGGCTTCAATAGTAGTGTTGCTAGTGCAAGACATTGATCGTTGTGTCCTGGGAGATAAACGTCCATTGAATCCTTACCACCGGTGGGAGGACGAATCTGTCTTAAGGAAAGAGTGTCACACACTCGACTCGATCAGGTTTTATCTATTTATGTATTGTAAGTTTTGTTACGTTATTATGTTGATTTATTTCAGTTTTGGTTTTGTCCAAAAACCGTTTATATATTTTTAAATTATATTTTCTATATAGTTTGGTATTATTTTTCTAGCATAAACTTCTTAAAAATCAATAATTTTGGTTTTTAAGTCCCGTTTGGCAACTTTTAGTTTTAACTAAAATTTCAAAAACTCATTATAAATTATCATATTACTCTCTCTACTTTTCTGCACATCATTATTGTACATAGCCAAAAAGTTACTAAAATATTATGTTCCCAGATGAAGCCTTAATGGATAATTTCATTTAGTGTGTTTGGTTTTAGTTTTCTGAAAATTAAGTTTTTTGTTTTTCATGCTTTTTTGTTTTTAGTGAATATTTTTTAAATTTTAAGTATTTTTTTTTTGACTTTTTTAGATACACCTTACTTAGATATATCAAAATGGTAAAATACTTCTAAAAAAATATTTTAAAAAATTAATAAATACACAAAAATATGAAAAATGTACTAATTTTTCTTCTTTTTTTTTTGTTGTATTTTTTTTGTATTTAGTGTATTTTTTAAAGATTTTTTTCACAAATATTATACTTTTTAATTGTATTTATGTTAGGTGTGTCTAAAAATTAAAAAAAAATTACTTAAGATATTAAAAAAATTCATTGAAAATATTAAAATATGAAAAACAAAAAAGTAAAATTTTTTGAAAACTGTTTTCTGAAAACCAGAAACAAACAAACATTACTAGCCAAAAAAAAAAAAAAAGAAAAAAAATAGGATAGTTGCATTCATAATTTAGGATAAAATGAAAAAATAATAATAATTTAAGAAAATAATTGTTTTAATTATTAGTTTATGGACTAAAAAAGTATTAGTTTGTAAGGTAAAATAATATAAATGTGATAATTTGATGTGAAAACTTACAATTAGTACATATGACCAAAATAATTACTAACATATGGCGCGAATAAATCTTTGTGTAAAAAAAAAAACAAAAGTTGCATCCAAGAAGATTCTCACCGTTCAATAAGTATTTGCCTTACTTCCTATTAAATGCTAATTTCCTCTAATTTAATATGGCAAAACCAAATTTTGCCAAAATGAAAATCATACCACCAAATACACACTTGTTTGATTTAATTTTTCAAAAACTATTTGCTTGTTTTTTTATTTTTCAAAAATACTTTTCATAAAATTCTACTTTTTTATTTTTTATTTTTTATTTTTTTAATAAATTTTTTTAATATTTTAAGCAATTTTTAAAATTTTTAGACACGTCTAACATAAATATACATAAAAAGTATAATTTTTATGAATTTTTTAAAAAAATTCACTAAATACCAAAAAATATAAAAAAAAAAATCTGAGAATTCAGTATATTTTTCATATTTTTATGTATTTATTAAAATTTTAAAATATTTTTTCACATATTTTTTACTTTTTAGATACATCTAAGTAAGGTGTATCTAAATAAGTAAAAAAAATACTTAAAATTTTGAAAATATTCATTTAAAAAAAAAAAACACGAAAAATAGAAAAATTCAATTTTCAAAAAATTTAATCCAAAAAATTCAAACCAAACATACATTACTTTTCAATCGCCTTACTAGAAGGAAAATTAGCATAATTAAGTAGTATAAGGTTAAGTGTATTATTTTTTTTCTAAATCTTGAAGAGGTGATTGTAATTTATATTTTTTTGGATAAATTACACTGATCTCTATTCAGATTTGAAAAAAAAAAAATATAATATCCATAATTTTAATATAATTACACTAATATTGCTTTTAGTAAAGTTAAATGAATAGAGTGTGAAGACACAAAAATAAACAAGAAAACTATAAATTTCAATATAAAAAATACAATAATATAAATTTTCTACCCGTTTAGCTAATGAATTATAAATAAAAGGGGAGTAAATGTTATACAAATTAAAACCTCAAAAAATTTGTAATTTGTCGTAATTATATGAAAATTATTAAACTTGCTATATATTTTTTTTAAAATTAATGCTTTGTTTGGTATACATTACTTTAGCACATCTTTTTTATCTTATTTAAGTTTAAAGTTTCATTTGAGAACGTGTTATTTTAGTAATTTTTTGACATTTTATCAAAAGATATGTAGAAAAATAGATATAGTGATGTGACAACTTATAGACTTTTTAACTTTTCGGCTAAAATATATAGTTGACAAACGAGGTCTAAGACTATGCAAAATACTGTCAAATTCAGTAAAATCGTACCGATTCGCATCAATCTGTACAACTCATCCGCTAACTGCGGTTTAAACTTTAAAATTTATAATCTTCTTTCGAAACCGTTCGTTCCACCATCATTAATATATATATATATATATATATTTTAATCTATAATGAATATCAAAATAAAAATGAGTATAAGAAAGATTTAGAGTTGGTTTGGGATGTCCTAAAAAAGTGTACTTTTTAACTTATTGGTGGGTTTGGGTTGAGTTTGGGTTGGGTTTGATGTGATGTATTAGAGAGGTGATGTGATTTAAATAAGATGATGTGAATTAAATAAGATAGTGACTTTTTGACTTTTTGATTTATTTAGTACATGCCAAACTAGCTCTTAATATGTAAAATTTATTACAAATTAGTAGTTCTACATATGAAAAATATTAAGTAAAATTAGTTTATGTTATATATATATATAAAATATTTTGCAAATTAGTGTTATATATTATGTAAAGACTTGATAATTAATTAAAATGTTTTTCAATCATTCAATCTGTTTAAAATTGCTCAAACAACAATATACTAATTTATCAATCCGTTATTTAATTTATAATTTTACTCTTAAATCACCTGAACTACATCACACACATTTCTATTTAAAAATCACGCTATCTCTTATTTAAATCATATCATATCTCTATCATATTACATATCTTTTCATAAAAAAATAAAAAATTATATTTATTTTCACCCCTCCAAACAAATAAAAACGTGAGTGCGATTTATTTATTTATTTCGGCTCGTCGTCACCTTACCCCCTGCCCCTCTCTCTCTCTCTCTCTCACTCTCTCTCTAGTTTGTGCTGCATGGACAGCATGAAGCTGCAATCAATCAGCACCACCACCGCGATTCAAGCTTCCCTTCCCAAACACGACCTCAAAGGTCAATCCCTCGCGGTAAGTGACTTCCATTCCTCGTCTTTTCCTTTCTATTTTTTTTCCCTTGAAATTTCAGTTTTTTTTTTTTGTTTTTGTTTGGAGCTCAAATTCATCGCTTTCAATGTTTCTTACAGTTTAAGTAGTTGCTTTAATGGGTATCTTTGTTGTTTTCCATGTGTTGGTTATCGGCAATTTGGACAAAACCTATTAATTTTTTTTTCTTCAAAAAGTGTGACCATTCTACCAGTTGCAAAAACCCATATTTTGTTTATGAGGGAAGGAGGGTGGATGGGGTGAACATACTTATTGGTAGCTTGACATGGGTTTGAGCAAATGTTGTGGAGAGAGACAGAGAGAGACAGAGAGAGAGAGCAAAAATATTATATGCCAATTATTTTGGTATGGTGTTTACTGGGTCATTAGTGGGTATATTTAAAAAACAAATTTGATTTAAGAGTGTATTATGTTTGAATTGTAGGTTATAGGTTTAGGAAAATCTGGATTAGCAGCAGTGAGACTTGCTCTTGCAAGAGGTGCTTCAGTTCTAGCCATTGATCAGAATGAGAATTTGGATCCATTTGAGGTACATTCTATGACCTTATTTTCACTTATATTGAGTTGTTTTCTTACTTATATTTATTGAGCACATCCCTATCCTTTCTGATATCAAAGTCATGAATGCTCTATTATTGCAGCGAAATCCTGTATTTGAGAAACATAATAGTGTGAAGACAATCCTTGGCCATTTTGATAACAACCTGCTTAAAGATGTGGATACAGTGGTTGTTTCCCCTGGAGTTCCTCCTGAAGCTTATAGCCTTTCGTCACTATTGCAATTAGTAAGCATGACTGGCATGTTTCCTACATTTTATCTGAAATGAATAATTTAAGTATTCACATCGCTTTCTTTCATGTTTTAAGTTGACAGTGTAGTTTACGTGGTGTGTTGTTGACTGGTTGTGTATTTATATTCTAGTTTGATAAATCATGCCTTTATATATGATTTTTTTCAATTAATAAATAGAGAAAATTTAAACGGGTGCCAAGCTGCTGCTCTCATCAATCATTGGTTATGGACTCCTAGGCATAAATAATACAATAACATGTGATACTACGAGCACTTAGATCCACACTTTTGCACGTGAATTCTTGAATATTAAGCCACTTATGTATGCTTACTATTGTGAATGTTGTTTTAATGTTACCATGCTGGTTGGTAACCTTTCATCCTTCGAACATGTAGGGAAAGCGTGTAACATCTGAGTTGGATTTTGCTGCTGAAGTGCTTCCAAGATGCACTAAGATTTTAGCAGTTACAGGAACCAATGGAAAATCTACTGTTGCCACTTTTGCTGGACAGGTTCATTATTTTTGTTTTCTTGTTCTTTCGACGTAGCTTGTTGTAATACTTGAACAACTTCATCAATGAAATAAACCAATTACTGTTTGCTAAGAAGGAATGTCATTGATTCATTGCTTTAATGTTGAGAATATGAGGGTCCCAAAGTCTAATTGCTAGCATAACCAAAGTTTCTTACTATTTCTAAAAGTTGCTCTACTATAAGAATCATTGGCTTTCTAGCCTTTCTTTGTACTGACATAAAATACCTTGGACACTGGAGACAGATGCTTAATCATTTGGACATTAAGACTTTTGTTGGGGGAAACCTGGGTATTCCACTTTCAGAAGTAGCTTTACAATGCTTAGAATCGACTCCTGAAAGCCCTGTGTTTGAGGCAAGTTCGGCTCTTCTTGCATTCTATTATCCTTCCCATTATATAGGCACTGTGATTTCCATTGTTACAGATTTTGGTAGTTTATCTTTATTGTTTATTTGTTTTGTATCCCAATGTCATCAACTTTGATTTCTCAAGGTCAGGATGAATTGGGGCTGCTATTTCTGAGTTCATTTAGAAACTTATTTCCAGGTTGCAGTGGTGGAGGTTAGCAGTTATCAGTTGGAAATTGCACATAAGTACTTCAGTCCTTCAGTAAGTAAATTTTTGGACTCTGGTTTATGTCCGTCCAGTTCTTTCTCCCCCTCCTTAATGATATCTTTGGCTATATTTCTAGGTTGCAGTGATCTTAAATCTCACTCCTGATCATCTAGAAAGACACAAGACAATGGAGAACTATGCACTGACCAAATGTCGCATTCTTTCTCACATGAGTAACAGTAAGATGGGCATTCTTCCCCTTGGTATGAAATTTTTCCCCCCAAGTGAATTCTCAATCTTCACCCTGGTTCATCTATGTGACATTTCACATTCGGTTCTAATTTGATTATTTTACCAACTTTTTTCTAGCTTTTTATTCAAATCTTCTTGACCTAGGTGCTTTTTCAATAGATATTTTTTTATTAAGTAGTTTGAGAAAATATAACCAACAATTCCAGGGAAGGTAAAATAAGCTACTTTGCAGCTATGCAGAAAATAGTTGCATTATTGCATTTCATTGGTGTCAGACCCCTGACCGCCCCCTCCCCCTCCTCCCAACCACAAGCGAGTATTTCTAACATGAACCTTGTTTCATAGTGATTCTTGGAGATTGGGAAACCTCAAGTGGACCTTGAAGGAGACTGAGGGGTAGGGGTCCTTTTGTGATGATGAAGTACCTTTCCTTTGTCTCATGTGTTAGTCTTAATATTTTCTTAATATGAGGTTTGCTCATTTTGTAGTGCAGTTCACATTTAGTGCATTTTTTACATTCTATCATATTGTTCTGTCCAGGAAACCAGCATTTGAATGATGCAGTCAGGAGTTCTGCTAATGATTTTAATCTTGCTTGGATAGGAGCCTTTCCAGGTGTCAGAGTAAGAAAAATAAATCTCTTGAAATGCATTATTTCCTCTGCTTGCTTTGTGTGTACAATGTCAGACTACCAAAAATAGTGGTCACCACTTCATTTCAGACAGTGACGAGAACTTTAGAATATACAAACCTATAAGCTTAGATATTGCTGATCTCAACTAGTCAAGCAAACTCCTTTATCAGTCACATTTTATGGTGGGCCGTAGACCATAAACACCAGCTTATAGAAAATAGTCCAGACAAAGTGCTGAGAACCTGTGCTCTCATTTGAGGCTTAGAATCCCATACAAAAATTTCTTCCTTATGTATTTTCGCATATGTTTGAATTTTTTTTCATTTGCTGATATTAACATTGCATAATCATGTTACAAGATCAATTTGGAGGCAAAGGTTGCCAGCTTCAGAATTCCTGCAGTCCAAGGGTTTTCAGAACTACAATTGAGTGCATTGAAGACAATTGGGACACACAACTATCATAATGCCGCAGTGGCTGCATTATCTGTTATTGGACTGGATATTGGTATTGATGCTGAAGCCATCAGTTCAACAATTGGGAAATTGAAGGTTCCGCCTCACCGGATGGAAATTGGTGAGTTGAAGTATACAGAAGTCATGTAGTTTATGTTATTGAACTATGTTCATCATGTATCCTTTTGGGATCTAATTTTTGTGAAACTTTCCGAAGAAATAATTCCAAAGCATTATCAGTCCTCTCTCTTCTTTTTTTTTTTTTTTTTACCAACTTGTGTTTATTTCCTTGTTCTTTGGGAGAGGAATATTTTTACTTGTGATTATGTCATACTGATCTCTGAAAAGCTTGATGTTATTAATGCAGTACACACAGATAATCATGGGGTAATATGGGTGGATGACAGCAAGGCAACAAACGTTGAAGCAACATACACTGGGCTGATGGGTCTTAAGGGACAAAAATCAGTCATCCTACTTGGCGGTGTTGCAAAGGTTGTAATGTTTCTATCATTCAGAGAACTCTGATCATTTTATTAATTGCATTTTTGTTAGTGGTTTCCATTTGCATAATAAGCTTAGTTGTGGCATAGCAAGATTTATGCCATCATGCACAATAAGAAATTTCCAGAGAACTTTTCTAGGTAATGGATGCTAGTATTTGCTGAATTACCTTTGGTTGAGTTTTCTTACATATGGTAATTGATGAAATGAAACTATGCGTGTTGATGTGAATGGAGGTGCTGGGAAATAGGTCTTGAGAACATCCTTTTCACTTGTGTTTTGGGTTGCCGTGACTCTGGAGTTTTTGAATTTCAAGAAAGTGGAATGGACATTGAACTATAACACTGCCCTTGTCATATGATCGGTTAACTCACACACACAGATCGCTCTTGCTTCTTGGATCCTGCACTCCTTGGGAAGAGAGTATTTGGTAAGAACACATATGCCAAATACTATCTTCCCAAGTGGCAGTTTTTTTTAATCCCATACAATATGAAAAATTTCACAAATCTCTTTTATATATAATTCCATGTTGGAACCTTTAAAATCGTGCCCCTGTTTTGCAGATTCGGCAAGGGTCTAGTGGTTTTGAGCGGCTTTTGGAACATCTGATAGGCCATAGAGGAATTGTCACTGTATGTGATCCCTCCTTTCTTGATGCCTTCAAAATAGTTGTATGGATACCCTTGCATCAAAATTATTTGGGTCATTTTGTATAAAAATGTCTAGATTGTTGTTTTTGATTCTGTAGATATTTTTACAGATAAGGATATGAATTATGACTAACATGGTAGCCCAATTTTGAATGAAGTTTGGATATTCAGGAATGATGATTCAAAAGACATTGTCCACCAATGGTTTGAGTATTCCTTGTATTAGAGCTACAAATCTGGAGGATGCTGTCAAACAAGCAAGGAGCATGACAACATCTGGTTTGTCTTTAACCACAAAAGAACACATCAGAATATATTACTTGATATAGTCTACGGCATTGTTTTATGAATATATATTCTCAAAATGATTTCATCTGTAATTTCATGTATGATTCAAGCTATTGCATCATTTCGCTTAAGTGCAAACTAGATGGGGTCCTTTTGTGTTGTAGGTAACCTTGCTAATGCTTTCATGACTACAGTGGGGCAATACTGAATCCTAAACTGTATCTTACATATACCGTAACTCTTGGAAGTCGGAACACAATATTGAACATGTATAAAATATTTAGGAACATGTAAAAAATATGAAACACACTATTTCTGACCACTCTTGAAACATTATAATTTCTGTCCTGTTAATTTCTTCTGAGTTCGTGTGTTTGTGGCATTGATTTCAATGGATGTAGGGGATGCAATTGTGCTGAGTCCGGGCTGTGCGAGTTTCGATGAGTTCAAAAATTTTGAGCACCGGGGGAGGGTTTTCCGGGAGCTGGCCCTTTCTTCAGAGTAATTTTGTCAGATTGAATTGCAGCTTTGTCTTTACACTGCTTGCTCTCTTTGCAGGTAATATAAGTACTGCATTTCAAAATGCTTGCAAATTATTGTAACAATAAACGAAGCCAAGTTTTGTCTCCACTCAATTGGGGTCTAACTAGATGAATCATTTTTTGTCATTCCGTTATATGCTCAATTAAATTAGTTTAACTATCTAGAACTTGGGAGTTTAGTGATTATTCAAGTTCTCCTAAAGTTATCTCTATTTGGGGACTGTGAAGTGAAGTTCCACATTGCCTGAGTACGAAAGTGATGTGCAGTAAGGCCACCCTCACTCAACAAGTAAGTTTTGGAGTTGAATTGTACCCAAGACCATATAAAATGGTATTAGAACTAGGGATGGGCAGGGTGCGGGTTTGTAGCCTACACGTGACAAGTGCTACCGAGTGCATGAGGGGGTGTGTGAAGTGAAGTCCCATATTGCCTCGGTACAAAAGTAATGTGTAATAAAGGCAACCTCTTTTCTTTTTTTTTTTGGATCAGCGAAAGTCAGTTATTAGTTATTAGATTAGCATCCTAGGGGGAGTTGAACCCCCAACCTCACCCTTGTGCACACCTAAGTGTTGCACCCATGCCACTAGGCCACAAGGCACCCTCACCTCAACAATTAGATTTAGAGATTAAAAGTTATACTCGGGACAAGTCATTTTGTCTGCCATATTAGGAATAAAATTTATGCTAATTGTTGAAGAATTTGATTTGTAATGGAACATAAAAGCAATGAGACAGCTTCAAGGTACAATATCAAAACTAAAGCTTTGGCTGTGAAAATTACTCCTACAATAATATTTTTAATAATATTTACTTATTTATCCAAAAAAAAATCCTACTGAAAATCAATGATGGATGTGTCTTGTGGTGCTCCTTGTATGGAGAATTTTTGGGCAGCTTATTGGAAATCCCAGAAATGACACTTCACGATGGACGCCCAATACCAACACAACTTCTCTTTTGCATTGTATGTTAGGGGTGAGCGTCATGTTGTGTTGGGTCGTGTTCGTGTCATGTCATCTTGGATTCTTATCAAATTTACCTCAGTACTAACTTGAACCGTTTATTATTTCGTGTTATCATATCGTGTCATTTTTGGTCCGTGTTTAGTTCATGTTGTGTTAATGTGCCATTCCCTATTAACTAAAAATATCAAATATATAAAAAAAAAAAATTAATTATTTATTCACAAGTTAAATTTAATGAAACTACTATTTATTAAATGAAATTATTTATAAAAATATTTGATTTCAACTTAATTTTATTTTTTTAATTTATAAAAAATTATATTTTATTATTATATTTTTTACTAGATTAATTCAAATAATAGACAAAAAATACATTAAATTCAATTAAAAACAAAAACAAAACTTATATTAAACTTAAAATCGCATTTTACATACTTTCTAATAAATTGGATGTAATTACGTATGAGATTAAAAAATGTCGTGTTACTCTTTAGTATAAATAATATTAAAATATGTGATTAATTTTTCATTATACGGGGTTATTCATGTGAATTTTGTATTATATAGATTTGGCACGAAGCTGACTTATTTAATATTTGTATTATCGGGTCATGTTATATACGTGTTCGTGTCAGAAAATAATCAATTCTAACTTGTTGATTTTGTGTACAGTTCGAGTCGTGTTGCAAATTCTCACCCCTAATTGTATGTGAAGCTTGACATGAGTGTGAAAGGTCTGACAGTATAACACTGGTCCAAACAAACCTTAATATATGAATATATTCATCAACTCTTCCTCAATTTTTTTTTTAATCTCTGGTGACTCTGTTTTTCCAGGAAATGCCCATTGTCTCGCACGAAGAAATGAACAAGAATAGCCAGCACTCTCCTCTTGTCACCTACTTCGATTAGATCACAGTTGCCAGATATGAGCACACTTTGGCATCCATAGGCTGTCACAGCGCTGGGAACACTGATTCATTGCAGCAAGCAATGGCCTAAATCTGTTCAAATGTTGTTCATTGTATTTTTTTTTAAGGATTAGAGATCTACCTAAAATAATGATTGTCATTTTACTTCTGTTGCTTTATAATTTCATTTTTATTTTTCACTTTTGTCTTTATTTGGGGGAAAATATTCTGGCTATTGCTGATATTCTGTGATTGTAATATATGATAATATTTTCTTCACTAATGCCAAAGCTTTTGGTGCATTCGCTTGTAAATTTGGTTTTGTTGCTGGATTTACATTAATCCAAAAGGAATTTTTACCCCAAACAGGTTCAACAGTTTCTTGACATTGTGAATTGCATGGCACACCTTATTCCCAAGTCAACCCAATATTATCAAACCCCACTCTCCACTCGATTGAGAAAAAGAAGGGAAAAAATTGCTATCCTCTGTACAAATAGAATTAAAATTCTGAAATCTCTAAAAAAACTGAGTTACTTTACAAATTCTATCTACATGAAAGAGAGTTAGGGAGGAAATTTTGGGAGCCATTGGATTTATGATTAGTATTATGGCTTTGCTGCTTTGCAGGACATACATGACAAATGAGATTCAACAATTTATTCTTAAGCACACCCCAACCCATCATCCAGATGATGTAGAACGAGCGTTGTTACTCCTTCAAAATGGAACCAAAGTTCACAGTTGATAAATTTAAATAAAAACAGTACTAATCTGGAATTTATCCAAAGCAAAAGCACACATGTATTTATTACAAAACATAAACGCATAGTTTAAGCAACACATTCAGAAACACTAATCAAACCAGCACAGGACATCATATGCTCCTTTTTAAACACACAGCAGCTAAAATACATGAAAACAGACACTAAACAAGACCTCAAAACACACAAAACAGATCCACAAAACGCACCGTTGGTAAGTTATCGGTAACCATACCATGCCTCTAGTTTTACATGGTTCATAACCATGAGAACAGGCAGCACAAAGACATGAACCCCAGGGTATGGAGCCATGTACCAAGTAACACAAGAAATCCCATTAGATTCACGCACAAACCTCTTTACTAGTGCTTAGAAAAGGAGGTTGAATTGCGTTTGGGCATATTCCAACAGTTTAAATATCCTCTCCTTCATAAGAAAAGGAAAGGAAATTTGAGACGTCCAACATGGCTGCTTAAATGAAAAACATAACGTCCTGGAGATCACGGTGCAGAGTATAGAACCTCTCGTTAAGTGAAACAGCAGGTGTCAAAGCAGACGAAGATGGTACTGAAGGAGGTGACTGCAACTCATTCAGGACCTCTTGAAACAGACTTCCCCGGTATGCAACAAGATCAGCATAGTACACAGGAGGTACGAGCGAGACAGGTTTTGTGCATCGAGCAAATGTGAAACACAAGTCATAAATGAGCTTCTGTAACTTGTCAGAAGTGAAGTTATGCTCATCCCACAAAACATAATAGTGTGTCGGCTTGCTTGTCCCGAGGTTTCCATAATGGCTGCAAAGATAAAAATCAAATTGAAAGGGATGAACAATTGTTGTGTCCACTACTGTTCCAGGAGGCATGTTGCCAGATGCACCCCCCTCCCTCTCATTCTCAAGAAATAGACGGGTATGGTGTTGCTTCTGGGTGACGACAAGAGTGATTGTTGGACGGTAATTTCCCTCATATATGGCATTCTTCAGATCTTGCAACTCTTCGTTGAGAACCATATCAAATTCGCTCTCACTCACACCATCACGAAAAACCACAATTTTCTTTGGTTTGACTTTGTTGAGCCGAGCATAAGTGTTGACTAGATCTAAACACATGGCCCCAAAATTCAGAATCTTCTCCTTCCTGTGCTCCTGGGGGCAAACCCGAGCAGCATAGCGATTTGCAGCAGGCCAGTTGATTGTTGCAACAACTGCTGCTATTGATGGACAAGATGCATTAAATGCTCCAGGGTGATTGACGTCGGCCCCCACAAACATAACATGTTCGTCACCCTCAAAACCAGGGAGTGGGCTGTTTAGTTCCACATTGCTACCCCCAATCTTGCCATTAATCTTGAGAGCAAGGTTTGCAAGGTACTGATCATTACCTTTGTTGGCATTACCAACTAAGCAACATTGAGTCAATACTCCAATCTGGGTCTCAGACACCCATTTGAGATACTTGTAACCATCATGTCTTGCAGACATCACACAGACGATAAGTTGTAGTTGGCCTTTACATTTCTGACTTGCCTCCTCAACTACGTTGTGAAGTAGTTTTTGAATGGCAGCTATACTTGAGAATTCATTCATGTTGGTGAAATGACGCACCACAGGCTCCTCAACACGGATCCCCAGATTTCGGCATCTATTTCTCAGGTTCTGAACAAAATGACTGGGATTCAGTCTATAACGATCATATGAACTGAAATCTATCAAGGCCCAATGCTCGAGTGGCTTGCCACCCACAACTGCTTTCCCAAGAAGGTTCCACTGACACTTGTCCCTGTCATTAATTCTTAGAACATTCACATTGCCATTGGGAGTACCTAGCTTCAAATCTGGTGGCTCAATGACACGACCCAACACTCTTGTCATGTTCTTCTCAACTTCAATTTCAAAATTTTGAGAAACATCTCTGCAAGACAACCAAAAAAAAAAGAAGGGGGATTGAAATCTCCTACATAAATAAAATGAAATTAAGTAATAAAGAACAAAGAAGGATATAGAAAGCAACTATAAGAGCTTGATGACAGTATATGCAACCCCGCAATTCACACAAAATAAGAAAATTTGATCAAATGTAAAAAATCAATGTAAGCATTTCCTGGCTAATGATTGGGATGCATACTAAAACCTATAAACACAAATGGTGCGTGTTAAGCTACCTCCAGTAAGATGGAACCTGTGACTTGTGAGTGAATTATTTGGCACCAGATTATTATCTGCCATCAGGTCCTTAGCATTGTTAGTCCAATGAAGAGTTCTAAACAGAGAATGAATTTCCATTCAAGATCAACGGAATTTCTCCAAAAATTCACTTGATGTTATGTAATCAAGCACCAGCAATGTAAACCACCCAGAAGTTCCACTCCCAAAGTAGTACTTGATTGTCAATAGGGGATTAGTGGGCAAGAAGAACCAGTGCTAAAAAATTGAGGGAAAGGGGATTTTTTTTTTTTTTAATAAAAAAAAGTATGGCTTGTAACGTTACAATTGCAAAGCATTCAGGCATGACATACTCTTTTGGATCCATAAATAAAAGTACTCACCTGCCACCCTTAAACTTTTTCTAACCATGTAGAGACTTGTAATGCGAACCGTGAAAATTAAAGATCATTTCAAAGATGCAATATTGAGTATGTAACAAACATATTATGCTGGAAAATATTGAGGCAAGTATAATCGTGCTACAAAATGGAAGCCATAAAATATTAGTATGCTACAAACGAAACAACATGGAAACTACCCCACAATATTTTATGCTACCAAATATAGAGAGAATGAGGGATTAAGTGGAAATAAAATAAAAAACGTACCCACAGGGACCATCCTGAGAACGCACCATCTCATAGATAGTGTTCTTTCTCTCCCTTGGCTGAGGCAGTGATATTTTCTTCAAGAACAGAGCTGTTTCCTTATCCAACTGCTCCTTTGGGTACCTCTGCCCCTCCAACAAAACACAGAATTCCAGCGGCACATAATTTTTTCTATTATTTTTTCCCAAATCCAAACAAGGCATATCCTGATACTTTATTTCCTTGTTATGTTTCTCCCTGAAATACTCAATGAGGCCAATTTCCCTTGGTGGATTCTCACCCTCTGGATCCTCAAGAATAAATGTAATATCTCGTGCATTTTGATTGGTTAACCCTGCTACAATGTACTTCTGCTTGGTGACACGGTGAGTAACATGAACTTTCAATCCTTTTAATGCACGCATTACATCTCTTCTTGACCTTTTCATATCATTTACTCGAAAACCAACATTTTCCACAAGGAAGTCTATGACCGGCAATCGCTTGCGAAATGCCAACACCGAATAGTCCAAACATAAAGCCAAACCCTGGGAAGTAGGCTTTAGGCTCTGTTGAAAGCCTCTGTAAGCTGCAATGCCATAGCCGAGGTCATCTCTTGGCCTGAATTCTTTGGAGTAAAAGCTTCGACCAACAGAGATCCTATGCTGACATGGATTCTCCTTCATTACCAAATCCATCCCTTGCAATATATCACGAGGGATATATGAGAGCATTCCTCTTAAGTAATCATTTAGCTTTGAAAGCTTCAGCTTATTCACTAACTGAATGGTAAATGTATAAGAGCGACTTGCCACGTCCTCCCCACTAGACAACACCACCACAGTATTCCCTTCGGGCAGTGGCATAGCACTGAAGATGTTCTTCTCGCCATCATAAGCAGACATTTGCTCAGGAAATCGGGTGGGATCATCGGAGAACAGCTTTTCCCTAATCAAACGCAGATCAGATTTCGGTATTGGTCTCTTGGCAGCCCTACTGCCTGGAGTTGTGTTTGGCTTAATATCCACATTATAGTGCATTATGGTGCTCTCCGGATTGAATCTGACCGGAAAATGATTGGCGAAGAGCCTTGTCAACCTGACAGCAAGTGTGCCCCCTCTGTCGGGTCGTCTGATGGGCACAATCCTCTTATCCGAACTTTCTGGAATAGACAATTGAGGCTTCTTTTCTGAAATTTCCAATGACTGAACATCTGGAACAACAAAACAATGTGTGTTTCCATCAAAAGTTGATTTTATAAAACATAGAGAGGACATGCAGAAAAGTTAATCTGACAAGAACAAACACCAACAATCAACCATTTAATAGTCCAAGCAAATTAAGGTTAAGGCATGACACATGTACTTTCATACAAGAAGTGGAGCTTGAAACTAATCATTTTATTATTTTATTAATTTTTTAAATGCAAGCTTTTGATTCATCTGTAACAGTTCCATTAATAGGCAAAACAATCCTAGAACAGACATTTTTCTTCTTTTTTATTTTTTTAATTATATTTTTTGGATAAAACATTCATAAAATATTTTTATTAGTTATACCATTAAACACTCATTTTCATTATATTAAGGATAAATTACACTACCACCTCCTGAAATTTATGTTTATTACAGTTTCCCCTCACATTTGCATAATTACACTGACAAAAACATTGACCCTCTTTGTTAATGTAATTATTTGACGGTGTTAACTTTTAAGTTAAAATAACAAATTTATCCTTAATCTTTACATATACTTTACAGGATAAATTACATTTGCACCTCTGAGATTTCAATTTAATACGAATCTTCCCAACATTTAGAAAGAAAAAAAAAACTAATTTGATAAAAATAAATATGAAAAAATATATTTAATTTGTAAAAAATTATTTCTAATCACTTGAAAGATAAAAATTATATAAAAATGATAATTATTTTTTTATTTTTTATTTCTTAACCAAATTAATTTTTAATTTAAAAAAAAAAATTTCTAAAAATCAAACCATACATAACCTAAGAATCTTTTGATAAGTCATTTCTTACGTTAGTAATTTATTAAATTATTTGTTAACTTTACGACATTTTTATCATCTGAGACCTGTTTGGTAATTATTTAGTTTTCAGCTTTCAATTTATATTTACAAAAATTTTTAAAAAATATCATAAAAACTTGTTTGATAATTTTTTTGATTTATAAATAGTTGTCTCAATTTGTAAATTTGAAAAAAAAACGTAAATTTAAAAAATAAGTTTACGTTGACTTTTAAACAAAAATTTAAAAATTTGACTAACAAAATTTTTTTCAATTAATTTTTTTTTCAAATAATTGTTTTCCAATTAATTTTTTTTTTCAGTGAATTTTTTTTTCAACTAATACTAACCAAGGGGATAATTGATAATTGATAATGTTACTTTAAACCTTGAGAACGGAATTGTAATTTTTAAAATGTGAAGAGTGTCAATGTAATTTATCTAGTGATGACAAAATTGATATTTAAAAAAATTAAATTACTAACATCAACAAAATCTATTAGTTGACTTAACAATCAACTAATTAAGAGAACAATCTGTAATGAAACTTTACATCACAAGAAAGGAATATAATTTTCAAAAAATAAGGAAAACTATAATAAATATAAACATCAGAAATGCCAATGTAATTTACCCTTATATCAAACAACTTACACCCTAACCCTAAACAACCAAACATCCATTATCTCATCCGCACTTTATTTTAAATTATTCAAATTTTAAAAAAATTATGAGTAAATTCCAAACACACCCCCTTGGTTTATTTAAATTACAAATTAGCCCTGTAGTTCTAAAAATTACATTATATCCCTAAGTCATAATAAATAGGTCATTTTATTAATAAATCATCAAATTAATTAATAATTTTTAATAATATTAAAATTTTATTTCAATCGATAATTCAAATAATTTTAGAACAATTAGAAATTTCACTTTTTCAATTAATTCTGTTAAATAAAAAATTATGACATAAAAGTATTTGTAATTTTTCAAACCATAAGGGACAAATTTTATTTTAAACAAACCTCATGAGTTTATTTATAATTTACCCAAAAATTATCCATCAAATTAAACTTTAACTATTGGTTTACAGATTTGGAAGGAATATGACCAAAAAAAAAAAAAAAGTGAGTGAAATGTGAAAGGCAATACATTTCACAAGCATTTTTCTATTTTCATGTCCGAATCTCTAAAATATTAATGTATTTTATTCGTATTTTACTTTTTTTTTTTTTTTTTTGAGGTGATTTAAAATGTTCTAATTATGCATACTTTATGATTTTTTTAATAAAAAAAATGGGTAAAAAAAAGTAAAGAAAGTAAGTAAAAATATAGAGAGGAGATATTGATAGGGGTTGACAGATGTACGTATAAAAAAAAATACATTTTTTTAGTAGATGTCCAACACTGTTTAGAAATAAGCTTTTTAATAATTTTTTGATTTTTTTAACTAAAATATAAGGTTAAAAAAATTAATATGTTGAGGATGGTTTTTTAATTTTTTACAAAAAAATATGTAAAAAATAAAAATAAATTTTTTTTTGACTTTTTAATATAAGTTGTTAACTTTTTAATTTTTTCAATAATTTTTTTACTTTTAAGCTAAAACAATCCCTTACCAAACGAAACCTAAGGCTTGGTTTGGCATGTCCTAAATAAGTCAACTTGGTTTGACATGTCCTAAATAAATCAATAAGTCAAAAAGTCACTATCTTATTTAAGTCACATCATCTTATTTAAATCACATCACCTCTCTAACACATCACATCAAACCCAACCCAAACTCAATCCAAACCCACCAATAAGTCAAAAAATACACTTTTTTAAGACATCCCAAACCAACCCTCCAAAATACCGCAACCAAACACATCGTAAGTTTACTAATTTGACAATCATTTTCAATCGAATTACATTATCATTAACAATTTAATGCTAAAATTAAAAAATTTAAATAAATAAAGTAAAGAGATGTATGTTAATAGAGATCTACCAGGAAGAAGTTGTTCAGGAAACCTATGAGGAACAGGTACAGTCTGAATCTGATGAGTTTGAGACGACGACGACGACTGACCAATCCATGGTCTCCCACTCCACACTCCTTGACCTTGCTGTGGACCCCACTGTTGACCACCGCTCTGTGAAGGACCCCAAGCCCTAACTTGTCCTCTTCCACCACCTTGATTCTGACCTTGCTGTGAAGGACCCCAAGCGCTACCCCTTCCTCTTCCGCTTCCGCCGCCGCCGCCGCGAGCGCCAGCGCCACGGGGAGCGCCACGATTATAGTTACGTCCGTCTCTCTCCATTAGACCTGAGATCAGCTAAGACAACAACTTTTTACGAATTTTACGGGTGAAGTAATGTATTTTACGGGTGAAGTAACGTGGGTTGGTCTTGTACGAATTTATAGGTGGTGAAGTGGGAAGAGTGGCAGTTCAAAAAATGAGTTGGGAGGAGTGGGGTTGAAATGACGAAAATGTCCTATTGACTTGGTGGCTAAGTTGTCAACAGTAGTAGGCTTGGTGGGAAAGTAAAGTGGGAAGAATCTGGGTGAGTCCAGGATGTTCGATGGAAAATAGGAAGGTCATTTAATTCTTGCAAAATAAGTTAGAGTAAGGTAAAGTTTGGGAAGATTAAATAAGTGTATTTTTTAATTTTTTTTGTATTATGTGTAGAAAAAATAGAGAGGAGATGTTGATTGATGTGATCTAAAAAAGATAAAAAAATGAAATAAGTATACTTTTTTAGTTTAGCCAAACTTGACCTAAATGTTTTTTAATTATTAAACTAGTTGTTCATATGAAATGTGTAAAAATAAATAAAAATATTTTTAAATGGATAAAAACATAGGCTGTGTTTGGTTGTAAATTGTAAACGTAATTCCACAGGTGTGTTTCAGTATGATGTTTGGTTGTGTGTTTGGAATCAACTTTCAAAACCTCTGCACAGAGCTCTGTATCTCAGCTGCGTTTTTTGTGAAAATTTTGGCTAGGGGAAGACCGTCCGGACGTCCGCCCGAACGTCCACCCGGATGTCCTCTACTGTATAGAATTTTTTTTTTTTTGTTGCAATTGATTTATATAATTGGAAAAAAAAATTTCTGAATTTTTTTTAAATTTTTAATGTGCTTTAAAATAATTTTGAGTTGTATGTTTAGTTATGAGTTGTAAATTTTTGTATCACATATCAAATATCACATCAACAATTCCCCACTCAAATCAAATCTCTTTCCAAAAACTATTTTCAAACTCTTTACCAAACAAATTTTCTACACTCAAATCATAATTCTACAACATACAAACTCAAAATACAACTCATACTCTCAAATCACATTTACAAAACACAACCAAACGCAGGCATAGTTTAATACTTTATCTGTCTCAAAATATTAGTCATGATTCAAAAATTAAGAATTATAATAGCATGAATTTTGTCTTTTTTTTAAACTCATTTAATATTAATATTTTTAAAATACAATAATTATATTATCAAATTGTTGTTTTGAAAATTTAATATTTTTAAAACGTAATAATTAAACTATCAAAAAAAATTAAATTGCTCAAATTTTAGGACGGAATGAGTATTTTCTACCCACTTCATCACTCTCCCTAGATAATTATGGGGTGATTTGAAAAGTTGGTTAAAAGTTAAATTTTTGACTTTTTTTGTCATTTTGTGTATAAAAAATATAAGAGGTGATTTGATCTAAGGCCTCTGAGAGGGGGATTTTTGTAATCTCGGCTTGGGCTGCGGTTCTGGCCGGGCTGAATGTAGTCCAAGCGTATTTGGGCCGAGCTGGGTTGGGCCGAGCCGAGGTGAAGCTTGCTCGGCCGAAGTCCAGACCAGAGTTGGCCGAGATGATCCTCTACCAGCTTGTCTTCTCTTGTTCGCTCTTTTTAGCTCGGTGATTGTGATCTGCCGCAGACCGGCCTAACTTGTTTGGAGCACAGTCGCACCGGAGTGCTGCTGAGCTCGGTTGTGATGAAGCTCGGCGAGTGGCACTGTTGAGCTCGATAAGTAGCTCAGTCGAAGGAGGCCGAGATGATCGTCTGCCGATCCGGGTCTTATGGTCGCGCATGTAGCTCGGCGAGAAGGTCTCCCTTGGATCGGCCTAACCTGTCTGGAGCTCGGCCGTACTAGGGTGCTACGGAGCTCGGTTGTGATGGAGCTCAGCGAGTGGCATTGTTAGGCTTGATAAGAAGCTCGGTCGAAGGAGGCCGAGATAATTACGCCGGACTGCCCATTCCCGCCGATGTCAATTAGTGGTTTGATTAGGTGATGTTTGGCTGAATTTGTGCTGACAGATGAGACAGCAGCTCCACGTGTCAATGAGCGAATGAAAGCAGAGGTGAGCACAGAAAAGTGTATAAGCATGACTGCGCCCCCCATGCTGATGATGGAACTTCATTTGGTGAGAAACACTCATGGTGAAACACCTCTCTCTCTCTCTCTCTCTCTCTCTCTCTCTTTCTATCTCTGAGTGTGTGCTAACTTGACCGTGGAAGGGGTTTTCTGGCCACACACCGCCGGGTAGCTCACTGCCGTTGTGTTCGCAAGTCGATCGAATAGACAAGGAGCTTAGTAGAAAGGAGTACGGGCTCTGCGGAATATTTGCTCCCCGTACAATTGGCGCCGTCTGTGGGAACTTGATAGACAAAACCTTGTTTTCTAAGCTCATCTGATCGCCTACCATGGCGAACAACGACGAGATACCGTTGTCTGCCATCGACGGAGTTACCACGGAGTCAGCCAGACAGAGAGACGAACTCCCCGCCATTCCACCCATGGCGGACCTGGAGACTTCCCCAGGAGGACATTCAAGAGACGCGCGGGATAAGCGCGGAAGAAGTTTTGGTCACTCCCGGAGCCCAGATGGACACCGACGGCGGAGAGAATCACACGCCAGACGTCTGGAACACAAGTTGAGGGACCAAGACGCCGTCATCCGAAGAATGGCGGCAGAGATGGAAGATCTCAAGCGGCATGTCAAAGGGAAGGGTGTTTCTGGAATGGGAGACCACAGTGAGCGCACCCAACCACGCCGTTCAGGCAGTCAGAGCCAGCGGCACACTCCCTCCCTTTCTATCACCAGGAGCTACATGGTTGGAGAATCCGACGCGTCTGTAGAGAAATCTAGCGCGCAAGATAGTACCTATCAATCCTCACGTTCGGCGACGACGTCGAGGTATTCCTATTCCGCTTTCTCAGAGGACTTGCGGGCAGTCTTGAAGGAACGGGCTCGCCGACGAGAGACTCAGAGGGTGCCGGTGCTCCAGCGGCTATCTTACGGGGGTCATGCCAGTGAAGAGGTCATAATGCCGCCACCCCGCCTAGCCGTGCCTCTCCCTCTAGACACAGATTTGGCGAGGCTGAGCGCCACCCCCTTCTCCCTTGAGATAGAAACCGCTCCTCTCCCTTCAGGATTTCACCAGTCCAAGTTTACGCTCTACGACGGAAAGACCGATCCATACATGCTTGTGAGCCACTTCCGGCAGGTCATGGCCAAACATAGACGCAATGACGCTCTTATGTGCCTTATCTTTCCGTCGAGTTTGGGTGAGCTAGGCTTGAAATGGTTTGAGAGGTTGCCGGAGGGAAGCATCGAAAGGTGGCAACAGTTGGCGGAAGCATTTGTGACTCATTTCAAGACCAACACAAAGACGCCAAAGGAGGTGGACTACCTTCTCAGTGTCAAAATGGAGCCGAGCGACACACTCAAGGCATATAACTCCAGCTACTGGGAAACTTTCAACGAGATTTTAGATTGCCCGATCAACCTGGCAATCACTCAATATAAGCGCGGTCTCCCGGTCGGACATAGGCTGCGGGACTCGCTTACCATGAACCAGCTGACATCCATGGGACAACTAATGCAGTGCATCAATGAGCACATCCGAGTCGAAGACGATGCAGCCGTAGCTACCGTGACAACAAGTCTGGTAGTAGAGAATAAGAGAGTAGTGCGAAAGGTTCACGCAGTCGGACGAGATGATGGCCATGCAAACCACCATGGAAGAGATATAGGGAGTTTGGTTTTTGGAAGACGTCTATAAGAAGGCCGAGGAAAAGGGACATAAAACTCGCAGAATGTAAATGGTCGATCTATTTTCAAAACATCGAACTCTGCCAATCTAAAGTTTTGTTCTTAGGTTTATTTTTGTAACCCTTTTTGCCATTGGCATAGTGAAACAAGTAGACCATTTTCTTGAGAATTGTTGTATTTTTGCCTCGCCAAGCGGATTTAGTGCGGTCTAAGGGGCAACTAACAATCATTTTGACGGAAAGATCAAAATTCCTTGCAGGGCGGATTTTGCTCGACAAGAGATTTGTTGATGGTTTTGATCAACTTTGGAATTTCTTACCGGTCGGATTTTGCTCGGCAAGAGGTTTGCTGATAATTTTATCAACTCTGGAATTCCTTGTCGGATGAATTTTAATCGGCAAGAGGTTTGTTGATGGTTTTAATCAACTTTAGAATTTCTTGCCGAGCTGATCTTGCTCGCTAAGAAGGAAGTCGTGGAGCGGACCTTGCTCGCCAACCTTGGAGTTCCTTGCCGACCTGATCTTACTCGCCAAGAGACAAGTCGCGGAGCGGACCTTGCTCCCGCTCTTGGAGTTCCTTGCCGAGCAGACCTTGCTCACCAAGAAGGGAGTCGTTGAACGGACCTTGCTCGCCGACCTTGGAGTTCCTTGCCGAGCTGATCTTGCTCGCCAAGAAGAAAGTTGCGGAGCGGACCTTCCTCGCTTTCTTTGGAGTTCCTTGCCGAGCTGATCTTGTTCGCCAAGAAGCAAGTCGCGAAGCGGACCTTGCTCTCACTCTTGGAGTTCCTTGCCGAGCTAACCTTGCCCGCCAAGAAGAAAGTCGCCGAGCTGACCTTACCCGCCGACCTTGGAGTTCCTTGCCGAGCTGATCTTGCTCGCTAAGAAGCAAGCCGCGGAGCGGACCTTGCTCCCGCTCTTGGAGTTCCTTGTCGAGCTGATCTTGCTTGTCAAGAAGTAAGTCGCGGAGCGGACCCAGCTTGCCTTGGAGTTCCTTGCCGAGCTGACCTTGGCCGCTAAGAAGAAAGTCGCCGAGCTGACCTTGCTCGCCGACCATGGAGTTTCTTTGCCGAGTTGATCTTGTTCGCCAAGAAGCAAGTCGCGGAGCGGACCTAGCTCGCTTTGGAGTTCCTTGCCGAGCAGACCTTGCTTGCTTTCTTTGGAGTTTCTTGCCGAGCTGATATTGCTCGCCAAGAAAGAAGTCACGGAGTGGACCTTGCTCGCCTTCTTTGGAGTTCTTTGCCAAGCTGATCTTGCTCGCCAAGAAGCAAGTCGCGGAGCGGACCTTGCTCCCGCTCTTGGAGTTCCTTGCTGAGCTGATCTTGCTCGCCAAGAAGCAAGTCGCGGAGCAGACCTAGCTCGCCTTGGAGTTCCTTGCCGAGCTGACCTTGCCCGCCAAGAAGAAAGTCGCCAAGCTGATCTTGCTCGCCAAGAAGCAAGTCGCGGAGCGGACCTTGCTCCCGCTCTTGGAGTTCCTTGCCGAGCTGATCTTGCTTGCCAAAAAGCAAGTCACGGAGCGGACCTAGCTCGCCTTGGAGTTCCTTGCCGAGCAGACCTTGCTTGCCAAGAAGGGAGTCGTCGAGCGAACCTTGCTTGCTGACCTTAGAGTTCTTTACCGAACTGATCTTGCTCGTTAAGAAGCAAGTCGCGGAACGGACCTAGCTCGCCTTGGAGTTCCTTGCTGAGCTGACCTTGCTCGCCTACCTTGGAGTTCCTTGCCGAGCAGATCTTGCTCGCCAAGAAGGAAGTTGAGGAGCGGACCTTGCTCGCCTTCTTTGGAGTTCCTTGCCGAGCTGTTCTTGCTTGCCTAGAAGCAAGTCGCCGAGCGGACCTTGCTCGCCTACCTTGGAGTTCTTTGCCGAGCTGATCTTGCTCGCCAAGAAGGAAGTTGCGGAGCGGACCTTGCTCGCCTTTTTTAGAGTTCCTTGCTGAGTTGATCTTGCTCACCTATAAGCAAGTCGCCGAGCAGACCTTGCTCGCCTACCTTAGAGTTCTTTGCCGAGTTGATCTTGCTCACCAAGAAGGAAGTTGCGGAGCGGACCTTGCTCATCTTCGTTGGAGTTCCTTGCCGAGCTGATCTTGCTCGCCTAGAAGCAAGTCGCCAAGCGGACCTTGCTCGCCGACCTTGGAGTTCCTTGCCGAGTTGATCTTACTCGCCAAGAAGGAAGTCGCGAAGCGGACTTTGCTTGCCTTCTTTGGAGTTCCTTGCCGAGCTGCTCTTGCTCGCTAAGAAACAAGCTGCGGAGCAGGCCTTGCTTGCCTTGGAGTTTCTAAACCGAGCAAAGTGGATCACCGAGCAAAAAGTATAGCCTGGCCTTATAATGTAATCCCAGTCACGCTAGCGCAGACGGAATTAAGGGGCAATTGAGAGGGGGAATTTCGTAATCTCGGCTTGGGCCGCGGTTCTGGCTAGGCTGAATGTAGTCCAAGCGTATTTGGGCCGAGCTGGGTTGGGCCGAGCCGAGGTAAAGCTTCCTCGGCCGAAGTCCAGACCAGAGTTGGCCGAGATGATCTTCTACCAGCTTGTCTTCTCTTGTTCGCTCTTTTTAGCTCAGTGATCGTGATCTGCCGCAGACCGGCCTAACTTGTCTGGAGCACAGTCGCATCGGAGTGCTACTGAGCTTGGTTGTAATGGAGCTCGGCGAGTGGCACTGTTGAGCTCGATAAGTAGCTAGGTCGAAGGAGGCCGAGATGATCGTCTGTCGATCCGGGTCTTATGGTCGCGCATGTAGCTCGGCGGGAAGGTCTCCCTTGGACTGTCCTAACCTGTCTGGAGCTCGACCGTACTAGGGTGCTACGGACCTCGGTTGTGATGGAGCTCAGCAAGTGGCGTTGTTAGGCTCGATAAGAAGCTCGGTCGAATGAGGCCGAGATAATTACGCCGGACTGCCCATTCCCGTTGATGTCAATTAATGGTTTGATTAGGTGATGTTTGGCTGAATTTGTGCTGACAGATGGGAGAGCAGCTCCACGTGTCAATGAGCGAATGAAAGTAGAGGTAAGCGCAGAAAAGTGTATAAGTATGACTGCGCCCCCTATGCTGATGATGGAACTTCATTTGGTGAGAAACACTTATGGTGATACACCTTTCTCTCTCTCTCTCTCTCTCTCTCTCTCTCTCTATGAGTGTGTGCTAACTTGACCGTCGGAGGGGTTTTTCGGCCACACACCGCCGAGTAGCTCACCGCCGTTGTGTTCGCAGATCGATCGGACAGACAAGGAGCTTGGTAGAAAGGAGTACGGGCTCTGCGGAATATTTGCTCCCCGTACAGCCTCGTTTGGGAACCCTCCCGTTTAGTCAAAAAACTAAAAAGTTACTAAAAAAGTCAAAAAGCTAACAACCCATATCAAAAAGTCAAAGATTCTTTTTTCTCTCTTTTTTTTGCATATCTTTTCATAAAAAACTAAAAAGTCATCCCAAATATACTAGTTTTTTTTAGCTCATATTTTAGCCAAATAGTCAAAAAATTACTAAATTAGCTTGTTCCCAAACGAGGCCTAAAATGGATTAAAAGCTGAAAGTTAGCTTTTATCTAGCTTCCCAAATTGTCTCTAAAGATTGTTTGGAAAGTGTTAAATAAATTTTTTAATTTTTTTTAAAAAAAATATGCTGAAAATAGAGAAATGATATGATCTAATTTTTTTTAAAAAATATGCTATTAGTGTTGATATAGTAAGAAAAATATATCAAAATATATTAAACTATTAATTCTTGACAAAGGTTGAGTTGTCTATCATTGGAAAAACCAACTGCTCTCATCTCATTTTGTATGATTATATTTTTTAAAGAAAAATCATAGATATTTTAAATTTTAATGAATGAATTATGATATTCAATTATTATTATCACTATTTAATGGGGTAGAATAGATCACTATTTAATTATCACTATTTAATGGGATAGAATAGATCACTATTTAATGGGATGGAATAGAATATGAACTGCAACGAAGAGGCGGACCCATTGATGTGTTGCGTAATGTTTGTTACATCATTAACGTTGATGTGTGAAAAATTTAAGCCTACTTTAAAATGATGATTAAAAGTTAATTTTTTAATTTTTTTTATTTAAAATGTGTAAAAATTATGAAAGATAATCTGATCCAAAACAAGTTAAAAGTTAGAAAATAATTTTTAATTATTTTTTCAAAATGTTCCTAATAATAATAGATAATGCAGTTATATTTGTGAAATCTCTTATTTTTAAAGTATTAATTTTTTAGTGAGAATGATTAGTGATTTATTAAAGTATTTTAGTGATTTATTAAACTCTACATTTAAACAAATTTTTTCAAATCATTAAAGGGTTGGTTTGACATCACCTAAAAAATTTAAAAAGTAAAAAAGTCATTAAAAAAGTAAAAAAGTTTATACTATTTACCTCTTTTTTAGCGGGAAATCTATCAATTGAAAAAAAAAAAAAAAACATAGTACTACACAAAACTGTGCAGCCACAACTTTCCAAGTCAAAAAGAAAACGTGGCACACTTGTAGCCACACATTCCAATAAAAATAAATAAATTTAGAAGTCCTTAGTGTCTGTGCAACGCAGTATTGCTGCTTGTGTCTGCAAGAGTAATTTCGTAATTTTGCAATTTTATACATATTTTAATACATATTTTTTTCGTAAAAAATCAAAAAGTTATCTCAAACCATCATCTTTTTTTTCTTTACTTTTTAGTCCAAAAAATCAAAAAGTACACTTATTTAGGACATCCTAAACAACCCCAAGCCCTAACCCTTATAATTCAGATAAATTATATTTGGACCTCTAAGGCTTCGTTTGGAAAGTGAGTTGGCTTTTTGGTTTTTTAGTTATTTTGACTATTTTAGCCTGGGTCTAAAAAGTCTAATTTGGGAATGTAATGATTATGGATTAGATGTGATATTTTGTCTTATTGGGCTAAAAAACTTATTTTGTTTTTTATGACTATTTTAGCCAAAAAAAACCACAAAACTCACTTCCCAAACATAGGCGAGAAATCCGATCAAAAAAAAAAAAAAAAAAAGGCTAAGAAATCAAAGAATTGTGTACACTTTGAACATAGATTGTTAAGGGAGTTTTGAAAGATTATTGAAGGTTGGATGGATTATTGATGAACCTTTGAACATGAATTATTAGGGAAGCTTTGCACATGGATTATTGAGGAAATTTTGATGGATTATTGAGGAAGCTTTGATGGATTCTTGAGGAAGCTTCAAAAAAATTATGGAGGAAGCTTTTGACCTCTATAAATACGTCATTCCCCTCCATATTTTGGAACAAAAAACACATTTTAACACCCCAAGACTAAGAGAAAATGAGAGTTATAGATTTTATCAACCTTACATACCTTATACTTTAGAGTTTGATCAGCTATCTTTGGAGATTTATAGAAAAATATTGAAATTAGAGGGTTGGTGATAGAGGAAATTAATTTGAGGTAATTTGGGTGTCATACAATATGCTTTTTATAAAACTCTTTGCAAAGAGTTTCATTTTAATTACCTTCAATTTGTAAATCCTTTTGATTATTTTGGTCATTTGATAAATTCCGTGAAATTATTCTGTGTCGATACGTCTAATTACTCTGGTCATTTGATAAGTTTTGTAAAGTTATTCTGGGTTGAAAATGTTGATTTGTCTGACTAAATGAAATGAAAATTCTCCATACATGGATCGAGTGGATTCTGCTAATAACTTGCACCAATATACCTAGATAAACAGTTATGCTTTGGTAAGGTGTGGAAGGCCGGTCATTAGTCATGTACTGAGTATAATCGGGTTTTTAGTCCTAGGAAAGTTATTATATGTTGAGTGGATTTGTCTGTACAATTTGATAAATTGCTTGGTAATATCGTGCCATGTTATAAATTGTTAGATTCTTATTAATTTATTCTTTATTCGAATATTGATATTCCTATTGTATTGTATATTTTTCGAATTAATTTATTTTTAGGTGTGGAGCAATTAGTGGAGATCGGATTTAAAGTTCTAAAGAGATTATTTGAGTTTTGGGGCCCACCACTCCATATATTATTTTAGAGACATTTGTGAAAATTATTTTTGTAGACGATATATATATTTGAGGTTATTAGTTTTTTGAAAATTGTAATCTAAATTTGATTTAATTTGTTAACGGTCTGAAAGTTGGGGCGTTACAATATTATTTGTAAATTTAATTATCACAAATGGTATAATTTAATATTAGGAGAATCATAATTATAAAAAGAAAATTATAATCAAATATCACATTATGTCACAATCAACAGCACAACATCTATACTTCTATACTATATATTAAGTAAAGGGGGTTTTTAACCCCCAAGACCTGTGGAAGCTTCAATATCCCAATATGAATTTTCTCAATTTTTTATTTTAAAAAAAAAACTCAGCATTTATTGATTTGGTCAAAATTTCCTGATCAGCATTTATTAACTTTTTTCAATCCGCATGTCTTTCTATATGCTTACATTTATTGATGTGGTCAAAATCCCCTCATCAGCATTTAAAATCTCCTTATACAAATAATTATATATACAATCCGTGTATAGTTTACTGCAGTATCCTTTTCAACTTCTCCCATACACTATGATTAATGATAAAATTGTTAAATTATTTTTATAAAAAATCATAAAAAAACATAATTTATATATTAAAAAAAATCTAAAACAAATATAAATATTTATAATTATCCTGTGCATAGCACGAGTAAAAGCCTAGTAACTAAAATACAAAAGTCAAAACCAAATGTGCATATAGAATTTATCAGTAGTAATATAGCCATAACCAAAATACAAAAGCCAAAACTAAATGTGCATATAGAATTTCTCAATAGTAATATAACCATAACCAAAATACTCTCACCAGTTATGTAGCCATAACCAAAATACAAAAGTCGAACTTAACGATATGTATAGATTTATTTGGCATTAGTTTTTTAGGTTAAATTAGTCACAAAAGACAAATATAAATTAAAAAGTCAATAAGACAAAATGTTACATGTCAAACAGTAGCATAATTTCTCAATAGTAATATATGTCACATATCAAATACAATATTATTATTTTTTTAATTTTTTAATCAATTAATATAAAATTGTAAGTCCTCTCTCCATATATCATTACATTCTACTTCTATTGCTATTACTATTAGGGTTCGACACATAATTATTTGACTTGTGAAAATCATTCAAATCGAATCACCTGCACCTATTTGGACGGTTTTACATAATCATTAGGGTTGGATATGTGTGGGGACATAATTTTTGAATAACAACACGTGGCCGAGGTAACACCGAAGTGTCAGCCGAGGTGTCATGTGTCCTGGTCATGATGCCGAGATGATCTCGGCTAGGCTGAGGTTATCTGCGAGAATACCGGAATCCGAGATAAGTGGATAAGGGACAAGAGTCCCAAAATGGGAGAAGACTTCAGTTTGAGTAAAGATAAGACTCTTAGAGAGTTTATCCTAATCCTACTGGGAGTCCAAGTTAGCAGTAATTCTAAGTCCATTAGAGCTGGGCTTCTATTTGAGACTAGGATTATGTTGGCTATAAAAGGGAGGCACTCTCATGGGTCTAAGGTATGGCTTTTGATATTCTGTCTAGTAAGTTAAGCACTATTGGTTATCTTTGAGAGATATGAAGTACTAACTTGATCGTCGGAGTACCCCCGGGTGGACGAGCCACCGCCGAAGACTCTTCTTTCTGTTACAGGTCAGACAGGTGCCATCTATTCTGCTGGTGTTCTCCAGTTGAGTACTAAGTTGGCAGTGTGGTCGGAAATTGACACACACAATTTGGCGCCGTATGTGGGAACGAAAGGAGAATAGATGGCTAATGATGAACAGAAAGAGAAGGTTGGGGACGACACTCCTACTGAGAGTAGGAAACATATTGGCCTTGGCATCGAAGAAGACAACTACAACGAAGAAACTCGTGATAAGAATCCCAGAGAAGAGAACGTCGGCCAAGAGGGCGACGTGCCGAAGAAATCAGACCGAAGCGAGTATTATAACGAGGACGACCTCCAAGTATGGAAAAAAAGATGCTTCCGAAGGGACGACGAGGTAAAGGGAATGGCGAACAAATTGGCGGACTTGCAAACGGTTGTCAATTTCATGATACAGAACAACGTCATGCAGCCACCGTTCCCGTCACAAGATACGCCGACTCTAGCAGCCAAGAAAGATGCCCAGGCAGGGGGGCAGAAGACAACTCCTATGACTCCTCGGCATGATAAGACCAAGGAACATTCTCATCGGCCTTCAAGGGAGGTCGGACGAGGAGAATCCAGAATGGGACATTCACAGAGGACACATCGCACCAAGGAAGCTGACTCCAAAGAACATCGGCATGTTCAAGGGAAGGAACTCTGTTTCAACGCGACCAATGGAGGGAGGAATGACACAGGAAGTAGTGCACCAAAGAGGATGAAATCCAGAGATAGCCGAGCTCCTGGACAAACCACGAAGGATCTGAGGGATTACCTCCAGAGAAAGCGACAAGATGCCGATGTGACCTCACCTGTCAAGCCGAGGACACTGTTCTCGATAGAATTGGACAAATTTGAGGCCCCGAAAACGTTTAGTATGCCAAGATTCCAGATATACGACGGTAAGTCGGACCCGAACTTTCACGTCAGCTTGTACCTGAACTCGATGGCATTGTACACCGAGAAAGAACCGTTGCTCTGCAAGGTGTTCCCCTCATCCTTTGGAGAAATTACATCG
Source organism: Camellia lanceoleosa (assembly GCA_025200525.1). Lineage (NCBI taxonomy): Eukaryota > Viridiplantae > Streptophyta > Magnoliopsida > Ericales > Theaceae > Camellia > Camellia lanceoleosa. Next base: position 171,450,629 of record CM045767.1, read on the forward strand.
GATTGGTTTCACAAGTTGCCGAAAGAAACTGTGAAAACCTGGGAAGGCCTGGCTGAGATGTTTGTAGCCAGGTTTATGACAAACAAGCTACAGCCATTGAGGGTGGATACCCTAATGGCCCTGAAGATCGGCGAGGATGAAAGCCTTAGGGCCTATGCCAAAAGGTATTATGAGGTATTCAACCGAATACCAGGATGCAACCAAGAGGTGGTGGTCGTGTCGTTTAAAAGCGGTTTGAAGGATGACTGCCTACTTTGAAAATCACTGGCAAAGACATTACCGAAAAGCGTGGAGGAGATGATGGCCAGGATAGAAAAGTATGCCAGAGCCGAGGAGGACATGCCGGGGACAAGGCGTCCAAACCAGAGAAGAGAAATGGTTCGCTGTAGCGAAGCCAAGATAAGACTGGATATGAGAAGATAAGAGCTCAGCCCAAGTAAGCAGATCCCGGATTCCAGATCTCGGATCCCAGATCCCAGAAGACAAGATCTCGGGCTAAGATGATTAAGTCCGAGAAGAGAAGAGCTTACCGAGATGATGTTTAACACTTGTTGAAATTTGTGGACAATTTACAAGTTGAAGTTAAACTGAAATCATTGTTTAACATTTGTTGAAATTTGTGGACAATTTACAAGTTGAAGTTAAACTGAAATCATTGTTTAACACTTGTTGAAACTTGAGAAAAGTTTACAAGTTGAAGTTAAACCGAAATCATTGTTTAACACTTGTTGAAATTTGTGGACAATTTACAAGTTGAAGTTAAACCGAAATCATTGCTTAACACTTGTTGAAACTTGTGGACAATTTACAAGTTAAAGTTAAGCCGAGGTTAAACCCTTGTTGAAATTTTATGAAAAAATTTACAAGGTGAAACCAAGGTTATGCCAAGAAAAGGTACTTGGGTACTTATCGAGGTAAATCATCAGTTTGTATAACCGAGGTGTGTCACCCCTAGATGGTTGCAAAGGAAGACGGTTTCAGCTGAGAAACTTGAATGAACTTGGTCGTTGGTTCTAAGGCATTGATAAAAGTAGACTATAGGCCTTGCTCATATTGAGCCAACGAGTTCTGACTTCGGCAATAGATGATGAAGCGAGCTTAGCCGACGTGCTAAGTGGAATAAATGATATAGGTTCCATCACCTCAGGATGTCGAGGTAATAGAACCTATGGAGTAGTTGTGGGGACATAATTTTTGAATGACAACACGTGGCCGAGGTGACACCGAAGTGTCAGCTGAGGTGTCATGTGTTCTGGTCATGATGCCGAGATGATCTCGGCTAGGCCGAGGTTATTGCGAGAATACCAAAATCTGAGATAAGCGGATAAGGGACAAGAATCCCAAAATGGGAGAAGACTTCAGTTTGGATAAAGATAAGACTCTTGGAGAGTTTATCCTAATCCTACTGGGAATCCAAGTTAGCAGTAATCCTAAGTCCATTAGAACTAGGCTTCTATTTGAGACTAGGATTATGTTGGCTATAAAAGGGAGGCACTCCCATGGGTCTAAGGTATGACTTTTGATATTCTGTCTAGTGAGTTAAGCACTATTAGTTATCTTTGAGAGATATGGAGTACTGACTTGATTGTCGGATTACCTCCGAGTGGACAAGCCACCGCCGAAGACTCTTCTTTTTGTTGCAGGTCAGACAGGTGCCATCTATTCTGCCGGTGTTCTCCAGTTGAGTACTAAGTTGGCAGTGTGGTCGGAAATTGACACACACAATATGGATTTGAATTTTTCTGTTTTGCGGATTGTAGGAGGGTCGCAGGTTTTACTCGCACCAGCCTGCCCGCATCTATATATATATATATATTTAATCTGAACCGTCAGATTTTCTTGGAAGTTTTTGTAAGTGTGTAATTTTAATTTTCTCTTCTCCCACTCACTTGCAATTAAACAAATATTTTGCTATTTGTTTTGCATTGCAAGTGTGGAAACCCAACAAATATTGGTAAATTGTAATAAAATTAATAATAGGGTTTATTCGCGATTGTACTTATTGTTTTTCACTAGTCACTGAGTTCAGTAAATAATAATGATCTCATGATAAGAAATATATGATTTTATGATCCTTTATTTAAAAAATAATGGAAAAAAGCTCAAAAAAAATATTTTAAAAAATAGAAAAAAAATAAGTCCAAAAATAAATTTTAAAACAAAAATCCAATCCACAAACTGCCTGCACATTTATGAACCTTATTCGCACAAATCACAATCTGTATTGCGGACAGTTGTAGATTCAATTTTTCTCATATCACAGATACATGAGTAGGTCCAAACCTCAAACAAACTGTCAAAAATCAATTCACAAGCACCCGTAAATTATTGTTGATATCATTTCACCCTTACTATATCGCTGTCATTACTACCTTTGACATCATTACACTAATTTATTTAGCGTATCCTTAATAAGTGCACTTATTCCCCAATCATTGCCATTGACATTGCTTCCACTTTCATCCCAAGTACATTTTAAAAATATTATACAGAAAAATTATATTTTAAAATTAATATTTTTCTTATCAGATAATTTAGATCCTGGTTGGGAACCTTGTTTATTGGCTAATTTTTTTATTTTTTATTTTTTTGTTTATAGTGTATTTTTTTTTTTAATTATGTAAAGAAATTACCTTTTCGATTCGTTTTATCTAGACGAATCTAAAATTTTAATTTTTTTTTTTGAAAAAGTCCAAATAAGTTTTTTTTTTTGAAAAAATTAATTTTTTGATTTGTCCCGTTTAGTTGAATCTAGAAGTCTAAAACATTTTATTTTTTTAAAAAAATTCTACTATAAACAAAAATAAGTAAAAAAAAAAACCAAATAAATAAACCCCAAACACCAACTTATTTTAATTTATCACCTAAATTTTATCAAATAAAATTTTAAATTTATCGTCAAATTGTCTATTTAATCTGTGAATTATTGATTGAATCTATTTAGTTCCTAAAGTACATTAGTCAAAGTCTGTTTAGTTCTTCAACTATCGATTGTTTAGTTCTTCAACTATCGATTGTGTCTATTAGATTCCTAAAGTATATAAATCGACATCTATTTAGCTTCTAAAAAGATTACAAAAATAAAATATATGCTCACACATATTATAAATTAGTAAAAAACCCTCCTCAATTAAGATTTTATTACAAAAAAAAATTTAAAATTTTTATTTTGTCTTTAAAAGGTGTTTTATTTCGTTGTATATTTAAATTAATATTGAGTTTGATTTTTTAGCCTTGCCAATAAATTATATGAATATTAGATATACTGAATACATAGAATAAGATAATTTAAATAATAACACTTCTTTATAAATAGTGTTAGAACAAAATAATAAATTAATTAAGTAATAAAAAGAACTTAGCAAAAAACTTAAAAACAATCAGTTAGAAATTATAAACGAAATCTGACATATAACACTAAATAAAAGTAAGCACGTATCCATTGTAGAAGATAAGTAACAAAATACTTTAGATAAATTCTCTTATCCTTATAAAAGAAATTTAATATATGGATTAACGTCCACTTTTCAAAGACATAATAAAAATTTAAAATTTATTTTAAATAAAATTTTAACTAGATAAGATCCTTTAATTATTTATAATATTTATAAACTTATATTATATTTTTATAATATTTTTAAGGACTAAAAAAGTTTGAATTAAATAATTTAAAGATTTAATAAATTTAATTAATAGTTTGGAAACTAAATAAATTTTAATTTATATACTTTAAAAATATAGTAGACACAATCAATAATTTAAAAATTAAATAAATATTTTGACCGGAGTATAGTGTACTTAACCCAAATAAATATGATTGGAGGGATACGTAAAGAACGAAATTCCCAACTCACCATATTTTATTTTTAGGTAATTATAAGTACATTTTTTGAGATTTGTTTAAAATATGAATTGACTTTTGTGGTTTGAAAAATGACAAATATCTCCTTATTAAAAAAATTTATTTAACAGAATTAATTGAAAAAATAAAATTCATAATTACTCTCTTATACAATAATAAAATTATCTAAATTATTAATTAAAATATTTTTTTAACATCATTAAAAACTGTTAATTGACTTAATAATTTATTAATAAAAATAATAATTTATTATAAATTTAGAAATTTTACGAGATAAAATATAATTTTCATAACTATAAGGAGCGATTTATATTTTAATAAAATTTTAAAGATGTATTTATAATTTATTTTTATATTTAATAATAAAAATATCGCCCCTTATATTTACGCGTTGAAGCAGCGTGGGATGTGAATATGTGGACGAAGCGGTTAGTACAGGACTTGTTTTCTGTGGTGGGGTCATCGTGGCGTATTCTTTGCGTTTTCTCTTGCTATTTGCGAACAACATTGAAAAATGATTTAGACTTTTAAAAGAAGAGTTTTAATAGAATATTAATTTGTCTTTTTTTATTTTTTTATTTTGTCATTTATTTCATTATTTTTTTTTTAATAAGTTGCCAGTTCATTAAAGCTGCACTGTAACAGTTCTAATTAGAGCTCTCTAGCAGCACTCAACAACATTTGCCCAAATAATTTTAAAAAATAATGATAGGTTCAAGTCAGTTTAATTTAAAAAAAAAACTATAAACCAATGATAAATTTTATTAATATTAATAATTAAAATTATAAATATTAATATATATATATGTAATTTTTTTTTTCAAATTACCATTCGCAAGTAGTTTTTCACAAAAATACTTATAGGTAAAGTTTTGCAATTGTTAAAAAAATGTGAATGTTAAAATTTGGGTGAATGACGTGATCGAACTTGATTTAGGACTCGTTTGACAATTTAATATTTTAGTTTAAAATTTAGATAGTCATTAAAAAATTAAAAAATTAATAATTTATATAAAAAAGTTAAAAATTTATTTTTCTATTTATTTTTTGTACATTTTTTCGTAAAATATCAAAAAGTTATTTCAAAGTCTTTGTTTGGGATGTGGGTAGATTTTTAAAATTTTTAGTTATTTTAACCTGGGGTTAAAAAGCCTTTGACTTTTTTGACGTTGTGAGATAAAAAATGAAATGATTATAGTTTGAATGTTATGTTTTATCGGGCTAAAAAGCTTATTTTGTCTATTTTAACCCAAACATGACATGCCAAACAAAGCCTAATTTTTTTTACCTTATATTTTAATTAAAAAACAAAAAAATTACTAAAATAGCATGTTTCCAAATGAGGTTTTTGGTTTCGTTTGACAACTCATTGTTTTAACTTAAAAATCAAAAAATTACTAAAAAAATTAAAAACTAATAATCTATAGAGAAAAAGTTAAATATTTTATTTTTTCTCTACTTTTTATACATTTTTTTAATAAAAAATTAAAAAGTTATTATAAATATACCAATTTTTTTATCTCATATTTTAACTTAAAAAACTAAAAATTTAATAAAATAACGTGTTTCCAAACAAAAAAATTCTTTCTATTTGATAAAAGAAAATTGGTGAAATTGTTGCGACATACATTCAGCAAAAGCATGCAAGTATGGAGATTTGGTTATATAATAACTGAAAACACCAGAACAAATGTATATGAAAATTCAGGAAAACAAGCGCGCCAGGAATTATAATTATCACATTTGATTTCAGATTAAAAAATATCACATTTGAATTATAATTATTTAATTTTTTTTATAAAAATTAAAAAAATTAAAAAATCTATCACAAATAAAACTTTTTAATTCTAAATTAAAATAATCCAAAAACTAAAAAAACTAACTCAGAGAACTGTGTTTTTTTCTTTTTGTTTTTTTGGTAAAATGGAACTTCATAAATTAAAAAGGAGAATACAGAGTTCCTGAGGTAATGAATATGGTCAATCCTAAATATGGTCAATAATCAATGTGGGATGCCAACATTATTCATAGGAAAAATTATGTTAATTGTTTCACCATACCAATGTTTGAAAATAATTTTATGATAAAGCTCTTGACAATTCAGTTACATGTTCCTTTCCAATCAAAACTTTCAAAAAAAAATCACTGATTCATTTCTATAATAAATCAATTAACTGTAACTTTAATAATTGATAAAATGTCATTTCCTACAATAAACTCTCTTCAATACATGACCCAAAACACATCCAACTATTTCAACTCAATCTAGTTGAGACATGGAACAAAATAACCAAACCTTTAGTACATCCATACACTTAAAAACACAGAGGACGAAAACAGGGTACTCAAATGACAGAGGGGTGTGTATGGTTTGTATTTTAAAACATATTTTTTTTAAAGAATTTTGAAAACATATTTAATTATAAATTTTTTCAAAAAAAAAATTAAAATTACTTCCCTTTTTATTACATATTAATCAATTTTTTTTTCCGTCGTCTATTTTTCAATCATTTTTTTTTACACATCTACTCAATTATAATAAAATATTAAATCATTTTAAACTCTCAAATTTTAAAATTATTTTCAAAATATACATCCAAACAAATCAAAAAAATTTCTAAATTCTCTTCAAAAAATTTTGTTTGAAAATTTATCTCAAAACAAAAACTAAACACATCCGAGACTTCTAAACAAAGGCCATATCAGATGCAGCAGACTACCATAAACCAGACATAGAAATGAACACAAAATTCACAAAAATGGACAAACCAGACACAGAAATGAACACAAAATTCACCAAAATGGGAAAAATTTTACAAGACTTGCTGGTGGAGACCACTTCCCAAAAATCTTGCTCATTCATATACCTTATATATTCATAAACTCATTGGTCCAAAAACACCTGCTAAGGGGAAGTAGGCCTCCCCTGTACGCATTGGCTGGTGTTATGAACCAAAGGCGTCTGTTGATCGATGCTCATCGCATATGCCTTTCTTGCTGGAATGAAAAATGTGCAAATTATCAGTCACATGAGATGCTTGATTAGCTAGTAATCTGAGCAACCATTGGCCTCGCAGTTACTCAGATGATTCATGCAATTGTTGCATTCCATTATAGGTACAAGATTAAAAGTGTCCACTAAAGTTGCAGCAATAAGCATAGAGTTCAGATATAAGTGGAGAAGGGACAGTGTCTAAGAATATGGCATGGAGTTTCCGAAGCAATATGACAAATAGGGCAAGTATATCAGTGGTAATATTATGTCTGTGGAATAGGAGAGACTTGGTGATGATCCTTTGGCGTACGACAAGCCACAAAAAAATGGAATCAAACTTGACAGAGCATTTAAATTTATCATAAATTTAACTAAAAACAAAACTAATCATGAAACTTATCCAAGCAAAACCACAAATTTATTTATTACAAATCATAAAACCATAGTTTGAGCAACACAAATTCAGAAACATAAAGCAAACCCAGCAGCAAAAAAACCTGAAAACAGACTAAAAAAGGATCCCTTAATCACTAAAGAAGACCTCAAAACACAGGGTACTGACTAGTTACCAGTGACTCTTTCCATGCCTCTAGTTTACATGGTTTTAAGAAGCTGATTCGTGTCGCACACGAACATAAATGATTCTCAGACAACATGAAGACAAGAACCCCTGTGGCATGGAGTCATGAACTAAAGTGTCTGCTCAAAGATGAAATGAAATTCCATTAGATTCACACACAAACTCGTTTCCATTAGATTCACACACAAACTCGTTTACTAGTGGCTTGGAAAGGAGATTGAATTGCGCTTTGGGCATTTCCAACCGCTCTGAACAGTTTAAATCTCCTCTCCTCCATTACTGAGAGAAAAGCAGGAGATCCGGGTACAGAACATAGAACCTCTCGTTAAGTGAAGCAGTAGCAGAAGATGATGACAACGATGAAGATGAAACTGAAGAAGGCGGCTGAAACTCCATCAGAGAACAGATCCACGATTTTTAGATCTCACAAACCCTAAGCACAAACCCTAGATCTAGAGAGAGGAACATCACGGCGATGGATTGGGTAAGATCGCCGGAGTTGGGATGAGCAGCGACCGACGATGGTGGCTAGGCGGTGGTGGTGACAGAGAGAGAGGGCTTGCGGCGGCGGCGGCTCTGGATTGGGGCTGACAGGAGCTGGTGGGGGTGGTTGATGAGGGCCACCGGAGAGTGCCGCCGGCGGTGGAGGGGTAGGGGTGCCGGCAAAAGCAAAAACCACATCGTTTTGCTATGCACTACATGATGTCTTCAACCCACCACCGCCAACTCTGCCGCCGCTAGCGCCGCCGTCGCCACCACTACCACGGTTATGGTTACGAATACGACAACTCAGTTTCTAAAATTTTTCCGGGGTTTACGGGTCAGGAAGAGTGGGTTGGTTTTGTACGCATTTTATAGGTGTGAAGTGGGAGGAGTGGGGTTGAAATGACGAAACTGCCTAATGACTTGGTGACCAAGTTTTCACCTATAATAGGCTATACTGCTAATCACAAATATCAAGGCGGTACCTATCCATGTCGGTTCACTACACCAAATAATTGCTCACTACAAGCACATTTTGTTAATTATAATGATTTTAAAAATTTTATTTTTAGTTTTTATTTTTTATTTGGATGAACCTAATATGAGGGAAAAAATAAATAGGATCGCCTGAATGGTTTGAATTCGCAACCATCACAATAGAAGTTGGAGTGGAGGCTATACCATTGTGATATAAAGTCATACATATGGTTAATTATTGTTCATTAGGTGGTGATTAATATTTATTATAAAGGTGTATTAAAATTTATCTTTTTTAATAGGCTAATAAAAGATCATTACAACAAATTAGCATCATTCTATTTTTTTTATAAATAAAGATTGGGAACTCTAATTTTGAAGTTCTAAAAAGAACTCCAGTGATATGGCAAAGAGTGAGGGTCCACATGTGATGTGATGTGATGTGATGTGTGTGTTATTTTTTATTTTTCCTTTTGTCACATCTTTAAAACTCTCTTTAAAATTTTAAAATTAGAGCTCTTTATCATTGTTTTTTTAGATAGATATAGATAGACATCCCTGACATGATATTTAGGTTACAACTCAAGTGAAGATAATTAATAAATAGGGGGAATTACAAGTTAGTAGATTTTTAATATTTTTTTTCAAATCAATGATAAAATTTATAAATATTATTAATTAAATTTATAAACTTTTCCACTTGAATATTTTACAAAGATCCCACTTATGTGTAATTGCCCTAATAACTATAATTCATAGTGTCACTTGAAATATAAATTAAAAGTGAAGAAGATTTGAAGTAATAATATTATTGAATTTATAAATATTTATGACATATTTATAATTTCACTACCATTACTATATTCGTTGATGTCATTACCACCAGTTCTCTACGCTACGTAAACTTTTTCACTTGAATATTTTACAAAGATCATGCTCATGTGTAATTGCCCCTAATAACTATAATTCATATTAAGTGACACTTGAAATATAAATTAAAAGTTAAGAAGATTTGAAATAATAATATTATTGAATTTATAAATATTTATGAGTATCAACATGGATATTTATAATTTCACCACCACCACTATATTTGTTGATGTCATTATCGCCAGTTCTCTACACTACTTTTTCACTACTATTACCATCATTCTACTATCATGTTTTACCACTTTTTTTACATCCACTAAATTATGGGTAACTCCATATACACAACACACAACATCTCAATACACGCCATTTTCTTAACACACATCACACAGATTTTTAATTTTTTAATTTTTTTTTTTCACTTTACACTATTAATTTTCTAAAAATCCTAAATTACCCTCATCTTCTTCAACTCTTTAACCATCTATCCCAAACCCTAATCCTAATGCCCTAACCATCACTGTTGGCCTCTACTCTCTCTCTCTCCAGCCGTCGCCTACTCTGCGCATCTCATCTCACTGTTGTTTTCCCTACGCCCATATGGCTCTCTCACTCTCACTCACTCACTCACTCTCTCTCTCTCTCTCGCGTATGCGCGTGTGCGCACCCACTCGAGCAGTGGAGGAGAATAATGGGGTTAGATCGCGATGGCGGGGGTGGAGAGCAGAGTGTTCGCGATGGAATGAGTAGAAGACAAGGCTATTCACGTTGGTAAGAAATGCCGGTGGGAGAAATATGAGGGATTTGCAATAGGGAAAGGGGTCGTTGGCGAATGAGTGGTTATAAAAGTGGTGGTAGCAAGGGTGAGAGGCAGTGAGATAATGAAGTAGGAAGGTTGTAAGGCTATGATGGTGGCTAGCGAGGATGGTCGTGGTGGTGGGTGCCCATGACGATGGCCAAAGGTAGAAAGCAAGCAGTGAAGGCCAGTCCAGCTGTGATACTGGGCTAAGGCCGAACTGTAGGACTCATTCTATGGTCCGAACTGATGGGTCAAATCCATGATCAGAACCAAAGTGGGCCAAGTCCATACACAGATATCCGAATGGGCCAGCCCATTCCGACAATCGTCTCGTAGAAGGCCGAGCTAAGGCACAATGGTATCGAGTTAAAGCACAGCGGTACCGAGCTAACAGAACCTCTCGGAGAAACGTAGAAGTTGTGAGTATATGCATGTACAAGTTGCCACCTCAGCTGGTCCCCTACACCTGGAATCACGGAAACAGTTAAACCAGAAGAATGTGGTTTGTTATCAGCATGACTACAACGAGTATATGCATTCTATGACAACTACCAGATGGTCCCCCACCTGGGGCAAGGCTAAAAGGAAACTTGGCAGCACCAGAGCTCCATGAAACCATCTTGGGAAACAAGCAAAGAGTTCTATATAAACTACACTAACTTCACATTGAAGGTAACTGATAAAAACGGAACCCTACTGACTGAAAACGAAACTCTCTACACTTGGAGAGCACTTTGCTCCTTCTCCGATTACTCATTCTTACACCGGAGGGGTTATCCGGCCCATCCTGGCCGGGCAGCTCTTATGGTGCCTCTTGCTGCAGGGACCTTAATTCCTAGATAGTCCAGTCAAGTGCGAAGCTCCGATCTACTTTCATCTAGTGCGGTATTTGGTACGCACAATTGGTGCGGTGAGCGTGGAAGCTTCGTCTCTGAGCTCTGCACTCGACTCCGACAAATGGAGATTGAGGACATCCCACCTTCAGCACATACTCCACAGACGGAGAAGACGAAGGACAAAGGCTTGGCACTCCCAACGATCTTAGAAGAACAAACTGGAAACAATAATCGGACTCCCAAATCTGTTGAGCATCGATTAGCCTTCGCTGGAGGTTCTTCTCATCACTTTCTTCTGGAAAAGGATTACAGGGATCGAATCATAGATTCCATGGGAATGGAGATACAGGAGCTGAAAGCGCAACTCAAAAGGATGCTAGGTGATCTGACGGAGAAGAGGACTGACGCAGAGCCCTCTCGCCTGCGACATAGAAGTTATTCCAGAGAACTACCAGTGAAGAAGATCCCCAAAAATGAGTCTGGGCAGCAGAGCCAGCCAATCCTGGTACAAAGTAAGGCGGCGAGCAGTCACACCCGCAGCTCACACCGGAGAAGGGCTAAGAGGCAGAAGACGGTTAGCCAGCAGATTGAGTACCTTCCTCAAGACCTTCGTACTTGGCTAATTGGCAACAAGCAGAATGAGCAACGTTGAGATCATCTAGACCGTACCATCCACCAGAGAGAGCAACGAGCGTTGGACAGGCTTGTTTCTTCCCCATTCTCCCCGGAAATTGAGGCCATGAAACCTCCTAAGAAATTTACCCTGCCAAAGTTCATGTCATACGATGGGAAGTTAGACCCATTGACGCACATCAACCATTATAGACAGATGATGTCCTTATGGAGCCGAAACGAAGCACTGATTTGCAAAGTCTTCCCATCTAGCTTGGGAGAATTCGGGCTTCGATGGTTCGATCGACTCCTAGCTGGATCAATTTATGACTGGAAGTAGCTCTCCAAAGAGTTCTTGGCCAGATTCGTCTCCAATACTAAGATCCCGAAAGAGCCAGATACACTGTTCGGCCTCCGAAAGGAACAGGAAGAAACATTGCGCAACTATGCTAGGAGGTATTGGGAAGAGTACAATGACTTAGAGGAAAACGTTTACAATGAGCAGATGGCTGTTATTGTAGGATATCACCCATTAGAGGGGTGATCACTTCATGTTCATGGCTAACCCACTTGGAGATAGTGGGGGTGGCACCTCCCCATTATGATGGGTGGGGGTGGCAACTGCCTCACTAACCTTGTCTCTCTTCTACACTCTTGATGTATATAAATGGAGGAAGGGTTAGATAGGCAAGATGTGAGAACCGAGAGTAAGCAAACCGAGCAAACCAAAGAGAGTGAGAGATGTGAGACGGAGAGACCGTCTCTCTCGGTGTGAGCGAGGGAGACGGGTGAGTGGCTAAGTGAGGATAGTGTGAGCTCCTCCTCTATTGTAGTCTTTCTGTAATCTCTCCATTGTTATAGTGATAACCGGTTACTCTCTCACGGACATAGGTATTGAGGCCGAACCACGTTAAATATGGTGTCTCCTTGAGTATAGGTGTGTTTTTCTGCTTGGTATGATTTCTACAAGGTCTTGGGCGGGATCCCCAATCCCAACAAGTGGTATCAGAGTCTCGTTGGTGGCATTTCGGAACAAAAATAGTGTGTTGTTCGAAACTGCCCAGAAATCAAATTGCACGAAATCAGGTTTTGAGCATACCAGGAGCAATGTCTCGAAGAGAGTAGTCTAGAACTACAAAGCAGAGCCCCATAGGAGCCTACACGCGCAGGCACGCGCCCCACGCGCCGTCGAAGGAAGAAGACGAGTGAGAAGACGCGTGGGTCTGACGTCAGCGTGACGTCACCGCGCCGTTGACTAAAGCTGACCAAGCCGTTGACTTAACCGTTGACCGGAGTCGCTAAACCGAGCACGATCGGAGCTGCCAAGCCGAGCCGGAGTAGTTGACCAGTCGTTGACCAAGCCGCGCTGCCAGCCACTAACGTCATCCTGACGTCAGCCGAACCAGAGGAATTATTCGGTGCAACGTAGCTAAGGTGCAGCCGCAGATCTGAGGCGTCTAAACTGTTTTGGCTTAATCTGAGCCATTCGGAGTCCATTTCTGACGATCCAATAGTGCGTTTCAACTATTTGGATTATTCCGGATACATCGACACGGTCAGATTTTGGAATTGGAGTTTCTACAAAAAGAAGAAAGATCAAAGCGGTAGACGGTGTTAGGTGCAGTGGATAGAATATGCTGTTGGAACACAAAATATTCTCTGAACTTCTGAAAATTGCAATTTGGCCTAGAATTTTCAGAAAATTATGGTACGCCCCAACTTTTGGGGAAAGTTTTCAGTGAGGTCCTGGGAAGTGCAGCGAAGGTTGGTCCTAGCTAAACGGACCGTTCTGGACGCAATCGCGAGGTCAGAATAGTGAAATTCTGAACGATTTTTAAAGATTATCAAAACATGGGAGTTTGTCATCTTTAATAGTCGAAGGAAGGTTGCCGGATATTGTAGAATGCTGTAGATTCACTAAAGAGGTTAGAATGGACAGATTCTGACCAGATTGGACAACTAGATACAGATCGAGATAGATTATTGAAGATTGAAGGAGACCAGACTAGATCAAATAACAAATCAAGGGAGATCAGGATTGGTCAGGAGGTGATCAGAGGATCGCAAAGATGATTATCTCCGGAGTTGATCAGAAGATCTAGTTCGATCAAAAGTCCATTCATTGGCGGACAGATGATTTGGTAACAAGTACAGGCTCAAGGAAATATTGTGCCTGTTGAAACTACTATATACGAGTAGGTACTGGTGGTATGTAGACGTGTAGAACAATAGTTGCAGAGGAGCATACTAAGCGCAGAAGCACAAATGCAGATGTGCAGTAGTGCAAGGGTACAGTGCCGTACAGAGGCGCGAGAAGAGTGTGTACCAACGGGTTGTTGAAAGTTCACAGGAACTTCCAGATAGAGAAATTAAGACGGATGAAACGCAAGAGTACGCGCCAAGGAGTGGCAAGTCTCTTTTCTCTATAGTGGTTTCTTTAGTTCCATGGCAGTGGATGATAAAGTTGATGCAGATCTCTCAAGCGAGCTCGACGCAAGGAGACTAGAAGCCATGGGTACGAGCACTATGCAAGGAATTGCATAGCTGACGATGCTTTGATAGATGGAGCTACTGTCAACCATCAATCTACTGGACAATAAATCAGGGATTGCAAAAGTATTGACAACAAGTGTATGTAGAAACACTGGAGGTTGTTTAGAAGTGCAGAAGGCAAAGGCTGATAGTTTAGAGGAAAAGCTCCGAGCAAAGAAAACCGAGGACGTTAATGGAACAAACGATGAGTTTTCTGTTGCTCCAATGACTGGTCGTACGAGGTGATGCATGTCAGTCAAGGGCATCCAATCAGGGATTGCAGGGCATCCAATCAGGGGTGCAGGATATCTTGGTCACGCAAGTTCAAGCATAATTGGTGAAGACATACGAGACAGGAAGCGTAGAAGAGATCTGTGGGAGATAGGAGCAGAGGCTCTCTCCAAATAAGAGAGTGGTGTGAGTTGAGTTGAGGATGTAGGATTCCCTACTCCTCTTGTATCTTTGTTGTATTATCTCTAGCTTCAGGAGGTGCAAGCGTCTCAGTGAGGAGATGTAGACTATGTTGAAGTTTGGCGTGACAAGAGTAGCAGCAGTGTGTGCAGTGGATCACCTCACATGGGTTGAGGGGGTGATTTGTAGGATATCACCCATTTGAGGGGTGATCACTTCATGTTCATGGCTAACCCAGTTGGAGATAGTGGGGGTGGCACTTCCCCATTATGATGGGTGGGGGTGGCAACCGCCCCTACTAACCTTGTCTCTCTTCTATACTCTTGATGTGTATAAATAGAGGAAGGGTTGGATAGGCAAGATCTGAGAACTGAGAGTGAGCAAACCGAGCAAACCAAAGAGAGTGAGAGATGTGAGGCGGAGAGACCGTCTCTCTCGGTGTGAGCGAGGGAGACGTGTGAGTGGCTGAGCGAGGATAGTATGAGCTCCTCCTCTATTGTAATCTTTCTGTAATCTCTCCATTGTTATAGTGATAACCGGTTACTCTTCCGTGGGCTTAGGCATTGAGGCCGAACCACGCTAAATATGGTGTCTCCTTGAGTGTGGATGTGTTTTTCTGCTTGGTATGATTTCTACAAGGTCTTGGGCGAGATCTCCGATCCCAACAGTTATGTCCTTCAAACATGGTCTGCGTCCGGAAAGTAAGTTGAGACAGTCACTTACCAAGTGCCCGGCCACAGCACTAAAAGATTTGCGTGCCAGGATTGAGTAGTACGCTCGCCTCAAAGATGACCAGATCCTCATCGAGGTAGCATCGGCAGAACAAACAGCTCGACACAAGAAGAGAAGGGACCGAGGGGAACATTGGGGACTCAGGGTTGAGTTCATGCCAGAACCAAGCATTGCATCTCCAGTCCTCTGCAGCAAAATAGAACCAAGCTGGATAGATCCGATTCTTGATTTTTTGAAATTTGGCACTCTCGCCGAAGATAAAAAGGAAGTCAACAAAATCTGACACAGGTCAGCTCGGTTCTGGGTCTCACCATCTGGGCAGCTATACAGACATTCCTATCTTGGTCTTTATCATTTATGTGTGCATCCAAATCTGGTCGAAAAAGTTCTCTATGAAATTCATGATGGGATTTGTGGATGCCACATTGGTGGAAGGTCACTGGCTCACCGAGCCCTTACTCATGGGTATTGGTAGCCACGGATGCAACAAGATGCACAACAGTACGTTCAGAAGTGCGACAAATGCTAGAGGTTTGCTCTATTAATTCATCAGCCAGCCAAAACTCTCACTCCACTCACCAGCCCATGGCCGTTTGCCCAATGGGGTCTTTATATTGTCGGACCGTTGGCGTATGGCACTTGGAATAGGCGATTCTTCATCGCTGCAATTGACTATTTCACTAAGTGGGTTGAAGTCGAAGCACTGGCAAGCATCAAAGAAGCAGACACAAAGCGGTTTGTCATGAGAAATGCCGTGGTCCGTTTCGACATCCCGCGGGTACTAATTGCAGATAATGGGACTCAGTTTGATAGAAAAATCTTCAAAAAGTTCTGTGCCGACCTCAAAATCGAATATCAGAACTCTTCTCCAGGCTACCCACAAAGTAATGGGCAGGCAGAAGTATCGAACAAAACCATCATCAACGGAGTGAAGAAGCGGCTCGAACATGCAAAAGGAAAATGGGTTGAAGAGTTACCCCACGTGCTATGGGCTTACCGAACCACAACACGACGCTCAATAGGGGAAACACCCTACTTCCTAACTTATGGAATAGAGGCCATTATTTCACTCGAAGTAGGTCTCCCAACCCTCCGGTTTGAACTGTTTGAAAGCACAAGCAATGAGGAAGCTATTGCACAAGCACTGGATATGGCCGAAGACCGAAGAGAAGCAGCACTGATCAGACTTGTAGCGTATCAGTAGCAGCTCATCAAAAGTTTCAACCAAAAAGTTTTCCCAAGGCAATTCACACCTGGAGAACTGGTTTTAAGGAAAGTTATGGATCACAAAAGGGTGCCTGGTGAAGGAAAACTTGGACCTAACTGGGAAGGTCCCTACAAAGTCACAATTGTTGCTAGAAATGGAGCTTACTACCTAGAGGATCTCAAAGGCAGAGCCATATCTCGGCCCTGGAATGTAGCAAATCTCAAGAAATACTATTAGTAGAATTATGCCCAACTTCTCTATCAGGATGTAAAGACATTTATCTTTTGACCAATACAAATGCTTTCCTACTTCTCTCAATCTCAAATTCATCAAATTTTTGTAATCAGCTTTGATGTTTATCAAACGGAATTAGCTTTGGTACTTACCAAACGGAAATAGCTTTGATGTTTACGAACTCAGCTTTGGTCTTAACCCAAACGGACTTAGTTTCAGAACGACTAAACAAAATTTAATTTCAGTTTGCACTCAAACATGCCAAGTGGAATTGCTTGGTGGAATTATGTTTGGCAACTAAAATTGGACTTTAGCCAAGCGGAATTGCTCGGTAGAAACCGCATTAACAAATTTTAAGTAAACATCTCTGAACCAACAGAATTTCTTAAGTATCATCACATCAACACTTCAGTATTGATGCGTACAAACAGAGTTGGAACAAACTTTATCAGAGGCAAAGTCTTCGGTACCGATCTTACTTAGCTCCAGGTGGGGGCAAACAATTGTTTTTAAGAACCAACCTGGACCTAAGTAGGCCCCTCTTCTTTCAAACCCAAGCACAACCATGAAACATATTCGTTAACCAGACCGAGCATCTGTTCGGCCCTGAGGTCCCGATAGTGCTTGGCCGGGGGCAAACAGTACAGATAGCATTCAGACATGGAAGTAAGAAAACATTAGATTGCAAAATCAAAAAGAAAATTCCATCATCCAATGAAGGCACAGATGACCTCATAACCAGCAACAAAGAAAAGAATAAAAATTATCTTGACAAACATAAGGGGGCAACTTGTCAAAGAAGATCGAGCCGCAGTACATTAGAAACATGATAACAAAAGAAGTCAGAAAAAGCAAAAACTTCAAATCTTTCCAAAGAAGACTTCAGCTTTCATCAACAGAGGGAACCTCAGGAGCAGCGTCCACGATCTTGTCCAGGCCGTCTTGGGGAGGAAAAGTAGAGGCAACTCCAACTTCCTGAGAAGTAGAAGCTTCCTTAACCACATCTCCCGCGGCTTCAATCTCCAGGATTCCACCCCCCTCAACATTCACCGTTTCAATGGTAACATCACTCTCCCGAGTCTTGTTCGCAGAATCAATTTATGGAAAAACCCCAGCCGGAAGAACTACAGGGATAGCAACAATCTTCGAACCCAAGGACCTCAAGGGAACAGGGACATCCTAAAACAAGGAAGACCCTTCAGGAACCTGAGTAGCAGCCAGAGCACTTAACCAACCCTTCAGGAAGAGCTTGTCCCGTAGCACCAGCACTTCTTCTTTATAAGCAGCCCTAGCCTCATCCCAACCTTGTTGCCAGTACTTGGACTCTAACGCAGAACGTTCAGCGGCCATCATGGCAATAATGGCCTCTAGCTCGGCCACTTTTCCTTTAAGTTGAGCCTGTACCCCAATGGCACCCTCCTTTGATTTTTCAACTGAGGCAACAATCTTATTCAAATGGAATGCCTTCCTCTCGGTAGTGCTGCGTCCTTCTTTCTCGGCCTCCAGGCTCATTGTCAGTCTCGCAACATTCATAGTGGCCTCTAGTATGGCCTTCTCCAGTTCCTCCGCTCTGGTGATGGACAGATGCATCCTCTGAATACACTACAACGGATTGCAGAGTATAAAAAAAAAAAAAAAAAAAAAGCAGTAGCATAACACCAAAAACAAGCAAAACAAGAATGCACTTACAACAGTCATCATCTGAAGGGTCCCCTTCAGAACAGGAATATCACGGGGTCCATTATGATCAACCATGTCCACCGGTATCAACAGGGTCTTGGTCAGGTCAAAAGCAAAATCTTTAGAAGTAACAACCGAATCAGAAGTAGAAATGGGCCTACCTTGGTGCAGTATTGGCGGCTCCCACTTCTCAAATGCCTTATCCTCAATAGGATCTTCAAAAACTTCTCCAACTACTGCTTTTCCAGTCTCTCTCCTCCTCTTCTTCGCTCTCATAGCAACTGAAGCAGAGGGGTCGGCAGTAGTAGCATGAGTTCCAGAAGCTCCCACCTCTAATTTCACATCCATGAGGCTCTTCGCCTCGGCCTTCACCAAAAGAGTCTCTAAAGCATTAGAGGAGCCAAAAGCCTCAACCTCCAAGTCCACTAGCACTCTTTTCTTCGACAAAGACCCACTCCCTGCGAAACTGGGGGCAGGAGAGGGCGTCCTCTTAGATGGTGCACTCTGGCTTCGGTAACGATTTGTAATCAGAGGGGTGAGGGATGTATCAGTCTCAGTGTCAGAATCTAGAAGGGATGCAGCAAGCCTCGCCTTCTTCAGAATGGTAGATCGGTAAGTTGCTTGGAAATCCAACAGCTCGGGCGCGGACCTCTTCTTGTACTTCAAAACGGCTTTGATGGCCTCAGTGTTTTCCCGGTTCGGCCTGCGTTGAAAATGGGAAGCCTCTGCAAAAAAAAAAGAAGAAGAGCAACATTAGAGTAGCATTAAAAACAGGGCAAGAAATACAAAAGGCACTAGAAGGAAAGACTCGAACCTGGGTAGCCATCCTTTTGGGACATCCGTTTGGACTGGAACTCGGTCCTAGCAGGGAACTCCCAATTGCCACCAACTTGCAGAAAATCATCATTATGTTCGTCTGAATCTGGCAAACCAGTCACCAGATGAAAATTAATTGAACGAACACGCAGGTAGTACGTACTATGATCCTTGTTGTGCAAAAGAGTGTAGCAGCCTAAAATGTCCCAGATATCAAGATTCAAACCCAACCGCTTGTTGAGAGTGGACACACCACAGACGACACGGAACAGGTTAACGGACATTTGCATCGGGGTAAGTTGAACTTGGAGCAAAAATCTGGGCACCAAAGGGTCGAGGGGAAACCGAACCCCTCCCTCAATGATAGCTGCAATCGGAAATGCGACAGTACTCCTAGTGCCCATACGCTTGGCATCGACCTTTGCCAGCGAAAGGGTCACATCATTGGGGATATTATAGTCACGAGAAACATGGCCATGGCCTCAGGAGTATCAACTAATGAGTGGAACTTCCCCATTAAACAAACCTAATGGGACAGGGGTAGAACTCAGATAATACGATGCTGAAGACAATGGTGCAGGGGCCAAACGAGACGATTAAAACAGAAAAAGATAAGGGAAGAAGAATCACAGGAGAACTTACAGAGATTAGAGTAGCGGTGGCGAACATGCGGCATTGAAACAAGAATGGCAACGGAACGTCTGGACAGAGCACCAACGAGACTGGCTCAGAGGAACAGAAATTATTTTTTTGAAACTCTCTAGAAGAATGAAAAGCAGATAAATGGTTTTGGATTGATAGCCCAGAGCATTTATTGCACCAGCTAGCGTGAAGGTACACGAACCACGACCTACAATATGGAATCGGCGCATTATTTCTGCGCACTTATCCCATGCTGCCACGTGTCACCACGAAAGGATGCATGCAGGGGTTTATGTGTCAGAATTGAACCGTCATCAAGGCCGAACGGGGGCAGAACCGAAGCGACATGACGCTTGGGGTACAGAACAATAGCTCCCCCCAAGGGGAACCTTAGCGCGAGTTAGGGAGCAAATGAAGGGGTTAAATATGAAACGGGTTGGATCCAAGCCTTGGGCAAGTCTAATCCACTAAAGCCCAAATCCAAGTGGGTCAGATGAATATATTGGCAAGCCAATTGAGCCCAACTCTATTACCAACAGTCCACCCAAGTCCTCAAGCACTTAGGTCCAACTCGCAGTAGAAAGGCCAGTCCAGTTGTGATACTGGGCTAGGGCCGAACTGAAGGACTCATTCTACGGGCCGAACTGATGGGTCGAATCCATCATCAGAACCAAAGTGGGCCAAGTCCATACACAGATATCCGAATGCGCCAGTCCATCCTGACAATAGTCTCGCAGAAGGCCGAGTTGAGGCACAATGGTACCGAGCTGAAGCACAGCGGTACCGAGCTGAGGGAATCTCTCGGAGAAACGTGGAAGTTGTGAGTATATGCATGTGCAAGTTGTCACCTCAGCTGGTCCCCTACACCTGGAATCAAGGAAGCAGTTAAACCAGAAGAATGTGGTTTGTTATCAACATGACTACAACGAATATATGCATTATGACAACTACTAAATGGTCCCCCACCTGGCGCAAGGCTAAAAGGAAACTTGGCAGCACTAGAGTTTCATGAAACCATCTTGGGAAACAAGCAATGAGTTCTATATAAACTACACTAACTTCACATTGAAGGTAACTGATAAAAACGGAACCCTACTGGCTGAAAACAAAACTTTCTACACTTGGAAAGCATTTTGCTCCTTCTCCGATTACTCATTTTCACACCGGAGGGGTTATCGGCCCAGCCCGGCCGGGCAGCTCTTACGGCGCCTCTTGCTGTAGGGACCTTAATTCCTGGATAGTCCAGTCAAGTACGAAGCTCCGATCTACTTTCATCTAGTGCGGTATTTGGTACGCACAACTAATATGAAGATAAATAATGCAAAGGAGCAAAATGGACTGCAAATGAAAATTTTAGACTGTTTTTTATGGATGGAAAAGCTGCTGGATTGGTTCAGATATAAATAGGACCGAAAAGGTGTGAAATCAAACTTCAACATATCCGAAATTTGAATGAACAGTCTTTGTTTGAAATCGGATGATTAGAACTCAGAATCGAATCTGATTCTTGTATAGATAGAACTCAGAATCGCACGGGTAGTTCTGTCTGAAATATAACAGATTAAAAAACTGTTTGGATAGTTTTGAATCTATCCGGTAGTTCAAAAAACCTGTCCGAATTTTGCAACTGCAGTGGAATATAGAAGAGACACAAAATTTGGACAAAAAATTTGAATTTCAAATTCAAATTTGGAATTAAATTCCCACAATAATTTTTGAAAAAAATTCAAAAGAATTTTGTCTAAAAAATTAATATTAGACCCGATCCACACCCGCGCCCGACACGGCTCGGCTCGGCTCGGCTTGGCTTGGTCGGACATCAGCTCCCACAAATAACATGTTCGTCACCCTCAAAACCAGGGAGCAGGCCGTTTAGTTCCACATTGCTACCCCCAATCTTGTTATTAATCTTGAGAGTAAGGTTCGAGAGGTACTGATCATTACCTTTGTTGGCATTACCAACTAAGCGACATTGAGTCAATACTCCAATCTAGGTCTCAGACACCCATTTGAGATACTTGTAACCATCATGTCTTGCAGACATCACACAGACAATAAGTTGTAGCTGGCCTTTACATTTCTGACTTGCCTCCTCAACTATGTTGTGAAGTAGTTTTTGAATGGCAGCTATACTTGAGAATTCATTCATGTTGGTGAAAGAACGAACCACAGGCTCCTCAACACGGATCCCCAGATTTCAACATCTATTTCTCAGGTTCCGAACGAAATGACTGAGATTCAGTCTATAACGATCATAGTGTCTGTTATTCATTGTATTTTTTTCTAAGGATTAGAGATCTGCCTAAAATAATGATTGTCATTTTACTTTTGTTGCTTTATAATTTTATTTTTATTTTTCACTTTTGTCTTTATTTGGGGGAAAATATTCTTGTTATTGCCGATATTCTGTGATTGTAATATATGATAATATTTTCTTCACTAATGCCAAAGTTTTTGGTGCATTCACTTGTAAATTTGGTTTTGTTGTTGGATTTACATTAATCCAAAAGAAATTTTTACCACCAAACAGGTTCAACAGTTTCTTGACATTGTGAATTGCATGGCGCACCTTATTCCCAAGTCGACCCAATATTATCAAACCCCCACTTTCGACTCACTTGAGAAGAGAAGGGAAAAAATTGTTATCTTCCGTACAAATAGAGTTAATCCCGAAATCTCTAAAAAACTTTGCGTTCCTTTACAAATTCTATCTACATGAGAGTTAGGGAGGAAATTTTGGGAGCCATTGGATTTACGATTAGTATGTATTATGGCTTTGCTGCTTTGCAGGACATACATGACAAATGAGATTCAACAATTCATTCTTAAGCACACCCCAACCCATCATCCAGATGACGTTGTTACTCCAAAATCGAACCAAAGTTCACAGTTGACAAATTTAAATAAAAACGAAACTAATATGGAATTTACCCAAAGCAAAAGCACACATTTATTTATTACAAAACATAAACGCATAGTTTAAGCAACACATTCAGAACACTGATCAAACCAGCACATGACATCATATGCTCCTTTTTAAACACACAGCAACTAAAATACATGAAAACAGACAATAAATAAGACCTCAAAACAGATCCACAAAACGCACCGTTACTAGTAAGTTATCGGTGACCATACCATGCCTCTAGTTTTACATGGTTCATAACCATGAGAACAGGCAGCACAAACACATGAACCCCAGGGTATGGAGCCATGTATCAAGTAACACAAGAAATCCCATTAGATTCAGGCACAAACCTCTTTACTAGTGCTTAGAAAAGGAGGTTGAATTGCATTTGGGCATATTCCAACAGTTTAAATATCCTCTTCTTCATAAGAAAAGGAAAGGAAATTTGAAACGGTCAAAATGGCGGCTTAAATGAAAAACATAATGTTCTAGAGGTCCCGGTGCGGAGTATAGAACCTCTCGTTAAGTGAAACAGCAGGTGTCAAAGTAGACGAAGATGGTACTGAAGGAGGCGACTGCAACTCATTCATGACCTCTTGAAACAGACGTCCCTGGTATGCAACAAGATCAGCATAGTACACAGGAGGCACAAGCGAGACATGTTTTGTGCATCGAGCAAATGTGAAACACAAGTCATAAATGAGCTTTTGTAACTTGTCAGAAGTGAAGTTATGCTCATCCCACAAAACATAATAGTGTGTCGGCTTGCTTGTCCCAAGGTTTCCATGATGGCTGCAAAGATAAAAATCAAATTCAAAGGGATGAACAATTGTTGTGTCCACAACTGTTCTTGGAGGCATGTTGCTAGATGCACCTCCCTCCCTCTCATTCTCAAGAAACAGATGGGTATGGTGTCGCTTCTGGGTGACGACAAGAGTGATTGTTGGACAGTAATTTCCCTCATATATGGCATTCTTCAGATCTTGCAACTCTTCGTTGAGAACCATATCAAATTGGCTCTCACTCACACCATCACGGAAAACCACAATTTTCTTTGGTTTGACTTTGTTGAGCCGAGCATAAGTGTTGACTAGATCTAAACACATAGCCCCAAAATTCAGAATCTTCTCCTTCTTGTGCTCCTAGGGGCAAACCCGAGCAGCATAGCAATTCGCAGCTAGCCAGTTGATTGTTGCGACAACTGCTGCTATTGATGGACAAGATGCATTAAATGCTCCAAGGAGATTGACGTTGGCCCCCACAAACATAACATGTTCGTCACCCTCAAAACCAGGGAGCAGGCCGTTTAGTTCCACATTGCTACCCCCAATCTTGCCATTAATCTTGAGAGCAAGGTTCGCAAGGTATTGAGTATTACCTTTGTTGGCATTACCGATTAAGCAACATTGAGTCAATACTCCAATCTGGGTCTCAGACACCCATTTGAGATACTTGTAAGCATCATGTCTTGCAGACATCACATAGACAATAAGTTGTAGCTGGCTTTTACATTTCTGACTTGCTTTCTCAACTACGTTGTGAAGTAGTTTTTGAATGGCAACTATACTTGAGAATTCATTCATGTTGGTGAAACGATGCACCACAGGCTCCTCAACACGGATCCCCAGATTTCGGCATCTATTTCTCAGGTTCTGAACGAAATGACTGGGATTCAGTCTATAACGATCATATGAACTGAAATCTATCAAGGCCCAATGCTCGAGTGGCTTGCCACCCACAACTGCTTTCCCAAGAAGGTTCCACTGACACTTGTCCCTGTCATTAATTCTTAGAACATTCACATTGCCATTGGGAGTACCTAGCTTCAAATTTGGTGGCTCAATGACACGACCCAACACTCTTGTCATGTTCTTCTCAACTTCAATTTCAAAATTTTGAGAAACATCTCTGCAAGACAACCCAAAAAAAGAAAAGAAAGGGGGATTGGAATCTCCTACATAAATAAAATGAAATTAAGTAATAAAGAACAAAGAAGGATATAGAAAGCAACTATAAGAGCTTGATGACAGTATATGCAACACCAATTTTCTCCAAAATTTCACTTGATGTTATGTGAATGGAGCACCAAACAATATGAACCACCACCCTGAAGTTCCAATCCCAAAGTAGCATTTGATCGTTAGTAGGAGATTGGTAGGGAAGGAGGTGTGCTTAAAAAATGAGGAAGGGGCTATTTTTTTTTTTTTTTTTTTTGAAAAAAAAAATTAAAAAAAATCACTTGTATAAGTTTATAATTGGAAATTAAATGCAACACATAAATGTTTGAGCATTCAAACTTAATATACTCCTTTGAATAAAAGCAACCACCTACAAACCTTACTATAATTCTCATAGTTCGCAATAGAAGTCTACTTGAAAATAATCTTTAATATATTTTTTGGATTCGTAAATTTTTAAGTGTTTATTTTCTATCGGTAAGTCATGGTTTTAGGAAAAAAATGGTTTAGCTATTAGTTATAACAATTTGCTATCATCAATTTCAAAATTTCAATCCTTATAATATTTTGAACATCAGTTACCTAATTTACAAAATAAATTAAAAAAACTATCATGTCTTACTAGAAGAGAATTGGTTTTTCGGTCATTACGCAAATGCCCCAAAATAAAAAATAAAATAAAAAGAAATAAAATGAAAACAACGAAAACAAAAGGTATTAAGGCAATGTTTTTGGAACTAATAGTAGGATATTAGTTCCAAAAAAAAAAAAATTGAAAAAGACAGAAAAAATAAAATGGTATATTAAATAAGAAAACATACCCACAAGGACCATCCTCAGATCGCACCATCCCATAGATAGCGTCCTTTCTCTCCCTTAGACGAGGCAATGATATTTGCTTCAAGAAGAGAGCTTGATCCCTATCCAAATGCTCCTTTGGATACCTCTGCCCGTCCACCAAAACACAGAATTCCATAGGCACATAATTTTTTCTATTACCTTTGCCCAAATCCATACAAGGCATGTCCTGGTACCTTAGTTCCATGTTATATTTCTTCTTGAAATACTCGACAAGGTCAATTTCCCTCGGTGGATTCTCAGCCTCTCGATCTTCAAGAGTGAATGTAATATCTCGCGTATTTTGATCACTGAACCCTGCTAGAGTGTACTTCTGGTTTGTCAGACGGTGAGTTACATGAACTTTCAATCCTTTCAATTCTCTTCTCGACGTTCTCACATCATTTAGTTGGAAACCCTGTTCCATAAGGAAGTCTAGGACTGGCAATCACTTGTGAAATGCCAACATCGAAGAGTCCAAACATAGAACTAGACCCTGGGCAGTGGCCTTTAGGCTCTGTTGAAAGCCTCTGAAAGCTGCAACACCATAGCCAAGGTGATCGTTTGGTCTGAATTCTTTGGAGAAAAAACTTTGACCAACAGAGATCATATACCTACTTGGATTATCCTTCATTACTGTTACAATAGTAGAGAGAGAGAAAATAATATGTATTGTATTGAATGAATTGTATTGAATGTTTGTAGAGTTGAATATATTCTATACAATAGAAGGCATGTATATATAGGCTGAGAAAGAGTATCCTACTAGAAACCTAACTATGGCTATTCCTAAATATATCTAGGAAATCAATACCTAGTATATTTAGGAATACCACGTATACATTAACATCCCCCCTCAAACTCAAGGAGAATAAACATCTTGAGTTTGGAGAGAGAAACTAAAATATGAAATAAAACTAAATAAAATAAAAGGCAAACAGATTGTAAAGTCTGAACGGGAGTGCAATGGCATTTGAGATATATCAGAGGCCGGAGCTAATGTCGGGAGACAGTTTAAGGTCATGCCGGACCGTTGTAGGAGCTGTCCGGAATTAATGCCGGGACAGTTTAAGGTCATGCTGGACCATTGTAGAAGCTAATCGGAATCAATGTCAGGATAGTTTAAAGAGGTCATGTCGGACTGATGTAGGAGCTAATCGGAATCCTTGTCAGGACAGTTTGAAGGGGTCATGCCGGATCGATGTAGGAGCTGACCGGAATCAACGTCGGGACAGTTTAAAGGGGTTATGCCGGACCGATGTAGAGAATTGGATATTGAACCAGCAAGCGTGACATACATATAACTAATGACGTGGTGTTGAACGATGATGGCAATAGATAACTGAGTGCGCCAGGGGACGGCTTGGATTGTGCGCCAAAGGGGGTTGCTTGGGTTGTGCACCAAGGAGACGGCTTAGAGAGTGCGCCAAAAGAGGCGGCTTAAGTTGTGTACCACAGGGGACGGCTTAGGTGGTTTGCATGGTGTATAACCTTGTTCACCATGATATATGTATAATACCCCCCTCAAACTCAAATAGGTTTGAACATAGAAACTTATTTGAGGTTGAAGCAGAGGGAAAGACAGAGTGGAGCAGAAGCACCAAAAAAAAAAAATGATGGTTAATGTATATATGGTACAAATTCCTATGGTTATTGTATATATGGTACAAATTCCTAAAAAAAAAAAATGTAAAATATGATAGAGATATTTAGGGTAGGAATAAACCAACGGATAAAAGAAGAGATCACTACGAAGCGATATTGACAAGAAAATATGACAGCGGAATAGGTTGAGGTCCGGCGGGCAGCCAAGGCGAGGCTGCCGCCCGCCGGTGAAGCGAAATTACTAGGTACTTAACCTAGCTTTGATACCATGTTAGAATATTAGAGAGAGAGAGAGAGAGAGAAAATAATATGTATTGTATTGAATGAATTGTATTGAATGTTTGTAGAGTTGAATATATTCTATACAATAAAAGGCATGTATATATAGGCTGAGAAAAAGTATCCTACTAGAAACCTAATTATGAGAAAGAGTATCCTACTAGAAACCTAACTATGACTATTCCTAAATATATCTAGGAAATCAATACCTAGTATATTTAGGAATACCACATATACATTAACAATTACCAAATCCATCCCTTGAAATATTTCACGAGGGACATATGAGAGCATTCCTCGTAAGTAATCATTTAGCTTCGAAACCTTCAGCTCATTTACTTACTTAATAGTAAATCTATAAAAGTGAGGCGCGGTGTCCTCTCCACCAGACAACTCCACATAGAATGTCCTAGTGGGTAGTGGCACTGCACTGAAGATGTTCTTCTCGCCATCATAAGTAGATATCAGCTCAGGAAATCGAGTGGGATCATCAGAAAATAGTTTGTCCGTAATCAAACGGAGATCAGATTTCGAAATTGGCCTCTTTGCAGCGTGACTGCCAGGAGGCATGTTTGGTTTGATATCCACATCATAGTGCATTATGATGCTCTATGGATTGAATTTCACTGGAAAGTGGTTCACCAAGAGCCATATATTCCTGAAAGCAAGTGTGCCCCCATTGTCAGGTCATTTTATGGGAACAATCTTCTTCTCCGAACTTCCTCCCGGAATAGATGATGACGGCTTCTTTTCTGAAATTTCCAATTCCTTAATATCTGGGAACAACAAAACAAAGAAATGCTCTGTCAAATCTAAGGATTTCCATCAAAAGTTGATTTCATAAAATTAAAAGATCATATGTAGCAAAAGTATCCACAATTATTAAGGTTATTCTAAATTTTAACTAAACTAAATCTGTATATTTTTGTAGATTGTGTTTAACAACCGTTTTCGATTGAGTTGCATTGAAATTAAAGATGAAATTAATAACCAAATGATTCAATAAACAAAAACTGACTATAGTTTAGGAGATAAAACTGAAAATCAACAATTAAAAACAAGATGTAAAAAGTAAGATCTAGGTTAAGACTAAGAGAGATCTACCAGAAAGAGCTTGTTCAGGAAGCTTCCGAGAAACAGGTTGAGATGAGGACTGACCAGCAACAGAGCTCGCACTCCACGGTTGCCCACTCCACTTTCCATTCGTTAGCCCCACCCCGATACCTTGAACTTGCTGCAATGGCGCTGGTGGCCTGTAAGCACCACCACCACCTTGATTCTGACCCTGCTGAGTGTTAGGGAAAATATGTGATTCTCCACAAGTAAATCAATCAATGGGAATAAAAACTAATGCGGAAAAATTAAATCAAAAGTAACACAAGAATTTTTACGCGGTTCCCTTAATGTAAGGTACGTCCACGGGATCGAAATCCGATTCCACTATCAACCAAATAAGTTTCCAAACAATTACAAACGAGACACGAATGGTCTCACAAACCACCCTTAGGTGAATTCCAAATAATCACAAATAAACAAGAGGAAAGACCTCACCAAATAGATGAACCAAAAATCTTCAAACCAGAGTTGTAGAAGACCCAAAATAATGCACCCAAAATAGATTCGAAAGCTGAACCAAACGAAGCAGAACTGATCCCAAACTTTTTGATTCCACCGAATTGCTTTTTAACCTAAGCACTATCTCACCAATCAATTGATCAAGAAGGTGCTGCTGCTTCACTGATTTTTCCGAAGCACTTAAAACAATATATATTTAGATATATATTATTAAATCTTGGGTTTTGTAATCAAACCCTAATTGTATCCAAATTGAATTGGGTCTCCACAAATATAATATATAAAAATATATTATACCTAAACCAAGCCAAATTAAAATTCTTTAACAAACCAATTGGGTCCTACACTCCAATAAGGAGGTATACCCAACAATTCTCCCCCTACCGACTTAGGTGGAGACATCAACCATACCCGCCAAAGTTCGACACTTTAAATGTTTGTCCCTTGACAAAATCTTTGTCAACATATCTGAAATATTATCATCTGTGTGAACCTTTTCGAGTTGTAACAATTTCGAATCTAACACATCACGAATCCAATGGTATCTCACATCAATGTGTTTCGATCTCGAATGAAAAATAGAATTTTTACTCAAGTGAATAGCACTTTGAGTATCACAATAAAGCACATACCTTTCTTGCTTCAAACCCAACTCTTGCAAAAATTTCTTCAACCATAACTCTTCTTTGCAAGCTTCCGTAATAGCAATAAATTCAGCTTCAGTAGTTGAGAGAGCAACACATTTTTGTAATTTAGATTGCCATGCCACAGCTCCCCCTGCAAAAGTCATCAAATATCCCGAAGTAGATTTCCTAGAATTAACATCACCGGCCATGTCAGAATCTGTGAACCCATCAAGCATCGGCTTACCATCCCCAAAACACAAACACACCTTCAAAGTCCCTCGAAGATACCTTAGAATCCATTTTACCGCTGCCCAATGTTCTTTACCCGGATTAGAGAGAAACCGACTCACCACACCAACGGCGTGAGCAATATCCAGTCTTCTACAAACCATGGCATACATCAAAGAACCAACTGTTGAAGCATAAGGAACTTTTAACATCTCTTCTTTGTCTTTCTCACTTGTAGGACATTGATTCGAACTAAGTTTGAAGTGACCCGCAAGTGGACAACCAACCGGCTTTGCTTTATCCATGTTGAATTTCTCAAGAACTTTCTCAATGTAACTTTCTTGGGACAACCAAATCAGCCCCTTTTTGCGATCACGAACAATTTTCATACCAAGTATCTGCTTTGCCGGTCCCAAATCTTTCATAGCAAAAGATTTGCTCAACTCTAACTTCAACTTGTTAATCATGGTAGAAACTTGACCCACAATTAACATATCATCAACATAAAGCAAAAGAATAATAAATTTGTCATCTGGAAAATTTTTCACAAACACACAATGGTCCGAAGTGGTTTTAGAAAAACCATTATTCATCATGAAAGAGTCAAACTTTTTATACCATTGCCGCGGAGCTTGCTTGAGACCATACAAACTTTTCTTCAATTCGCAAACAAATTTCTCTTTCCCTTTCTCTACAAAACCTTCCGGTTGCTCCATATAAATTTCTTCTCCAAGATCACCATGAAGAAATGCGGTCTTCACATCAAGTTGTTCAACTTCAAGGTTCATACTTGCAGCCATGCCAAGTACAACCCGAATAGAAGACATCTTCACAACCGGTGAGAAAATCTCATCAAAGTCAATGCCTTTCTTTTGCCCAAAGCCTTTCACAACAAGACGTGTTTTGTACCTCAGATTCTTGCCATCATTCTTCAATTTGAAAACCCACTTATTTTTCAGAATTTTCCTCCCTTTAGGCAACTTCACTAAATCATAAGTGTGATTTTCAAGTAAGGAATTCATCTCCTCTTCCATGGCCTTTTTCCAATCATCTTTCTTTGCATGCTCAATTGCTTTTTGGTAGCTCTCGGATTCCCCTTGATCGGAAATCAGCACAAATTCATTAGAAGGATACTTTCTTGAAGGTTGTTGGTCCCTTGTAGATTTTCTCAACTCAAATTGTGGTGGTGGTTCTTGAGTTGGATGCTCTTCCTCAATTTCTAGCTCAATTTCATTAGGATTAGCATAATCCTCTACATCTTCAATAGGTGGTTGCACATCTCCCCCATTTTCATCATCAACTGAAGATGAAGGAGATGGATCTATGTCAATGAGATCACTAGTTTTTGGCTCCGGTTGATCACTTTTGTCAAAGTCTTCAATTGTTTGGTCTTCAAGAAACACAATATCACGGCTTCAAATGACTTTCTTGTCGATCGGATCCCACAATCTATACCCAAATTCATCACGGCCATAGCCAAGAAAAATACATTGTCTTGACTTACTATCAAGCTTGGACTTCTCATCCTTTAGAATGTGAACAAAAGATTGGCAACCAAACACTCTCAAGTGCTCATAAGACACATCTTTGCCAGTCCAAACTCTTTCTGGAATATCACCATTCAAAGGATAGGAAGGAGACAAATTGATCACGTCAACCGCTGTCTTCATTGCCTCACCCCAAAAGGATCTTGGCAATTTAGCTTGTGAAAGCAAACACCTTGTTCTGTCCATAATGGTGCGGTTCATACTCTCGGCAATGCCATTTTGTTGAGGAGTCTTCTTAACTGTCTTTTGGTACCGAATACCTTGGCTGCGACAATACTTATCAAATGGCCCAATGTATTCACCACCATTGTCTGATCGGATGCACTTCAATTTCTGCCATGTTTCTCTTTCAACCATGGCCTGAAAATGCTTAAATACTTTTAGAACTTGATCTTTAGTTTTTAGTAGAAAAGCCCAAACTTTCCTTGAATAATCATCAATGAAAATAACAAAATAAAGTGCACCACTATGTGTTCTAACTTTTAAAGGACCACAAACATCCGAATGAATCAACTCCAACACATTTTCTTTTCTAGAAGTAACATTTTTATGAAAAGAAACTCTATGTTGTTTACCCGCCAAACAATGAACACAAGTTTTAAGATGTGTACCTTTCAAACCGGGTAGAAGCTCTTTCTTGAACAAAACTTGTAGCCTTTTTTCACTCATGTGCCCAAGTCGCTTGTGCCATAATTCAGTAGAAGTATCATCTTCAAGTGCATTGACAACACCTTTACAAATTTTTCCTTGTATCGAATAAAGTGTATGAGTCTTTTTGCACTTAGCCACCACCAAAAAGCCCTTTGTGAGCTTCCATATTCCATCACCTAATTTGTTGTTGAAGCCTTCATCATCTAGCTTCTCGGTAGAGATCAAATTGAGGCGAATGTTAGGAACATGCCTCACATCTTTAAGCAACAACTTGTAGCCCAAATTTGTTTCCAAGCAAATATCACCCATGCCAATAATCTTGGACAAACCTTCGTTATCTATTCGAACAGAACCATAATCTTCTTTGGTATAGGTAGTGAAGAAATCAACTCGAGAAGTCACATAAAAAGAAGCACCAGAATCAATCACCCAATTGCTCTCTTGGCCTACAAAATTGATACAATCATCTTCACAAACGACCATGAGATCATTGGTAGTAACTGCTGTTGTGTCTTCTTGCTTCTTTTTAGTTTTCCAAGTTACCCAATTGCTTCCATTGAAGCTAGACATGCGACCCACATTCCCCTCCATTGATTTACACAAATAAATAAATCCCAATAAATCATAAACTCTGATACCAGTTGCTAGGGAAAATATGTAATTCCCCACAAGTAAATCAATCAATGGGAATAAAAACTAATGTGGAAAAATTAAATTAAAAGCAACAAAAGAATTTTTACGTGGTTCCCTCAATGTAAGGTACGTCCACGGGATCGAAATCCGATTCCACTATTAACCAAATAAGTTTCCAAACGATTACAAATGAGACACGAATGGTCTCACAAACCACCCTTAGGTGAATTCCAAATAATCACAAATAAACAAGAGGAAAGACCTCACCAAATAGATGAACCAAAAATCTTCAAACCGGAGTTGTATAAGACCCAAAATAATGCACCCAAAATAGAACCGAAAGCTGAACCAAACGAAGTAGAACTGACCCCAAACTTTTTGATTCCACCGAATTGCTTTTTAACCTAAGCACTATCTCACCAATCAATTGATCAAGAAGGTACTGCTGCTCCACTGATTTTTTTGAAGCACGTAAAACAATATATATTTAGATATATATATTATTAAATCTTGGGTTTTGTAATCAAACCCTAATTGTATCCAAATTGAATTGGGTCTCCACAAATATAATATATGAAAATATATTATACCTAAACCAAGCCAAATTAAAATTCTTTAACAAACCAATTGGATCCCACACTCCAATAAGGAGGTATACCCAACAATTCTTCCCCTACCGACTTAGGTGGAGGACCTCGAGCCCTAGCCCCTCCTCTTCCACCACCACCTTGACCCCTTCCTCTTCCTCCACCACCACCGTTTCTGCCTCTGCCGCTGCGATTACCGCCATTGTAGTTGCGTTCTCCGTTTCTTGCCATTGTTAGATGTTTAGATAGGTCAGCGAATTCTTGCTTGTTTGCTTTGCTTTGCATGCAGGTTAGAAGAGGCAGGTATTTATAAGTGTGATGTGAGGGAGGAGTGTGTGTGTGCATGGAAATGAGGTTACCAAAATGCCCTCATGGCTTGGGGCCTAAGCTTTCAACAGTGAGTGGTATAAAGGTTAGGGAATAATCTATTTTTCTTCCACTAAGAATGATCGGATGATATGAACCCACATGAGGATATATTAGCTAGGTGGGTGTGTAGAGACTTAGTAAGGCGGTGGAGGGCGATGCCAAGGTGGGGGTGGCCTATAGGGATCGAAATACGGCGGCGGAGGTGGACCGGGACGGGGTGGTGCTGGACCAGGTGGTCTATGGTGGTGATGTGGCGGCGAAGGCGGAGGAGGAGGAGACCAGTAATCAGGACGATAACGATGTGGCTGTGGCGATGGGCCGTATAAACCTAGTGGCGGAGGCGGCGGCCGTGGCGGACCATAAGGATCCGGTGGCGGTGGATGTGGGTGTCTTCTACATGCCATTTT
The DNA here is from genome assembly GCA_025200525.1 of Camellia lanceoleosa. Classification (NCBI taxonomy): domain Eukaryota; kingdom Viridiplantae; phylum Streptophyta; class Magnoliopsida; order Ericales; family Theaceae; genus Camellia; species Camellia lanceoleosa. The sequence continues at coordinate 171,484,607 of CM045767.1, forward strand.
TTTACTTGATTTGAGATTTGACGAGTCGATGTAATTATTAGAGAGAGAGAGAGAGAGAGAGCTCTGTGTTTTGTTTTAGGCGGGAAGAAAGTGAAATTGTAATTTTTTTTATGGCCGTTGGATGGGCAACGGCTGATCTTAACCATTGCAAGGAGGCTTGCAAGCAGGACTTACAAGGAGAGGATCTGAACTCATCTAGAAGGATCCATGAAAATTGAGAGCCTATTTTATTTTATTTTTTATTATTATAATTTAGTTCATAATTGTTAGTAAAAAAAAAAAATGCTGCACATTGTTTATTTTAATTAGTTTTGGTATATATATATTTGTTTTTTTGTTTTTTAGATCGGCATATATATTTGTTAAATATGTGAAAATTATATAAAAATATATTAAAGTACATGAAATATAAATTAAAAATTAAAATTATTATTATTTAATTATTTATAGATGCTAAATAGACACTCAACTTTTATATAAAAACATATAGTAAGTTTTACTCACTTTACAAGTCAAAAGTAGCAAATTAGTTTTATTTTTATAAAAAATGTTATATATAATTTTTTTAATTTAGTTCATAATTCTAAAAAAAAAAATGTTTGACATTGTTTATTGAATTTAATTTTGATATATATATATATATTTGTTAAATATGTGAAAATTATACAAAAATATATTAAAGTGTATGAAATAAGAATTAAAATTTTAAAATTTAATTATTAATTAATTATTTATAGAAGCAAAGTAAGTAGCTACTCAACTTTTGTATAAAAAAATAGGTAAAATTATTTATTAGTCCTATTAGGGAGACTTAGGTAGATATGGTCCTACTAAAAAACTTATGTTCCCATAAGTCCTGTGTGAAGTTTGTTGACACATTTACCCTCAATATTAGTTGTTAATATCATAAATAATGGTAAAATCATATATAGGAAACTGAATGCTACCATAGATTAAGTTTGCGAAACGTAACGTGACACATACATAAACGTAACGTTAGGTGTCACGTTATATTTCGCAAACTTACTAGGTTTTTGATTTTTTAAATTGAATGTGAATGTTATTTGTTCGTGTATTTTGAAATTCACATTCATATAGATATAATTTATGGTAACATTCAGGAAATTGAATGTTACCATAGATTAAGTTTGCGAAATGTAACGTGACACCTACATAAACGTAACGTAACGTGACCCCTACATAACGTAACGTAACGTGACACCTACATAAACGTAACGTAGCGTGTCACGTTACGTTTCGCAAACTTACTAGGTTTTTGATTTTTTAAATTGAATGTGAAAATGTTACTTATTCGTGTATTTTGAAATTCACATTCATATAGATGTGATCTATGGTAATATTCAATTTCTTATATATGGTTTTGCCATTATAGTGTATAATAGTATATTAATACCATTTATTTACAACTCATAGGATCTTGTGGATTACATTCCTATCTAAATAGGACTTAAAACTCTATAAGAAATTACACAAGACTTTAATATAGTATAAGTGTCCGAAATAAGACTTATAAATAAATCTCCCAAAAAAATATAGTAAGTTTTAATAAATAAAATATCCCAATAACATTTCACTTTACAAGTCAAAAGTAATGGATTAATTTTGTTCAAAAGTAAAGTGGGAAAGCGGGAAGTGTCCGGAAAATTCCAGAAGGATCGATGAAAATGGAAGGAATATTTAATTATTATAAAAAAATATAGTTTCAAAAATTTTTTTTTTCTTTTTTCTCTAAAATTTTCCCAAAAAAAAAATTCAAAAAAAAACACAAAAAACAAGTTTTCCAAACAACAAATCTCTCTCACACACACACATCAAATCAATCACTTTTTTCAAAACTCTCTCTCAAATTTTTTTCAAAAAAACAAATTCAAAAAACCAAACCAAACATGTTTTCGTACTTTTTATCTCTAAAACACATCTCTCAAACACAAACCAAACATACCCAGTAAGTTTTAAATCATTTGCATTAATTCTTATTCATTTTTTCTTTTTAAAAAAATATCAATATAATTATATTAAAGTTTTTCATTATTGCTCATAAAAATGAAAACAGAATGATACTTCCTCTGTGTGAAAATCCATATTTAAATTATTCTTAAAAGAAAATAAATAAATTAATTAAAGTTATTCATAATCTACCTAAAATATATAATAGTGTAAAAAAAAAAATATTTTTCAATTAATCCAATTCAATCACTAACAAAGACCTTATTAAGAATAAAAATTTTGTAAATGTTCAATAATTATTGTTATAAATTATTAGTTAAAAAAAAAGAAAAAAAAAAAAGAAATTTTTGTGGCAATGCCACCTGCTTGTTTGCATAGTGGTATGAGAACCATAACCCATCATCCTTTTTAAAATTTAGAGAAAGCCATATTTCTTAGAACTTGGAAAAAGTGAATAGATTTATTAATGAAAAGAATGTGTGAGAGAGAGAGAGCCTCAGAGAAGTGGCTTTATAAATTCATACCACACACAGTGTTTATACACACTGTGTTCATTCAAAGACTAATAAAAAAAATAAATAAAAATAGAGGGAATTCTTGTGGAAGAAAAGGAGGAGGTTGAGGTTGCATATTTTTCTACCATTTCATTATTCCATTTTAACTCTACAATTAAGTAAGAAAACCCTCTCAACCCTCTTATTTCTTTTTATTAGTGAAGTTTTCAGATTACGTTCTTGTGATTAAAATGACTACTCATAAATAGAAATTTTATATATATGTATAGGAATTTTGTGATGTGTATATCAAGTTGTTGGCTACATATTTTTGTAAAAGCCAATCACAATTGACACGTGGCAGAATAAGGGTAATATAGGAAGACTAGTCAAGTCTTTGATCTTGATCGTACACGTGGTAGTTAATATTGGTTCTCACGTGATCTGAGTAGCATTGGATCAGGAAAGAGATACAAGGTGACGTGGTTTCAACGGTTACCCACATTCAAATTCAAATATAGGAGGGAAGCCTAACTGCAAATGATGGTGTAGTGGAACTCCTTATAAGGCAACATGGTCAGCGATCATGGAGGAACAGTTTGACGGTTTGAAGTGCAGTTCGAAGGTCATCCTTGACAAGTATAAATAGTAGGGAAGCCCCCAGAAAAAGCCCCAAGACTTAGATCCAACAAACCAGTCATTTACTTCATATTTTCTTTTCCAGTTTTACATTTCCAGTCTTTACATTTCTTGCACTTTAAATACCTGTTCTTTACATTCCTGCATTTTAAATTCCTGCACTGCACTTCGTTCATAGGAGTAGTTTCAAGTAGATTGTTGCTATAAACCTCTACGAGGCTGAGTTTGGATCATTGTAAGTTTTCATCTTAATGAAATACTTCAATTGTTCGTCATTTAACTGTCATTTTGTTTAATTTCTCCTAAGTCAAGTCACCAGTAAAAGTCCTCTTCATTGAGGCTGAAAGAACTAAAACACAATCGTCTGATAATTGGTTGACAATTATAATTTCTGTAAGGACTGATTGATCCTTGTTGGCACGCTCGTATTTACAAAAATACCCTTCGAAAGCCAAAAAAGCCAACATATATTTTTGGCACGCCCGGTGGGACTTGTTAAAATGGCTAGACGAAGACGACAAGGAGAAAATGAACGCTTGAAAGAAGGCGTAGAAGGAGAGGTAGAAATACCTAATCTAGAGGATAACGTGGTAACACATCTTGTGGAAACTCCCATATTGTCAGAACCTATGGTCGAACAGACCAGTACTTCGGGACAAGAACCATATGTTCATAATATTGGACGAAACCAAGGAATTGGACCATCCACTGTTCCATCTACTCAGCCAACAAATCCATGGGATGGCCTAGTAGATGCTATGGGACAATAATTAATGAACACAATGGAAAGGTGGGCAACATCCTTTTTGGATCGAATGAATAACCACCAACCAACAAACACAAGACACATAGAAGAAGTTTTAAACGTCCCTCAGCAAAGATTGGCTAGAGACAAACAGCCTATGCAAGTTAATGGACATAATGGTCAAATTAGTAACCAGAACTATGAAAGACCATCACCTCAGTCTTGGTATGAACCCATTTCGAGGCCTATAGCAGGCCAAAATGCCTCAGTACTCAACAATAAAACCACACAAGTTTGTGGATCTGGTCAAGTACAAGAAACTAGCGTAAGAATGGTTACAAATCCCATGTTTGAAGCCATACCTGGCACTAGGGGGTATAATAATCCTTTATTCGAATTTATACTCGGGGGTTGGAAGGTTGGCTTGCAAATGGAAGGGACACAATGCCTGTTCCTGCACCTTTCGTAGGTCCTTTCGCAGGACAGGCTCAAAGGGGTTATCCACACCCCCAAAAGCAACCTGCACCACAGGGGCAACCAGTCCCAAATGTACCACCTTATGGACCAAAAGGATCACAAGCACAAGTTTGTCCACCAAATCCTGTGTTTGTCCCTCCAGTAGTGGTTCAGCAAGCACAAAATATGGTCCCTAGGGACCAAATTGCTGATATTGTTAGGGAGATGTGTAGACCAATGGCTCGGGGGGTCCAGACTCCTGTATACAGAAAACCATACCCAGAATGGGTAGATAGGGTACACGAATACCCAAGGGGGTTCAGGATACCAGATTTTACCCTTTTCTATGAGAGTGGGAACCAATCAACAATAGAGCATATTGCTAGGTTTGCTGCTCAACGCGGTGAATTTACTAATCATGATTATATGAAACTAAGATTAACTGGGGGAGCATTTGTATGGTACATCAACCTTACACCTGGCTCCATTCAAAATTGGCAACAAATGGAAGAGGCATTTCATGCCCAATTCTTCCAATCGAAGCTAGAGGTATCCATGGCAGACTTGGCTAGATTGAGTCAAAGGCCTGAAGAAAAGGCTACTCAGTTTATTGCTAGATTTAAAAGGGCTCGAAATAAATGTAGAGTTATCCTGCTAGAGTCAAAATTCATAAGATTGGCTCAAAATGGCCTAGAGTTCAAGCTTTGAAAGAAGTTTGACTCAACTGAATTCAGAGATTTGGTGGAACTAACCTATAAGGTGTCTAGATACGAAGAATTACTAGAGGAGGAACAAGATCAAAATAATGCATCGTACAAGACATATTATAGAGATCCTAATTATGAGATCGATATAGCAGAGATTGTGGGTAAAGAACTTGTGATCTGTGAGGCATTAGTTCATAAGGATACAACAATTGACCAGCAGTTTAAAAAGAAAGACTTTCACAGAAAGTACTCTTTCGATTTAACAAAAGCAGATGACATTTTTAATCATTTGCTTGTGGCCAACTTCCTTAAGTTACCTAAAGGAGTAAAACTGCGATCTCCAGATGAACTTAAGGGAAAAGTATATTGTAAATGGCATAACTCTTGGTCTCACTCGACTAAAAACTGCATTGTTTTTCGAGACATGATCCAAGAACAAATTCAGAAAGGAAGTTTGAAGTTCCCAGCCAAAACAGAAAAGGCTATGTGGATCGACAGTAATCCATTTCCAGAAGTTGGAAAGGCGGCAGCCAATGTCATTACGTCAGACTTCCAGAACTTGTCCTTGACAGAATTAGAAGAAGTCAATGTGCAGATGCATGTTGCTAACTAAACAACCGTCAAGAAGGACACTAGAAACCCACCAGTTATTGGACAAGGTTTCTCACACCAGAGGGAACACTCTGGTGAAAAATCACTGGATGATGATTCCTTAGAGGCAGCAGTGATGCAAAGGATGTGTCCCAGGTGCAGACTGAGTTATAAATGGTTGAAGGGGCTTCCAATTGATGGGAAGCAATACTACAGGGATGTTCAGAGACGTCGTAAATCAACCAATGCTTACAACAAAAGGCCGTATCCGGCTAGTAATAGGCAGCGACCACCAGTGGTTGAGCCTGCAATGGATAGAATGCATGCTAAAGGCAAGAGGCCCTTATATGAATCCAGGCCACCTAACTACTACAGAATAGAGAGCAGTCATTCTGAAAAAAGACTGGAGAGAGGCTCAGTTCATGGGATCAAAGCCAGAGATTGGCCTCCTAGACTAGCCTCACGCAGGACAGAAAGTGGCTACCTTCATCGAAGGTCTGAATCAGGCTCAAAACATGAGGTCAGAGCCAAACACTTACCTTCACAGCCAGCTTCAAAGATGGCTTCAAAGGTAGAAAAAAAGCAGTTCAACATCTGAGTTAGCAAGTTCGTGGGTACCTGGAGTCCCAGACTGGTTTGTAATGTAAAACAAACCTAGGGGAGTGCCTGCCCGGAGAGATATTGGAATCCAAGGCAGGATGGTCAAGCCTCCTTTGGTGGCTCCGAACAATTGGGTATTGCTTAAACACCCAAAGACAAAGGAACTAGATATGGTCCCAGTTATTTTGAGATCACAAAGGAGAAAGATTCAGCGCAGGTACACTCAGTACCAGAACGATATGAAAGAAAATGGAGAGATCTCTTCATTGGTCTAGACAGAAGGAAAGAAGACTCCAAAGTCAGACCATACTCCAAAGCCAACTCTACAAAGCAAAGTGGGTTGCAGTAGAGAACAGTTGGCCAAGGTTCATTCTGAACTAAAAGCCAGAGAGAAGTCTAGCTTAGCAGGATTGGAGAAAGCTCTGATGGAGAGTGATAGCGAGACAGAAGAAGAAATTGGCATAAGCCAAAAGAAAGAAATGGTGGAGGAAGAAATGTTCGAAGCCTTCATGGCTGAGCAAACATTTTTGGTTGAAAAACCAGTTGAGAAAGATCATTCGAAGGAATCAGTTAACAACGAAGTACCGGAGTGCAGTATGGAGGATGCTGCTGAAGTAACTGAACAAGGTGGCCAAGAGAGGAAGCAGGTACAACCAGCCATCCAATTTGGCTCATTTCCTCCAGTATCAGTCAATATGGTACACATACTGCCTCATGAGTTCCAGGCTAGAAATGAGAACCAAGATGACCAAGACATGGATCTTATTCTTGTCTCTAGTGAAGACTCACAAGTAAGTATGGTACAAGATGATCCTGGAATGGCTACCCCAATGGAAACTGAATATGAGAGTGAAGAAGAGGTGAGCATTAACCTCTCGTATCCTTTTGAGTATCCCTCGAATTCTATGACACAACATGTCAAGCCGTTGTACATCAAGGCTTTCTTCGATGGGATACAACTGAACCGAGTCCTAATAGACAATGGGGCAGCAGTGAACTTACTACCGAAATCTTCTTTGAAGAAACTAGGGAAAAAGAATCCCAGGTTGATTCCAACCAGCACAACCATCGCTGGCTTTGCTGGAGACAAATAGATGGCTCAAGGGATTCTACCCATTAACTTGAGTGTGGGAACCAGGGACTGCATGACAGCATTCTTTGTAATTGACAGTAATGCTAAATACAATGCTTTACTTGGGAGAGATTGGATCCACACTAACAAATGTGTGCCTTCCTCTTTGCATCAGAAAATTATGATGGCCTTAGGCAATGGAGAGACGGAGGAAATTGATGCAGATCCTCAACCCTTCATAGCCTGTGCAGACTTTGCAGAGGCTAAGTTGTATATTGAGGGAGTGACACCACTCAAGATATCTTGAGGAAAGTGATGGCTCGGTATGACTACCGATGAGGAAATGACACACCTGAAGCACTTAGTCCAAGAAAGTGCTGATGAAAAGATTGTCATTAAGGATGACAATGATGCCTGGTTGTAGGCAAAAAGATGAAGAACAAGAAGCCAAGTCTTTGGCTCTAATTAAATTTTCAACATTGGATGTAAAATCAATAGTCCAGAAAGTACAGGAGCAAGAGAGAGAAGCCATGATAATTGGTCAGAACAGAGCAAGAACAAAGTCAGAATTTTGACCCTTGGCAAATACTGTGCATTGGACATTGAAACAAAAGTCTAGGAGATACAGGAAGAGGATGCCTTATGGACAGATTTTGTCTATGAGGAGGAGGGCAAAGATGTTGAACTAAAGAACCAGGGAGCAGAACAAAGCGAGAAGGTTGCTTCGCAGGTAGAAGAAACCAAGGAAGAAGCTTCAATAAGTTCTCAGACACAAGACCCCTTAGAAGAAGTAAATTTAGGGGAAGGTTCTATACAACAGCCCACCTATATAAGTGCTTGTTTGAATGACCTGGACAGGGGCCAGTTATTGGTTGTTCTAACGAGATATAAAGATTGCTTTGCATGGTCTTATAATGAACTACCAGGATTGGATTGGTCATTAGTGGAACATAGGCTCCCTATGAAGCCTAATTTCAAGCCATACAAGCAGAAACCAAGAAGAATGAGTCCAGAAGTAATTCAGAAAGTCAAGGAAGAGATTCTTAGACTACTCAAGGCAGGCTTTATTAGGTGACGGTATGTTGAATGGCTATCTAATATTGTGCCTGTAGTCAAGAAGAATGGTAAAATGAGGGTATGCATTGATTTCAGAAACTTAAATCTAGCAACTCCAAAAGATGAGTACCCTATGCCTATAGTGGATCTGTGGTAGACAGTTCAGCAGGGCATCAAGTTTTATCAATGATGGATGGGCATTTTGGTTATAACCAGATTTGCATTGCAGATAAGGATGTCCACAAGACAGCATTCAGATGTCCTGGAAATATTGGTACCTTCGAATAGGTTAAAATGCTATTTGGCCTGAAGAATGCTGGAGCTACATATCAGAGAGCTATGAACACTATCTTTCATGATCTCATTGGAGGGTATTTGGAATGTTATATTGATGACATTGTAGTTAAATCCCAATCCATGGAGGAGCATTTGTTTCACTTAAAAGCAGCCTTTGAAAGAATGAGAAAGTTCAAATTGAAGCTCAATCCTCTTAAGTGTGCTTTTGGCGTATCATTTGGAAACTTCTTGGGTTATGTGGTACACAAGAAAGGAATATAGATTGACCAGAATAAAGCCAAAGCCATCATTGAAGCCAGGCCTCCATCAAGTAAGAAAGAATTACAAAGGTTCCTTGGACAGGTTAACTTCCTTCGAAGGTTCATTTCTAACACTGTAGGGAAAACTAAAGTATTTTCTTCCTTGTTAAGGCTGAAAGATGAAGAGGAATTTGTGTGGACAGCAGAGCATCAAATTGCTTTCGAAGGTATCAAAGCTTACTTGGCCAACCCTCCAGTGCTGATGCCACCAAAAGGTGATAAGCCCTTGAAGTTGTACATAGCTGCAGCGGAAGATTCATTGGGAGCTTTCTTGACTCAAGATAATGATGAAGGCAAGGAGCAAGCTGTTTATTACCTTAGTAGGTTTTTAAATTCTTGTGAATGTAAATATTCAGCTGTTGAAAAGCTGTGTCTTGCTTTGTATTTTGCTGCAATGAAATTAAGATACTATCTCTTACCTACAACTGTCTTGGTAATTGCAACCACAGATTTGGTTAAGTACATGTTATCTAGACCTATGTTGAGGGGGAGAATTGGCAAGTGGATACTAGCCTTATCAGAATTTCATCTAGAGTATGTCCCTCAAAGGGCAGTAAAAGGGCAAGTTTTGGCCAATTTTTTGGCAGACCATCCATCTCAAACAGAGAGCCAAGAGATAATGGAACTTGGTATGGCTAGTGTTGAGCCATGGCAGATGTGGTTCGATGGGTCGAAAGCCAATGGCTTAACTGGAATTGGTATTGTGATTAAATCACCACAAGGGGTAGAAACCACACATGGTTTCAGAGTGGATGAAGCTACTTGTTTCAATAACCAGGTTGAATATGAAGCCTTAATAGTGGGACTAGAAATTCTTATTGGATTACAAGTTCATGCAATTGACATATTTGGAGATTCTCAATTGGTGGTTAACCAAGTGAAGGGGATTTTCAAGTGTCAAAGCATAAGCATTTTACCATACTATGTTGTTGCATTATATCTGCTTTCTCAATTTCAAATAGCAAATGTAACTCATGTTCCAAGATTCTTGAATAATAGAGCTAATGATGTGGCTTAGAAAGTTTCGAACTTCAAGAGAAGGGATAATGCCCAAAGGGACATAAGCCAAACAACATATCAGAAATTGATACCACCTTTGAATAAAAGGAATGTGATATTGGAAGTCAATCATAATGACTTACAAGAACAAGATTAGAGGCATCTAATAATGCAGTACTTGGCTGGTCCATCTTCGAAAGCCAGCAGAAAAACTAAATTGCAGTCTATGCAATATATGATATATGGTAATGCTCTCTACAAAAGGGGAAGAGATGGCTTATTGCTGGAATGTTTAGGCCTAAAAGAAGCATTAACAGCTATTGTTGAGGTTCATGAAGGCATTTGTGGTGCTCATCAGCCTGGTGTGAAGATGAGATAGTTGCTTCGAAGGCATTCCTACTATTGGCCAACTATCCTTAAAGATTGCATAGAGTATGCAAAGGGTTGCCAGGCATGCCAAAAGCCTGGCACAATAAGGCATGTGCCCATAACTGACCTACATGCAGTAGTGAAGCCCTGACCATTTAGAGGGTGGGCTATGGATATGATGGGGAAAATACACCCACCTTCTTCGAAGCAACATTGTTTCATTCTAGTGGCCACTGATTACTTCACTAAGTGGGTCGAAGCTAAGCCATACAAAGCTGTAGACTAGACAGAGGTCATTGGATTTATCAAGGATCTAATCCATAGATTTGGCATCCCACAAACTATAATTGTGGATAATGGAACTGTGTTCGATGGAAAGATGGTGAAGTCCTTCGTGGCAGAATTTGGAATTAGTCTCGTTAATTCCACCCCATATTATGCACAAGCCAATGGTCAAGCTGAATCATCCAATAAATCCTTGAAAAAAGGAATATAAAAGGTTGTGGAGGACAATCCCAGGGATTGGCATAACTTATTGTTGGATGTTTTGTGGGCTTACAGAATTTCCCCAAGGTCAAGCACAGGAGTTACTCCTTATGCCTTAGTATATGGGCATGATGCAGTGTTACCTGTGGAGATTAATGTTAAATCCTTAAGGGTAAGGTGCCAAGATCAGTTGAATCCTGAGCAATACCATCAGAGTATGTGCTTGGAATTAGAAGGCATAGATGAAGCCAGAATTCTGGCATTAAATAGCATTCTCTTGCAAAAGAAGAAAGCAGCCAAAAATTACAATAAGAAGGTCAAATATATTGGCTTTGATGAAGGTGATTTGGTATGAAAAACAATACTCCCAATAGAAATTAAAAGCCATAAGTTTGGCAAATGGTCACCTAACTGGGAAGGACCATATCAAATTCATAGAGTTCTGCCTTTTGGAGCATACCATTTGAGAAATTTGAATGGGTATATACATCCCAAAAAGATTAATGGTAGATATTTGAAGCCTTATTTTCCAACTATTTGGAAAACACAAGGAATAAAATAAACACCAAGTACAAGAACATAAGACTGCTTAAATGATAGATAAAAATTTGCTTTTTCATAAAGAATTAAGTACATTTTGCCACAAATTGGCCCAAAAATCATTACAGTGTCTTAATTGTTTTTGTACAACAGATTTCCTATTGGTAAATGCTGAAAACAGTTAAATAGCTGTAGCCATTTCTTCCTTTCGATCAGCCAATCCTTGGTTGGTAATTTGCAGTTTAGTGTTAGTTCGGACTAAGGCCTGATTCACTGCAGATAGCTCCTCTTCAAGTTGAGCTTTCCTCTCTAGCAACTGGACTCGAAAGTGGGAGGCAGACGAGTGTTGTTCCTTAAGCTTTGACACTTCAGTATGTACGTGGGAAGCGAAACTTTGGTCGCTAGCCAATTTTTCATCCTCAGCCTTAGCAGCCTGGCAAATGCTAATGTAAAAATCGGCGATCACGCTCGAGATAGGTGACTTGAAACATTCATCTTGCCTGCTTGACAACTTTGCGAAGATGGAGGAACCCATTTTTGATTATAGGCCTTTGTAGAGCCTCGAAGGGGATCCTTGAAAAAGAAATCAACAGATCCAGGCATGTCTCTAGGTCTATCGAAGGTGCAGAAGGCTTGCTGTTGGAGGAAGAAGAGCTCTCGAAAATTTCCAACAAGGAGTCAGCCAAAATTAATAGCTCAGCTTCAACATTGAATGTTGGAGAGGTAGAAGGTATGTCGAAGAGACTAGCTAGTCTGGCTTCGAAGACATCAACCTCATCCATAGACATGAGAGGCGTAGAAAGAGTTGTGGTGGAAGGCACAGAGGACTGCATGGGGATAGGAGAAATAGATGGAGCATCTTTAGCAGTCTCTATGGTCCTAGCCACCAATGAATCCAGCGAAGAAGGGCTGGAACTAGGTAAAGGCGATAAACCTCGGATTTGAGAGCTACCAGCACCCTTAAATGGGGAATCAACTGCCATCGTAGACGGAGTAGCAGTTGGGATTTCCTTGGAAGAAGAAGGAGGAGCAAGGCTCGAAAGAGAAGTATCAAGGATCAAGTGAGGAAGATATGGAGTCAAACCAAAAGAAAAAGTTAAAGGAATGCTAGGGCTCAAAGAGGGTACATGAAATGTGGGCCTAGGAAGTAGAAGTATTATTTGAATGGCTTTCACATTCTGCATTTGATCAACTTTAATTGAAATTGAGGGAGTCCTCATTGGAAGTATAGCCTCAATAGTTGTTGCTGCAAAAAGGAAGAGACGTAAGGTCAAGCTCTAGTGTCAAAATTTGATAAGGCAAAACAGTAGAAGCAAGAAAGAAATTACTTGTTCCAGAAGCGCTGGCACTGATGGGAAAGCTGTGAAGAGAGTAATGTTTAGCAGTCTGTTACCTTCTTGCAGCTTCCCTTTGTAGTGCCTCAGCAGCAGCAGCTTCATCCCTCAGAAATTGTTGCTGCCGTCTTTTCTCAGCCCTCTCAAAGACAATCATTGCTTTGGAATGTTCTTGTTCTACTGCCTTGGCAGTAGCTTCATGGATAGGATCTTCAATCAAGTCAGTAGCAGGAACAGTCACTTTCTTTCTCTTCCTTCTTGGCAATGATACTACTGGCTCCTTCTCAACCTCTCTCTCTTCAATTTCGGGATCAAGTTCTTCAGAAGTAAGCTCCTGTTCCATTGCTTTGTCAACTGTCTCAGAATTAGGATCTTCGACCAAATCAGAAGAGGGGGCAGCCACCCTTGTTCTCGTTTTTTATGTAATGGTGTTTCTTGCTCTTGCTCAATCTCCCTCTCTTCATTTTGAGATTCAGATTCTTCAAGAGTAAGTACCAGTTTTCTTTTCTTTTTCTGTTGTTGTCTGGCCTTGAGAGCAGCTAGAGTTTCAGCTCTTTTGGGAGATTCCTCTTGTGGAGATCCTGCACCAAAATATGTGAATATAGAGGAGACAAATAAAAGAGTTGAAGGAAAGAGGAACTTAGAAATGCTTACCCTTCTTCGAAGCAGCTCTGGTAACTCTAGCTGGAGGAGGTGAGGCTGCAGGAGAAGTTGTGATAGCTACAGAAAAGGGAGGGATGTTCTCAACTGTCGCTGACTTAGCCTTCGAAAGGCACTCCTAACCCTATTAACAAGTCATGAGGGTGTGCAGATAGGCGCACTTCCATATTGGCTATCCACCAGTTCTGGAATCTTTTCAAAACTAAGCCACATGGGAGAAAAGGGATAAATTGAAATTCATTCAATTCCTTCAGCAGTTTGGATGTTGTCGCCTCTAGCTTTGATTTTGATATTCTCAAGTCTCTAGCCATAAGGTGGACATTCGAGAGACTGTAAAGTGGAACAGGCATCCCTTGAGTGAGCCCAAATTGTCTGGCAAATTGAGAAGGGCAGTACACCTCAGATATGCATTTATAACCTCGAGGGTTTCAAGTGCCAATGAACAGCTCCCTAGGTAGCAAAATTGAAGCCCACATGTCTTTGTGTGGTGATGTGGAGCATTCTTTATCAGCCAGAAAAGTTTGCAGCCAAGCAGGTCCTTTATTGGCATCAAAAGGACAAAAAATGGAAGCAGGAGGAGAAATAGGGAGTTGATAAAAGAAGGTAAAGTAATAAGCAAAAGAAGTAGGGTAAAGAACAATCCTAGCATACTTTTCCCTATAGGTGCTAGGATCTTGAATAAGGAATTTTAGGCATTTTTGATGCAAATCAGTGAAATAGGCAAAGAGCTAGAGCTGGAGCACCCAAATGGGACCTCCTTGGTTAACATCAAGAGGTTTTTCACAAAATTGGGAACAAGCTCTGCAGACATGACCTAAAAGATAAGGGGCAAGAGCTATGTGTTTTTTCAAGACAAGTGCCTTCACAAGTGGAGCGAACTCAGGCATAATCCTCTGAGATTAGGTGCAAAAGAGGAATTTGCACAACCAGTATAAAATGAAGGAAAATAGTTCTCTGTCTCTCACGGGGCCTTCTTTTTTATTTTCAGCCTTTACGAAGTCACTGTAAGAAGAGTTTAAGGCTGGAAAGGAAAATTTGACAGGGAGGTCCGGGTAGTTGTGAGTAAAGGGAGAGCCATAGGGTGAAAGCCCTAAAAGATGGCAAATATCAACAATGGTGAGGGCCATCATGCCGCACCGAAATTAGAAGAAATTAAAAGCCATATTCCAAAAACATAGAGCAGCAGGGATTAAAAAGGGATCCTCAGGAATGATGAACCTGGAAAGACGAAGAGCGTCGAGGATGTAGAGCTCCTGTAGGTCATCTTCTCTCGCAGGCACAACCCTGTCATACCATTTCTCCCATTCAGCTCTCAATGTCGGCCAGCAGCGATGAGGCCGGGTCATTCTCCAATTGCTCCAGTCAAGCCCTCCTTCGTAGAGAAGAAAGTGATTCTCCAAACGAGGGTATAAAGCTGGGAGTTGGTCAGGAGCTTCCCGAAAGATGGGACCTAGAACGTACTCTTGTTGGTTGCTGTGACGAGGAACAAAGAGACGTCCATCTATGGCGCTTGGCCCACCAGTTGTTAGCTTGGCGATTTCTTCATCAATACATCGTTTCAAAGCCATGGTAGGGCTGATACGGTCGCCAGCAAGCACTTTTATCGAGGAAGGATCCATTGGTAGCAAGTAGTAAGGAAGAGAGGGTTAATAGAAGATCGGTAGAAAGAAGGGTTTGTGCGTTAAAAGAAAAAGTGATTTCAGAGTACGAAACAAAAGGGTTTTTAAAGCTTTTGTGTCTGAAAGATATATTGCGTAAGTCGCTAAGTACTAGAAGTATGAATACGAAAAGTTTCCTTCAATATTGATACTTTTGGAAGGAAAAACACAGCCCGGATGCTGAGATCAGCTTCGAAATAAGGTGTTTGGCTTCGAAACCAGATTTTGGCGCCAAAAATCAAACAACAACGGTTTCGAAATACAGAAGTCGGCTTCGAAGCATACTAGATGCTTAAAAATGTAAGAATACTCAAGGGAGGGTTTACTTAGAAGAGATCAAAGACCTGAAATAGGTTTTTTAACAAAAGTAATACCCTTGAGGCAAAACTTAAGGCCTCTTAAGGATGTAAATTATTGTTTGAAACATCTAAACTAATAGTTGGTTTGTATATACACAGAGAATTGTTTGTTCGGTTAAAACAGCGTACCCCAAGGGCAATTTCCATATTGTTGTAAGTATGGACTGTTGCAAAACTAGTCAGTATTAACCATGACTATATTTTGGTTATGATTAAAACAGGCTTTAAGGGGAAAGATTGTTAAAATTCGAAGCACCAATTCCAAACAAAAATCAACAAGAGTTGGTAACCATAGTCCATAAATTGGACAATTCATCTCAGCATCCTTATTGGAATTGATTGGATCTATATTCGAAGGATAAGATTGTTAAATTCGAAGCACTGATTCTAAATGAAAATCAGCAGAATTGTCAATTATATTCCAAAAGTTGGAAGAATTCATGTTGATTTTAGTGTTTTAACAATTGTGTCCAGTTTCGAAGAATGAGTTTGTTCAGTTCGAAGCTCTGAATTGGCTTTTGAAGACAAAAGGAAACAGGGTCAAACAATGCCAAATACAGAAGAATTTTGTTTGTATTCAAGCCAAGGCAATTACATCGAATAACCCTATCTGGGTATAAGCTCAAGCTCATAAAAATAAGGAATGGAATAAATAACAAGATCATGAAATTTGATCCAACAGTGATCAATGAATTTTTGTTCTTTCTTTATTATATCTTCTATTTCTTCTAATGTTGGCTGCATGAGTTGATGTACTCTCACTTCGTAGTAGAGCTCTTCAGCCTTTATTTCGAAAGCTTCCTCTCTCAATCTTTGTTCCAATTAGTCTATGACCAAATCATCCCAATACACAGAATCTTTTTTCTTGAAATCATCGAATTCTTCAATGAAGTTCTCTGCTTCGTACTGGGCATGAATTCAAAGAGACGAAAGTTGGTCTAAAGATTGTGCAGTAGCCATAGAATTTCGATGCCAGTAGAGGAGCAATGGAAGTTGGTTTAGGAACATATGAAGTTCTGCTTGGGCAAGGGGATTAAGGACATGGCCCCTAGTCAGAATATCACAAGCCCATTGAAAGTTCTTGAGAGGGATTGCGTCCTCAAGAACATTGAAGGGCAAGTGAGAGAAAGCTGCAAGCAGAAGTTGAGCTTGTTTCCCCTCAGCTGGATTAAGGGATGGTGGAGGTTTGTAAGGTGGAAAGACTTCATTCATGGGGAGGGCAAGCCTTAGTTTCTCTGTCCAGCAAAGAGTTGGTGGAGGAGAAGGTGTAGATGCTTCTGTTTCAGAAGATGGACAAGAATGTGTGAATGCTTCTATTATGGGAGATGGCACGGGGGTGGAAGGAACAAAGGCATTAATATAATCAAGCTAGTCAGAAGAACAAATCTTCGCCTTCTGGGCTAAGAATGATGGGTTGTACCCTTGTGCCTCTTTTGGGCGTTGGGCAACAAGCACTGTCGTTGTGGGCATGGAAGATGTATACCATGCCACAAGCAGATTCTTCTCCAAACTACGTCGATGGTCAATGGGCACGTAGGGGTAGACCACTGAACTTCGAGCGTAGGAAGGGAACTCCAAAGGGTCAGTGAACTCAACAAAATGATGGTTGATTCGTTACCTCAAATCATAAGTCTCAAGGGTTGACCAACTTGTCGAGCCAGAAACCCCAGAAGATGAAGAAGTTACAGCTTTATCCCATGCAGAGGTTTGTGAAGAAGAGTTTCCCAAGTCCATATTTGTAACTTTCTGAATCAAAGATTTGGGAGTAGTTTGTTCGAAGCACAAGAGTGAGTCAGAGGAGGAACTTCTTGTATCTATATTCGCAAGTTTCTAAATCGAAAGATTAAGAGCAATGTGTTCGTAATCCAAAGGTCGATAATTTGTAAAGGCTTCCATGACCTAAATATGGAAAGGTGGATAAATGTGGCTAATTAATGCATGAAAATTCTTTCGAGAAGGAACAGCATCATCATATGACTATTCGTGTGCTCGATCAATGGAGGAGAAAGTTGATTCGGCCATAGAAGGAGTATCAGTCTGTGCGAGTGCTAAGGTATTGGGGCGTTCACAAGATCGAAAGTGAATTAATGCAAATGATCATCAATAAATGACGGTTGCATTTCCAGAATTTAGACCCCATGCATGTTCTAAAAAACGCAGGAAAAGAGCTTTGATCCACTAATATCACCAAGTATTGGGTATATTAGTGCGGGGGGTAATGTTGGCTACATATTTTGTAAAAGCCAATCACAATTCGACACGTGGCAGAATAAGGGTAATATAGGAACACTAGTCAAGTCTTTGATCTTGATCGTACGCGTGGCAGTTAATATTGGTTCTCACGTGATTTGAGTAGCATTGGATCAGTAAAGAGATACAAGGTGACGTGGCTTCAACGGTTACTCACATTCAAATTCAAATACAGGAGGGAAGCCTAACTGCAAATGATGGTGTAGTGGAACTACTTATAAGGCAACATGGTCAGCGATCATGGAGGAGCAGTTCGACGGTTTGAAGTGCAGTTCGAAGGTTATCCTTGACAAGTATAAATAGCAGGGAAGCCCCCAGAAAAAACCCCAAGATTCAGATCCAACAAACCAGTCATTTACTTCATATTTTCTTTTCTAGTTTTATATTTCCAGTCTTTACATTTCCTGCACTTTAAATACCTGTTCTTTACATTCCTGCACTGCACTTCGTTCATAGGAGTAGTTTCAAGTAGATTGTTGCTGTAAACCTCTACGAGGCTGGGTTTGGATCATTGTAAGTTTTCATCTTAATGAAATATTTCAATTATTCGTCATTTAACTGTCATTTTGTTTAATTTCTCCTAAGTCAAGCCACTAGTAAAAGTCCTCTTCATTGAGGCTGAAAGAACTAAAACACAATCGTCTGATAATTGGTTGGCAATTATAATTTCTGTAAGGACTGATTGATCCTTGCTGGCATGCTCGCATTTACAAAAATACTTTTCGAAAGCCAAAAAAGCCAACACAAGTGTTTGAAGATGTTGATAATCTTAAAATCATCTTATTATTGTAAAGAAATAAGCTTGCATGTGTAGTTTATACATTTAAAGAGAGGATTGAAAATAATTAATCTGTTTTGAATCTGCTAGAATGTTGCTCGAATTTGTAGACAATTTTACACTCAAAATTTCGGGATGATTTCTTCTACAATTGTTGATAATGATGTCTAGTTCATCCAGAAATTTTGGAAACAATTTTTAAGCTTTCTACGAATTTATACAAAATTTTAACTAAATTTGAAACTGTGTTAAAAATAATCTGTTTTGAATCTGCCAGAATGTTTACCCGAATTTTTAGACAATTTTATACTCAAAATTTCGAGATAATTTCTGCTACAAAATTGTTGATAATGATGTCTAATTCATTCAGGAATTTTGAAAATAATTTTTGAGCTTTCTACGAATTTATACAAATTTTTAACTAAATTTGAAACTGTGTTAAAAATAATCTGTTTTGAATCTGCCAGAATGTTTGCATGAATTTTTAGACAATTTTATACTCAAAATTTCGAGATGCTTTATTTTACAAAGTTGTTGAGAATGATGTCTAGTTCATCCATGAATTTTGGAAACAATGTTTAAGCCTTCTATGAATTTATAGAAAATTTTAACTAAATCTGAAATTGTGAGACAGATTTTACTATGTATTTGAAAATTTATTTAAAATTCTATACTAAGCCAAATCTGGTAATTTTTAATTAAAAGATGAAATTTGAGAAGTCTAGTTTCATGATAAATTTTTAGATTATGGATTTGATCTATAAATTTAAGCATGGAATTAATGTAAGAAAATGTGACAAATATGTGTCATAAAAATTGTTGAAAATTTTACATGATTATTTACATCTTATTTTTCTAAAATTCTTTCTAAAAAGTGACCTAAACATCCCTATTGAGTATTCTGTTCAATTGCACGAATTTTAGGATTGTGTAAATATTTTATTTATAATTTTTAATACCTAAGTTACAATCTGAAATTTTCTGGACAGGATAAAATCATCACTTCAATATTGTGTTGGTTTAATCCATCAACTATTATAAATTAGTAATCCATGTATGGGTGTGTTATGAGTTATTTAATATTGTGCTAGTCTAATTTTTGTAAATCAAAAAAATTGCATGTGTGTAATTATGATTTATTTCTTGTACCTAAGTTATTATGTTCATACCATGGTTTAAATTAATTGTCTATTAAATTTTGTACAATGAATTATTTTTGGTGTGACATGTATAATGTTGGGTGTTTTGTTTTAGTTGGTATAACATTATTGGTGATTGAGAATTTAATAATTTGTGTTTAATATAAAAATTAACCGAAATGATTAATAGTATATATATAAAGTTACTGACAGAGGGTTAATACCGGGTATTTAGGGTGAGCCCTGGTTTTAATAACTTTTAAGTAAATTGTGTCGTGAAACCCTAAGTTGGCACGGGAATTATTTGAACCCTTATCGGTATTTGATTTTGGAATAAGGGTGGATGTGCGGGTGGCACGCAGGGAAGTTACGTACCCCTGGCAGACCGTTCCCTTGGGGCAGACCACGGATGTCACGGCTTGGGTATATAACTCTGGGCGTTGACATCTTTGGTAGTTCTTAAATATTTAACCAAGGGGGGTTTCCAAATTAACCGTGGCCATGACTTAGTGATTTGTAAGTTAAACCTCTTTGGTGAGATTTCAAGGGTCACCTAAGTTATTAAAATTATTTGAATTATTTTATTGGTTGTAATTTATGTTTACAATTATATTATTATCTCGTGTTTATAATCTCATTATTTTCTCTCAAAAAGAATAGTAGGTTGGTTATGTTTTCTTACTGTGTTGCAAGACTCATGGCATATATTTTGTTGCCTTGGCGTTTCATGCCAGATTATGTCGAGAAGGGATTGAGGCTGAAATTAGAGCTGCTGTTAATATCGAACCTTGGCTAATTTAGAATCAAGATTTTATCAAAAAAAATCCTGTCATTTCTTGTATTAGTATTTAACTATGTTGTGACGTTGTGTGTGAACTTGTAGTTTTATTTTGTTGTTGGACTTTGACTATGTAAGAATTTAAAATTTCCTAATTAGTAGTTAAAATTTTATCTAGTAAGTTATTGTTATTTAAATCTTATGATGTTTCAAAAAAAAATTTTGGGGCGTCACACTTCATCCTAAAATAATAGCCTTTTTTGGAAAATTTAATTTTTTTGACAATATTATATTTTTGGAAAATTTAATTTTTTTTGAAAATTTAATTTTTTTTTGATATTATATTTTTTTGAGAATATCAATTGTCATAATTGTCCATTTGGTGTTGTTAATTAATTTAAAAGAAATGCAAAATAAAATATTTATATTATTTTATCCTTTAATTTTTAAAAAGAGATTAATATTTTAATACAATAAAAAATAAAATAAATAACTAATAATTTATGAGGGAAGGAGTAACATACATGAATATGATTGGAGGGACATATGTCAAAATTCCTAATTCATGAGGATTTTTTTTAATGAAAAAGAGACTCAAGTAAAACGCGTGGGAGTAGTTGCGCGGGGAATTTTATGGAGGTTCAAAGTTAAAAACGGTTGTGTACGGAAGAATTCTTTTTTTGTTGCGTGGGAATATTATGGTGGTTCAAAGTCGAAAACGGTTATGCACGGAAGAATTCTTTTTTTCTTGGATGTGGGGTTACATGGCGTATTCTTTGGACTTTCCCATGTTTATTGCTAACATGTGCTCCCAAGCAAGTTTGGGAACTACATGATTTTGTTTAGATTCTGTTTGATTATGAAAAAAAAAAAGATTAGTAGAAAGTGAAACCGAAAGAAAATAAATAAATTTTTTTTCTAAATATTTAATTACGATGAAAATTTTACAAGAAATTTTTTTTTAAAAATTAGTTATAAAAAACTCACATTCAATTTTTCTTGTGTTTTTTTACAAGAAATTAAAAATTAGTTACAATGTTAATATAAGTTGTACAAGAAAATTAATTTTCTTATACTTTCTATCACTTTCAAGCTAATCAAACTCATAAAAGTTAATTTTTTTTTTTCTCTTTTTCCTTCACTTTCTACCTTTTTTATTTTAAACAAATTGAGCCTTACAGATTTTATTTGGGAGAATTATAGTATAGTGGTATAGAGAAAAAAATTATAAAAATATATGGGGTGCAAGTCATTTTATGGTGGGGTACAAGTGAAAAGTTGTGAGAGGTAAAAGTGTTACTTGCACCCTTCCATATCTGTATAGAAATTTTTTTTATGTCCCATTTGGGATGTAATTCTCTCATCATACATATATATATATATAGTGTTTTTCTTTACTTAAGTAGCATATTCTAAATGTTTTTTCCCCCTTCTAAAAAAGCTACTCCCTTCGTCCCAAAATAATGGTCCATTTTGGAGAATTCAACTTTTTTTGGTAGTACAATTATTGCATTTGAAAAAAGTTGATTTTTCAAAATTATTCTTTTGATAGTACATTTTTGGGGAATATCAATGTCATAATTGTACTTTTTATATTGTTTATTAATTTAAAAGAAAGGCAAAATAGGAAAATTATATTATTTTGGTACTTGATTTTTGAAGAGGGACTAATATTATGGGACAATGAAAAATGGAATAAGGGACTAATATTTTGGGACGGAGGGAGTATATCAATATGTATTTTTCATTTACATATAAAATTCTATACAAATTCAATTTCAATTATAATAACCAATTTTATACTCAATATATATAATTATAATTTAAGGAATACTTAATAATTATAATTTAATTATTATGTTATAATTATATTTGAGAAATACTTATTTTTAGTATATATAATTATAATTTAATTATTATGATATATATAATTTAATTTAAATTTTATATACCTATATACAATATGTATGAATAATTCAAAAAGAATATTAAAGAAAAAATCAATACTCTACATAATTAATTTATGTATTTTCTTTTTAATCCAATCACAACATATTTATATTTAATCTTTTAAATAAATTTTGTATAGTTCTATTTCTACGTATTTTTATTATCCAAATAAATATAAAAATAAAAATAAATAATTAGAATCGCATATAGTTTTATATTACTAATTATCTTTCTAATTTAACTATTATTTTTAATAGCAAAATGAGTGTTTATTTTATATTTTATAATTTAATATATATATCTTATAAAATCATTATATGATAATTATATTTTTCTAGCACTATACAACTAAAATTATCAAAATTAATAAATAATTTTATTAAATTTATTATATATAAGTATTCAAGTACTTTTATAGAATAATAAGGTTAATATTATTAAAATAAATAATTTAAATTAAAAATTTATTTTAAATTAAAATTAATATTATTCTTTTGTAAGATATACATATATATATATATATATGTATATCATAATATAAAATATCATTTCAGTAATTAAACTTAACTCCATTGTAATTTTACGTCAGATATCATATTTCTAAAAGTGATTTACATACATGTATAGCATCCAATTTGATATTAATTGATTAAAATAATGGAACTCAATACACTTTTGTTACGTTTTTAGAAAATAAATTAACAAATGTCAAATGACAAAAAGTGTGGAGTATTATTTTAAAATATAATCATTCATAAAAAATGATTGTGGATATTTAAGGTACCTATTGATGTTTCTTGAGTAATTCTTAATTAGAAATTTTGAATTTATAGTATTACTGATAATGCACTTTTATAAGCTTTGTTAGAAAGATATGCAAAAATAATTTGGTTGAAATAAAAATTTTTGCGGTTATTATGATGTGTCACATAATTAATCAGAACCCTTTTAAGAACTGAAATTATTAAGATTATATAGATTTTGTACTTGATTCCCTTCGAGGATACTGTTTATTATTTGAATTTGTAATTTTTTACGTATCAATGTTAATAACTCTTATGATCTTACCAATATAAACATAAATTATACTTTTGAGTCGACTCACCTTAAACATTTTTTTTTTGTGTAATAAAATAATTAAATATTCTTATATAAAAGTATTATAATAGATCATAATCAATCATCACTTCAAGTATAATTAAAAATCCAATGTACCGCTTTATATATAAGCAAAAATATAAGAAATTAGCAAAGCGCTTTTAGATTAATAACCAAAATAATACATCATGAGTTATAACTAAGTCATAATTTGAATAGTACAGAATTTATCATTGTTTTTATTTTTTTATTTTTTCAAATTTTTTTTTTTGGATACATGTGGAATTCATGTTTTTTGATAAATTTGATTAATATAAATAAGCATTTGATTTCACGTTGAGAATACACATTCTTTTAAACTTTAAAATAAATTATTTTTATGAGCCTTTTACATGTGATCACACTGTAGCTCGACTTTTCGTGCTCCTTTCGAAAGACGATAAGCCCTACAGTATCAGACTCTTGCGGTTCTGAATTTGATTTTACAAGTACAATATGAAATAGATAAACACCAAAGAGTCCAAATCCAACAAATCTTTTGAAAAATCAATTTTGAATCAAATTGCAAAAAATGGAGTGTTTTGCCAGATACAGAGTCGCCACCTAAATATTTTTTGAGAAATTTAGGAAACCCATGACTCGTGCCAAAGGTCACGTGTCCATCATCACCAAGATTGTCTCAGCTCGGGAACTTAGGTACGAGAGGGAAAGGTCATGAATTGAACACCCCCGCTCGCCCGATCAAAGATCAGTCTCTGCTAATCATGATGTGAATCTTATTTACATTACATGCTCTTGTTCTGATTTATTAGGCTAACTTACTATGTGATGCACACACAAGTATAGACTATTTGCAAAAATTGGAACAATTTGATTTCATGTTTGTTTGCAAAATTATTTTGAATATGTACCACTTGAAAAAGTGATCGCATATGTACATTAGTCAAATTATTCCAATTCAAGCAACTAACCTATGTACATTACTCAAATTATTCCAATTCAAGCAACTAGCCTTCATCCACAGACATTCAAACAATTTATTACTTAAGCAATTAGCCTCATGGTGAACATGCTTTGACATGGTAACAACCACACTCATGCGATATGCTAAAACAAATAAAAGCTCACCTAGTATTCCAAGCCAAAGAAGATGACAAAGTTAGAATAGTGCATAATCCTAACTATGCGATATCACTAATGCAGCACATGCGATATGCAATTACTAGGCTCGGCTACTAATATGGCATATGAATCAATTTGATAGTATGCGGTCTAAGCACATATTCAAAGAATGTTTAACTAACAATACAAGTTAGAATGATGCGCCGAGCTCAATGCATGCAAAACAATGGATGCAAGGCATGAGAAATGCTAAACAAAACATGATGCTTTAAACTAACCATCATAAGCAAGTAAATAAAAGGAAGAAAGGCGTGGGGTTTGAAGACATACATATTATTACAACTGTGCCCTCGCATAGGAGGGTCTGAATAAACTAACTAACTAAGCTAATTATTACGAATTAACTAACTATTACAAAACAAATTAACTAATTATTACAAGCCGAATAAACTAATTAGCTAAGCTAATTACTATGAATTAACTAACTTTTACAAAACGAATTAACTAATTATTACAAGCCGAATAAACTAACTATGCTAGCTAGTTATTACAACATCACAATTAATGAACTAGTCTAGCTAATTAGTACATTAATTTAGAACTAACAAAGTAAGTACACTAATTAATTAATTACAAATTAGAATTAAC
Organism: Camellia lanceoleosa; assembly: GCA_025200525.1. NCBI lineage: Eukaryota > Viridiplantae > Streptophyta > Magnoliopsida > Ericales > Theaceae > Camellia > Camellia lanceoleosa. The sequence goes on from CM045767.1 coordinate 171,509,699, forward strand.
TAATTAATTACAACATAAATACAACATGTAAGCAATAACTAAGCTAACTAATTTGCCTCAGGAAGCGAGGAATGCTTATGCATGCAGGGATTTCTACCCAAAAAATCCACTGTTCTGCTGCCAGAATGCTTCTGTTGCACAGTAGAACATTTTTTCACCTCAGCTCCTGCTCTGTTATGTTCCAAAAAGTTGCTACTTAATTTGACAAAAGTGGCCGGCCGGCCACAAATGGTAGCCTGCCATCTAGAAATAGTGGCCTGTCGGCCACTGAAGCTTGGTTCCTCCTGCTGTAACAGAAAGCATACAGAGCACAAACAGGGTATTCTCAAGGTATGTTTGTACACCTTACCCCTCCTTATCATCAAACAGCATCAAAGGAGTGGCAAGCTCAATTCACAAGCCATCAATCGATGCAATTTTATTGCATGATGGCCTATGAACCAAGGTGTACAATTTCAATAAATGCAACATAAAAGACTCTCAAACCTCCTCCCTATCATGGATTGATCAAGAGAAGTGGTTAACCTTAGAAACTTGAACCATTTCATCACTAGCAAGTATGAAATACCTCTAGTTTCCATGTGTTCAATTAATGTCCGATTGAACACCAAATTGCTTATTATCTTGCATCATTTTTAGTCCCAATTTTATTACTCCATTTTAATTACCAACCATTCTTTAGTTAATTGAGTCCAAAAGTGAGCTTTAAGTCCTCTAATGGAAAGAAATATCAAACAAAGAGTTGCTTTAGGCATGAAAGAGACACCATGTCTTTGGTAATGAACCCCCAAAGGGATTAAACCATTAAACACAATATCTCAATATCATGCTTAAACAAACACTTGGTTTGAAACAACTTTCAAAGCAAAGAAAAAGCTAAGAAAGGAGGGAGGTTGCAGAGGTGATTAGAGGTGATCACAAGTATGGAAAGCAAGAAATAAATACTATCAACTCAAATAGATTGGTGGCTAAAGCCTAAACCACCAAACCTATGAGGACTATTACACTACAAGCATGCTATACAAAGCTCAAATGCAATGAACAACCAAAAATAGTCTTAAAACAATCATAAAATAATCTTAAAACATGCTGGAATTAAGACAAAAATAGCTAGAACAATAAGCTAAAACATGGAGCAAGCTAAGCTAGTAAACAAGCACAAGGAGGGGAGGCTACCCCCTCCATTTTTGGGACTTCAAAACATGGTTTTAGCCACTAAAAAAGCTCTGAGATTCAGTATTAAAAAGTTCAAAAAAAGTTGACAAAGAAGTGGGAAACACAAGGGCAAAGGCCTAAGAAATGAGGTACAAAAAAGGGTGATCCACCTCTCGACCCCTAATTGCCTTCAACCACAAGTTTCAGCCCAAAAATACAGAGTATAAACAGCCTAAAAATAGTCCAAAAATAGTATGCAAAATAGCAAATAAAGCAAAGAAATAAGCCAAGACTTATACCTCTTCAAGAGGAGAGCCCTTTCCAAGTGTTAAACCAACACTTACACACCCTCAAGAGCTCAAAGTAAGCTCAAAAGTATCTCAGCTCAAAGACCACAAGGTTTGGTTTAGAGTATATAGGCAAAGGCTTAAGAATTTTCAAGAGAGAGAGACAGAGGGAATTGTAGAGAGAGAGAGAGAGATATTTTTGCTCTAAAATTTCTAACCCTCAAAAATAGAAGGGAAGGTCTTTTATATATAGAAAAACATAAAACTCCCTCAGAAATATCAATACATACATGTGCAGGCAGGTGCATGCATCTGTGGAAACAGCTCGCACAGCTGGCCAAAATATCTACAAAAATACACAAGTGGCTGATAGGCCACAAAAATGGCCGGTAGCCTACATTGGTGGTCGGCAGCCTATAATGGTGGTCGGTAGGTCTGAGGGTTTTTAGGCTTGAAAAATTGCTTTTTTGGTCCAAAGACAAGACAAAAGGTGTGCAGGGCTTGAAGGCTCAAAGTTGTGGCATTCTACTGAGGATTTCGAGCACTTGACAAGTATATACAAATTCATCATTGGGTGTGCAAGTGGTGGCGCCCAAGCCGTGAGGGCGGTCAAAAATGGGGTGTCTACACACACATATAGTGATAAAAAATTTCTTCAACCATTAGCAAATTTGTTTGTATTTGGCTTTTAATTGTTAAAATTTTCTAAACATAAGGTATTAAAACTCAAAATTAATTTTTCATTTTAAAAATAAATTCTCGTACATTGCACCAATAACCTACTAGTTTTATTTTAAAGTAAAAAAATTAAGAGTCATTATAAATTGTCATTTCACTCTTTTTATTTTCTAAACATTTTTTCAAAAAAATTCAAAAAATAAGAAAAGAAATAAACTCCAAACACCCTAAAATAGTCAAAAATCTAAAATTGATTATAAAAAAGTCAATTTTCTGACAATATTTTACATATATATATTTTTCGTAAAATACTAAAAAAGTGGTCATAATCAACAAGTCAATAAACTACTTATTTAGGTAGCTCCAAAAGAGGCTATAATCTAGTTGATAATTGTTATAAAAAAAAAAATGCTTCACATTGTTTATTGAATTTAGTGTTGGTATATGTATTTGTTAAAGGAAAATTTATTTATAAATTCCATCTTAAGGAATGGTGATCCGTCTAGTCCAAAAAATTTTCTTATAGACCATGTAGTCCTATTGATTTTAGAAAAGTAAATTTAATATATTATTTGAACATTATGTTTACGGTTATATCCTTATTTCTATTTTGTTTCCTTCTTGATCAAATTTGGGATGAATTTTTATATGGGAATGTTTTATTTGGAATGACTCGTATGGGGAAAGATTTTGTGAATGATAGCACGTGGCTGAGGTGCCACGTGGCCTGGTCACGGTGCCGAGATGATCTCGACTAGGTCGAAGTTATCTGCGGAGATGCCAGAATATGAGATAAACGAATAAGAGACAAGAGCCCTAGAACGGGGGAAGATCTCAGTCTGGATAAAGATAAGGCTCAAAGAGAGTTTATCTCTATCTAGCTGAGTGTCCAGAATGAGTATTGAGCCTGAGTCCATTGAAGTAAGGCTTCTAAAGGATCATGTCACTGTTGGTTATAAAAGCAAGATACTCTCGTGAGTCAAAGGTAAGTTCTTTCTTGTAAGTTTAAGCACTATTTGCTATCTATGAGAGATATTGTTTACTGACTTGATTGTCGAAGTGCCTCCCGGGTGGACGAACCACCGCGGTATTCTTATCTTCTTGTTACAGGTTGTTGGGCTTAATCTATTTTGCAGGTGGTCTCCAGTTGAGTTCCCCTTTTGGTTGTGTGGTCGGAAATCAACACCCACAATTTGGCGCTGTTTGTAGGAACTTAAGAAGAATAGATGGCCAATAACGGGCAAGAAGAGAAGATTGGGGATGGCATCCACAGTGAGAGTTATGAACATGCAAATCCCAACATCGGAGAGGAAAACCATAATGAAGGAGCACAGGATCCCAATCCTAGGGAGAAGGACGTCGGCAAGGAGGGTAATGCCCCAAAGAAAGCTGGCCGAGATGAGTATTACAACGAAAGTGACCTCCAAGTGTGAAAGGATAGATGCTTAAGGAGGAACGGTGAGATGAAAGCGATGACAAACAAGTTGGCAGACCTACAATCGGTTGTCAACTTCATGATGCAACCATTGACCTCGTTGCAGGATACGCCGATACGAGCGGCCAAGACTGATGCCCAAAAAGGGGGACAGAAAACAATCTCAGTAATCCCGCAGCATGGCAAGGAAAAGGAGCGCTTATATCGGTCTTCACGGGATATTAGGCGAGCAGAGTCAGTAAGAGGTGAGTAGCAGAAGACATCGCGAACCAAGAGAACCTATGTCAAAGAACTTCGGAAGGCCAAAAGGACGCATAATGACATTGGAAGCAACGCACCAAAAAGGTTGAAATTTGTTAATAGCCGAGCTCCCGGTCGAACGAAGGAGGATTTGAGAGATTACCTCCAATGGAAGTGACTCAACGCCGAGATCACATCCCCCCGTCAAGTCGAGGACGCCGTTCTCGGTGGATTTGGATACATTTGAGGCCCCAAAAAGGTTCCACATGTCGAGGTTCCAGATTTATAATGGTAAGTCTGATCTGAACTTTCATGTTGGTTTATATTTGAATTTAACAGCTTTATGGAGTGGGAATGAGCAGTTGTTGTGCAAGGTGTTCCCCTCATCCTTTGGGGAGATCACATCAGATTGGTTCCACAAGTTACCGAAAGGAACTGTGAAGAGTTGGGAATGCCTGGTCGAGATGTTTGTAGCCAGGTTTGTTATGAACAAATTACAACTACTAAGGGTAGACTCCTTGCTGGCTTTGAACATTAGCGAGGGTGAAAGCCTCTAGGCTTATGCCAAGAGATATTATGAGGTATTCAACCGAATTCTGACCTGTAACCAGGAGCTGGCAGCCGTATCATTCAAAAACGGCCTGGATGATGAATGCTCGCTTCGAAAATTGTTGGCAAAGACCATACCAAAAAGTATGGAGGAGTTCATGGCATGGAATAAGAAATATGCTAGAGCAGAAGAGGATATGTTAGAAACGAAGACACCAAAGTAAGAGAAGAGAAACAGCTTGCCGAAGCGAGGCCGAGGTAATTCTGGTGCAAATAGGTAGGAGACAGGGTTGAGGGCTGCACAGGCAGTCACCACCGTATTCAGGATCCCAATCTACAAAGTTCTGGAAAGGATCAGGAACCAGTCGTATTACAGAGTGCTAGAGAAAATCCCTGGCGAGTTTATGGGAAGGAGCATTGGGAAATACTGTGCTTGCAACAATGAGGATGGGCACTTGACTCAGGGGTTTAGGGCCCTGAAGACACACTTGGAGGATCTGGTTAGGCAAGGTCACTTGAGAGACCTAGTAGATGAGGCCAGGACAAGGGAGAAGCATGCAAGGCTTCCCCAAGCACCATCAACACCACCTCTACCACCACCACCACCACAGCAAGTAGATGGACCTCGGGTGATCAATGTGATTCACTCGAAGGTCAATAAGAATGATGTACAAGGGGAGACCTAGAGAGTAAGGCATCTACAGCATGTGTATCAGGTCCAGTAAAAGAAGCCTAGGACAAACGAGCACTAGGGACCAATGGTTTTTTTTTTTTTACTGAGGTTGACCTGGATATGGTACAGCATCCACACAACGATGCCCTAGTGATAACACTAAAGATTGGAGAATGCTAGGTGAGGCGTATACTAGTTGATTAAGGCAGTTCTTGTGACATCATGTATGTTGGATGTTACAAGGAGTTTGGCCTTTACCCAGATGATCTAGAATAATTCGACAGCCCGATGGTTAGATTCAATGGAACGCCGACATGGCCTCTAGGAGCCACGAATTTGGAGGTGCAGGCACGCACCAAGAAGGTAAGCACGGAGTTTATAGTAATTGACACCCCCTTGTAGACACCCCATTTTTGACCATCCTTAAGACTTGGGCGCTTTATTCTAAACACCCAATGATGAAAGTTACACGGCACAATCTTTTGAATTCTTAGCACAGAAATTTGGATTCAAGCTCTAATCCTGAACCTTATACCCCATTTTGACCAAACTATTCTTTAGACCTCAAAATCCTCTTTTAGAAAATATTTTTTCATATGTTTCTACGGTGTTCCGAGGCTTGCATTTCGTTTAAAATATTGCACTTTTCGGTAAACCGAGTAAGGACAAAATGGAAATGAATGGAAAGGAGGTGGAATTTTTGAAAAATATTTAAAAACATCTTAGTTATAGGTTTGGAGTTGACGGAAATAAGAGGGGAGAGAAGAAAACTAGTTTAGGAAGAAGTTAAGCATCAAACCATTAAGAACGAATGAGCAGCCTTCAGTTAATTAGGCATATTTATTTTCACACTTAGAATTTAGATGTTAGGCTTCCACCATTGGAAAGTAGACTTCCGGGGCTTTAATTTAGACTCAAGAATCACTTATAACCGAGTCCAGATAAGGAAGATATGTCCGTTTGAAGTCGGGCGTGAAATACAGATTTTTAGAGCTGGCCGGGTCCATTTAGATTCGGCCGTGGCTCATTTAGAGCTGGTCGACTTTAAATGAAAATTTGTTCATAATGCCTTTTTAGACCTGGCCTTGCATTATTTGGTCTGGTTGTGGATTTTTTGGAGCCGGTCGGTTGTTTTGGGAGCTGACCGGTTCTCAATAGCGCTAAACATGCAGCTGGCGGAAATTCGACAGTTGGCTTTGTTTGAAGATATTTTCGACCAAATTGGCTCAAATTCTATAAATAGACCCCCTGCATTTAGATTTTAAGATTGGAAAATTTTTCTAAAGGCTTTGAAGGAGATTGAGAGCTAAAACCATCATCTTCGCTTCCTTTGATCTTCAAACATTCTTGAATCATTCTTGAACAATACATATACAATACATACACCATTAGAGCTTGTTCTTGAAGCTTTTTGTTGAAGTTTCAAACCATATTTCATAAACTTGAGAGTGTTTGGAATAAAGTTTGATCAACAACCATACATACTCTTTAAAGAGGTATACTTCTTACCCATCTTTTTCCTATGTATTTACTAATCATCTTCTTCATTTTCCTTGAGTTTGTGCACTGCCAGAGGTTACTTAAAAGGGCTGAAATATGTGATTTAATTCATAAAAAGTGAAGGGGTTAGACACCCCTCCTTAAGCTTGCTTGTCTAGTTTGTTCTCTCTTATTTTTGTTCACTTTCTTCACCTTTTTGAAGTAGTTTTAGCCACTATTTTGGGACTATTTTTGGATTGTTTGGGGGGCTGAAATATGTGATTAAAAGTTGCAAAAAGTGGAAGGGTTAGCCACCCCTCCTTAGGCTTTGTTCCATAGCTTTTTTTCTATTCTTTTTACTTACTTTCTCTTGCTTTTACCACTATTTTCTTGGCTTACAAACTGATTTTTAGAATTTAAAAAGGTTGAAAACATGGTTTAGAAGTCCAAAAAGTGGAGGGGTTAGTCACCCCTCCTTGGTCTTGCTTACTAGTTTGATGTCTCCTTGTTCTTACCTATTTTTTATGCGCTTTAAACATACTTTAGCTACTGTTTATTGTATATTAGGGGCTGTTTAGGGGCTGTCCTAATTTATTAAATTAGTTTATGCTTTGAATATCTAGCATGCCCTGTTGTAAGTCCTCATGGCTTTGGTTGTTTAGGCCTTAGCACCGAGTCATTTGAGTTAATGGCTTTTCTTTACTTAGTTTTCATATCAAGAGTCTCATCCAAATAATCAAGTTTGCACAATCATCTTTGCAACCTTCCTCTTTCTTTTCTTTTGTTCGAAAGTTATTTCAAAAGATTGATGTTTATTCAAAGCATGGGAAAGAGACCTATGCTCAATGGCTTAATCTCTATGAAGGTTCATCGTCAAGGCATAGGCTCTCTTTCATGCTACAAATCACTTCTCGTTTGATTATTGTGCCTTATGGTTGCTTGGATTAATATTTTCATTAGCATTGTTGTAATTATCATTGGTGTAATAATTCTTATTGTTGTAATTATTATCATATCTTTGTTGTACTTATGGTTGTTTATGGTTAATACCATTGTTGTAATAACTTAGATAGCTAGTTGACAACTTAGATATCTAGTTAGTAGTTAGTTTGGTTAAAGTAATTCATTTATGTGAATTTGTAATAGTTAGTTTAATCCGGACACTTGGACACTCATTCGAACCCTCTTGCACGAGGGCAAAATAAGTAATAATTGTGTATGTCTTCCAACCTCACTTCTTTCTTCCTTTTATTTATCGGTTTATAATGGTAGCATAGGGCATCATGTTTCCTTAGCATTTCCCATGTTTGCATACACTTGTCTTGCATGCATTAGGGCTTGGCTCATCATACTAACTGATATCAATTCCAAATTCTTACTCGAATACGTGATTTATCACATGTCTTGAATTGAATCATATACCTTGCTCATAGCCAAGCCTATTAAAAATTGCATAATGTGTGCATTGCATTAGTCACATTGCATTGTTTAGGAACATACATGTTTTCTAATCATTTTGCTTTATCTGGCTTACCTTGGAGTACTAGGTGAACACTTATCGCTTTCACATATCGCATAAGTGTGATTGTTGCCACGCCAAGCATAATACCATGAGGTTAATTGCTTAAGTGATATAACTCTTTGAATGCCTGTGAATAAAGGCTAATTGCTAAAATTGGGATAAGTTGATTAATGTACTTACAAACTCACCTGTTTCAAGTGACGCATATTCAAACCAGTTTTCAAACAAACATGAAATCAAAATGTTCCAACTTTTGCAAAATTAGTCTATACTTGTGTGCATCACATAGTAAATTAGCTAATAATTGGAACAAGAGCATATAATGTAAATAAAAATCACATCATGATTAGTAGAGGTTGATCTTTGATCGGGCGAGTGGGGTGCTCAATTCATGACCTTCCCCTCTCGTACCTAAGTTCCCGTGCCAAGACACTTTGGTAATGACATATAAGTGGCCTTTCGCAGAAGTCTCAGGTTTAATTTCTCAAAAATATTTAAGTGGCGACTTTGTATTTGGAAAAGCAGTCCATTTTTGGCATTTTGATTCAAAATTGATTTTTCAAAAGATTTGGCTGATCTAGAGTCATTTGTGTTTATCTATTTCACATTGCATTTGTGAAATTAGATTCATAACCATGGGAGTCCAAACTATAGGGCTAATCGTATCCAAAAGGAGCACGAAAAACAAGCCACAGTTTTTGGTGACTCCACTGGGGATTTAGAGAACTTGACTTGAACTTCATGATGTGAAATTTTATCTACCTATATATGTTCTTTACATTGCATTTGCATTGGTGCTTATAAATCACTGTGTTTTCCATCAGCTATTCCTGGACGGTTTGCCGGAGGCTTGTCCAAAAAGTTTGCCAAAAGTTGATTGGTTATGGGCTCTGCCATTTTGGAAACACAACCCTCGGATCTGGATTACCCTTATACCACTTGATCCTCTTTTCACTTCTCGGTGTTAGGTGTGAGAGGTATATTAGGTGATCTTGCCGAGGTACCCCTTTTGACCAAATCAGCCTAAGTACATACAGTCAGCCTTAGTGACTTTTCAAACATAGGACATGATGCTCGCCCTAACCAGGATGTTGTGATACCATTTGTTTAAATAGTAAAGCTGCAGAGCACTCCAAAGCTAAGACAGGGAAACCCTAAAATCTCATAGGGGTATTTTGAATGCTTTTGTGCAAAATGTGAAATCTTTGGCAATGTGTGATGTAATCCTTGGAGAGTCTTAATCTTGACGTGATTCCTTTCAAACTTAAGGGTCATATCAGAATCAAAATTTGGGTCAAAATCTAGGGGTTTGTGTTTGATATGGTAGAAAAATATCAGAACCAGAACTAGGGCAAAAAATTGTATCTTGCTTTGTTTTGACCAGCATACCCGATATCCTGATCTGATGGGGGCATTTTTTTTAATGCTAGGTTTGTTTAAGCCAAAGAAGGAGCCGTACCCAACTTAGCAAAGACCAAGCCCAATCCGACCCAAAAAGCCTTAACCTATCACAGTCCATTCAACCCCAGAAAAAACCCATTTAACAAAGGTCCAGTCCATCTGATCCCCAAAGGCCAACTCACAAAAGATCCATCCAATACCAAAAGACCCATTCTAAAAAGCCCAATCCAGTCAAACCCGTCTCAACTAATCTATTGTAGATACATCAAGTATAATCGGGGCAAAATCCTTGTTGGTCAACTCTCAGCTTACACCCATCTATTTCCTCGATTGCCAACTCAGCAGACCTGTAATGGCACAGAGTCCAGAAAAAGTTGTGGCCATGATAACGACCCTAAATTAGGGAATTACCATACAAGATGGGACCAATTCTGAAATGCAACGCCTATGTGGGGCATCTGCCACACATCTAGTCCCGGGTCTCCAGTTGAACTTTGACCCACCTCCTCCAGTTGAAGATTTGCAAGGTCCAGATCCTCGAGAAGGGTTGGCTCAAGCTCGAGTTTTCAAACCCTTGGTGCAACCTAATGAGGGCCTTTTTTCCCTTGATATTAAAGATCTCGACCCAACCTTGTTAAAAATTGCTAACCTTGATAAGCAATTCAAAAAGGCACAGGGAATTAGCTCCATACCCAACATTGAGGATAGGTGCACCGAGGCTGCCGTAAGGCTCCCAGACAGATTCAGAATGCCATACGTTGACCGTTTCGACGGGTCTGGAGATCCTATGGTAAATATCTGGCTTTTCATGGACGTCCTGAAACTGATGGGTCTGACTGAACCTTAGAAACTCTCTTTGTATGGAAGAACCCTGTCGAGTATAGCAGCTACTTGGTATGCCAAGTTGGAGGATAAAGTGAAGCAAAACTGGGAAGATTTGGCTGAGGCATTTGTCAATCAGTATTCTTACAATACCCAAATTGAAATAACCACCCAAGAGCTTGAAGTAACCCACCAGAATCCTGAAGAACCGTTTGTGGAATTTGTCACAAGGTGGAGAGCAAAAGTAGCACAAATGACTGATCGACTTTCTGAAAGGGACCAAGTGCGGATAGTGGTGCAGAACCTTAAGCCTGATATGTTACAAAAGTTAATAGTCGCGCCACTAGTCACTTTGAAAAATTTGCATGAATTAGGGATTCAGATTGAAAATACATTTAACAGAGGGATTATTTCTAGGGCAAGTGAACCAACAAGGAGGGTGTTTTCTGGGCGTACCAATGCTAGCAGTAGCACTATTCCCAAACCCACTGAAATTAATACCATTGCCACCATTCCCAAAATTGCCAACCCATTTGCCAATACCAACCCACAAACAGCTGGCCCAACCCGAGCTCAAGGAAGAACTTTCACTCCCCCTCCATATGAGCCTAACCAATGCACTAAAAATCCTGATGGAAAGAGGGTATCTCAAACCCTTTTATCCCAACCTCTTCTTGACCCACTCCTTGCTAGACATAACCTTATCAAATACTGTGTATACCATCAACAGCGCGATCATGGCATCGATTGTTGTTACCGCCTTTGTCATGAGATTCAAAATCTCATCGACAACCAGACGATAGCTCCACCTCAAGACCCCAATGTTACCACCAACCCACTTCCCATCCATGACCAAGAATATCCTGCCTACCTTAACCTCATCCATACACTACTTCCTACCTTCAACCCCAATATATACATCACCCCGGCTCATTTATCTAAGCCTGAGGTGTCCATTGTTGAAAGCACTGATTTGTGCATGATGGATACACCCACTCCGGTTCGGACACATCAAGAGCGCCAAATGGCCGAACCCACTACTGTTGAGATGTTGAGAATGATTAAAGACCTTTAAGGAATGGTGGTAGATTTCACTTTTGGGGTTCCGACCCCATCAAAGAATTCTCCAATCTAGGGACAAATTAAAAGTGGAATGGGCCAATCAAAAGCGAACATGGTCAAAGCAAGTTGCAAGAACAAGGTCGAGACAAGTATTGATCCCTATGCACATCTTTGGCGAGCTGTTGAGACTTTAAAGGTCAAAGGGTTGAACAAACAGTAAGTGCTTGTAGTTGTTGCAAAGACTGTGGATGACACGTTTATTGCTCAGGTTGAGAGCATTTTGAATTAGAGGGTAAGCCATGAAAAGGGATGCTTTACCAGAAACACCCCTCCTAATTCCAGTCCCAAGCCCATGCATACCTAGCCAATACCTACCAATCCCTTTGCCAATGTTTCTAAACCTAATGCTTCCTCCTCCCAAAAACGAGCCTTCACCCATCTCCATATGAGCCCAACCCTCACCTTGAAGGTACTGATGGAGAAAGGATATCTTAGACTGCTCAATCCTTGACCTCTCCCACCTAGACATGACCCTACCCAATATTGCACATTCCATCAGCAGAATGGTAATCATACTGACCGTTGTTTTCGCCTTTGCCATGAAATTCAAGACTTGATTGACAATAAGGTCATCACCCCACCTGAAAATCCCAAAGCTGTCAATAACCCTCTTCCTGACCACAATAGATTGCCATCCCATAACATAAATCCCATCCATGGTTTGCCAACAACCAACATTGACCCCAGCCAGCATGGCCAAGGAGATGTGTGGGGACAACTAGGATAATTGTGAGGCTCAATCTGTGAGACTCAGTTCGAAAGTTTGAAATAAATCTGACTGGGTGTGGATGTTAGTATTACCGAATTGAAGGCTGGTTTGAACCCTCCCGTGGGCTACTTGAAGATGTTTTTGAATTTTGCAAATGGACTTGGAGAATGAAAACCCCTTTTGTCTCCAAGGTGCTAATTTTTTCTGAGTTGTGTCCTGTAAATAGTTGAGTTGTGAGTTTTATTTTCTTTATCTTTTCTCGTGTTGTTGCGTTAGTTAAGTCTTTTCCTTTGAGTTGCATTCGTGTACCCTCAGGTCTTCGCTGTCTTTATAAGAAAGTGGGAGTCAAGTTTTTGATCATTTTTTTGTGCCTACAGTAATGCATGTGTGACCTTTTAAAATTGGAAAAAGCTTTGATTTTTGTTTTTGAATGAGATTCTGTTAATAAGCACGAGTGTTGAAAAGGATCCCCTAAATGGTTTGAGTGGATTTTGAATTATTGGCGCATAGTCCTTCATGATTTCCAAATTTTAAATTGTTTCTTTTGCAAACTTACGAAGATAAATTCAGAATTGTGCGGGTTATTCTACATTGTCCTACGGATTCTCTTCACCTTTGGGCGATCATTTTGGAAAACACAAAATGGCTTTCAGACCTCACAATCATAGAATTTCTTTCCCCGGTGTTTTCATTACTTCAAAAGGAAATGGATAAAAGAAACCAAAAAGAAGAAAAGAAAAGAGAAAGGAAAAAGAAAAGAAACCAAAAGAAAAAAGAAAGAGAAAAGAATAAAAATAGAAGAAAAGAAGAAGGAAAAAAGAAAAGGAAAAAAAAAGAAAAAGGAAAAGTTAACCGCCAAGCCAGAGATATCCATTGGAATGAAATCCAATCAATTGTGAGGATGAGAACTTTTGTCTAAATTCGGGGAAGCCAATGCAAAGAAGGTACCACATTACGAGAAAAACCAACTTTGAAAATGGAGCAAAAGAAAGGAAAAGAACATTCATAAGGAATGGAGAACCAAGTTTAAAGCAAGGTGAAGCCAGTTCCTGTGTTAGGGCAAGGATGACTGTTGATCAAATTCACCACAAATGTTGTAATGCTATCCTTGAGAGGCTCGCTAGGCGGAAAACCTGAAAGGGTGACCTGGGGAAAAGTTAGAGCATGCAAAAAGAGAAATCAAACAAATAGAGCTCGCAAGGTTGAAAACCCGAAAGGGCGATTTTGGCAAAAGTTAGAGCATAAAAGGAGAGTGTCAACACCTGAGTGAACCCTAACCATGAACTATGTTGACCTGATTCCCATATTGGGCTACGTAGGCAACTTCAATATGAAGTTCAATCTCAACCATATCCATCTCATCCACCTCAACCCAATCATCTTGCTTGATTCACATCGTCAGCTTCGCATCAATCCATGAGTTACACCGACTACTGTGCATATCACATGCTTACGTTGGGTAAGGAAGAACTAGCTTGAATCAACAAGTGGAGAAGTTTTCAATACTTGAGTTTATCAGTAGAATCTCTATCTTGAGCAAAAAGGGAATCAAAGTTAAGTTCAAAAAGGAACATAAGTAATGCTAGGGGCACTATGAATGATCAGTCACCTTGAGTCTTTTTCTATTTTTGGGTCAGTTATGTGTTTTGTTTTGTTTTGCCTGGTGTTTGTCTTAGTTTGTGCTCTGCATCGAGTCACCATTATCTGTTTGTCGCTCAAAAGCGCTCTTCATCGAGTTACCCTAACGAGTTTGTCACTCAAAAGTTCAACAGAGTGGCATCGCCACAATTCCATACACGAATGTTCACCCTAGACTCGAAAACAAGTCCATGTGTGAAATTCATAAACAAATTGAGAGAGCCCATACAAGGGGCATCGCATTCATGATCATTGCAAAGTATATATGAGGAATTCGTCACTGTTTTGGAGGGGACTAGAGTAAGTTCTCAACATGTTGGGACAGAAGAGAAGCATGGGTTTGATTGGTTGGCACCTGTTCCAGGATTTGATGATCCCCATTACACGTGCCTGCATAATGTTAAAAAAAGTGGCTAGTGACCGGACACTAGGGGCAATTTTCAGTATATCTGATCAGGCCATCCATCGAACAAAGGGCATGAACCTAACCGGTGGCCAAGGATTGGACACTAAGGGCAATTTTCTATGCATCTGATCGGATCATCAATTGAACAAGGGACATGAACCTAACCTTTATTTCAGTCTGCCAAAGCCATTTGTTGGACACTTTCCCCTGGGTTAGGGTGAGCTTACCTCCATGATGATTCTAATATGATTCAGCTTTTGAAAGTTGTCCCCAACCTTTTCAAAACTCTCTTGGGATTGTTATCTTCCATCTGATTAATACATGTGTTTTGTATTATACTTGAGTGTTCATACACTCTAGTTAATTTGAACTGTGTGATTCGTTACTCTTGCTCTTGACTTTGTTCTGCACTTAACAGAGTTTTGTTGAGTTGCCTTCCTTTGTGTTACATTTCAATAAACTGTGGCAAGTTGCCTTGCACTCATTTCATAAGGTACATGACGTATTACTCTGAGTACTGCTCATTTCCTTTTACATACCACGCATCTTTCAGTTTGTATCGCATTGTTTTATATACCTTGAGTTCGCACTGTTTTGTACACTTTGTATCATACTATTTTGTGCATCTTGTATCGCACTGTTTTGTGCATTCATACATCTTTACTTTGTATCACACTATTTTATACACCCTATCTTGCACTGTTTTGTGCATCTTGTATCGTACTATTTTGTGCATTCGTACATCTGTCCCTTGTATCGCACCGTTTTATGCACCTTGAGTTCGCACTATTTTGTGCACCTTGAGTTCGCACTGTTTTGTGCACCTTGTATCGCATTGTTTTGTGCACTTTGTATAGCGCTGTTTTGTGCATTCACTTTGTATTACACTGTTTTGTGCACCTTGAGAGCGCATTGTTTTGTGCACTTTTGTAGCAATGTTTTATTCACCCCACGTCGCACTGTTTTGTGCACCTCGCATCGCACTATCTTGTGTATTCATCTTATATAGCATTGTTTTGTGCACATTGCATCACACTATTTTGTGCACTCTATATCACATTGTTTTGTGCACCTTGCATCGCACTTGTGGAGAAGTGGTTTGGGGGATACTCTTCTAATCCTAGGGGATGCTCTTGATCCTCTTCTAGTCACCTGAAAAAGAATGAACACTCCGGTCTGGGGTGCCGGAATTAGCACTCCGACGGGCAAGTCAGTCTCACACTCAAGATTGCTTGTATTCTAAGTTAAGCACAATAATTTTCACCTACCTCCTTCTGGCTGATGTTTTCTCTATTTATATCCTTTCCTCTTTGGGCCTCGGGATTAGATCCATTTCCAACCTCCTATTCGACATATTTTATAATTGACCGATCTTCACTCGGCCTTTTCTTAATCGGGTATTTGGCCGAGTAGGGTTGGATTTGAGTTTTTGAGCCGATTGCCGAGTGCTTTGAATCTTGACTCCCGGGTTCGACTATCCGGAATCACTACGACTCCCAATACTCGGCCCCCACAATTGCCCCCCAAACGCTCCACTAACGATAGTTGGCTAGAGTGCTTGGCTTCGAACTTCGAAGAGTCAGAGATGAAATTTGGCCGTTGACCGCATTCCAATGCAAATGTCTGTGCACACGCTTCTCGGTTATCATTTCAACTTCCCGCCTCCTCATACACTTCTATTTACTGTGATTTAAAATTTCGACGTCTTTTCAAATGCATACACGCTTTTAGACGCCCGTCGCTGGACTGCTTTCCGAGCTACCTCTGCAACTTCCTACTCTTCTCTATCTCCTTCGCCTCTTGTAAGTTCTCTCCTTCTTTGCTTTGAATCTCTTTCCTTGCTTTATTTTTTGGCTTAGCATAACCCTATTGACTGGGGAGAATGGCGAAACATTTAAAAGATCTCCTCCCACCAAATCAAATTTCTGGCTTCCGACGCCATTTTTCCATTCTTGACGACGTCCGTCTGTCATTTGTGGCAGACGGCACCCTCGATATGGAAAGGGCTGATGAAACCACGATCGTCTTCCCTTTTCTATCAATCGCAGAGGGTGGGATCCGTTTCCCCCTTCACCCACTCCTTAGGGCCGTGTTTTGCCATTGGGGCTTAATTCCTTCCCAACCCAACGTCAACTTCTTTAGAATCGCGATGGGGATTATCTCTCTAAACCGCCGCCTTGGGCTTAACCTTGGCATTCCCGCTATTCAGCATTGCTACGCCTTGGCCAAGTCTTTGGGTCGGCACGGGCGTTATTTCCTTAGGGCCAAAGACATCGACCATCAACTAGTGACTATGCTTTCTAGTTCTGGAAAGCGAGTCGATGATGTTATGGTCGTCGTCCAAGGAAACTGGGAATTCGGCGAAGGCGAGGAGTGCCTTGATCGTATTCCTAGACGAAGGGGAGAACTAGGTGGCCGAATATCTACTTTTATTTATTTGTTATATTTATAAAACTTCATTTTCGGGACCTCATGGTTTTACTTTTGCAAGAAACGATTTGAAGAAAGTCTTGACCTCGACTGACGACGCCGTCCTTTCGGAATACAAGACTGTGCTCAAGTATTTTGGCCGACGGAGTCTTCAGAAGCAGGGGAGGGCAGCCCACGTTCTGCTCCTCTATGAGCCGACTTATACGACCTTTTCGGCAGCGAAAAATATACCAATTCCGCAGGGTGAAGAGTTTCTTACTGCCCTTATCTTGACTGATTTCAGAAATTTGAGACAAGTTGGTGTGGACGCACCCCGAGGGACTTATGCTACCACAGTTCGGACTCGTTTTAGTTACGGTTCTTAATCTGAACCAAAGAGTCCAAATCCGACAAATCGTTTTGAGAAAAATAGATTTTTGAAAGAAGTGCCAAACATGAACTGCTTTGCCAGATACAGAGTCGCCACCTAAATATTTTTTAATAGGGGAATTTAGGAAACCCTGACTCGGTGCCAAAGGCCACGTGTCCGTCATCACCAAAGTTGCCTCGGCTCGGGAACTTGGGTACGATTGGGGAAGGTCAGCTATGAGCACCCCCTCTCGCCCGATCCGAAGATCGGCATCTACTAACCATGATATCCTATTTTGAAAACGTTATGTGTTCTTATTCCGGTTATTAGCCTAGATTTACTACGTGATGCGCACAGCAAACAAGTATAGACTAAGTCGCCTAAATTGGAACAAAACATTTCATGTTTGTCTATTTAAAAATGGTTTGATGGTGCTACCCGCAAGTAGGCTAAGACATGAGTTTTGCCACCCTCAAGTGGGCTTAGAAAATATGGTTTTGCCACTTTCAAGTGGGCTTAAAACTCGCATTCAATGCATTATTCCAATTTAAGTAACTCAACCTCCATCCACAGGCATTCAAGTAGTTATATCATATAAGCAAATAGCCTCATGGTAAGCATGCTGTCATGGCAACACTCACACACATGCAAGGATGCTAAAGCATGAGAACTTACCGAGTACTCCGAGCCAAAACAGAAACTAGTTAGTAATCATATGCATGATCCTAGTTCATGTTAAGATGGCTAATGCAACACATGCAAAATGCAACTAAGATAGGCTCGGCTAATCTACAATGACATGTGAAATGCTACAACTAACACGTATTCAATTTGGAATTGAAATACAAATGCAGTTAGAATGATGCGCCGAGCCTGGTGCATGCAAAACGAATGAATGGATGCAAACATGCTATCATACTGTATGTTAATTGAAACATGCCCTAGACTAACCATCGAAAGCTAGTAAATAAAAGGGAAGAAAGATATGGGGTTGGAAGACATACACACACTCACACACACTTATTACACAATTGCCCTCGCTCGAAGGGTCCGAATAATAATACAAACTGAATAAATAATTAACTATCCAAACTAATTAAATATTACAAAACCTTAATTAATTAAACAAATTAACTAAGCTATGGAAAGCAGTAAAAGGGCCTTGGGAAGAGGAGTGCATGCATGCTCGGATTGGCTTTGCTCGGAAATCCCTTGCTATAGCACTGTTGCCTCTATTTACACTGCCTAGCTCCTCTGAAGACTGCACAAGTCTTGGATTAGGTTCTCTGCACCCTGTGGGGCACCACCGACTAGTAGGAATGGCCACCGGCCATGGGAATTTGCCACCGGCCATTGATGAAATTATCAGCCAAAGATGTATGGCTGGTCGGCACTGGAGATGGCCAGCCGGCCAAAACTTCCTGCAGAAACTGGTTTTTGATAGCAACAGAGGGCAAGCAGTGTATGGCATGGAATTTCAAGAAAATGTAAGCATGGCCACACTCCCTATCATGTAATGGACTCAAGGGAGCGTGGCCCTCGACCCTCGGGCCATCAATCACCCATTTCAATGCATGATGACCCAAAAGCCAAGTGTGCAACTTCGATATCAAATGAAATGCAAGCACAAAACACATCAAAGGGCCCCAACCCCTATCATGACTGATCAAGAGGCAAGGGATGCATGCTCAATGAAATGCAACCTAGGCATGGAGGCTAAGTATGCAACATGAACATGCAAATGAGCAATGTATACTAGGCACGCAACCTAAACATGTAAGCAAACATGGCATGCAACAACATGCGATGATGGACTTAAACTAACATGGATAGCTCGCAAGTATGCCAAAATCAGTGGCTATGTGATGAGAATGAGGCAACCAAGATGCATGCAAACATGCACAATGCAATGGCCTCGAGTCTAAGGCACAAAACACAACTCCACAAAGGCATTGAAAGGATGAATTATGGTATACAATGGCATATGTTCTAGCACTGAAGTATGATGCTCAATGGTCCCAAAACATGCAAATATGCCACCCAATGCATGAAATAGCCCCGAAACTCAAAACTAGGCACATGTATTGAACTATAGCCATGCAAAGCAAGCATTATTTGACCATGAAGCATAAAGACAGAGCCAAGGCAGTCCTAAAATATGCACAATACTAGTTTAAAGCATGGCCAAAAAGTGCTAACATGATGGACTAAAATAGCATGCAAATTTGGCTAGCAAGCATGGTTTACATGGCATGTATATGAAGCGTATGAGAACTCATCAAACCAGCCAAAAACAGTGAATAAAATATGTCAAAATATGCTCAAATAACCACTGAAATGCAACCAACATGTGCAAAAATGATAAGCTCCTTTGAAAGGGCATGCAAGGGGTTACTCAACACATATATGATGGACACTTAGCATAGCAAAACTAACTCTGAAAATAAAATATAACAGCCCTAAAACTCACCAAAAAGGGCCTGAAATTGATCAATAAAGCATACAAGGAAAGGTCCTCCTTAAAGGCCTTGAGGAGGGTTGTTCCACACATGCATGAGGGACATAAAATATGGCCAAGAGGGCCTTGGACAGAGCTAAGGCAAACCTCAAAACCCTCAGAATGAGGCCTAAAACATGACTTCAAAGCATGCAAAATGGGGTCCCTTTGGAAGGCCAACAAGACCACCAAACAAGACAAGGAGAGAGGGGGTCACCCCCCTCTAATTTGGGCTCTCAAAACAGCATCTAAGCCACTAAAAATCCATTGGATTTTAGTGGCTAAGAGGCCAAACCAAGCATGCAACAAAAGCTTAGATGCAAGACTCAAAACAAAAGGCAATCAAGCATACAAGGAAGCATATGACCTCAAAGAGAAAAATGACCTTAAACAAACATCAAGAGGAGCTCAAAATAAGACCTTTTCCAGTTTATAGAAAATCTCGAAAATGTTCACAAGTAAGGCTAAAATAGGATGCAAAAATAGCCCTAAAAGAGAGATTGAACAAACAAGGAAGTACATGACTTCAAACAGCAAAGTGTCCTTAATCAAAGTTGAAGAGGGGCTCAAAATAAGACACTTTACAGTTATATACAAAGCTTGAATCAGTATGCAAGATTGGTCAAAAGCTAGTGCAAGAATGGGGGATAAAAAGGAATAGTGCTCACCCATGAAGAACTCTTGAAGAACAGCAACCCCAGCCCTCTTCTTCTGATCAAAACTAACCCAAAGCTCCAAGAACAAACCCTCAAGACCTCCCAAGTCGAAGTATGGTGTAGTAGTAGGTGACTTAGTGCAAAACTAAGAAGAAAACACACCTTTAGGCCCTCAAACACACACAAAAGTAGAGAGAGAGGGAGATATAGAGAGAGAGGGTGACATATATCAAATATGTATGTATTAGGGTTGGTTTTTTTGTTGAACCAAGACAAAGGAGGGGATGGTTCTCTTATATAGGCAAAGGAATTGTGTAAAGCTTCTCAAGGAAGCTAAGTGAAAGGGTCAAAGGGATCAAGCTTCCTAAGAAAGCTAAGATAAGGGGTCAAAGCTTCTTCAAGAAGCTTTGAGCAAAGGGTGCAAAATAAGGGGTCAAAGGTGTAAAACAACCATACTTATGCACGGGGGAGCAGAGTCTGTGCACTCCAGCTGGCATAGCTGGCATGCATTCAATCTGTAGAATACTTCGGAAGGTCGTCAGCCAGCAAAATTAGTCGGCTGGCCACTTTAACTGGTCAATTGGCCATCTATTTGGTTGGTCGGCCATCTGTTCTGGTCGGTCGGCAGAAAAAATTTGCTCTGTAGGTCCAACTTCAAACGGGCATAACTTCTCCATATGAACTCCTTTTCAGGTCATTCTTGTGTCGAAATTGAAGCCCCGGAAGTAAGCTTTCCAATGGAACCAGCCTTGTATCAAAATTCTAACTGTGCAAAAAGTTATTCTTGTTTTGGTAAAGGCTGCTCAGTTTCGGTCCAACCAGGATGATGCCCAACTTCAACCAATCATATCTTTGCCCTCCGGACTCGAATTTAAGAGATTCTTGAATGAAAAATGAAGCCCCAGAAGTCTTCTTTCCAACGGTGGTAGCCTCATATCTTAAATCCAAGTGTATCGACAGATAAGCTTGATTTAGCGAGGACTGTTTGTCCCTCTCTTAGCGTTTCTTGCCTATCTTCTTCTCCAACTTGGTTTCTTCTCTCCTTTCCCCTTTTCTTCAACTTCAAACCCCTAAGCAAGGTATTTTGAAAGATTTTTCAAATATTTCATCTCTCTTTCATTCATTTCCACTTTGTCTTTGCTCGGTTTACCGAAAAGTACAACGTTTGACAAAATGCGAGCCTCGGAACATCGCAGAAACTTTATTTCAAAAAAGTTTTGAAAGAGAGGGTTTTATGGTTTAAAAACCATTCAAAATAGCTTTGGTCCAAAATGGGGTGTGAAGTTGAGATTTGACCCTCTCCTTGCCGAAGAAATTGAACCTTTGCCCTGCACATCTTTCATTACCGAGCAAACCATCAGTAGCGCCCAAGTCTTAAGGGCAATCAAAAATGGGGTGTCTACCGTCGCCCCTTTTTGACAGAACTCGAAAGTCATAACAATGACGTGAGTGAATGTTAAAGCCCAGAGACGACCCATTTTTGACAAGGCCGAAGACTTGGTCAAACAAACAAAATACCGATAAATAAATGGTTGTGCCCGTAGGCTGCCTACGTATCCCTTTGCAAGGAATCAAACCAGCGTAGTTCAGGGGCAGGATGCAAATGATATGCAGAAAGACTTTGATAATTGGACTTATACGCTATGCGAAACCGGTTTTGACAAGTAAAGTGCACAAAACAGTGCGATGCGCAGAATAGCGCAAGTGTAAACTGCATAAAACAGTGCGATGCGCAAAATAGCGCGAACGAGATGTAATGCAAAATGCAATGAGATGCGCAAAATAGCGCGAATGAAATGTAATGCACAAGACAGTGTGATGCGCAAAATAGCGCGAATGTAAACTGCACAAAACAGCGTGAAAGAGGTGCGCAAAATAGCGCGATGCGTTTAGACAACGCGAATGCACAAGATAGTGCGATGCGCTAGACAACACGAGTGCACAAGACAATGCGATTGATTTGAAATGCACTAAACAGTGCGATACGCTAAACAGCGCGATTGATATGCAATGCACAAGATAGTGCGAGTGAGATACAAACTGTAAGTGCACAAAACAGTGCGATGCGCAAAATAGCGCGATTGAATGCACAAGATAGTGTGATGCGCAAAATAGCGTGATTGAATGCATGCAAAATGCAATGAGATGTGCAAAATAGCGCGAATGATTTAAAATGCACTAAACAGTGCGATAAGCGGCGATGCGTAAAATAACGCGATTGAATGTGTGCAAAGCGCAATGAGATGCGCAAAATAGCGCGATTGAATGCATGTAAAATGCAATGAGATGCGCAAAATAGCGCGAATGAGATGTAATGCACAAGATAGTGCGATGCAGATACAAAGTGTAAGTGCGATAAAATGCATTTTCTATGCAAGTATGGGGGCATTTTCCATGCGAAAGATACGAGCATTTTCTATGCAGAATCGAAAGCAAGCATATTCTATGCAGAAATCACAACGATGCGCGGCACGCATGCAACAGAAGTGTATATGAAAGTTCACATTCTATACAATAGAGGAGCATCAAATATGTACTCTGGTGCCTCTGATTTACCTCTCGAAGGACTTGGCAAAACGCTCAGCTCAAAAAGGGGATACCCTGTCTATATTAGCAAGAGATGACATTTGCATATGAAAACCACAGATGCTGCTTGGACTGCCATTCTGACTGGAAGCAAGCTTACACTTGGGGTCAAGATACACTCATACTCCAGAGAAATGGCGAGGCCTGAGAAGGTGCACCTGGAATGCAGTCTCGGAATTTGCCGAAGTTGAAACACACTAAGATGCTCCAAATTTTCCCTCTTTTCTTTTGCTTTGCAGTCTGGAACCTATATAGCTTCAGATAGGTCCTTGTTCTACTGTTCTCATATGACCCGGGTTGAACCCTGCGGTTTATGAAAGAAAGAATTTGTTTTGCACAAATGTGGAGAATGGCACGGCACTCGGAGCACGAAACGATTTTTTTTTTTTGAAATTGAGAGATGAGTTTTCGACCAGGTATTGAGCCTACGACTGAACACAGCAAGATGACTCAACACGGAAATAAAAGGCACACAACCTAAACACCACTCAACAAAGGAAAAACAAGGTAAGACAACCTAAACACATCTATTGACCCTCAAACGACTCAAAACAAGAATCGAGACAAACAAAAACACACAAACACAACACTCAACTGTGTTACAAAGACAAGAGGCCTTTCGGTGCATGAGGAGCCAGTTTCTCCGGGTATTGTTTCCCACCCTCTGTCACTTGTGATTCTCACATCACTCGGCCCTCAAGCTCTGTTTTTTCTGAAAAAGCCCTTTTCTCACTTTTTCTCTCAACACATATCTCTCTATTCTTCAATCTCTCATTTTTTTATCCCTCCCCTGGGTGGTTGATCGGTAGACAAGAAGTTGCGGGCTCTTGCCCCTAGCATTCTGCTAGATTCTCTTTCTTTTGCTCACAACAGTGAACTTCCCCCCACAGAGGGGTTATGATGCGGCTGGATGTGCAGTAGGTCTGCAATTGGCATCGGTTGATGATGCTCTGCTGGGGAGTTTGGACGTGATCAGATCTATCCAGATGATGGAGTGAAATATCTTGCCCCATTCCAGTTCGTGCTTCGCACTTGGCTTGATACCTCGTTGCTTGGAGGGTGGTAGAGCTTTCAGCCCTTTTGCGGTTAGCTTCAGTGGTGCCCTTTTCTGGCAGGTAGAGTGCCTTTCTTAGCAAGTATGGTGCCCTTTCTGGCAAGTATTTTGAAGAAGGGGAAAAGACAGAACACCTGATTTAACTGTGCCCCTAGTTCATCATTTTAACCATTTTTTGTTTTGGTTTTTCTACTAAAACAATTTTGACCAATATGAGAGTTAGATTAACACGCTTGTTCGATTTTTGATTTGAAATCATGCAAGTCAGGCTATGAGCACTGGAAATTTTCCTTTTTTGGGTCCAAAAAAATGGTCCAGTTTTGGAAAATGAAATAATTTTCGAGAAAATTAGTCAACCTTAGTAAAAATTCTCAAAAATTATTTTTGCAAACGGCCACTTGCTCAACAAGCATGAAACCTACTCCTGAGATGCACAACCTCGGATCCAAAGGAAAACTGCCCCTTGCTTAAAGAGAGCTGCATGGCAACGGAAAGTTGCCCCTTGTTTGAACGGCACCGCGGCACATTGAATGGCAACGGAAAGTTGCCCCTTGTTTGAATGGCACCGCAGCGCATTTTAGTCAGCTTCCTAAAGGTGCAAGCTATTTGGTCGGTTGGCCATCTGTTCTGGTCGGTTGGCAGGAAAAATCTGCTCTGCAGGTCCAACTTCAAATGGGCATAACTTCTTCATATGAACTCGTTTTCAGGTCATTCTTGTGTCCAAATTGAAGCCCCGGAAGTAAGCTTTCCAATGGAACCAGCTTTGCATCAAAATTCCAACTATGAAAAAAATTATGCTTGTTTTGGTGAAGGCTGCTCAGTTTCGGTCCAACCGGGATGATGTCCAACTTCAACCAATCATATCTCCGCCCTCCGGACTCGGATTTAAGAGATTCTTGAATGAAAAATGAAGCCCCGGAAGTCTTCTTTCCAATGGTGGTAGCCTCATATCTTAAATCCAAGTGTATCGATAGATAAGCTTGATTTAGCGAGGACTGTTCGTCCCTATCTTAGCGTTTCTTGCTTATCTTCTTCTCCAACTTGGTTTCTTCTCTCCTTTCCCCTTTTATTCAACTTCAATCAAACCCCTAAGTAAGGTGTTTTGAAATATTTTTTAAAGATTTCATCTCTCTTTCATTCATTTCCACTTTGTCCTTGCTCGGTTTACCGAAAAATACAACGTTTGACAAAATGCGAGCCTCGGAACATCGCAGAAACTTTATTTCCAAAAAGTTTTGAAAGAGAGGGTTTTATGGTCTAAAAACCATTCAAAATAGCTTTGGTCCAAAATGGGGTGTGAAGTTGAGATTTGACCCTCTCCTTGCCGAAGAAATTGAACCTTTGCCCTGTACATCTTTCATCACCGAGCAAACCATCAGTAGCGCCTAAGTCTTAAGGGCGGTCAAAAATGGGATGTCTACAGTTGGTTGCGAGGGATCAGATTTGGAGCGATCGGAAGTAGCTGAGGCTGACGAATCAAAAGAATCCGAAACTGAGGTTGACGAGGCTTTGAAATTAGCATTTGAAGAAGCCGGCCTCAGTTCGGCTAATCCTCCGTCCACTTCGGGTCGAGAGGACCGTTTACTTGACGATATTTTTCACGGTCTGGAGGATCTTCCCGGTGCGTAACCAAAAGATATGGCTAGGTTGAGCCTCACCAAACTTGCCAAGAAGGCGAACGCGGAAAGGATGGCCGCGCGGCGAAGGGCGGAGGAGATTCGGGCTGCCGAATCTCAGTTCCAGTCCTTGCCTGTTATTGAGGAGGGGACGGCAAAAGACGGAAGTACAGAGACGGAACCTTTTACGGAGGCAAGTGTAGAAGCTGAGCAAAGGGTGGAGAGGCACCCTGCCGATTTCGAGGTCGGCTCAGAGGAAGACCGTACCGACAAACGACCTCGTTTGGACGAGTCGGATGTGATTGTACCCTTTGTTGTTCAGCCCAAGATAAAAAATACGCCGATCTCCTCCGATGCTTCGGTGATCAGAGATCCAACGGTTGCACTTAGCTTGGCGGCGTCCATTTCACTGCCAGCTAACAAGGTGGCTTTTCAGGCAGAGCCTGATCTGGTTAGAATTGCGTTGGTCGTGCAATCGGCTCTTTTGGTATATAGCTGGACTTTGTCTTTTTTCTTTATGCAGATATTAGTTTGTTCTTAACTTCCTGTCTCACAGGTCGTCGGGAGGATAGCCGACATGGGCCGTCGCTATCACGAAGCCATCGAGCTAATTGGCCATTTACAAGCGGAGGTTGAGGGCCAAAGAAGTAGGGTGCAGACAGAGGGCGCTCGTGCCAAGACTGAGATGGAGAGAGCCCACAATGCTGAAGAATTGAGGTCGGTCGCCGAGAAGAGGGCAGATGCGAGCGACGACGCGCTTTAGATTGGCCCAGGAGATGATCTCTAAATTGGAGGCTGAGTTGGAAGAGATGAAGGCGGTGAAGGAAACAGCCGACCTGAAGGTTTCCAGCGCATTCGATGCTAGGAAAAAATCTGCTTATGATGAATATGTAGATGAAGTCCCCAAATTTGAGAATCGGGGATTTAAACACGGCTGGCTCAAAGCCCTTGCTGCTTCTGATGTGACATTGGCTACGCCAATTCCATACGAGCAAGTGGATGTTGAGCTGCTGGAGTCTAACTCCGATGGTTAATTTGGGCGGCTCTTGTTTTTGTTTTAGGATTTGTGTGTAATTTTCAACTTTTTACAACTTTTTGTTTAGTAATTTTCATATGTAAAATGGTTACAATTTGTGCCTAATTTACTTAATGAAAATTCATTTTGTACTTTGCTGTTGCGAATGAATGGAATTGTTTGGTTGTTGTTGTGAATAAAAACGTTTTGTATACTTGCCGACTAGATGATTAGGCCGTTTTAAAAGCCCAAAATCAGTGCATGAAGTGGCTGTGGCACATATCAGTTGACATGAGGCCAAGGTGTTCGGCCGGATAGATTAATAAATCTGTCCTTGCCCCAGCCAGTGCATGAACTCCAAGCCATTCATCTATAATTGTTGTTTGGATAACTAGGCCGTTTTGAAACCCAAAATCAGTGCATGAAGTGGCTGTGGCACATATCAATCGGCATGAGGCTAAGATGTTCGGCCGGATAGATTACTAAATCTGCCCTTGCCCCAGCCAGTGCATGAACTCCAAGGCATTCATCTATAATTGCTGTTTAGATAACTAGGCCGTTTTGAAAGCCAAAATCAGTGCATGAAGTGGCTGTGGCACATATCAATCGGCATGAGACCAAGGTGTTCGGCCGGATAGATTAATAAATCTGCCCTTGCCCCAGCCAGTGCATGAACTCCAAGGCATTCATATATAATTGCCATTTAGATGACTAGGCCGTTTTGAAAGCCAAAATTAGTGCATGAAGTAGCTGTGGCACATATCAATCGACATGAGACCAAGGTGTTCATCTATAATTGCCGTTTAGATAACTAGGCCGTTTTGAAAGCCAAAATCAGTGCATGAAGTGGCTGTGGCACATATCAATCGGCATGAGGCCAAGGTGTTTGGCCGGATAGATTAAGAAATCTGCCCTTGCCCCAGCCAGTGCATGAACTCCAAGGCATTTATCTATAATTGCCATTTAGATAACTAGGTTGTTTTGAAAGCTAAAATCAGTGCATGAAGTGGCTGTGGCACATATCAATCGGTATGAGGCCAAGGTGTTCGGCCGGATAGATTAATAAATCTACCCTTGCCCCAGCCAGTGCATGAACTCCAAGGCATTCATCTATAATTGCCATTTAGATAACTAGGCCGTTTTGAAAGCCAAAATTAGTGCATGAAGTGGCTGTGGCACATATCAATCGGCATGAGGCCAAGGTGTTCATCTATAATTGCCGTTTAGATAACTAGGCCATTTTGAAAGCCAAAATCAGTGCATGAAGTGGTTCTGGCACATATCAATCAGCATGAGGCCAAGGTGTTCGGCCGAATAGATTAATAAATTCGCCCTTGCCCCAGCTAGTGCATGAACTCCAAGGTATTCATCTATAATTGCCGTTTAGATAACTAGGCTGTTTTGAAAGCCAAAATCAGTGCATGAAGTGGCTGTGGCACATATCAATCGGCATGAGGCCAAGGTGTTCGGCCGGATAGATTAATAAATCTGCCCTTGCCCTAGCCAGTGCGTGAACTCCAAGGCATTCATGTATAATTGCCGTTTAGATAACTAGGCCGTTTTAAAAGCCAAAATCAGTATCCGCCGTTTGGAGAGTAGCGTTAATGAGATTGCCTCGGGGTCGTTGCAGGCATTAGAAATAAATGGGCTCTTCGCGCCAATAACTTCGCTTTCTGTGTTCAGACGTAATTCAGGACAACTTGTCGCGAATGTCGAATAGAGCTTTTTTCAACAACAGAGGCGAAGGTCGAACTTTGGCTGAGCTTGATACTGCAATGAATCGCGGCAGAGAAATTACCCATGTGGGAAGTGGGGCATCCAAAGAACAGGAAAAACGTCAACCTTCAAGTCGTCGAAGCAGATCACCCCAAAAAGAGAAACAGCAACGGGGAAGCTCTCCGCGACCGTTGAGTTTTGCAATTTTCGTGGGGAATAAACCGATGACGGAGGTGGACTCTATTATCAAGGACCCAGGGGTGGCGGTCGAGTTTGCTCGACAGATTTTTCCACTGAAGGTCCAGCAGTCGATGGTTGGATGACAAGATTTCGACGTATTTCGAGAGGGCATCCATGGGGCGGTGAAGGGGCTATACACCGCCTACGAAATCGGCATGCGCCAGCACGCCGCACGGTAGAAGATAGAGGATGGACCAACAGATCCGCAGTTCGGAGGCTCAGACGGAGAAAGCCGAACGCGAGCTTAGGACGGCTAAATCCGCCGAGCTTCATGCGGCGAGTCAATCTAACCCGATCGTGGAGGAGAGGGTGACCCAACGGCTATTGAGTCATGCCATCACCGATCAAGATACGACAAGCATGTTTGTCGTAGAAAATGCGAGATCCAAGGGTTATAAGCAAAGCTTTCATATGGGCCAAAAGGTTGGGATCGACAAAACGAAAGAGAAACTTGCAGAGGAGGTCTGCTGCTGCGAGAATCGGGCTTTAAGCACAGTTGGATCGCAGCACTTCAGGTCG
Source organism: Camellia lanceoleosa (assembly GCA_025200525.1). NCBI lineage: Eukaryota > Viridiplantae > Streptophyta > Magnoliopsida > Ericales > Theaceae > Camellia > Camellia lanceoleosa. The sequence continues at coordinate 171,538,493 of CM045767.1, forward strand.
CAGAGGCCCTTCGAGCAAAGGGTGTCGATGCGGCATTGCCGCGGTATCGACGTAATCATTTGCCCTTTTCCGCCTTTGAAGTTGAAAAGAGCGACGATGAGGGAGACGCCGCATAAAAATATTCATTGTAATGTTCAAGCGCGGATTGTGTCGAAAATTACGTAATTACTTGTCGAATGAATAAAATGATCCGTTTTTAATATTCTTGTTGGAGAAACATTATAATTTTTGCGTTGGCGTACTTATATTTGCATGTTTTGTGCTTTATTGGAGAAACATTGTTCGAATAAATGGTTTTTGCCGGCTCGTCATCATGGAGCACTTCACTAAATATTTATTCAACATGCATGTTACACTGCCAAGGTGTTGATAAGGCTCCGAATTCAGAGGCTTTATCGGCCTAACGACGTCATATGTTGAAGGGGCTCTGAATCCGGAGACTTTGAATGGCCAATCGTGATATCCACGAAGGGCGCTCCGAATCCGGAGACTTTATCGGCCCAATGACGTCATGCGCCGAAGGGGCTCCGAATCCAGAGACTTTGATTGGCCAATTGTGATATCCACGAAGGGCGCTCCGAATCCGGAGGCTTTATCGGCCCAACGACGTTATGCGCCGAAGGGGCTCCGAATCCGGAGACTTTGATTGGCCAATCGTGATGTCCACGAAGGGCGCTCCGAATTCGGAGGCTTTATCGGCCTAACAACGTTATGTGCTGAAGGGGCTCCGAATCCGAAGACTGATTAGCCAATCGTGATATCCACAAAGGGCGCTCCGAATCTGGAGGCTTTATCGGACCAACAACGTCATAAGCCGAATGGGCTTCGAATCCGAAGACTTTGATTGGCCAATCGTGATATCCACGAAGGGCGCTCTGAATCCGGAGGCTTTATCGGCCCAACGACGTCATGCGCCGAAGGGGCTCCGAATCCGGAGACTTTGATTGGCCAATCGTGATATCCACGAAGGGTGCTCCGAATCCGGAGGCTTTATCGGCCCAACGATGTCATGCGCCGAAGGGGCTCCGAATCCAAAGACTTTGATTGGCCAATCATGATATCCACGAAGGGCGCTCCGAATCCAAAGGCTTTATATCGGAACACTTTTCAACAAGAATCATCGTATTACAAAAGTGGAGTTTGTACATGGCGAATCGTTTTAAAAATGAAATCATTTCCCACAAGTCGGGTTTAATGATAAAACTTTCGCAAGTGCGTTGAGTTCCAAGGTCGTGGAAGACTCATTCCTGACATATCTTTCAGCCGATACGCCCCTGCTCCTGCGATAGAATCTGTTTGATAGGGGCCATCCCAGTTTGGACCGAGTTTGCCATCAGCCGACTTTCTGTCAGCTGGAAGCACCTTCTTCAAGACCAATTCTTCCAGTGTGTAGCGGCGGAGCTGAACTCGTTGATTGTACGACTTTGCCAGCTGCTGCTGGTATCGTGCCATGGACGCAAGGGCACGGTCTCTTCGTTCCTCGATTAGAATCAAATCCAAAGCCAGCATCATGTCGTTTCGGCCAGTATAAAAAACTTGCAACTTGAGAGTCGGGTGGCCGATCTCCAGGGGTAAGATCGCCTGGTTTCCAAAGCATAAGGCAAACGGCGTTTCTACAGTTGATCTCCTCGGCATTGTCTGATGAGCTAACAATACACTCGGCAATTCCTCGACCCATTTGCCTTTGGCTTTCTCCAGCCTCTTCTAGATGCTGTCCAAGATGGATTTGTTAGAGGCTTCGGCTTGACCATTACTTTTGGGATAAGCCGGCGTAGAAAAATATGGCCGGATACCATACTTGTCGCATAGTTCTCGGTAAATACCACAATCAAACTGGGTGCCGTTGTCTGAGATAAGGGCTCTTGGAAAGCCAAATCGTGTTATGATGTTCCTCCACACAAAGCGCTTAACATCAATATCTCGAATGTGTGTTAATGCCTCCGCTTCGACCCATTTTGTGAAGTAATCTGCTGCGACGATCAAGTATCTCTTGTTCCCTGGGGCCCTTGGCAGTGGTCCTACAATATCAAGCCCCCACTGGGCGAACGGCCAGGGACTGGTGATGGAGTTCAACTCTTTTGCAGGCAAATGAGTTAATGGGGAGAACTTCTGGCACTGTTCACACTTTTTCGCATAACACTAGGCATCCGCTCTCATTGTTGGCCAAAAATACCCCTGCGTTATAGCTCGATGGTCCAAAGAGCACCCGCCAGAATGGGCACCACAACTGCCTTCGTGTATTTCAGTCAGGAGCTCCTCGACTTTGTCCGGGTGCACGCATTCTAAATATGGACCAGAGAGGGATTTTTTATAGAGCCTTCCTTGCGGATCCAAGTAGTATCACATGGCTTTGTTTCACAGCTTGTGCGTTTCTTTCTTGTCCTCTGGAAGTTGCTCAGAAGACAGGAATGCAGCAATGGGATCTATCTAACTCGGGGCAGATTCTATAACGTTGATCTAGACTTCCTCCGAAGGGCTAATGCTTGGCTCTGGGATGAAACCTACTTCGATGGTCCGTTTAATCTTTGAGTTGATGGCGGAGGCAAAGCAAGCCAAGGCATCTGCATGGGTGTTCTGATCACGTGTTATCTGGTTCAACTCATGATGGTCAAATTTTGCCAACAAGGAATTGGCCATTTTCATGTATGCCGCCATGCGGTCGTTCCTTGCCGCGTACTCCCCCTTTAGCTAATTGATCACCAGTTTTGAATCACAAAACACAAGCAAGTGCCGAGCACCAAGAACGTGCGCGTTCCACAAACCGACTAGAAGGGCTTCGTATTCGACTTCGTTATTTGATGCTTCGAAGCCGAGCTTGACGGCCTGCTCAATTATTGCGCCGTCGGGAGACATGATCACAACTCTAGCTCTACTGCCCCGCTGATTGGACAATCCATCACAATACAATTGCCAAATATTCCCAACATAAATCCTCTAGTTCAGCTTCGGTCGAATTTCATCAGTCTTGAAGTCGGCCAGGCCTCCAGTAAATTCAGCGACAAAGTCGGCAAGCACCTGCCCCTTGATTGAGGTTTTGGGTAGAAACTGAATATCGTAGTGGCCAAGTTCCAGAGCTCACTTTGATACACGTCTGGAAGCTTCCGCACTACGTAGTACTGACCAGAGGGGATAGTCTATTAGCACTCCAATGTTATGCCCCTAGAAGTAATGCATCAGCTTCCTCGCCGCCATGACTAGGGCTAGGATGAGCTTTTCCAGTGGAAGGTAGCGTGTTTCGGTGTCAACCATTGCTTTGCACACATAATACACTGGCCGTTGCTCTCCTAGCTCTTCCTTTATCAGTACAGTGCTGACGACCTGGTCGGAAACTGCCAGATACAAAATGAGCGGGTCACCAAGAGAGGGCATTGCCAAGAGTGGTACTGAGCGGAGTTAAGTCTTAAGGCCATTGAAAGCGGCTTCGCATTCGGCGGACCATTGAAAAGCCTTGCCTTGCCGTAGTGTACGAAAAAATTGTCGGCAGCGATCTGTGGACCGGCTGATGAACTTGTTGAGCGCGACGGCCATCCCTTGAACCTCTTTTACTGATCGAGGGGAGCTGAGCTCTAGGATTGCTATGATTTGCCTTGGGTTAGCTTCGATTCCTCGGTGGTTGACAATATATCCCAAGAATTTGCTAAAGCCGATTCCAAAATTCATTCCGTATTCGCGTAAGATGCTTAATGTTTTTTCAAGATCGGCTATATGATTCTACTTTATCTTGGACTTGACCACCATATCGTCAATGTATACTTCCATTGTGTGGTCGAGTTGCTTTTTGAACATGGTGGTGACTAGTCTCTGGTAGGTTGCCCCTGCATTCTTCAGCCCAAAAGGCATAATCTTGTAGCAATAGGTTCCTCTTGGGGTGAGGAATGCAATTTTGTCCTGGTCCTCCAAATGCATGGCAATTTGATGGTAGCCTCTGTAGGCATTGAGGAAACTCATGCGATGATGACATGCTGTTGCATCTACCAGTTGGTCTATCCTTGGGAGAGGAAAACAGTCTTTGGGGCAGGCTTTGTTTAGGTTCATGAAATCAACGTAGACTCGCCAGGACCCACTCTTCTTCTTCACAACCACAGTATTAGAGAGCCATGTGGGGTAGGTCACTTCCCTGATTGCCCTTGCATCAAGCAGCCTGTCAACTTCTTCAACGACGGCGGCAGTGTGCTTTGCAGCTGATCGCCGACTTTTCTGAATGACCGGTTTGCACTTAGGGTCAACATTTAAATGGTGCTCTAAAACAGATGGGTCTACGCCCGGCATTTCATATGGGGTCCACACAAATACATCAAGATTGTCGAGTAGGAAGGATACTAGCGGCTGTCTGTCAGCTTGACTTAGGGAGGCGCCGACCATGAAGAACCTCTCTGGATTGCCGTCAATCTCAACTCGGTCTAGATCTTCTGTGGCTTTCTCATTTGGGAGCCGCCCGACATCGTCGAGGCTATCTAGATCCGGCACCTCAATGGAGTTGACATGAAACTCCTTTGGTGTCTTTCCGGAGAGGATATAACATGCTTGTGTGGATTGCTGGGAACCACGGATCTGCTCAATGCCATGTTCTGTCGGGAAGCGTAGAAGCTGATGATAGGTGCTTGGGATGGCCTGCATAGTATACAACCAAGTTCGCCCCATGATGAGATTATACGACGAAGGAAGCTTGACGACTAAGAATTCCATATCCACTGTTCGGGAGCCCGCTCGGACAGGTAGTATGATTTTTCCCAACGGATATTCTGGATTTGCGTTGAAGCCGAATAATGGATAAAGAGCTAGAGATAGGTCTGATTCGTTGAAGCGAAGTTTGATGAAGGTCTTGTAATACATAACCTCTGAAGTACTTCCCTGGTCTATGAGAACGCGCTTGATGGTAAATCGGTTTACGCGTAGTTCAATGACCAGTGGATCAGTGTGGGGGACTGTTATGCCGATAAGATCGGAATCGTCGAAGGTGATACTCGGAGCTTCACATGGTCGTTTTGCCGGCGTGAGTTGCTTCTGCGATATTAGGTGTGATTGAGTTGTATGCACGGCTGGGGACGTTGGCAAGCTATATATCATATGAGCGACACCAAGCGGAGGTGAATCTTGCCAAAGTACATTTGTTTTGGTTGTGCTTTTTTGGACGTGTTGCTGGGGCTGACCATCTTGGAACGACTCCTCAAGGTGATCTTTCAAAGTATAGTTACTGTCAATGTCACGACGGTGGTCTTTGCGATATGCACACCGCCTATCCTTTCTTCTCGTGTCGGGAGGTCCCACCATTTTTTATGGCCATTTGAAGAATGAGGGGGCCCACCTTACATGCGGACTCTTTTCGGAGGAACTGGAAACTTTAGATCATCCTTTCTCCTTGGGGACCAGGGATAATAAGTCTAAGTCGCTATTAGCGTCGTGTCGTCGAGCTCGAGATCGTTGACCATCTACCTTCACAAGTTGTTCCGGGGCTTGGCGTACAACTCGTTTGGACTTTTCCACCTCTGAGGCCAAATCCTGACGGAGACGTTCATTTTCAGCGATCATGTTCACCAATCTCTGTTCGTTTTGCTTTGCTTTTTCCACGATCGCTTGCGTTGCCTCATGCTCCGGAGTTGAAGGTGAGGCGCAGTGCAAAGCGCGTCTGGCAGGGATGATCTCTGGGCCATGCATGTTTGTTGGAGTGAGGTCGTATCTCTGTGTGGTAACATCAGTGACCATTGGAGGGTCCTCTGTTACGCCCGCCATGGATATGCTTGAGTATTCCCACAGACAGCACCAATTGTGGAGAAATGGTTTTGGGGATACTCTTCTAATCCTGGGGGACGCTCTTGAACCTCTTCTAGTCACCTGAAAAAGAATGAACACTCTGGTCGGGGGTACCAGAATTAGCACTTCGACTGGAAAGTCAGTCTCACACCCAAGATTGCTTGTATTCTAAGTTAAGCACAATAATTTTCACCTACCTCCTTCTGGTTGATGTCTTCTCTATTTATATCCTTTCCTCTTTGGGCCTCGGGATTAGATCCATTTCCAACCTCTTATTCGGCATATTTTATAATTGACCGATCTTCACTCGGCCCTTTCTTAATCGGCTATTTGGCCGAGTAGGGTTGGATTTGAGTTTTTGAGCCGATCGCCACGTGTTTTGAATCTTGACTCCCAGATTTGACTATCCGGAATCACTACGACTCCCAATACTCGGCCCCCACAGCACTATTTGGTGCATTCCCCTTGCATTGTATTATTTTGTGCACTTCACCTCGCACTGTTTTTGCACCTTGCATCACACTATTTTGTGCATTCACCTTGCATCGCACTGTTTGTGCACCTTGCATCGCATTGTTTTGTGCATTCACCTTGCATTGCACTGTCTTGTGCACTTACATCACATTGTTTTGTGTATTCACCTTACATCACACTGTTTTGTGCATTCACCTTGTATCGCACTATCTTGTGCATTTACCCTGTATCACATTGTTTTGTGCATCCATATGCATCACACTATTTTGTGCACCTAATTTGCACTATCTTGTGCTCTCACTAGGTCTCGGAGACCTTAAATTCTCTTGAGGTGCAATTCCTTTGGTATTTGTCATGCCCGAACGGCTCCAGGTAGTCTAGTATAGCCACCTAACTGTGTTTGTAGTGAGTTCCTGGGAGATCAACTGAGACGGTGGAAACCAGAGTTCAAATGGCGACGCCTAGAACGCAAAGGTTTAGAATTTTCAAGACTAAAGTCTGGTTTAAATACCCAGGGGTGTATCCTCGGCTTGAAATCTGTATGGCAACCCCATAGGTTGAGGTAGCTTGTATGCGCCTCAATTTTGGATACTGAACCAACCTAGTCTGTTACCCTATTGGAGAATAGGGAAAGTTGCAAACATAGCTAGGGAGAAAAGTAGTACCCGTGGTCTGGAAGTGCAAGATGAAGGAAGAAGAAGAGAAAACTCCCAAGTAGCATAAGGTGAGTCATCACCAATTGCCCCTGTAAGGTACTTTCATTTCCCAGCTATTACATCATATCCATTATTATCTATTACCTCTATCGCATTGCATATAACATATATCGCATGCATCTACCCCATTGTCCATTACATCTACTGCATCATACCATTTTATCGCCTGCATCCTTTCCATGATAAGCTTAGTTTGGCATGTACTCATAACTTTCCCTCGTTGAAACATGCTTCTGTCATGTGTAAGTACCCATGCTGCGCTGAGGCTAGTATTGAGGGTTTCAGCACCTTTTCTATGTTAGACGTGGTTTGTTTTGTGTCCATGCCCTTTCTATGTAAGACGTAGTTCAATCTACGCCCCTTATTCACTTCATCCATTGTATTCATTGCATCATACTTTGTCTTGTTGCATTCAGCATTTAAGATCATTATCTTTCCTCTGCAGATCATTCATCACTTATATCATATCACCCAATTACTTATACTTTTTCTCTTTCTACAAAAAACATAGTTTTGCATGTGCTCACACCCCTTTCACATTGAAACATAGTTCTGTTATATGTAAGCATCCATGTTGTATTGAGGCTAATATTGAGGATGTAGCTACTTAACCTGTGTTAGGCATCGTTTGTCTCGTGCCCACACTTCTTTTCTATATAAAACGTAGTTTGATTTGCATTCCCATTTCTTTATGGTATTCATGTGTTTTGCACTACTTGTGGTTTGATTGTTTCATTGCATTGCATATCATTTGCATCCTGCCCCTGAACTACACTGGTTTGATGCCTTGCAAAGGGATACGTAGGCAACCCTTAGGTTCAATCAACTACATCTGCATTTTCTTTGTTTGCCCAAGTCTTACGGCTTTGTCAAATGGGTCATCTTCGGGCTTTGACATTCACTCGCATTATTTCATGACTATTCGAGCTCTGTCAAAGAGGGGTAACTGTAGACACCCCATTTTTGACTGCCTTTAAGACTTGGCCGTTTTATTCCAAACACCCGATGATGAAAGTTACACTGTGCAATCTTTTGAATTCTCAGCGAAGAAATTTGGATTCAAGCTTTAATCCTAAACTTTATACCCCATTTTGACCAAAACTATTTTTTAGACCTCAAAACCCTCTTTTTCAAAATATTTTCCAACTGTTTATACGATGTCCTGAGGCTCGCATTTCTTTTAAAATATTGCACTTTTCGGTAAACCGAGTATGGACAAAGTGGAAATGAATGGAAGAGAGGTGGACTCTTTGAAAAATATTTAAAAACATCTTAGTTATAGGTTTGGAGTTGAAGGAAATAGGAGGGGAGGGAAGAAAACTAGTTTAGGAAGAAGTTGAGCATCAAACCGTTGAAAAAGAATGAGCAGCCTTCACTAAATTAGGCATATCTCTTTGCACACTTATAATTTAGATGTCATTCCCCTATCATTGAAAAGTAGACTTCCGGGGCTTCAATTTAGACTCAAGAATCACCTAAAACCAAGTTCGGATGAGGGAGATATGCCCATTTAAAATCGGACCTGAAATGCAGATTTTTGGAGCCGGCTGAGTCCATTTCGATCCGGCCGTGGCTCATTTAGAGTCGAGCGGCTTTCAGTGAAAATTTGTCCAGAATGCCTTTTTAGACCCGGCCTTGCATTATTTGGTCCGGTAGTGCGTTTTTTGGAACCGACCGATTGTTTTAGGAGTCGGCCGGCTCTCAATAACACCAAACAGACAATTAGCGAGAATTGGGCAACTGGCTTTATTTGAATATATTTTCGACCAAATTAGTTCAAATTCTATAAATAGACCCTCCACATTCAGATTTTTTGGTTAGAAGATTTTCCTAAAGGCTTTGAAGGAGATTAAGAGCTAAAACCATCCTCCTTGCTTCCTTTGATCTTCAAACATTCTTGAACAATACATACACTATTAGAGCTTGTTCTTGAAGCTTTTTGTTGAATTTTCAAACCATATTTCATAAACTTGAGGGTGTTTGGAATCAAGTTTGATCAACAACCATACATACTCTTTAAAGAGGTATACTTCTTACCTATCTTTTTCCTTTGTTTTTACTAATCATCTTCTTCATTTTCCTTGAGTTTGTGCACTGTTGGAGGCTACTTAAAAGGGCTGAAATATGTGATTTAATTCAAAAAAAAGTGGAGGGGTGCTTAAGCTCTCTTGTCTAGTTTGTTCTCTTTTATTTTTGTTCACTTTCTTCACCTTTTTGAAGTAGTTTTAGCCACTGTTTTGGGACTATTTTTGGACTGTTTTTGTCATGACCTAAACCCGCCCCTATGGATAAGGTCATAACCGGCCAGTAATCATGAGATTACTTGCGGCCTCAAACATTTATTAAACATATTTGAATAGAAATAAGGGGCCAAACGAAAGCAGATTTAAAAATTTTCGTTTAATAAGCTATGCTTACATAGCAAAGCAAAACATTCCAGAAGTAGTCTATAATAACTCACACACATATGCATAGAGTTGACATCTTATATTCATCCAAGAACTTTCAAATATGCAACCAGCCAAACAAAAACTTATTTACATAGGTGATCCAACGTGTTCACCAAAATAGCAAGAGAGTAAACGAAAGGTCAAAAGAACAAAACAAAGTCTCATGCGTGAGACATTCGGGCTGACTCCTCAAACTGACGTCCTCTCACATTCTTCACTGAGGCTGGGTTTGAAACTCTCTTTGCCCACCTATATACACATAAATGAGAGTGAGCAAAAGCCCAGTGAATAATATCAAAATAAAGAAATTACATGAATAAAATACGTAACGGACATATCCAATGACCTTAGGCCCATTCATGTTTCTATCTAATACATCAAATGGCCTCAAGCCGAAACATATCAAACAGCCTTGGGCCCAATTCATTCTTATTAAATGGCCTCGGGCCTAGTTCATCCATGTCAAACGGCCTTTGGCCCATTCATTTATGTCCAATGGCCTTTGGCCCAATCATTCATGTCAAATGGCCTTAGGCCCAACCATTTATGTCAGATGGCCTTTGACTTAATCATTCATGTCAAACGGCCTTTGGCCCAATCATTCATGTCAAACGGCCTTAGGCCCAACCATTTATGTCAGACGGCCTTTGGCCTAATCATTCATGTCAAACGGCCTTTGGCTCAATCATTCATGTCAAACGACCTTTGGCCCAATCATTCATGTCAAACGGCCTTTGGCTCAATCATTCATCTCAAATGCCCTTTGGCCCAATCATTTATGTCAAACGGCCTTTGGTCCAATCATTTATGTCAAACGGCCTTTGGCCCAATCTCGTATATCAAATGGCCTTTGGCCTAGTCATTCATATTATGTGCAGTTCATACTTGAGATCATAAGCATGTCGTAATCATAATCATATTCCAATGGCTTTATTTAATCATTGGCATAACGAATATCCAATTCAATTTAACAACTCTGTAAAACTCATACATAAGTGAGCACTTGGAAAGTAGCATACTTCAATACATTCTTATTGAGATATTACTCACAGTGTTCTGCCGTAGGATTTGCCCTTGCGCTTGACCCTACACAATTTACAACATATCGGGTCATAGGCGGTTCAATCCGTTCTCAATTTGTTAATTTTTCTTAAGCCTCTTTCTTATCCCTTTAACTCATTTACAATGTTCAATGCATGCCTAAGAGTGCTTAGAAATGGAAGAGAACGGAAAAAGGAGCATAAAACAACTTTTTAAAATTTTTGAAATAAGGCTCTTTGCTAGAGTGCAGAATTGGTCGCTCGAGCGGACTGCAAAAATCTGAGAAAGTACTGGTTGCATGAATTTCATGCTCGAGCGAGGTTTTTAACGTTCAAGCGAGGAGCCTTGCAAAATAGGGTTCGCTTGAGTGCACACTTTGTCGCTCGAGCTACAGTACAAATCTCTACAAAACTTCTAGGGGCTACTATTTCACGCTCGAGAAAGGCTTTCCTCGCTCGAGCGGACCAATCGAATTCTGGGTTTTCCAGTAAACTATTTAAGCTTCAAAACACAACCCCAAAGGCTTCAAAGTTTGCAAATCAGTGCCAAATCATATAAAAACATTGTGTAACACAAAACCTTAGATAATTAGAAACCAAATGTCCAAAATCATGGTTCATTTCCAAAATCATTCGAAATTCTCCTCATCAATTTCAAAACTCATGCATTCAACCTCATACAAACTTCATATCTTCATCAATCATGCATGCATGTTAATTTTTTACTCCAATTCTATTTCAAATGGTACAAATGATACTTATAATCATGAAGCTTATGAAAATTATACATACATGTATGACTTGATGCTATATTCTTTATGTTTCAACAATCATCTTCTAAATACAAACATGAGTCTCTAGGATTAAGCTTCATACCATGACAATTCTTACATACTTGTGTATATTGACTTCAAATTCATCATGTATAGCTTAATTCTTGTTCTTTATTACCAATTCTCTTTTGAATTCATATAATCAGAACTCAAACTCATGAATCAAGAGTTGGGTACCCACCTAAAAGCTCCAATCCCCCAAAATTCAACCAATTCCTTGAGTCCATTTTCCAATTCCCAAGCTTTGAGCCAAAATTCACAATTTGAGCCCTCTTCTCTCTCTAGAGTATACTTCAGATTTTTGAGCTCAAATGGAGAGTTTAAGTGTGTTTGGCCCTTTTCTATACTAAGTGGTTAGTTTAAACTAATCCATCTTAATTAAGGTTAATCAATTGAGCCTAATTTAATTAGTTTAATCTAATTATTTTGATTCAAATCAATTTTTAATTAAACTTCATTGTAGGCTCTAAACATCATGCTAAGCACAAAAATACAATCAATTTCACTTTTTGACATCTTTACGGCCTTCAATTTAAATTCTATAGTAGAAAATTAAACAGATTTTCTTACAGTGAACATATAGGAATTCAAAAACACATATAATCATATAAATGGCACTCAAAATCATATTAAGCACATAATCACAATCATAATCAAGATTAATTAACATAATATGGGATAAGGTTATCACAATCTTCCCCTCTTTAGGAAGTTTGGTCCTCCAAACTTATTTTACCTCTGTCTGGAAATAAATGTAGATAGCGTAGTCGCATTTCATCCTCTTTTTCCCATGTGGTGTCCCCCCCATAATGTTCTTTCCATTCTACTTTCACTATTGGGATAGACTTGTTTCTCAACTATTTCACTTGCCGATCAATGATTCGTTCTGGCCATTCTTCGTATTCCATGTTTTCATCCAGAGCTATCTGGTGGTAATCAATCACATGAAATGGATCTTGAAGATAACCCCTTAACATTGATACATGGAACACATTGTGCATTTGCTCGAATCCCTGTGGCAAGGCAACTCTGTAAGCAACTAGACCAAGTCTTTCTAGAATTTGAAACGGTCTAATGTAACGGGGAGACAATTTACCTTTCTTACCAAATCTCAACTGGCCTTTCATCAGAATCACACAAATAAATACATAATCGCCAACCTAATACGCAAGAGGTTTTCTTCGAACATCCGCATAATTCTTTTGCCGGCTTTGTGCTGTCTTGAGCCTTTGTTGGATTATTTTAATCTTCTCCGAAGTGTCTTGCACAATTTCGGGCCCAAGTAAGGCTTTATCTCTGACTTCTATCCAACAAATTGGTGATCTACACTTTTTACCATACAAAGCTTCGTACGGTGCCATACCGATGCTGGGGTGGAAATTGTTATTGTATGCAAGTTCCGCCAGTGGCAAATAGTCCTCCTAACTCCCTTGAAAATCTAAAACACACATTCTGAGCATATCTTCAAAGGTCTATATTGTCCGTTCTGATTGCCCGTCTGTTTATGGATGGAACGCGGTACTAAACCTCAGTTCTATTCCCATAGCTCTTTGCAAACTTTTCCACAATCTGGATACAAATTTCGGATCTCTATCCGAGATAACAGATTCTGGAACCCTATGTAAACGAACAATTTCATCAACATATATGGTGGCCAATCTATAAGCATCGAAAGTAGTCTTCACATGTAGAAAATGTGCAGATTTAGTCAATCTATCAACTATGACCCAATTAGAATCCATACCTCTAGGAGTTCGAGGTAGGCCAACAACGAAATCCATGGTCACATGCTCCCACTTCCATTCCGGAATAGGGAGAGGTTGAAGCAAACCACCTGGTTTTTGATGTTCAGCCTTAACTTGTTGACATTGAAGGCACTTGGACACACATTCGGGTTTGAAACCTCAATAGTTCATCATCAACACTGAATTCTAGTTTTGGTTTCACTTCCAACTCGCTGATAATTTTCTTGAGGAACTCATCCTCTTTTTGTTGCTATTTGACTTCATTAACTAATGCTGGTTCGACTGAAATGGCTGCCCTCAACCCAGCTTGTTCTTGTAACACAACTTTGATTTCAGCTTTCTCAAAATCTTGCAAGATTTCTTTTTGTTCCGTGAGTAGGCAAGCTAGGTTCCCGTTGATTTTCTGCTCAATGCGTCGACAACTGTATTGGCTTTTCCTGTGTGGTACTGAATCTGAAGGTCATAATCTTTTATTAGTTCAAGCCATCTTCTTTGTCGCATATTCAACTCTTTTTGAGTAAAAAAGTACTTCAAACTTTTGTGATCCGTGTAGACATCGCATTTTGCCCTATACAAGTAATGCCGCCAGATTTTCAAAACAAATACAACTGCGGCCAATTCCAGATCATGTGTTGGGTAGCTCTTCTCATGTGGTTTTAATTGTCAGGAGGCATAAGCAATTACTCTTTCATTCTGCATTAATACACAACCCAAACCTTTATAAGAAGCATCACTATATATCTCAAAGTTTCCATACCTGAGGGCAATGTCAAAACTGGTGCAGTGATTAGTCTTGTCTTCAATTCTCAAAAGGCAATCTCTACGGAGGTTCATCAAGGCATAGGCTCTCTTTCATGCTACGAATCACTTCTCGTTTGATATTGCTTCTCGTTTAGTGGACTTAACCATCACTTTGGACAAATTGATTAAAGAATGGCAAGGACTAATAAAATTGGCCAAAAATCAATAGAACTGACATAAAGAAAATGTTTAGAGTTGTTTGGATTTGGCCGGACGTTATGCTGAGTCCATCATTCTGAGAATTGTCACTTATCAATCCATTATACGTGTCTACTTTTCTCTTTGAGCCTTCATGATAGGAGGGAAGGGTGGTTTTCCATTGTATTTATTAAATTTTGTCCAAAAATGCTTGAAATCATCAAGCCATCAAATTGTGCTTATTGGTGGTTTTGGACTTGAAGCCGCACTTTTCTTGAGATTCCCACGACAGAGAAGGGTAGAAGGGACAAACAAGTACTAGAAAGGCTCTGTCTACATTGTTCTCACCTTAGAGCACAAAACTTTTTTTGGCCTAAAATTTAGTGCGCGGCCGACACTTTTTTGGCCCGGCTGGAGCTCATTTAGGGCCAGTCGGCTCCCAATTTTTGGCAAGCAGTGAGCTTTTGGCAGAAACAGAGGGCAGTGGCTGAGGGTGAGATAGAGCAATCTGGGCAGACATAATAGCTTCTGGGCATTGTGCATGCGATCATTGTTCTTCATGGTTGCTTGGATTAATATTTTCACTAGCATTGTTATAATTATGATTGGTGTAATAATTCTTATTGTTGTAATTATTATCATATCTTTGTTGTACTTTTGGTTGTTTATGGTTAACACCCTTGTTGTAATAACTTAGATAGCTAGTTGATAACTTAGATATCTAGTTAGTAGTTAGTTTGGTTAAAGTAATTCATCTATTTGAATTTGTAATAGTTAGTTTAATCTGGACATTTGGACACTCATTTGAACCCTCTTGCATGAGGGCAAAATATGTAATAATTGTGTATGTCTTCCAACCTCACTTCTTTCTCCCTTTTGTTTACCCGCTTACAATGGCAGCATAGGGCATCATGTTTCCTTAGCATTTCCCATGTTTGCATAAACTTGTCTTGCATGCATTAGGGCTTGGCTCATCATACTAACCGATATCAATTCCAAATTCTTACTCGAATACGTGATTTATCACATGTCTTGAATTGAATCATATACCATTCTCATAGCTGAGCCTATTAAAAATTGCATAATGTGTGCGTTGCATTAGTCACATTGCATCGTTTAGGAACATGCATGTTTTCTAGTCATTTTGCTTTATTTGGCTTACCTTAGAGTAGTAGGTAAACACTTATCGCTTTCGCATATTGCATAAGTGTGATTGTTGCCATGCCAAGCATAATACCATGAGGCTAATTGCTTAAGTGATATAACTCTTTAAATGCCTGTGGATAAAGGCTAATTGCTAAAATTGGGATAAGTTGATTAATGTACATACAAACTTACCTTTTTCAAGTGTCGCACATTCAAACCAGTTTTCAAACAAACACGAAATCAAAATGTTTCAACTTTTGCAAAATTAGTCTATACTTGTGTGCATCACATAGTAAATTAGCTAATAATCAGAACAAGAGCATATAATGTAAATAAGAATCACATCATGATTAGTAGAGGTCAATCTTTGATCAGGCGAGTGGGGTGCTCAACTCATGACCTTCCCCTCTTATACCTAAGTTCTTGAGCTAAGATACTTTGGTGATAGATAAGTGGCCTTTGGCACGAGTCTCGAATTTTCTAAATTTCTTAAAAATATTTAGGTGGTGACTCTATATCTGGCAAAGCTATTCATTTTTGGCATTTTGATTCAAAATTGATTTTTCAAAAGATTTGTCAGATCTAGACTCATTTGTGTTTATCTATTTTATATGGCACTTGTGAAATCAGATTCAGAACCATGAGAGTCTAAACTGTAGGGCTAGTCGTATCTGAAAAGAGCATGAAAAGCAAGCCACACCTCTCCTCTTACAATGTTATTTTGGGAAGACCGTGGTTGCACGCAATGAGGGTTATTCCCTCAACACTACACCAGCTGTTGCGATTCCTAACCAAACAGGGAATTGAGGAGGTTAGAGGGGATCAGATACAAGCAAAAAATTGCTCCATAGCAGCAATGAAGTCTACCTGCAACATACGGGAAGCAGGGACAGTGGAAATCGAGGATGAGGACATGGAGGTCCTAGATGATGTCGGCAAAGAACCGACTGACAAGAGTGAGGAAGCTCTGAAGAAGATTCTGGTCCAAGAAGGTGATAAGGAGAGCTTCTTCCTTCTCGGTGCAGCCTTAACCGATAAGGAGGAAAAGGAGTTGGAGACTTTTCTACGAGTAAACATAGAAATGTTTGCCTAGACGCCCTACCAGATGCTTGGCATTAACCCTGAGGTCACTTGTCATAAGCTCAATGTGGACAGGTTAGCTAAACCTATCATCCAGTGAGCAAGGAAGCTGACGTTAATACATGTGGAGGTAGTCGAGGAGGAAGTGGACAAGCTGTTGGAAGCCAAGGCCATTCGAGAGGTGAACTACTCTACCTGGTTGTCTAACACAGTGGTAGTGAAAAAGAAGAAAGACAAGTGAAGGATTTGTGTAGACTTCACCAGCCTGAATAAGGCTTGCCCCAAGGACAGTTCCCACTACCCAAGATTGATCAATTAGTAGATGCCACTTCAAGGCATGTGAGGATGAGCTTCCTGGACACGTATAGAGGCTACCACTAGATAACAATGTATGCCCCAGATGTAGAGAAGATGACATTCATCACCCCGAACGGACTCTGTTGTTACAGAGTGATGCCTTTCGGGTTGAAGAATGCAGGAGCAACCTACCAGAGGTTAGTGACCAAGATGTTCAAGCATCTGATTCGGAGAACAGTAGAGGTCTACATTGATGACATAGTTGTGAAGACCAAGGAACCTGGGAACCATCTGGCCAACTTGAAGACAGTTTTTGACATCCTAAGAACATATTGGCTCCAGCTTAATACTTCGAAATGTGAATTTGGAGTTAGATTCGGTAAGTTCCTGGGATACTTGGTCACCAGGAGAGGCATTAAAGCAAGCCTAGATCAGATCAAGGCCATCCTTAACTTGAAGAGCCTGACATCAGCCAAACAGGTCCAAATTTTGACCGACAAGGTAGCAGCCCCGAACAGGTTTATCAATTGAATTTCTAATAAATGTAAATCATTTTTTCAATTGTTGAAAAATGCCACAAATTTTTTGTGGACAGAAGAATGCGAAGTTGCCCTTACGAACTTGAAAAAGTACCTGACAACTACTTTAGTTTTGTAAACTTCAAAACCTGGAGAAGAACTATTCCTGCACTTGGCGGTATCAGACCACGCTATTAGTGTGGTGGTGATTCGCGAAGAGAAGGGGGAATAGAAGGCAATATACTATGTGAATAAGACCTTGGCAAGTGCAGAAACTAGGTACCTGCCTTTGGAGTAGTTAACACTAGCCCTGGTGATGGCTTTCAAAAAATTGAATCACTACTTCCAAGCCTACAAGATTGTGGTACTGACTGAGTATCTCCTGAAGTCCCTGTTGCAACATGGAGATTTGACAGGTAGAGTAGCCAGATGGGGAGTGGTGCTAGGCCAATACGACTTGGAATTCAATTCTAGAACAGTAATCAAGGGCCAGGTTCTGGCCAACTTTGTGACCGAGTTCACTCCTGGTGCCATCCCAAGGCAGGCTTCGATGAGTCGCGATTTAGGACATTTAAAAGAACAAGAGGAAACCCAACTAGAGCCAAAGAATCCCACACCAGCGGCACAGAAGAAGGAAGATAAGCTAAAGCCATGCGATATTTACATCGGAGACTCCTTCTGGCACTTCGTTGATGGCAGTTCCAACTGACAATGAGCGGAGGCGGGAGCAGTGTTGGTATTGCCAGATGGGTGAATGATAGAGCAGTCTATTTATTTGGGGTTCAAGGCCTCAAATAACGAAGCAGAGTATGAGGCGTTGATTGCGGAGCTGAAACTAGTAACGACCATGGGAGCCGATGAGGTGGTAGTCTTTTGTGACTCCCAACTTATTGTGAATCAAGCAACGGACGAGTATGCAGCTTGAGATGAAAGGATGATAGCCTATGTCAAGGAGGTTCTTAGGCTGCTAGCACTGTTTGAGAATTGTCGGCTATAACAGGTTAGCCAAGATAATAATAGTCACGTCGATGCCTTGGCCAACCTAGCTAGTGCAATAAAATTATGTGAGGCAAGAATAATAATGGTTGATTATTTGTCAAGCCCAAGCGTAGAGCCCCTTATCACAGAATATGAGGCAATGTATATAGAGATGGGTCCTAGTTGGATGGACATCATAGTTGTGTTTCTCAAAGAGGGAAGACTGCCAGATGACTAAAAGGAGGCATACAAAATTAGGTTGAAGTTAGCCAGGTTTTCCCTAGCAACAAAATGACACTTGTACATGAGATCCTTCATTGGACCTTTGTTGCAATGTGTACACCTCTCTCAGGTAGAGGACTTTTTATATGAGATCCACGAAGGAGTTTGTGGAAGCCATGCAGGGGCAGGTCACTTGCCCATAGAGCCATATCCCAAGGATAATGGTAGCCATACATGCAGAAGGATGCCGAAGCTTATGTCAGGAAGTGTGAGAAGTGTCAAAGGTTTGCACCTTTGATACATCAGCCATCAGCAGATTTGAACCCAGTGTCTAGTCCTTGGCCGTTTTTCCAGTAGGGCATGGACCTAATAGGACAACTGCCCCAAGCAACTGGACAGAGAAAGTTTCTGCTCATAGCCATAGACTACTTTACAAAGTGGGTAGAAGCTGAACCCCTTGCGAAGATTCGAGATATTAATGTGAAGAACTTTATCTAGAAGAACATAATCACCAGGTTTGGGATTTCAAGGGCCATTATAGCAGATAATGACACCTAGTTTGATAGTAAATTGATCAAGAGCTTTTGTGCAAAGTACAAGATTAAGAACTATTACTTTACTTCTAGTTTTTCCTAGAGTAATGGTCAGGCAGAAGCATCCAACAAGGCCATCCTGGATAGGATCAAGAAGAGGCTGGAAGCAGCCAAGGGAAAGTGGGTGGAAGAATTGCCCAATGTGCTGTGGGCATATTGAACTATGCCGAGAAGATCAACTGGGGAGTCTCTTTTTGCCATGGTATATGGCACTGAAGTAGTTATTTCACTGGAAGTTGGCATCCCTGGAATCAGAACCCAAGGAGTGGTGAATGGAACCAATGAGGCATTTCTTGTCTGAGATCGGGATCTGTTGGAAGAAAGAAGAGAGAGAGAGCAGCAATTTGACAGGGGCCATACCAACAACAGCTTGCTAGGGCTTATAATAAGAAGGTCAATCCAAGGGAGTTCAAGGTTGGGGACCTTGTCCTTAGAAAAGTCATCGGCAATAAGAAGGATCCCAAGGAGGGCAAGTTTGGCCCAAACTGGGAAAGACCATATCACATCATTTCAATTGCCGATAATGAGGCATATCAACTGGAAGACAGTAATGGCAAAGTTGCCAAGACCTTGGAAAACTTATAATTTGAAGTTTTTCTACCACTAGTTTTTGTTTTTAAAGATTTATGTAATGATTTTATTAGCCGAAGTTTTAATAAAATGTTAGCTCGATTCTGTTTTTGTAATTATTGTTGAAAAACTTGTGCGATAGGACTAAAATAGTCTTATAACGATGTTCCCATGGTGAACATGACGAATAACTTAGACTTATTATATGGCAGAGTTGAATTAAACTTGCCATACGATAGAGTTAACTAAGTTGGCGATGTTTCCGAATGAAACATGACGAATAACTTAGACTTATCACATGGTAGAGTTGAATTATACTTACTGTATGGCAGAGTTGAACTAAGTTGGCGACGTTTTCGAATGAGACATGACGAGTAACTTAGACTTGCCGTATGGTAGAGTTGAATTAACGCTTGCCATATGGTAGAATTGAACTAAATTGGCGATATTTCTGAATGAAACGTGATGAGTAACTTAGACTTGCCACAATGGCAGAGTTGAACTAAGTTTGATCTAGTCTGGTTAACAGAAATACCGAGGTAGAAAACCTCGGCTAAGTTTTGTTTGAATTAGACTTCAGCAACAATAGGAGATACGTGTTTAATGTGAACATAAGTGGTACTTAGGTTCACATTAGGGGGCAGGAATGAGGAATGAGCTTGACACTTGTTAAAATTTTGGAAAAATTCACAAGTCGGAGTCAGCCGAGGCAACCAGATGAGGGGATACCTGAGGTATTTGTCACATGAGATAACCAACCAGGTTGTCAAGCTTGGAATGGTTGAAAATGTGAAGTCTTGATTAAAGACAACAAATACAAGTAAAGAAATAACACTTGTTGAAAGTTATTTAAAGAATTTTTATAAAGTGCCAATTGGCCGAAATCACAGCGATAGATGCACTTGAGATAAATTGGATCCGAGGTGATACTTGTCCGAAATAATTATACGTACTTGAGAAATGTGCAAAATTATTCTAAGTGTGGAAGCATACAAGACATATAAAGCATAAGGGAATATGCATTCAACACTTATAGAAAAACAAGACTTGCATTCAAGAGATGGAGTTTTGGATTACAGCAAAAGGCACATTGGCCAATCAAAAGCAAGCATTGTTTACAAGCAAAAGATTACAAATACTGAAAATAGAACATTAGAATAGATAAACAGAAAGATTGTCAAACAAGATAGTGAATAAGGGACTTGGGAAGGGGGGAACTAAGTCCTTACCCTTGTCATCCCTAAAAACTTCATGGTGTAGTGGGAAAAGGTGGAGCTCATCGTCTGGTGCGAACTCCCAATTGTCCGAGACAATCAGGTAGTCGTCTGTCGTGACCTTATTGGAGTCTGGAATATCGGCTATCAACTTGTACTGTGTAGATCTCAGTAAGGTAGTATGTGTAGCCAGTGTTGGTCTTGAGGCCACACATAGTGTAACAATATTGGATGTCAGATAGGGTGATTCTAGCATTCTACCGGCGTGCCAATTTGGCAATGCCATTGATGATCCTAAAGGAGTTAAAGGGCAGTTGCATGGGATTGAGTTTATAGTAGTGGAGGACTTCCCTGAAGAGAAATGTAAAGGGGAAATCTGACTCCGCCCTCGATGATGGAGACTACGAGAAAGGGCATGCAGTCCTTCCCAAGTATGATAGAGTCATCCTCTCCAGCCAACCGAAGTTGAATGTCGGCTGGAATGGAAAACTCTTGCCTAAAGTATTCTAGTTTGGAAAAAGTGTTTACTCTCCACTTGAACATACCCATTATATCGGCTACAGAGGGTTCAGTAACAAATTTTTTAAGTAGCTTGGTAAAGGGTCAAGAACCTCGGCTATATGCTAAAGAAAGGGTTTTTGATAGCCTAGGTAGGGTTCTTGTTTTAGTTTGCCTAAGGCAGAGGGTTCTAAAGCAAATCCCAAGCCTAGAGCTACAGAAACAAAGAATCGAAAGCAAGAATCTAGAAATTGTACCAAAAGACCAGAAAAGGAAACATGATTCAGAAACGAGAAAGAGATAGAAAACATGTACATTGAACAACAAGATTTGATGCGTGCAAAGGTAATGTGCAAGAACCACAAGCAGTACAAATGACACTCAAGAAAAACATGAACAAAACAATCATAGGCAATGACAGATTAAAGCATTCAATAGCAACACCGAGGTGGTTTCAGATATAGTACAGAGCAACATCTAAAGCATTAGGGCAAATCACAAATTTACAGATTCAATGAAAAATGGCATATTCAGGGACTAAAGTATGAAATTTGATACGAGGAATTGGTTCATAATGACTAGAACATGAAAATGCAAGATAAATAGAGCACAAGAACAAGTACAGATTCAAGGGCAATACATGATACAATATAAGTATGTGGCAAATTTGAAAAGGAAATATATTAAAGAACAAAATGACTAAAATTGAAAGAAATTAGGAACTCACTGATTGGGGCTGAGAATGAAAACATTAGTTTGAGGTTCGCCTGAGTCAGACGGTGACGAAAAGTGAAACAGGACAGTAAATACTTCGCCAGAAGTGGTAAACGGAGTGGTTGTAGAGAGATCAAGAACACATCAATGGAGGATTTGGGAGTTTAGAGAGAGAAAGTCTGAGCAAAGAAAGAATGGGACAAAGAGAAGTAAAGACACAGAAAGAGAAAGAAGGAGTTTTGTCAAAAACACGAAAATGCGACAAAACAAAATGAGGTACCTTGGGCAATGTGCCTGTCAGGTAGCGTAGGCAAAATTGACGTGACTTGATGGCGCGTGCCAGGTACGAGCCAGTAGCTGAGGGACATGTGGAGGAAACAGTTGAAAAGACTATGCATGACAGCTCATGCGTAGTTAGAACTCTTGAAATTCTTGAAGTAATGAGGTAATAACCTTGACTAGAGGAGCGATCTCGGTTGAGACGCTTAAAGAACTTGATTCTTGGTTCTTGGCCCTTGATAGGGTGGCCAGTAAAGTCTTGGTTACTTGAAGCCGATGAGTCATGATCTCGGTCTAATAGAAGAATGAATTTTTGGTCAACATTTAGTGTGGGCAAACGAGGTAAGTTCCATCACCTCAGGTTGCCGAGGTAATAAAACCTCGGGGCAGTTGTGGGGAAAGATTTTGTGAATGACATCACGTGGCTAAGGTGACGCCGAAGTGTCAACCGAGGTGTCACGTGGCCTAGTCATGCTGCCGAAATGATCTTGGCTAGGCCAAGGTTATTTGAGGAGATACCGAAATCTGAGATAAACGGATAAGGGACAAGAGTCCTAGAACAGGGGAAGATCTCAGTCTGGATAAAGATAAGGCTCAAAGAGAGTTTATCTCTATCTAGCTGAGTGTTCAGGATGAGCATTAAGCCTGAGTCCATTGAAGTAAGGCTTTTAAAGGGATCAGGTCACTGCTGGTTATAAAAGTAAGGCACCCTCGTGGGTCAAACGTAAGTTCTTTCTTGTGAGTTTAAGCACTATTTGCTATCTATGAGAGATATTGTTTGCTGACTTGATCATCGGAGTGTCCCCGGGTGGCTAAACCACTGCGGTATTCTCATCTTCTTGTTACAGGTTGTTGGGCTTAATCTATTCTGCAGGTGCTCTTCAGTGAGTTCCCCTTTTGATTGTGTAGTCGGATATCAACACTCACAACTCGAAATATGGGATTTTACAAACATTCCAAAAGAAGTGCAAAAATGACTTGAAATATGAAATTATTCAAACATTCCAAAAGGATGTAAAATTCTTCAGATATTTCAAAAAGAGTACAAAACTTCCTTAGTAAGTTTTGGACAAATGTATAATTTCAATAGGTAACACTCCATAATAAAAAATAAAAAATAAAAAAAAAAAAAACTCTCTATTGCACTTTTTCCAAATGTAACATTTCAATACAACACAAAAAAACTTCTTAATGTACTTTTTTCAAATAAAATACTCCATTGTAACACTCCAAAAAAAGTTGTGGGATTCTTAAAACCATTCCAGAAGGAGTTTAAAAATTTCCTAGTACATTTTGGGCATAAATATAATTTCAAACTGTGAGTATTACGTTTGGAAAAAATTCTCTAAAGAGTTTTTTAGTATTTTTGTATGTGTTACATTGGAGTGTTATGTTTGGAAAAAGTATACCAACGAGTTTTTTTTGTTTGTTATGTTTGGAAAAAATACACTAAAAAGTTTTTTTAAAGTGTTACGTTGTTATATTTAGGAAAAGTATACTAAGGAGTTTTTAGTATGTTACATTATAGTGTTACGTTATTGGAATATCGTATTAAAATGTTATATTTTTTTTTTCATAATGTGAGATTTGTTTCAAAATGAGAGAAAGTTCAAAACCTCTATACTGCGAATTGCCTAAATGTATAATTTCACATTTCGAGAAACTCACTTTTATGCCTCAAAAATTAAACCCAAACGTATAAGTGACTCTCATTTTGTGTAATTTTCACTTTAATAGGACCTTTGAGTTCACAAGAAAAAATGAAAGATTAAACAATTTACAATATCACATTTTGAAATTTATTAAACTTTACCCTTTGTTAATATATGTGAAAATTATATAAAAATATAAGTACATGAAATATGAATTAAAATTTTAAATTATTATTATTTTTTTTTAATTATTTATAGATGCCAAGTAGACACTCAACTTTTATACTTCCTCCGTCCCAAAATAATAATCTCATTTGAGAAATCTAACTTTTTTGGTAATACAATCATTACACTTTTAAAAATATTTTAATTTTTCAAAATTATCCTTTGATAGTACATGTTTTTGGGAATATTAATTGTCAAAATTATACTTTTTGTGTTATTAATAAATTTAAAAGGAAGGTAAAATAAGAAATTCATATTATTTTAGTCCTTAATTTTTGAAAATGGACTAATATTTTAGGACAATGAAAAATAGAATAAGGAACTAATATTTTGAAACAAAAGGAGTAGTAATAAAATGTCCTAATAACTTCTCACTTTACAAGTTAGAAGTAACAGATTAGTTTTATTTTTATTATTATTTTTAAAAAAAAAATTGACATTGTTCATTAAATTTATAGGTTGTTTGGAAAATAAGTATATTTTTTGATTTTTGGTGAAAAGATGTGCAAAGTGACAAAGAAGTGATGTATTCAAAATAAGAGATGATGTGATCTAAATAAGATAAAAAAAAAATTAAAAATGTGCTAAAATAGATTATATCAAACAACTCCTTAAATTTGATATATATTTGTTAAATATGTGAAAATTATACAAAATATATATTGAAGTATATGAAATATGAATTAAAATTTTAAATTTTTGTAGAAGCGGATAAGTAGGTACTCAACTTTTATATAAAATATTAAGTTTTAATAAATAAAATATCCTAATAACTTCTCTATAAGTCAAAAGTAATGGATTAGTTTCGTTCAATTTTAAAGGGTAAAGTGGAAAAGAGGAAGCGTTCAAAAAATTCTAGAAGGATCATGAAAATGGAATGTATATTTAGTGCCGTTTTGGAAACCTTTCCAAAACGCTGCATTCTCAGCCCAAAATCAAAACGCTGAAGTGTAATAAAAACACTGAACCACCATTTGGGAAAAGCTGGAAACGCAACTTCTTTGTTTACCAATCTACCCTTATATACCAACATGTTGTCCCTTGCAGTAGCAGATCACACTAATATCTCATACACTGGGGCCTAGGGCAAAACAATGCAACATTTGCGAACTCCGTCAGTTGCTTCATTCTGCGAACTCCTCCTTCAAGCAGCGCCGTGTAACTGCCTCGAAAAACCGACGATCTTGTCGTCCCCTGCCGAAGCTGCCGTTGGATTCGTCGTCCACGTCCTCGCCTTTGCCGGATCTGCATCATTAGGTATGCTGAAAACCTTCTTCCATTTACTATCGCAAGTAGTGGCGGACCAATTTTTGGGGCCTAGGGCAAAATGAAGCAACATTTGCGAACTCCTTCGCCTTCGCCGGTTGTCGTTTTTGTTTAAAATGTCAGTGGCTTTGGTGTTATGACTTAGATTGTTCTCATAAGGGGCTTCTTTGCAGGATCTGTTAGATTGGAATGGTTTACGAAAATGCAATATGTGGCACTTGCATACTGTATAATTTCATGCTCTTGTTCTATACTATTCATTCATTGGGGATGTCCCTGTTCTGGGATTTTTGGTTTTGATGAAAATTAAGAAACTTTCTTTGTGTTTTGAATTGGGCCAATTGGTGGTTGATTCAATTTTTCTTGTTTTTGTTGGAAATTAGTGGCTTTGGTTTTATGTCTTGTACATATAGTTGATAAAATTGCAGGGTCTACATTGTTCTCATGAGGGGTTTCTTCATAGTATTTGTTAGATTCAGCTGGTTTAGCTCAAATTGGTTAGCTTAATGCCCTATAGATAAATTCTACATTACCACTTGCAAAGTCTATTATTGCTGAGACTTGTCTTATATACTATATCAATATATATGGTTGTTGAGCAGGAAAATCTTATGCTTCTGATACAATTCAATTAAATTTTTTTATACATGATGTGGGTTGGAAGCTTATGGACTAATTCAATGAACTCTGGGCTTAGCAAAGCTTTTATGTGTCTTTCGTATGGAGCACGTACATGAATCTATTTCTGCCTTCACACTTTATCACCTGATATGCAAGTGGAAATGTTGAGCTATGTATGAATGGCACGATAAACAATTTATGTAGCATTCTTCAAATCGTTTTAAATGTTATCATTAATTTTTTTCCTAATTGACAAACCCATTGCTGTGAATGTAATAATTATTTATCCATCACACAAAAAACTATGCCATTGCAATGAAAATCTAACACAAATTGCATTCAAAGATATAAAAAATTATCTAACCATTGTGTCTTTCTTCATTACCATTAGTTCATTACCTAACCATTGTGTCTTTCTTCTGTCAATGATCTTGTGGAGGTTCCATGATCTATCACAGTGCATTCATAAACAAATACAAATTCCTAAATTCAAAGTGCAGGTTGTTCATGTATTAACCTAAATTCAAAATCAACTTGTTTCAGTTACTGTCTTTCATTCTGCACAGTAGATTATATTAGTTCAATTTATAACATGAACAAAAAAAACAAATGAGTATACAGATGGCATCCTCCACGTCAAGTGCCACTTCATCATGGCCACGAAGGATGTGTGATTGTGGGTTTGGACACTGCGTCGTAAAGATATCAAGATCCGCCAAAAACCCTGGTCGTGCGTTCTACGTTTGCCCTAGAACTACGGTGCGTTTGTGTTGCCACTCTCTTATGCACTTAGTCACAAAACTCGTCATTCATTTGTGGTTGTGTCGTATAGTATGCATGTTAACTATCTACTGCAATTTTGTCTAGCAGAAATGTGCGTCGTGGGTTGGTTGGTGTGACGAGTTTTGCAGCATTAGCTTGCGTACCTACCAGCCACATAATGATGTCGATCAGGGGTTACGAGTGGACGTTGCGCGCATAGATCAGAGCCTACGTATGCTTAGGACCGTTGTCGGTTTTTTGTGCGTCGTTGTTTTGGTGTTATTGTTTCTGATGTGATGTATTGACATGGATATTTTCTGCGTAGTTACTTTCTGTATCACATATGTATGTTGCTGTCAGTTAGATGTTTTGGTCCTGTTA
Organism: Camellia lanceoleosa; assembly: GCA_025200525.1. Lineage (NCBI taxonomy): Eukaryota > Viridiplantae > Streptophyta > Magnoliopsida > Ericales > Theaceae > Camellia > Camellia lanceoleosa. The sequence continues at coordinate 171,565,457 of CM045767.1, forward strand.
TATTAGATTTCCCCAACGTGTAGTACAAACGGACTTTGTCTTTCGGAAAGTGTTGTACTGTTTTGTGCTTCTTACTGCAGTAATCGTGTGTTACGTACTTAATTTCACTTTTGGCCATGCAAACAATATGTACTGTAGCATTATTTCTTTTCTAATATTGCATTGTAAATGTTACAAGCAGGAAAGCAGTACTCATGGCAACAAACCGAACATCACCCTATGCCCCTTCAAAGTATCGAGGTAACGCTGTCACAGCAACCCAACCCCAGCCTGTCCACAAATGCCAATTCAACAGCAACAATACAAAGCTGTTTCTTCAACTCATCATTACTGAAATGGAAGGCGGTAATCGACAACCGTGCGGATTGTCCATGGTAGGGTATAAGAACGTAGCAAACAAATTTCTAGAGAAAACCAGCCTACAACATTCAGCCAAACAAATGAAAAACAAGTTTGACAACTTGAAGAAAGATTGGGTCGCCTGGAAGAAGTTGGAGAATGTCAGCCACGGCTTGACAAGGCTTGGGTATGACCATGAGACGGGCTTGATCACTGTACCTGACCATTGGTGGGCGAAAAGCAAGCAGTTTGTTCTCACTAAAAAGTTATGGTACGAGTTACATTGATTGTTTTCTAATTACATTTCAAGCTGTAGTAAAACATATATGTTTTCTCCTTCACAGATGAACAACCGATGTGCTAAATTCAGGAGTAAGCCTCTAGAGCACGTAGATCTCATGGAGCGGGTGTACTCTGGCGCAGCAGCGACTGGGAAACATGCATGGACTCCAACAGAAGTGTAAGATGATGTTGCTGCTGCGACCAATGCCATGGACGTGGATAGTGGGATGGGACCTCTCAGTGCAGGCACACCACCACAATCGGGCCATGACACTGTCGAGGAGAACGTGGTTGATAGTAGCCTATTTGAGGATGCTCCCCTCCAGTCAGCCGTGGACGGATCAGGCAATCCAAAACGGCGTAAATGGGCAACGCCTGGTACTGTTGCTAGCAGCATAGACAATCTCGTGGAAGTTGTGAGCAAACAAAGTAGGGAGTTGAAAATCACGCAATATGTTGTCACAGGTAAAGGTGACAGCACAGTGGGGGAGTGTCTTGCACGGTTTATGAGCACGCCTGGATTAGAGACAGGCGGTAAGTTGTTCTCATTCGCATGCGGCATAATGGATTCACCCAATAATCGGGACATCATCATAGCCTTCCCCCAGAATTGCATTGTCAACTGGTTGACTGAGAAGCGTGCCTGCACGCCGGCCAATGTTGGCAGGAATCGTGAAGGGGGGACAAGGCTGTTCGAGAGTGGTAGTGCTGTTGACTTGGACTAGGCCTTTGTGGTTGGATTGTCATGTTACTATTTGCTTATCATGAGATACTAGTATGTTATATGTGTTTGTATGGTGTTTGTTGACTTTTTTTTTTGGGGGGGATGGTGAAGTCTGGAGACAGTTTGCATTTCTTTTATTTTTGTGTAGACGTGTATGTATGCTTCTACAGGACTTTGCAGGGTTATTTCGGTTTGTTGTGCTTCTATTTTGGTGTGGACGTGTATGCATGATTCTGCAGGACTTTGCAGCCGATATGCGAGTATACACTCCTTTGTTGTGTTATTATTTTCGTGTCACATGCTTCTTATGTTATGCACAAGTTCTGTCTAGGGAATGTACGTACAACTCTTTACAGGGTTTTTTGTACTCCTTTGTTGTGTTATTATTTAGGGAATGTACATGCAACTCTTTGCATGTTTTTTTTTTCGTTTGCATAATTGACACAACGAACTCTTTGCATGCTTTTTTTAAGTTATTGATTCAAATTATTTAATAGTGCCAGAGAAGTACTTACATTTCAATAATTTCCAAAATTATTTTAGCATGTGGGTGCTTCTTATTTTAATGCAAACAAAAATAAGATGCATTCTAATTACATTTCTTGAATTGACTTATTTATTATTTATTAATTTTATTTATTGTGTAAACTTATTTATTCAAATTTTTGAATATAGACAGAAAAGTACTTACATTTAAATAAGTAAAAAAACTATTTAGTTATTGGGTGCTTCTTAATTTATTTATTTATTTAATGCAAAAAAATTAATTAAAAATAGGATGAAAAGTAGTTACATTTCTTCAATTGACTTATTTATTCTTTATTAATTTGATTTATTGTGTACACTTATTTATGCAAATTATTTCATAGTGCCAGAAAAGTACTTAAATTTCAACAAATAAAAAAATTATTTATTTATTTTTTGCTTTTTATTTATCTAATGCAAAAACATTTTACTAGTTTCATTAATTTATTTATTTATAGTTATCTTCATGTACAATTATTTGATTCCAAAACAGTTCACATGAAAGATTCAACAAGTGGATGTGGCATACGTCCAAAAGCCAACAATCCTAAAGGTAGATGCTTATATGCAAGCATGCAAATACAAATTGTACAAACCTGCAAAAAAGAGAGCATTCACATGGTTTTTGTTTGGTGTACTACGCTTTTGACAATCACATGCCCACAGTAGCCTCCGTTATGCATGCTCATTGCTTATGCTTCAGCAGGAGTGTTATATATCATGGACTTGTGCAACGAAATGTTGGCAATTAAAAGTTACAACTGGTAGTTCTTTTTTTCATATAAATTGCAACGTTTATGGATGCAGAAGAGGGTACTAGCTCGGGAGTCGTACGCAATGGCCAAATAAATGCTTGGATACGAGAGACGATCAGAGAAATAGAGTCGACGACATCAATGATTTGGATGGAAATTGCTCGCGTTGCGAACAAGTACGCGTATGTTGACAGGACTCCGTTTCACACATCCGCATTAACTGGTAGCATGTGGATGCAGGAGATGCTTGGAGGAAGGAATGAAGCATTTCAGCGAAATTTTCGGATGTCATAGGAGGTATTCTTGATATTGTGCAAGACATTAGTTGCGGATTGCGGCCTTCCAGTACCACAGCGTCTCCATGGTATAGACATAGTTAAGAGTGTCGGCATGTTCATATTCGTGTTACGGGGCTTCACGAGTTGGGACATAGAAGACCGTTTTCAACACTCGGGGGAAACAGTTTGGCGTCATGTAATGTGAGTTCTTAAAGCGGCGAAGTTGTTCACGAGGGCACACTGCCGACCAACAAGGTCATAACACAGTAGACATCCGTACTTGGAGTCCCGACGAAAATATTTCGAATTCAAAGTGAGGGTATTTATTTTTGGCCCATTTCATTATGAGTAGTACCAACTTTCAGAAAGTAAGGCAAACTTATTTTGGGTAGTAGCATTAAAATATATTTATGATGATGTGTGAAATTTCAGGACTGTATTGGCGTGCTTGACGGCACACATGTGGAGGCACATCTCCCACCTCAGGAGGCACCGCCATATTTTGGCCGTAAAGGACGGCACACGCAAAACATACTCGCAGTGTGTGATTTCGATTTGTGTTTTACTTTTATATCTTGCGGATGGGAGGGAAGTATGCATGACAGTAGAGTTTTTAACGAAGTAACACAGGATCCAACAAAACAATTCCCTATGCTAGAAGATGGTAGGATGAACCTGTAATATTTTTTTTGTTTGTATTAGTTGTGTATTTGATATTTCTAATCGACCACCGCACTAATGCGAAATTATCAACATGCAACCAGGAAAATATTACCTTGTTGACGCGGGGTACAAGAACCAAAAAGGATTTTTGGCACCACATAAGGGATACCGATACCACCAGGAAGTGTTTCGCGTAACAGGATGGCCAAAAAATGCAAACGAAATTTTCAACATGGTGCACTCCTCCTTACAGAGTGCAATTGAACGTACGTTCGGCGTATGGAAAACACGATGGGGATTCCTACATAACATGCCGTGACATGATTTCGGAAAAGTGCAGGTGCCATTGGTTGGGGCTTCAATGGCGATACATAATTTTATACGTTGCAACTCGAGCGACGATGAAGCATTCAACAAGGTTGCGAATGCAGAAAATTTTACATTCAACGACATGCCAAATGTTGACGGTCTTGGTGACGAGGATGATGGTGAACCAGAGGGCGACGATGGCGTACATATGAACGCAATGAGGAAATCAATACGAAATTAATTAGTGCGATATCGGCCTGAACTTGGGTTGTAAATCCTGTTCGGTCTGTACGAGGTGATGACAAATGAAATGAATGCGTAAAACTATTGAAAGTGTCAGAAAAAATGTACGGTTCTGTTGGTAAGTTGCTAGTTCTTTTCGGGCATTTACCAAATTGTAATGTGGAAATTAATTAATATAAGAGCGCAATTTGTTGCAAAAAAATTAATAAAATAAATATGCTATTCAATAATAATAATAATTAACAAAACTGTCATAATAATTTGAAAAAAGTTGGTACTGGTATTTTGGTCTTTTGCAACAAGAGAATGGATAATTTGGTGATTGTTTGTATTAAAAAAATAATACTCTCACTAATAAACTTGTAATAATAAATAAAAAAAATTCGTAAAAAATAGAATAATAAATTTATAATAATTAAAAGTTATGGTAAAATTTGGAAATTGTAGAATATATAAAAAATAATACATTTAGTAATAAACTTGTAATAATAAAAAAAAATTGTAAAAAAGAGAATAATAAATTTGTAATAATTTCTTGTATTTGGTCAAATTTGGAAATTGTAGAATATATAAAAAATAATACATTTAGTAATAAACTTGTAATAATAAAAAAAAATTGTAAAAAAGAGAATAATAAATTTGTAATAATTTCTTGTATTTGGTCAAATTTGGAAATTGTAGAATATATAAAAAAAATAATACATTTAGTAATAAACTTGTAATAATAAAAAAAACAAATCGTAAAAAAGAGAATAATAAATTTGTAATAATTAAAAGTATTTGGTAAAATTTGAAAATTATAGAATATATAAAAAAATAATACATTCGGTAATAAACTTATAATAATAAAAAAAAATTATAACAAAAAAATAAAATAAAATTGTAATAAGTAAAATATATTTCGAAATTGTAGAGTATATAAAAAAGGACTACAATTTGTTGCAAATTCCTGGTGGGAGTTACGTTGGAGATACTGTTCACGTACTAAAGGGCAGAATCATAATTTTTAGTAAAAAGTAAGGGTATTTTCGTCATTTTACAGTGATTTGACACTTTTAAAAAATATTAAACCAAAAATCAAAAAAGTCAGCTTTTTACCAACTTCCCAAATCACATCCAAAAAAGTCAAAAAGTCAAAAGCCAACTTTTTACCAATTTTCCAAAACAATCCTTAATTGTTATAAAAAATTTGTTAAATCTATATATTTAAATTTTTGTTCTTAATAATATTACTACTAATGATGAATAAGAAAGTGCTAACCACCCTTTAATGATGCTTAGTGCTGATGTATTCTATAAGGAGTGATTTGAAAAGTTGGTTAAAATTTGATTTTTTGATTTTTTTAGCTCTTTGTGTGTAAAAAATGTGAAAGGTGATGTGATTCAAAATGGATTAAAAGTTAAAAGTTAATTTTTAGCTAGCTTTCCAAAAAGGCCCAAAATATATATTAAAATATGTAAAATAGTTTTATTTAATTTTTATCAAATTTGAATGATCACCCTCCACTTTCGTCTAATTTTGTAAGAATATTTTATAATAAAAAAATGTTAGAGCATTCGTTATTAAGAATTTTTATAAAAATATTTTTATTTTTAATAAATAGTCATAAATAAATCACATTATTTTTTTAATTCATATATATATATATCTTGTTTGTCTATTATCCCACCATTTTAATTACTCCTACTTTCTTTTTCTTCTTCTTATAAGGTAGAAATTGCGAGGAAGAGGGGGTACTCATTGATGCGTAGTCCTTATGCGTCATAATCGTGGAAGCGTGAAGATGGTGAAGTGATTTCGTGTTTCTTACGCATTATGGTTTCGGTTTTTTTTTTTTTAGACTAAATAAAAAGGGTTATGTGATGTCATCATTGTTCTGTGGGTCCTGATTTCGGAATAACTAGTTGTCAGTTAAAAATTAACCCTCACCAAGTGAGAAACCTAACACCGAGGCACCAATGAAGCTCAACTATACGCCACAGGCCGCTGAGAGTTCGAACCGGAATACAGAGGCACCAATAGAACTCAACTATACACTACAGGCCGCCGAAGATTCAAACCGGAGTACAGAGGGGGGTTCTCAAAGAGACCACTTTCACCTCTCCCTAGGATTCGATCTTGGGTCATGCCTGTGGAGACGAGTTGCTTTCTCCACCAGGCCACCACCCCCGGTGGTCATTATGATTTTGTTTGAAAAGTTAATTATTGTAGTAGATTATTTAATTTTTAGATATTTTAATATGTTAAAATATTTATGTTTACGAAGATGATTGCATTTTTTTGTAGTTAGATGTGATATTTGTGAGAGAAAAATAAAATAATTATGAATTTAATATGACATTTTATTTTATTAATTATTTTAACTTATTTAATTTGTTTATGAATTTAAAAAAAAAAAAAAAAACTTAAAATTAACTTCCCAAACTCCCCTATGTGCTCATTCATATGTTTCCCATTCATTAATAAAGTACAAGAATTATTCCCGTGAAGTATATTGAGAGGGTGAGTTTGGAAATGATTTATTTTTTGAATTTTTAATTTTTTACGAAAAGATGTATAGAAAAATAAAAAGATAATGTGATAAAACTAAGACAATATCGAATAAGCAGTTTATTTGGCTTGTTGTCAAAGTCACACTTAGAATATCTACATCAGCCTCAACAAATGTAAATTTTGGTTAAATATAATTAACAAATTACAAAATTCTTACTCCTTCAACTTCAACAAGTTAGTTTTTGATTAATTTTGTTACAATACATTACTACATATAGCGATACACTATTTACAGATTATATAATATTTTATAATTTATTCTTAAAAATGACTAGACATCTTTCCCGTCATCCTGCCAGACATTCTGCCGAACAACTGGCTGCTGCACAAATTTTTTTATTTTTTTATTTTTTTAGAAATATGAACTACACAAATATATCCTATACACTTTGTATGTCTGACTGGACAACCGCTACTGGGCATTTTTTTTTAATATGAAACTGCATATATAGCAATACAAAATTAACTTTTTTCTATACTATTTTGGCTACTTTTTAGCAATATAAAATTAATATTTTATAAAATTTAATTTTAAAATAGAGAGTTTGATATAGTGTGTACAAACAAAAATGCTAGCTAAAATAGAAAAGTAGCTTTTTAGTTATAATTTGACTCAAAATTAGTTGAAACTGATATAGATGCTCTTATTGAGGTTAAAACAAAATAGTAACAAACCTTATAATTTTAAAATAATTGTATCGTGTCTTAAAGGGTTTGGGGTGACCGTTGTGTACACTACAAGAAAAGGGGATATAAACACGGAAGCTTTTGCGACGGTGTGCGTTCTCGTCGCAAAAAATGATCTTTTGCGACGGTAGATTAACCCGTCGCAAATAATCCCTTTAGCGACGGCCTTTTACCGTCGCAAATAAAACTACGCGAATAGTGGGAAAAAAAAGAAGTATTAGCGACGGCGTTTTTTACCGTCGCTAAAAGTTTTTTTTTTTGAGACGGCGTGCGTTGGCTGTCGCAAATAGTGGACCATTTGCGACGGCAAAATGTCCGTCGCCCAAAAAACTTATCAAAACGGCGCCGTTTAGATTAATAATTTATCATTTGCGACGGTGTATAATTTACCGTCACAAAAAGTAAAAAAAAATTTGCCCCCCTCTGCTTTTCATCTTCGCGCTCCAACATTTGGATCATCCCTAAATCTTTGAAATCCCTAATTGTTCGACGGCGACGAACTTGGCATCTCTCTCGACGAGCGAAGCGAAAGGCTAAGCGGTGGTCTGGCGGCGGCAGCGGAGTGACGGCGGCAGAGTTTCTCACTCACCGTATGCTCTCTCTGTCTCTCTCTCTCTCTCTCTCTCTGTATATATATATATATATATATGTATTAGCTGTTAAAAAAAAATAAATTATTTGTGTTTTGTCTGTGTGATAATTTGTGGTAATAATTAGATATATATGTGTATGTGGAGCTACTATTTTCTCTCAATGTTTTTTTTTTTTTTTAATCTTCTGCTCACAGTAACACCATGGTTGGATTTTAGATTTGTCAATGACAGTGGAAATGAAAATTCATTATTTATGGGTGGTCAAACAAGAAAATAATTTATTTAAACAAATATCTAATTATTAACCTACGATTTAAAAAAAAAAAAAAAAGGGAAGTATTCTTTGTCATAGCTTCTATCTTCTCGCATTGTACTCTAGTTTGGTGCATATTCTTGTTGTGAAATTTTACAATACACATCAAAAATATTTTTAAAACAGTGTGTTTTATATATTTCAGTTATAATTATTTTTATATTTAATTATAATTTATTATAATATTAATTATAATTATTATTTTAATTATAATTGAAGAGATTTTTAATTACATTTCGAGTAGTTTTAATTATGATTTTTAGTTTTGATTTAATTGACTCATTGCGATCATTATAAAGGATCAAGGACATGTGAATCCGATTTCACTCCTAGCAAACACATAAATGTATCATATATATATATATATGTATATATATTCAAAACTAAAATCTAACACACAATTGTATCATATATATATATATATATATATTCAAAACTAAAACCTATCAGAAGAAACATCGGCCTTGTTTGTTATAATTTTTTTAAGTAAAAGTTGTTAATTAAAAAATAGGAGTTACAAATTTCTTAGAAATGCGTGGTATATCCCCGCTTTAATTAATATATTTTTTGTAATGAGGTCCGTAATGATCAACTCCGGGACTATGCATTGATTGTCAGACATAAGTTCATTAGAAAACTTTTTAATTATTCAAAATTCTGTCATTTTTTTTCTTCAAATTTGTGGGTATTCACTATTCAGCAGGTACATTATGTGTCCGATTTGTATCAGATAAATGGCAACTTGAATCTGACCCAATTAGAATATCACTGTAATTTAATTCCGCTGGATCGTCCAATTACAAATTCGAATCCGAAACTAGTTGGATACCGATCCATTCTTTTTAAATTTTTTTCATTCCAACATTGTCATTTTGTTTGAATAATAATGACATTCATGTCGCGTTTATTATTGTTATAAATATTGAATTACTGATTAAATAATATATGAAACATGATAAAAGGAGATATGATCGTTGTAGTATTAGTCATACTTGTATAACCTTTTTGGATTATTTATTTATTTATTTATTTATTTTAATGAAGACTTGAAATTGAGAAATATATTGAATATAATTTCTAGGAATTTTAAATGTCATCATGCAACAAATAAAAACATGACAGTTGGCAATAGGCGAAGAATTTCTTAGTCAAACTTAAATAGATGAGTTTTGAGTATTTTTTCGAATAGGTTTGAGTTAAAGGTATTATATTTAGAGTTACTTTGATGAGATATTTTTGTGGATGTGTACAGATGATGGATAAGAGTTGGATTGATTTGGCAAATAGGATGTCGAGCGAATACATTAATGGGATTGATAAATTCCTTGTGTTTGCCTACACCAATAGGGTTGAAGGTTCGATGATCAGTTGTCCGTGTAGGAAGTGTGAGAATCGATACTATTTTATACGAGAGGGTGTACGGGAGCATCTGATTTTGAATGGTTTTTTTAAAAAATACAAACATTGGATTAATCATGGGGAATCTTACGTATCTCTGGATGGTAATAGAGAGAATGAAACATTAGCTAATTCATACATTGGGGATGATATGATTGGAATGATACAAGGGGCTATGGGAAATCCACATGCCGGTACAAGTGCTGAGGGTGATGAACCACAGGGGCCTGATCCCCATGCATCTGAACCCCAGCTCGGTCCAAATGCAGAGACTGCAAAGTATTTCAAACTTCTTCAAGATGCACAAAGTGAATTGTATCCGGGTTGTCAGAAGTTCACATCTTTGTCATTCATTGTGCGACTTCTACATTTGAAGGTGCTTAATCAGTGGACAGACAAGTCTGTTGACATGTTGCTTGAGTTATTGAATAAGGCGTTCCCGTTGGGTGTGAAACTCCCGGACTCATATTATAAAGCTCAAAAGGTCACAACAGATTTGGGCTTCACGTATGAGACGTGGGATGCATGTCCCAACAGTTGCATGTTGTTTCGAAACGAGGACGCCAATCTTGATAAATGTGTTATATGCAACAGTTCTAGATGGAAATCAAATGGTGATGGTGGTTCAAATGTTCCTAATACAGGTGGCAAACAAATAGCTGCAAAACAGATGAGGTATTTTCCTTTAAAGTCAAGGTTGCAGAGGTTGTTTGTGTCATCCAAGACGGCCAAGTTAATGAGATGGCATGCAGAGGAACGAACTGATGATGGTGTCTTCAGGCATCCTGCTGACTCCCTTGTATGGAAAGATTTTGACCGTCGGAATATTGACTTTAGTAATGATTGCCGAAGTGTAAGGCTTGGCTTAGCATCTGATGGTTTTAACCCATTCAGGACGATGAACATAGTTCATAGCACTTGGCCTGTTGTGCTCATTCCATACAACTTGCAGCCATGGATGTACATGAAGCAACCATTTCTAATTTTATCCGTGCTTATTGACGGCCCGAAAGGACCTGGTGACAAGATTGATGTGTATATGCAACCGTTGATTGAGGAGTTGAAAGAACTATGGAATGAGGGTGTGTCAACATTTGATGCATCAACAAATCAAATGTTTCAAATGCATGCAGCTTTACTGTGGACAATTAGTGATTTTCCTGCATATGCAAACTTGTCAGGATGGAGCACTAAAGGCGAATATGCATGTCCTTGTTGCAATAAGCAAACTACATCGTGTTGGTTGAAGCATAGTAGGAAACAATCATACTTGGGTCATCGCAGATTTTTACCTACTGGCCATAAATTCCGGAAGGATAAAGTATCATTTGATGGTAGTCGGGAAGTTAGACTCAAACCAAAATTGTTGTCTGGAACTGAGATGTTGCTACAATTAGAATCTGAGGGTATTTTAACCCAATACAAGAGGGATGACCTTAAGGAGAGGCATAGGAGACAGGTAGAGAAGGAGAAAGCTGGACATCGCACCCATAGTTGGAAGAAAAAGAGTATCTTTTATGAATTGCCATATTGGGAGCACAATCTAATAAGACACAACCTCGATGTGATGCATATAGAGAAGAATGTTTGTGACAATGTGTTGTGGACAATATTAGGGGTTGCAGGAAAATCGAAGGATGGTGTTAATGCTCGGCGTGATTTACAAGATATGAATATTAGAAAACCCCTACATTTACAGTTAAGAGGGTCGAATAAAGCCTATTTACCACCAGCACAATTCACGATGACCAAGGATGAGAAAGATTTGTTCTTGAAAGTGTTGAAGGAAGTAAGAGTTCCCGACGGGTATTCATCCAATATATCACGTCGTGTGCGCTTACATGATAGAAGCATTGGGGGTCTTAAGAGCCACGATAGTCATATTCTGATGCAACAACTTATTCCATTGGCTATTCGAAGATCGTTACCGAAGAATGTAATTGAACCCTTGATTGAATTGAGCAATTTCTTTAGACAATTGTGTTCGAAAGTGAATCGTGCGACGGATTTGCAATATATTCAAGATCGTATCGCTATAACACTTTGTCATCTAGAGAAAATATTTCCTCCGAGTTTTTTTGATATAATGGAGCACTTGCCTATACATCTAGCTGATGAAGCCTTATTGGGTGGAGCGATTCAGTTTCGATGGATGTATCCAATTGAGAGGTATCTTCTTACTTTGAAGCAATACGTGCGTAATAGAGCTCGTCCTGAAGGATCAATTGCTAAAGGATATCTTATGGAAGAATGCATGAATTTTTGTGCACAATATCTCAGTGATGTGGAAACCAAATCTAGTCGACCCATGAGGAACTATAGCGGTGCTGATAATTTGGGTCATGCTACTGCTGAGAACACAAGCTTTTATCTTGATAATACTTTTTGGGTACAAGCTCATCGGTACATCTTATGCAATACAAGCGCGGTTCAACCATTCATAAAGTAGGTTAAGTCACTCACTCAATATTTTATTATGTTGTATTGAATTTTCAACTAAATTTTTTGTATTGCTAAAATTTCAATCTACACAGCAAACACCTTGAAGTACTTAAGCTCAAAATGCCTCGTGTCGACGATCACCAACTTCGGCGTGAACATTTTGAAACTTTTCACATTTGGTTCAAGGAACATGTATGTATTTAACTCTATAGATTCTAGTTACTTAAGTCGACATACATTTTAAATTTTACATTTTCGTGTTAAATAGGTCCAAACTTTGTGAAGGACTATTGATGTCATATTTTCTGAAGAGATTATTCTATTGGCAAATGGTCCTCATAACCTGGCAAGGAGGTTCAACGGGTATATACTGAATGGGTTTCGGTATCGAGTAAAGGCCATGGATGATCGTCGAGCCACACAAAATTGTGGTGTAGCTTTGAAGGCAGATACCGTAAGTTATGCTAGTCGAAAAGACAAGAATCCTCGTGTGGGGTCTGTGTACTATTATGGACAATTGACAGATATTGTTGAGATTCGATATTCCAATGAGAAGAAACATGTGTTGTTTAAGTGTGATTGGATTGACAACATTCACGGAAAGAAAGAAGATGTCTTCAATTTCACGTTGGTGAACTTCAATCATTTGTTGTACCGAGATGATCGAATTACCAATGAACCTTTCATCTTGGCGTCCCAAGCAGAGCAAGTTTGGTATGTTGCAGACCCGTTACAACCAGACTGGCAAGTCGTGGTGAAGATGTCTCAAAGAGGTTTATTTGATATGAGTTCGACTGATCCACAAATCGACCCATACATGAGCCAACAATTGGAAGAAAATATAATGCTTCGTGATGAAGAAGTTGGTTGGGTGAGGGAAGCCGTAGAAGGGGATACAGTTGATGTTCAAATAGGCTGATATTTAATCAACATTAGTAATTCAATTAAGGCCAAGGTTGTAGTTAATCATCAATTTCTTAATTTACTTTGTCTTTGTAATTGTATTAGTTCAATTAATGTCATATTATAGTTGATGACAAACCATTGTCTATGTTTCTAATGTCAATTAATGTTATATTGCTTGCAGATTATTATGGGAAGAAAGAGGAAGCCTGATCATCCCCAGCGCATTATGTCTGATGTGCTACATAACAGGACATCAGTAGCACCACCATCAGATGAGGCATCACATCGGCCACCATCGGAGGGGCCATTAGTGCCACCATCATCTAAGGGGCCATTAGTACCACCGTATCGACCACACCTACCATCAGTGCCACCACCATCTGAGCAGCTACCATGTACTCAGCCTCCACGCCTACCATCGGTGCGTCCACCATCAGTGGCACCACAGTAGCTATCATCATCAGCTTATGAGCCATCTGCAGGTATATAAATTTGCTTTGATTTGTATGAAAATTATTTACACATACATTTATTTATGCTCATTATATATAACTTGTTTATTCTCATTGTATTTTGCAGACCCTTCGACTTCTTCACAGCCCACCTCAGGTTTATTTGATATGATTTGTATTCACATTATTTAAATTTGTATTTGTTTATTACCATTGCGTATTGTTTATTATTATTGTATATCGCAGGTCATGTTAGTTCTTCATCAACCTCGACTAGGCGTGGTAGAGGATGTGCCAAGGGCATTAAAGAGTGGGGTACTGGTAAAAAGCTGGACATACAATTTGATGGAAATTACTGCCCAATAGGGGATAACGTGGCAAAGTTAACTACTCAACTTGGCATTATTGTGCGGAATGGTAACATTGTTCCTCTTACTTTTCTTGACTGGAACAATGTGCCTGATGATATTGTTGATGCTATCTGGAAGGATGTGAAGGTAAAAGTATATTTTTGTTCACAAATTCGAATTCCAAATTTGTGTTATACTTAGTCTTAAACTTTGAAATTGTGTTTTATAGGACAATTTGAATATATGTCCAGAGGAGTACAAGCCAATCTTCATGAAAAACTGCAACAGCATATGGAAGGATCACATGAACAAGCTTAAGGCTAAGTATTTCAAGCCTAGAAGCTCTGATCCTAATTTGAAGGATGATGTTCCTATGAACATTGTGCCAAGCCAGTAGGAACAACTTGTGGAGTATTGGCGTACTTCCGATGCTGAGGTATACAATTACGTTATATTTATGATATGTAAACATACAAATCATATTTACATACTTACATTTGTTGAACTTGTTATAGAAAATTGCAAGTAGGAACGCTAAAAATCGGCGAGCTCACGGCATAGCTCATACCATAGGGCGTACTACTTTCTCTCAGATACGGCATGAGGTTTACATTTTATTGTTTTATTTTTTGTATATAAATAAACATTGTATATTTGCAAATTATTTGGATTCTAATTTTCATATTTCACCCCAAAAATGTAGATGACCAGTAAAGGGGAGTCTACTGATAAGATGAATGTTTGGCTTATGACACGTAGAGTAGATGACCCAGAGGTTATCCAGACCTTGGTAGTTTTCAAACACCTTTGATTGTATTTAAAGTTTATTTTTTGTGTGTCAACTATCTTAATTTGGCATATACTTGTATGTCTTATTCAATACAGGATGAGTTTAATCGTCAACTCTCTATGCTACCTGAGGATGGTCGGACTTTGGAGGCTAGGAATGCCATTTTCCATGAGTTAATGGGTCATGACGGACATGGATATTGTCGCACATACGGGAGAATTGTGCCTCGAAGAGCGGTGTATGGAGATGGTGCTGGGCCATCACAGTCAACAGCCCAGCCATCAACTATTGATCAGATCACGCAGCAGGTTCGTGCAGAGCTAAGGGATGAGTTGAGGGAGGAGCTGCGAGCAGAGTTCTCTACACATTTGCAGCAGATGAGAGCTGAGATGATGGCCCTTGTGTCACAGGGGGCGAGTGTGGATCCCAACAGACAGGTTCCATATAAATTAAATTGTTTGATAGTTCAATTTTCACTCAAGATTATGTATAAAATTCGAATATGATTAACACATTATGCATTGACTAACATAGGTTCCTGATGCATTGAGTGGCCACAGGGCATTTAGGGAATCTGCAGAAGATGAGAATCCATATACACCACCACCAGAAGATCAGGTATAAAATGTATCTTTGCATTCTAAGCTAAAATGTATCGTTGCATTCTTTACATTCTAAGTTAAGAGACTTGTGGGAGAAGACGGGACTAGTTAGAGCCGGATTTAGCACGAAACTTGGCACACACGACCGCCTAGGCACGACATACTTGTGGGAGAAGACGGGGCTCGAATCGGGTTCCCGGTTTGGGAGTTAGAGCCGGATTTCACTTTAGGCAAGCTAGTTCCTTAAGAAACTTGAATCCGAGGCGTTAACGCCCCAAAATCACCAAACGGCGTCGTTTAGGCACGAAACTTGGCACATACGACCTCCTAGGCACGAGAGACTTGTGGGAGAAGACGGGGCTCAAATCGGGTTCCCGGTTTAGGAGTTAGAGCCGGATTTCACTTTACGCAAACTACTTCCTTAAGAAACTTGAATTCGAGGCGTTAATGTCCCAAAATCACCAAACCGCGTCGGTTTAGGACAAAACTTGGCACACACGACCTCCTAGGCACGAGAGACTTGTGGGAGAAGACGGGGCTCGAATAGGATTCCCGGTTTGGGAGTTAGAGCCGAATTTTACTTTAGGCAAACTACTTCCTTAAGAAACTTGAATCCGAGGCATTAACGCCCCAAAATCACCAAACGGCGTCGTTTAGGCACGAAACTTGGCACCCACGACCTCCCAGGCATGAGAGACTTGTGGGAGAAGACGGGGCTCGAATCGGGTTCCCGGTTTGGGAGTTAGAGTCGGATTTCGGTCCAGTCAAAATTATTTACTAAATTATCTTTCTAATTATATAGTAGTCAATTTTTTTTATATTTTTCTGTAATTAAAATATTAACACCATTATATGGTTTTTAATTATTTTTATCTTGTTTTTTTCAGATATTTCCTGAGTAGCAGTTTGCTTCTTGTGGAATGCGGGCGTATAAAGATTGTGACAAACTTTTGTTTTTGTAACCCACGAACGAATCAAGACGAAAACTTTTGATTTTGATTTATGTTATTTAAATTTGTGAACAACATTGTGTATGTATTATGCGACGTTATGTACTGGCATAATTTTTATTGTTATGAATTTTTATTTATGTATTGTTATGAATGGAACAACAATATGAATTTTCATTATTTGTCAACTTTTGTTTATGTATGTATTTATATTATTATGTAATTTTTGAATTTTTTTATAGTTATTTTTTATTTAATACAGGTTATTTTAATTTTTTTAATAATTTCCCAATAGGGTTTTTTTTTTTTTTTTGAGACGGCATGACAAGCCGTCACAAAAAACAGTACGAGGCTTTTGCGACAGCACCCATACCGTCGCAAAAGCTATGTAATGTATTTGGAAAACAAACCTTTAGCGACGGTTCAGGTTGCCGTCGCCAATAGTTATAAGCTACAACCCTTTTAGCGACGGTAATGTTGCCGTCTCAAAAAACCCACTTTAGCGACGGGAATTTGCTACCGTCGCAAAAACTGATATTTTTATCCATTATTGGCGACAGGAAAAGTGCCGTCGCAAAAAAGGCACCCTTCCATCGCAAAAAACAATGGCGACGGCCGTTATCGTCGCTAAAGGCCATTTGCTACCCCCTCTGTCGCGACCCCCGCTTGCCGTCGTAAAAAACCAAATTACCGTCGCAAAAACTATTAGCGACGGCGTCAAACATTCTTGACGGTTGCCGGTCATAAAAACACTTTTTTTTGTAGTGGTAGTTTATTGGGCCTATTTTGGAACTCATTTCGATAATTTGAAATGTTCACTTTTTAGAACATATTGATTAGAACATACCTTGGGAAGATGATTTGTGGCTAAAATAAACATCACATCCAACCCATAATCATTACACTATTCTCTCACAAAAAAAAGTCAAAAAAATCAAAAAGTCAAAAAGTCCTTCCCAAACCAACCCTTTAAAAAATTAAGTTGATCAAAATCGATACATCTTTTCTCAAATAAATAAATAAATAAGAGTAAATTACAAACACACTCCCTGAGATTTACTTAAATTACAAATTATCCTCTGTAGTTTTAGAAGAAGAGAAAAGCTGCTCGGGTTCGCGCTTCATGCATCCTGTGATAAAACACGCCAGAGCCGTACGTCATGCGTCTTGAGATAAAACACACCTAGGGCTATAATTCTTGCATCCTGAGATAAAAGAGAAACCACTTGGGCTCACGCTTCATGCGTCCCGAGATACAAGCCGCCCAAGGTTGCATTTCACACATCTTAAGAAACAAGAAAAATCTCTCGGGCTCGCGCTTCATGCATCCCGAGATAAAACACACCCAAGGTCACGCTTCATGCATCCAGAGATAAAAGGAAAACTACTTGGGCTCGTGCTTCACGCGTCCCGAGATAAAACACGCACAAGGCCGCGCTTTATGCGTCTTGAGATACAAGAAAAATCGCTCGGACTCGCACTTCGCGCATCCCGAGATAAAACATGCCCAAGGCCGTGCTTCATGTGTCTTGAGATAAAAGAGAAACTGCTCGGGCTCGCGCTTCACACGTTCCAAGATACAAGAGAAACCGCTTAGGCTCACGCTTCACACGTCCCGAGATAAAGCACGCCTAGGGCCATACTTCACGCGTCCTGAGATAAAAGAGAAACCGTTGGAGCTCACGCTTTACGGGTCTTGAGATAAAAGAAAACTGAGAGGTGTGCAATAGATGCACAAAATGAATGAGTGCGATACAGTGAACGAAGTGAACGTGTGCGATAGATGCAAAAAGTGAACAAGTGCAATAGATGCATAAAGTAAACGTGTGCAATAGAATGATAACGCATATTCCATGCAAGATAGTCAACTGACGCTTAACATTAATTGAAGGCAAATTGTATGCAAGAGCATGTTCTATGCATGAAATAAGAGCATATTCTATGCATGATCGACAACGTGTTCTACGCACAAATCATAAATGATGCAAAACATGCATGTAGCATATATATATGCGAAATGCATATTCTATACAATAGAAAAGAACAAAAGCGGTAATTTGACAAAACGAATCAAATGATATTCGATGAGACCTTCTGATTTACCTCTTAGAGAAATTACAACATGTTCAAAAGGATACACCTCATTCATAGTAGCAAGCGGGACATGTTCGCACCGGAACGCAGCTGCAAGCTCCCAAAACCAAACCTTCCACACACTACTTAGAAAGTAGAAGAACATGACAGCACCAGGACCCACTTGAGAGTCACCGGCCACCTGCCGGCCACCAGGAGAGGCTGCTAGCCTCCTATTGGCCATCAAGACACCTTGCTGGCCACCGATGGCAAATTCGGGGCAAAAATGTCATTTTGCTTCGGGTCTTTAAGTACAAGCCTCAAGGCATCATTTCCTCACTTCTCTGAGGCCGAAATTGCTCTCCCTCTCTCTCTAGACATTTTCTCTCTCTAGATCCGTGCTTTATACGCATTTTCCAATGCCCCAAACACTTTTTTCGCAAAACACCAAGATGAACAATAGAGGATGCATGAAATCGATGTTGAGAATTCTAAATTAAAGAAATTAGTTACTTCTCTTTCAAATGATGTGGATGTTTTAAAAATGAAAAATGCTATTTTGAAAAATGACTTTACGTCTATTGCCAATGAGAAAAACATTTTGAAAAACAATGTTGAGAATTTAAACAAAACTCCTGAAAATTTTGTAAAAGGAAAAGAAAACCTCAACAAGCTTATTGGAAATAAAAAATGTGTTTTTGATAAAGTAGGCATTGGTTTTGATCCTCCTAAATCTTTTATGAGATTAAATGTTCTTGAGACTAATCCCTATGGACCCAAGAAACTATGGGTACCAAGAAAGAAATCAAGATATTTTGTAGGTGGAATCTCAAAGAACACCAAGGACTTCGAGAGGAAGTGCACAACAAGAGTGTTCAATCTAAAGAGCAAAATCAGCCCCTACAAGAAGAAGAATAATGATGAAATGAAAATCACCAAGATGAACAATAGAGGTAATGTACGGGTGAAGATTCCAAAGAGGTAAATGAAGGTACAACTCCTAACACACATTTAAGCTTAAAGTTCTATATTCTTTAAGGTGTGATTGTGTACAATAGGTTGTGTCTAATCATTGCTTCCATGTAACCTAATTGTACTAAGTTTGCTAAGTCATGTTCTGCTAATTTCTTTCAAACCTTTATTGAACTCAAAAATGAGAATTATATTATTTTGATGAATGACTATTAGAATATGAATGATTTATGTATTCATTAACATTGTATATCATGTCATCCATTGCTATGAAAAAGAGATAAGAAGTGATAAATATTTTTTGTGAGCATACTTTTCACATATTATATATGACTTCATACTAATATGTTAATTCCTTTTTGAGTCATATCTTTGTAGAATCAATTTTGATGTCATAGCATGTTTTTGAATTATACATTTATGATCTCAAGAATATGCTCAATATGAAATTTCATGCTTATATGCTTTACATTGGAATATTTGAATGAGTTATGAAATTCGTTGATTATAATCCATCAACAATGTCTAAATGAAAAGAAGTATCATACGTTTGTAGAGACATTGCATCTATCCTATTGAATACCTTTTGAATATGGATTATATTAGAATACATCTCATGAAATGCTTTTAATTGATAAATTGTTGAATTAATTGTTTATAGGATTTATGTTGTGTTCCACATTGAGTAAAATGTTTTATCACACTTGAGTATGTGGATTGAATTGATGAAAATACCTCTTGATAATGTTACGTGATTAAATGAGATTGTTGCATCATTTTTAATAAAATAAAGAGCATAACACTATTTTCTTATGCATATTATGCTATGTGCTACAACTTGAAAATTCTGAAAAATAGCATTCCAATTTGATCATTGAATTATTTTTCACTTTTTGAGTTTATGATAAGAAGTGATTTGTGCTGTATTTTTATTGAGTAATAGTGATTGTTCTATGAATGCTATATTCACACAAATCACATTAGAAAATGGTAGCACCAACTTAGGGGGAGCAATCATTTTACTAACATACTTGTTAAATCCTTTTGAGATGAACTCCTCGTGAAAGAAAGTTGAAGATTGAAAGCTTCCATCTCTTGAACATAAGGTATGCCTCATATACTCTCTTAAACTTTTGAGGTAAAAATTCTATCTTATATCCCTTGAGCTAATATTGTTATTACTTTGATATGAAAAATATTGATTATGCTTCATATGATTTGCAATGTATACTCTTTGATAATGCTCTTATCTAAAAATCATGCCTATGCTTAAATGTGTGGTACATATTGAAATTTATGATTTTTCTTGGCATATGGATTGCTATACCTTGAACATGCTTCATTTTTTTTTTTTTTTGAATTACATTAGCTCCATGAGATTATATTGAGTTTAGCCTATTATGAGTAATATTTGGTATTGTACATAATACTTGAGCTATGATTGTTAAATCTTCTAGAGTGCATATTAGTATTCTTGGTAGATTGCATGTTGGTATCATTTTGGCACCCTTATTGGTAATATTTGGCATCCTATTTGATATTATTGAGGAGAACATTTCAGTTATGAGCTTTCATTTATCATATCTCCTATTGATTTTGTCAAATGAAACTAGGGGAAGAATTTAAACTAAAAAAAAATAAAAAAATCTCTTTAGATTCTATTCTATTTTTGATATCACACTTATGAGCTTGCACCTCACATATTTTTTTAAATTATCTTGTATAAAATCTGTACGCTCTTGCTGAAATTGATTATTAGATCATGCTCTACTGCTTCACATATACTTTTAACAATTTGGTATCTCCTTGGCTCTTGTTTGAAAATAGATTGAAATAGCATGAATTCTTCATAATGGATAAGCTCATTGATTCATTGTTGCCATATTATCTTGTTACAACAGCATGTATGTCTCATTGTTGCCATTTTTTTCTGCTTTTTAATTTCATTTTTCAGTATTTAAATATAAAAATAAAAACAAATCAAAATACAAATATTTACATAAAATAAAAAAAAATAAAAAAAAACTCCCTTCATTTTTTTTACGGCCATACATCAGAATAACGCTTCTTAGGACCTCGATTTTGTTATGTTCTCAATCTTGAACCAAAGAGTCCAAATCCGCAAATCGTTTTGAAGAAAAAGCAGATTTTTGAAAGAAGTGCCAAACATGGATGCTTTGCGGATAATGAGTCGCCACCTAAATATTTTTAAAATGGGAAATTTAGGAAACCCTGACTCGGTGCCAAAAGGCCACGTGTCCGTCATCACCAAAGTTGGCTCGGGAACTTAGGTACGATTAGGGAAGGTCACATCGTGAGCACCCCCTCTCGCCCGGTCAAAGACCGGCCTCTACTAACCATAATATCTGTTTTTGAAAACATTGTATGCTCTTATTCCGATTATTAGCCTAGGTTACTATGTGATGCTCGCAGCAAACAAGTATAGACTGGGCCGTCTGATTTGGAACTAAACATCTTATGTTTGTTTGTTTGAAAATGATTTGATGGTGCTACTGCAAGTAGGCTAAAATCGGATTTGCCACCCTCGTGGGCTTAGAAAACATGATTTTGCCACAATCTAGTGGGCTTAAAACAAACAGTTGATGAATTGCTCCAATTCAGATAACTCAACCTCCACCCACAGGCATTCAAGGCAGATATATCACATAAGCACTTAGCCTCATGGCAAGCATGCTATCATGGCAGCACTCACACGCATGCAAGGATGCTAAAGCATAAAACTCACCTAGTACTCCCAGCCAAAACAGAAAACTGATTAGAAAACATGCATGATCCTAGATATGCTGAAATGCCTAATGCAACACATGCAAAGATGCAAACTATAGCAGGCTCGGCTATTCTAAATATGGCATATGAGATGCAACAGCTATCAAGTACTCAACTTGGAATTGAAATCTGAGATCTTTGTTTGTATGATCGCCGAGCAGTCGTGCAAAACAGAGATGAATGATGCAAACATGTCATCTTTGTATGCTAATTGCAATACGCTCTATATCTAAACATAAATGGCAGATAAATAAAAGGGAGAAAGAAATGGGGGTTGGAAGACATACATCACACTCACCCACACTTATTACAATTATGCCCTCGCGTAGAGGGTCCGAATAAAGAATAATACAGACCCAAATGAAAGAATATTACAGTCCGAAATAAATATACAAATTTCTAATTAATTGACAATTAACTAAGAAAGCAGTAAAACTGGCATGCAAGCCAGGGACTGCCTTGCTTCTGATAGATGCCGCCTGTTGGGCTGCCTGGCGCAGAAATCCACTGGGATGCCCCGATTAGCCTCTGTTGGCAATATTTCTTGAAATGCGCGTCCGACTCCGAAAGGTGCTAAACTCTGAATTTTTCGCAGAGAGCGTGAAAAGGGCCGAAGTGTATTTCACAAATATATGCATGCCTCGACCCTCGTGCCACCAATCACGCATATCGATGCATGATGGCCGAGGAGCCGAATTGCACAATTCAATGTAGGGATGAATGTAGAGGAATCGGAGTACGGAATGTACCTCGTTTCCCGTGCGATATGCATGATATGCATGAAATGCAACTAATATACAACCTAGCATGCTCAATGCTATGAAAATGAGATGAAAATGAGACGCCTCGAAAAGCGTGCATACGGGCACGCAAATCGAGGCGATGATATGAAATGCAAATCGGGTAAAACCGAAGTGCCTCGAAATGCGTGCACGCGGGCACGCAAACCGAGGCGATGATATGAAGTGCAAATCGGATAAAACCGAAGTGCCTCGAAATGCGCGCACGCGGGCACGCAAACCGAGGCGATGATATGAAGTGCAAATCGGATAAAACCGAAGTGCCTCGAAATGCGTGCACACGGGCACGCAAACCGAGGCGATGATGAAAGAATGAAAATCGGATAAAATCGAAGTGCCTCAAAACGCGTGCCCACAGGCGCGCAAATCGAGGCGATGATGAAATGGGAAAAACGGATAAAACAGAGTGCCTCGAAATGCGTGCACGCGGGCACGCAAACCGAGGCGGAGGCATACGCAATGCAAACTAAATAAAACAGAATGTCTCGAAATGCGTGCACACAGGCACGCAAACCGAGGCGAAGGCATACGCAATGCCAAGCGGATAAAACAGAGTGCCTCGAAATACGTGCACATGGGCACGCAAACCGAGGCGAAGCTAAAATGGAGATCAGATAAAACTGAAGTGCCTCAATCGTGCACGCAAAACCGAGCGGCGATGATGTGCGATGCAAAATCGGATAAAACCGAAGTGCCTCGAAATGCGTGCACACGGACACGCAAACCGAGGCGATGATAAAATGAGACGAGATGGCATACGGAATGCAACGATGGGCTTACACCAATATGGGAGAGCCTCAGCTCACTCACATAGGAGGCCGTCGGATAAAAACAAAGCTGCCTCGAAACGCGTGTCCGCGGACACGCAAATCGGGGCAATGATGTAGAAGCGTGAAAATGCAAATTGGGCTTACGCCAACATGAGAGGGCCTCAACCACACTCACATAGGCTGCCGGAATGATAAGAATGAGGTGCCTCGAAGTGCGTGCCCATTGGCACGCAAACCGAGGCAATGCAAAAATGATACAAATGGCATGGGAAATGATATGCAAGCATGGCAATGGAATTTCAGCACCTAAATAAAGGGGAAAACAGCCCCAAAACAATTCGAAATGACACTCGAAGCATGCATTCATCCCGAAATGCAATTCTAAGTGCCCGAAATGGCCTACGGCTATGCTAAACAGACAAAATCCACTCATGAAAGCAAAAGAAGTAGCAAGGAAGTCCCAAATATGGCATTTTTTCAGTACAAAACATGGCCAAATTAATAGCACAGATATGGCAACATTAGCATGCAAAAATACGGTAAAAGAGAGGAATTACAAAGCAAGTGATATCAACAATGCTCAAACCCAAAAACTCAGTTCTACAACTTTAAATAAGGGCCAAAAATATGCACATATTCAGTTTATGGCAACCCCAAAATCAGAATAAAAACATGCTAGAAATTCCATGCAAAATAGGCTCAAAATAGGCTATATCATGAGACTTGCCAAACCATGCACCAAACAGCAAACTTTTCTTCATGAAACATGTAAAGGGGGTCAAACTAAGACCCCTTTTAGTTCTGACCAAAGGCCAAAACCAAAAGCACAAGAGGCTACAAAACATGCAAGAATACGGTAAATTTGATGGATTTCAAAGGAAGTACCAAAAATATACACCAAATGGCTTAAGGCCCTCAACATAACATGAAAAGGAGACAAAAAAAAGGCTATTTCTAAGCCTGATGAAGGCTGAAATCCGGAGCCAAGTAAGCCTAACAAAGCATGCAAGAATTAGGGCCTAAAGTGAATTTCCGAGAGAGGTGGTATATAGAATGGCCAAATGAGGTTGAGCCCTTCTACAATGTTGTAGAGGGGCTCAAAATAAGCACAAAACCAGTAGGGGTCGGAGCCCCAAAAACAAATGCAAATAGGCTAAAACTAGCATGCAAATTGGTGACATACAAGATGGATATTGAAGGAAGTGTATCATAGAAGCCTCAAATGAAGTTGAGCCCTTCTACAAAGTTGTAGAGGGGCTCAATATGAGCACAAAACCAGTAGGGGTCGGAGCCCCAATTCTCAACCAAATAGAGTATAGAAATGAATCAAGAAAAAGCCCTAAAAGTTGGTTTTGAAGACTTACCCTTGAAGACTTGTCTTTCTTTGATTCTTGGCTCTGATTTGTTGCTTCTTGACCTCTGAAGAACACCTCCTTGCTGCTGAAATGGTAGTAGGGATGGTGAGGCTAGGTGTTGATGAAGAGAAGACCTAGGGACTTAGAAGCTTTCTTGGACTTTTGGCTATGGAAATGGAAGAATTGGAAGAGGAGCTCTTGAAGCAAAATTTTCCAACCCTAGAGAAGAAGGGGTTGGGCCCTTTAAGTAGACAAGAAAGGGGTGTAAAAGGGGAGGGAAAAGCACCCAAGCTTTCCCTCCCAAAATATCCCCCGGATGAGGGAGACACTTTGAAAAGCAGCTGGACAATTTGGAGCAGTGGAAGCGTAATCTGGCCGCCGGTAGTTTTGCAAGGTGGTGCCACCACCCCCATGGCCGGCCACCCTACATGGCCGACGGCCAGGTGTAAAAAATAAAGTTTTGAATTAGTGGCCGACCCCCAACTTTTAGGGTCCTCCAAGGTGTGTAGAACAAGGATCCAAGGTTGGAATTTGGCAACACTGAAGCAGGAGCCACAACATAGAGCTTGAAGGAGAGGCTCAAAAATGAAACTCAAATTTTCTGGCCGACCACCAACTTTAGGGTCCTCCAAGATGTGTAGAACAAGGTTCTAGGGTTGGAAATTGGCAACACCAAGGTGAGCCACAACATAGAGCTTGAAGGAGAGGCTCAAAATGAAACTCAAATTTTCTGGCCGACCACCAACTTTTAGGGTCCTCCCATGTCCCCGATCACAGATATGTAGCTTTGGTTGGAAGAAAATACCCCTAGGGTGTTCAACATTGGCGGAAGTGAGAAAAGCGGGCTCGGGAGGAGCGAAACCGCTATCTGGGATAATTGCGGCTTCTCACCCCAGTGATCTTCCCGATGTTGAAACAGAGGTACCGCCAAGTTTGAACAAAACTAATGAGAAATGAACGCCGAGCCAAACCGAGCAATTCGGGATCCGAAAATGAGCCATGGTGCCGAAGTGGTATTCAAAGATCGAAGTGGTATCTGCGACCCAGTGTCCCTCGGAATGACAAAACAGAGGTCCTGCCAAAAATCGAGAAAACCGATGCAAAATGAATGCTCGGGACCAAAACCGGCGGTTGGGGTCCGAAACCGATTCTGAGCACGAAAGTGGCATCTGACCACGAAGTGGGCATCGGGGCCCAGGTTCTCGAAATGTTAAAACAGAGGTCTCCATAAAACCGGAGAAAGCGGATGCGAAATGAATGCTCGGGGCCCAAATCACGCGATTGGTCCGAAATGGGTCGCCGCACCTAAGTGGTGTTCATTGCGAAGTGGCATCAGGGGCCCTAGTGTTCCTCGGAACATTAAAACAGAGGTCTCCGCCAAAAACCGGAGAAGTCGGAGATGGTTGGGCGGTCCCGAGCCGAGGCACACGGCAGCGGTCAAAACCTGCACCGGCTCGAAATGGGCAAAATGGCCTCTGACCACAAAATATGGCTCACGGCCCTTTGGGAGATAGTCTGGGACCACTCCTTCCCTCGGGAAAAAGCAGAAAACGAGTCAGTTCGCAAACCGAGACAATGCCTGAAGAGGGTTGGTCCGGAGGCGAGGCGCTGGCGCGACTCTAAGACTTCGAATAAGCGATATGTAACATCACCGAAGCGCTCAATCGGTGACGCTCGAGTCTTAAGGTCGGTCAAAAATGGGGTGTCTACTGATTGCCCCTCTTTGTGAGAACTTCGGAAGTCACAACAATGATGGGAGTGAATGTCAAAGCCCGAGAGCGACCCATTTTGACAAGGTCAAGACTTAGACAATCATACAAGATAAATAGAGATATGTATGCCATGAGCGAGGGCAAAATGCAAATGGTATGCAAGAAGCGGATGTAACAGATGTTCGTTACCGTAAATGCAAAGAAGTCAGAATAAACAGTATTGACAAATAGATGCAATGATTTTAAGCAAGAATGCAAAGCAAACAACTATATTTCATGCGGTTAGGAATGCGGAGAATCATTCAATTCTCGTCGCGTCTCACATGGAGAAGATACGATACTGCGATTCGTCCGGCCGAATGATATATAGTGCACAAAATAGTGCGATACGCTAAACAATGGCGATTGATTTGAAATGCACAAGACAAGGCGATCACGCAAAACAAATGATCGTTTTGAAATGCACAAGATAAAGGCGATGCGCAAAAGCAGCATGATCGATTTGAAATGCACAAGACAGGCGATTGAGGTCGCAAAATAGCGCGATTGATAAACGCACAAAAGCAGTCGCGATCATAAAAGCAATGATCGATTTGAAATGCACAAGACGGTCGCGATTGAGGTGCGCAAAATAGCGCGATCGATAAACCGCACAAAACAAAGGCGATACTCAAAAAGCAATGCGACGATTTGAAATGCACAAGGGTCTGCGATTGAGGTGCGCAAAATAGCGCGATTGATTAACTGCACAAAACAGTGCGATTGTGGTGCGCAAAATAGCGCGAATGTAAACTGCACAAAATAGTACGATTGAGGTGCGCAAGATAGCGCGAATGATAAATTGCACAAAATAGTGCGATGCGCAAAATAGCGCGAATGATTTGAAATGCACAAGATAGTGCGATACGCTAAACAGCGTGATTGATTTGAAATGCACTAAACAGCGCGATACGCTAAACAGCGCGATTGATTTGAAATGCACTAAACAGCGCGATACGCTAAACAGCGCGAGTGAGATACAAAGTGTAAGTGCACAAGACAGTGCGAGCGAGATAAAATGCACAAGAAAGTGTGATAAAATGCATCTTCTATGCAAGTATGGGGGCATTCTCTATGCAATATTGAAAGCAAGCATATTCTATGCATGAAACAAGTAAAGCATATTCTATGCGGAATCGAAAACAAGCATATTCTATGCATGAATCATAATGATGCGCGGTACGCATGCAACAACAGTGTATATGAAAGCTCGCACTCTATGCAATAGAGGGACAGCAAATATGTACTCTGGTGCCTCTGATTTGCCTCTTAGAGGACTTCACAACATGCTCAGCTTAAAAAGGGCACACCCTGTTCAAATTGGCGAGAGATAACATCTGTACGTAGGAGCTACGGCTGCTGCTTGTTTTCCTGATCATATTCACAACTTTCCCTATTCTCCAACGGGGTGACAGACTAGGTTGGTTCAAGATCCGCACTGAGGTGCATACACGCTATCTCAATCTATGGGGCTGCCATCTGATTTCAAGCGAGGACATGCCCTGGGTATTTAAACCAGACTCTAGTCTCGAAATCGAACCTTTGCGTTCTAGGCCACGGCCATTCGAACTCTAGTTTCCACCGTCGCAGCTTGGTCTCCTAGGAACTCATCGCAAACACGCCCAAGATGCCTCTGGCGAGAATGGTACTCGGGAAACGCCGATCGCCATTCGGCTTGAAGTAGACCTGATTTTGAGCTTGAGGTAGAGGCACACTCATACTTGAACATTGGCAAGACTTGAAGAGGTACACCGCGGAATATAGTCTCGGAACTTTTTGAAGTTGGAACAAACTCAGATGCTTCGATTTTCCTTCTTTTCTTTTGCTTTGCAGTCCGGAACCTAAATAGCTTCAGATAGGTCCTTGTTCTACTGTTTTCACATGACCTGGGTTGAACCCTGCGGTTTTATGAAAGAACAAATTGCATTTTGCACAAATGTGGAGAACGGCACGACTCGGAGCACAAAAGCGATTTTTTAAAATTGAGAGTGAGCATAAGTTATCAATCGGGTATTGAGCCTCTGTTGAATACAAAGACGCTACGACTCAACAAGAAAACAAAAGGCACATAACCTAGACACATCGAGTAACACTCGAGACGACTCAAAACAAAATCGAGATAAAACAAAAAGACACGACACTCAGACGTGCACAGGGAGCCTGTTTCACCGGGTATATGTTTCCCATCCTTTCTTATTTGTGATTCTCACATCACTCGGCCCTCAAGCTCTGTTTTTCTGAAAAAGGCCTTTTCTCACTTTTTCTCTCATCGCACATCTCTCTATTCTTCAATCTCTCATTTTTCAATCCCTCCCCTGGGTGGTTGATGGATAAACAGCAAGTTGTGGGCTCGTGCCTCTAGCATTCTGCTAGATTTTCTTTCTTCCACTCACAGCTAGTGAAGTCCTCCCACAGAGGGGTTGTGCTACAAATGGGTGTGTTGCAAATCTGCAGCTGACATCAGTCGATGATCCTCTACTGGGGAGTTTGGACGTGATCAGATCTGTCCAGATGAGGGAGTGTAATGTCTGGCCCCATTCCAATTAAATTCGTGACTTGGCTTGATACCTCATTGCTTGGAGGATGTGAGAGCTTTCAGCCCTTTGTTGTGCCCTTTCCTGGCGAATACGGTGCCCTTTCCGGCGAGTAGAGTGCCCTTCTTGGCGAGTATGTTGATAAAGGGGGAAACAGTAACTCTGACCAATGTGCCCTAGTTCATCATTTTGACCATTTTTTATTTTTGAGCTTTCTCCTAAAAAAATTTTGACCAAAATGAGAGTTAGATTAACATGTTTGTTCGATTTTTGATTTGAAATCATGCAGTTCAGGCTATGAGCACTGAAAATTTTCCTTTTTTGAGTCCAGGGAAAAGGTCCAGTTTTGGAAAATGAAACAATTTTCGAGAAAATTAGTCAACCTCAGTAAAAATTCTCAAAAACTATTTTTGCAAACGGCCAATGCTCAACGAGCATAGAACCTACTCCTGAGATGCACAACCTCAGATCCATAGCAAAAGAAAATTGCCCTTGTTCGAAGGACCTTTGCGGCAACAACGGAAAGTTGCCCTTGTTTGAAACAGCATGGCGCATTGAATGGCAACGGAAAGTTGCCCCTTGTTTGGATGGCGAAGCTTCTGAATGGCAACGGAAAGTTGCCCTTGTTTGGATAGCATCGCAACAGCATTTGTAGTCAGTCCTCAGAGCGATGAACACAACCAGTCTCTCGGATACAGAGGAGGCAAAGATGATCAAAACTATCACATGGACACAATTGAATTTGAATTGTTTTACGGCTGGACTTCAGCATGAAGTTGCCTACGTATCCCAAACATGGGAATCAAGCCTTACGTAGTTCGGGGTTAAGGTACACTCGGGTATTAACCTCTCCTTTTTATGCTCTAACTTTTGCCAAGGCGCCTGTTGCAGGTTTTCGACCTTGCGAGCTTTGTTCTTCTTTCTTTTTCTTTTTTTTTTTTCTATTCTTTTCATTCCTTTTTCTTCTTCTTTTTTTGCATTTTTTTTTCTTTTCTTTTCTTTTTGCATTTTTTGTATCTTTGCATTTTTTCTCTTTTTTCCTTTTTCATTCTTTTCTTTGCTCTAACTTTTGCCTGGGTCGCCCTTCCGGGTTTTCGGCCCAGCGAGCCTCTCAAAGGGTAAAAATGTAACCAGTCCATGCCAAATGGTTCTGAGATTGAAGCCCTCTATATCCAGGAGAGTGGCTGTTGTATTGACTTGCAGAAAGATCTACCTTTGGCTCTTCGAGCACATCGGATATTTTTTTGCCCCTAATTCGAGGGGTGCTTCTGCTCTAGCCTTGCAAACTTCTTTTGACGACATCTGATCCTCTTGATCTGACTTTGGTGCCTCTTGTTCGAGGGCTGCTTCAAATCTAGGCCCACAGGCCTTACATCATAGTTGACCGTTGAACCTTCTGAATTCAAGTTCAAGGTTTGGAAGCAAAGGGGTTGAGTCTCGAGGCCGAGAGCGATCCTAAGCTGCACAATCTCAAGAGCGATTCCACACATGTCTTCGCAGGACCGCGCAAAATATTTTTTGAAAGTTTTTAAGAAAGCAACAAATCGCTTCATGTTGAAGATAGTGTGAAACGATCTGGATCAAGCTGGGGTCCTTCTCAAGATTTCACGCTAACAAGCATGATTTCATTCATTAAAGGCTTAGCACGCCTCTCTTTCCCTCAATTTGATCAAAGTTTTGCAAATCCCGAGGAATTCCTCCCTCTTTGTTTTCACTGCAGTGTTCAAAAAGTTTTGAAAAACTTAGGTCAATACAATGACTTCAAGGCACAAGAGAGCAGGTGGAGTGCACTGCCATTTCATTCAAATCCCGGCACAACTAGCACACGGCAGAAGCAAATACGAGAGCGTGGAAATCACTGCTGTTTCATTCAAAGTCTGGCGGCATAACTGGCTCCCTAGCAGAAACAGACTCAAAACAAAACGAAAAGACAAACAAAAAACAAAATGGTGACGCTCGAGGTAACACCCCCGGAATCACCCGACTCCTATACAACGGGACTGACTCGATACAACAAGACAGACCCAAAACAAAAGAGACGGACTCAAAACAAAAAGACAGACCCAAAACAAAACAACAAGGCTGACCCAATACCCAAGTCAAAATGCAAAATTAACAGCACTTGTACATTGCTCAAAACGGTGCATGCCATTCACCACAGCTGGAGTAATCTGAGCGCCATCCGCAGGTGGTTCCTCCCCCGAATCACATCACATTATCCCTTAAGTTCACCGATCCTGTGCCGATAGACTTTGCAGAGCTTGGCGGGAGGACAACCCCGTTGTCAAATAGATCCTGTACTTCATGGCGAAGACGGAAGCAGTTGTTGGTAACATGGCCAGTTTGCTGATGGTATGCGCAGTACCGGGTAGCATCATGCGTAGCCGGAAGAGGGTTCGGGAGAGGCCGAGGCTCAAGGGGTTTGAGATGGCCTTGCCCTACAAGGATTTGGAAAGCTTTTGATAAAGGCATGTGGAGGGCATGGAAGACCCTCTGACCTCGGGGTTGGTACTTCAAGGCTTGTGGATTTTTGCTGGGCGCACCCGCAAAGGGATTGGCAGGTGCTGGCCTGGTTTGCTGATCTCTTCTAAGTGCAGGATTAGAGCTAACAGGATCATTTCTGGTACAACGGCCCTTTTCCCGGCTTGCCCCTTGATTCAAGCGCCTGACTTGAGTGGCTAAAACGTCGTCCGCTTTTTGCCACGACTGTGAGCACTTGTTCTTTGTTCAGTCCCTCGACTTTCAAAGCCTCAACAGCCAACAGAAGATGCTCATGGGGATCCATGCCTGCCCCTACCTTATTCTTTCCACTCGCTTCCACTTTGCCACGGGATTGGCCTTCCTCAGATGTAGCCCCCAAGCTTGGGAGCCTTTTGACATGAACTCCACGGTAGGCGATGTGGTCGATGATGGTGCCAATGTCCCGGAGGCCGATCGTCCGTGATTCTTTGAAGATCTTTTAACATTCCCATCAGCTCGGAAGTAGTGGGTTCTCGGGTTTGAGATGATTGGGATTCAGGTGCATCCATCATGCATATGTCCATGCTTTCCGGGATAAACACCTCAGGCTTGGGTAGGTGGGCCGGGGTGATGTATATGCTGGGGTCATAGGTGGGTGGCAGTATATGGATGAGATTGAGGTAGGCAGGAGATGTTTGGTCATTGGGGTCTGACGGTGGAGCTATCGTCCGGTTATCGATGAGATTTTGGACCTCATGATGGCGGTAGCAGCAACGGTGCCATGACGTGGCTACCGATGGTACATCTGATGCTTGAAGGGGTTATGTCTGGCTGGGAGTGGGTTGGGAAGAGGTTGAGGATTGAGGGGTTTGAGATGCCCTTTTTCCATCAAGCCTTTTAGTGCGCTAGTCAAGCTCATATAGAGGGGGGTGAAAGTTCTGCCCTGAGCTCGGGCTGGGTCGGCTATTTGCAAGCTTGAATTGGCAAAAGGGTTGGCTGTGGTATTGTATTGGTTTGATGCGTTCGAATAGTGCTACTCGACATTGGTACTCCTTGAAATCACCCTCCTTATCGGTTCACTTGTTGCAGGAATGATCCCATTGTTGAACGCATTCTCGACTGAACCCCAGTTCATGCAAACTTTTGAAAGTGAATCTGGGAGCGACTATCAATTTCTGCAACATATCATGCTCGAGGTTCCGCACTATCATCTGCACTTGATCCCTCTCAGAAGGGCGGCGTTCTGACATCTGTGCTGCCTTTGCTCTCCTTCTCGCAAAAAATTTCACAAAAGCCTCTGGTGGGTTATGGCGGGTTGCTTCAAGCTCTTGGATGGTCATTTCAACCTGGGTATTGTAGGAATATTGATCGACAAAGGCCTCAGCTAATTCTTCCCAGTTTTGCTTCACTCTGTCCTCCAACCTAGTGTACCAAGTGGCTGCTACACCCGACAGGGTTCTTCCATACAGGGAGAGTTTTTGTGGCTTAGTCAGACCCATCGGCTTTAGGACATCCAAGAAAAGTCGGATATGTATCATTGGATCCCCAGACCCGTCGAAACGGTCAATATATGGCATTTTGAATCCGTCTGGGAGCTGTACAGCAGACTCGGTATGCCCATCCTCAATGTCGGGAATGGAGTTAAGGCCATGTGCCCTTTTGAATTGCTTCTCAAGGTTCGCAATTTTCACTGCGGTCAGATCGAGGTCATTAGCATCAAGGAGACAACGCCTCTTATTAGGCTGCACCGAGGGTCTGAAAACTTGGGCTTGAGTCAACCCTTCTCGAGGACTTGAACACTGCAAATTTTCAGTTGGCGGAATTGGGTCAAAGTTCGGTTGGGGTCCCAAAGCTGGATGTGAGGCAGACGCCCCAGATGGGCACTGCGTTTCAATGCTGGTCTCAACCTGCATGGCAGTTCCCTGATTCAACGCTGTTACCACGGCCACAAATTCTTCCGAACCTTGTGCCATCACGGTCTGTTGAGTCCGAACAAAGGTGATGTGACTGGTGACTGACGGATCAGATGAACCGGAGAGCCCTGACTGGCCTTTCTTTGCCTTGCCTCAGCGAAAGAACACTGGTTTCCCTTG
This sequence comes from Camellia lanceoleosa, assembly GCA_025200525.1. NCBI lineage: Eukaryota > Viridiplantae > Streptophyta > Magnoliopsida > Ericales > Theaceae > Camellia > Camellia lanceoleosa. The sequence continues at coordinate 171,599,207 of CM045767.1, forward strand.
AATTGAATTTCTGACCTAATCCAGTCTATCAGCACTAGTCCAATGTACCTGGGGGATAGTGGAGCCTTCTGAAGCTATGGTTCCAGGACTACCTAGCAAAAGAGAAAACCGACAGCATCTCAGCCTGATTTTACCTGAACAGATACAAGCATAGTTGAATGAGTGTGCCCTCTTCAATTGCCCCCAAAATTACGCACATGGCTGTTACCCTCAGGTAAACTGATTCTCAAAATACTGAACTGGTGCCCGCAGGCCTGTTGCCCAAACTCATAGACTGATACATGCATTCCCTGTAGAGACGCACTCTAACAAGCACATAACAGATAAGTGAGAGCCAAAACACCCCTATGTTGGGGTAGGGTTTCCCTGTCCTATTTTGTCAAGAGCTAGGGTTTCACTACGCACACAGCGGTTTCAAACAACCTATAAACGGGTAAGCAACCTGTCCTAGTTTGGAATGGTCACTATGGATCCGAATATGCACTAGGTCGAATGGTCAAAAAGGGTGCCCCGGTAAAACCGGGGTTTGTGTTCCCATACTGGCAGAGCCGTGAATCGCAAGCCTTATGGACATGCCTTGACAAGACAAGCCTCCGGCAAACCGCTCAGGAATAGCAGATGGCAAACACGGTGTCCTAGGCGCACCAATGCAAATGCAATGCAAAGAAACACACAAGTGTAGTCAAAACTAGATATCCCGAGTTCGAGTCAAGTTCTCTAAATCCCCAGCAGAGTCGCCAGAAACTGTAACAACGCCCGCGGGGGACCTCGCTACAGTTCGGACTCGATTTTGTTGCGGTTCTCAATCTTGAACCAAAGAGTCCAAATCCAAACCGTCGTTTTGAAGAAAAGCAGATTTTTGAAAGAAGTGCCAAACATGGATCGCTTTGCGGATAACAGAGTCGCCACCTAAATATTTTTAAAATGGGAAATTTAGGAAACCCGACTCGGTGCCAAAAGGCCACGTGTCCGTCATCACCAAAGTTGGCTCGGGAACTTAGAATGCGATTAGGGAAGGTCACATCGTGAGCACCCTCTCGCCGGTCAAAGACCGGCCTCTACTAACCATAATATCTGTTTTGAAAACATTGTATGCTCTTATTAGATTATTAGCCTAGGTTACTATGTGATGCTTTCATGACAAACAAGTATAAACTGGGCGTCGATTTGGAACTAAACATCTTATGTTTGTTTGTTTGAAAATGATTTGATGGTGCTACTGCAAGTAGGCTAAAATCTTGGATTTGCCACCCTCGGTGGGCTTAGAAAACATGATTTTGCCACAATCTAGTGGGCTTAAAACAAACAGTTGATGAATTGCTCCAATTCAGATAACTCAACCTCCACCCACAGGCATTCAAGGCAGATATATCACATAAGCACTTAGCCTCATGGCAAGCATGCTATCATGGCAGCACTCACACGCATGCAAGGATGCTAAAGCATAAAACTCACCTAGTACTCCCAGCCAAAACAGAAAACTGATTAGAAAACATGCATGATCCTAGATATGCTGAAATGCCTAATGCAACACATGCAAAGATGCAAACTATAGCAGGCTCGGCTATTCTAAATATGGCATATGAGATGCAACAGCTATCAAGTACTCAACTTGGAATTGAAATACAGATGCTGTTTGTATGATGCGCCGAGCCCGGTGCGTGCAAAACAGATGAATGATGCAAACATGCTGTCATGCTGTATGCTAATTGAAATATGCTCTATATCTAAACATCGTAAGCAGATAAATAAAAGGGAGAAAGAAATGGGGGTTGGAAGACATACATCACACTCACCCACACTTATTACAATTATGCCCTCGCGTAGAGGGTCCGAATAAAGAATAATACAGACCCAAATGAAAGAATATTACAGTCCGAAATAAATATACAAATTTCTAATTAATTGACAATTAACTAAGAAAGCAGTAAAACTGGCATGCAAGCCAGGGACTGCCTTGCTTCTGATAGATGCCGCTTTGTTGGCGCAGAATCCTTTGGGATGCCCGATTAGCCTCTGTTGGCAATATTTCTTGAAATCGCGTCCGACTCGAAGGTGCTAAACTCGAATTTTGCCGCGCAGAGAGCAGGAAAAGGGCACAGCAGTGTATTTCACAAATATATGCATGCCTCGACCCTCGTGCCACCAATCACGCATATCGATGCATGATGGCCGAGGAGCCGAATTGCACAATTCAATGTAGGGATGAATGTAGAGGAATCGGAGTACGGAATGTACCTCGTTTCCCGTGCGATATGCATGATATGCATGAAATGCAACTAATATACAACCTAGCATGCTCAATGCTATGAAAATGAGATGAAAATGAGACGCCTCGAAAAGCGTGCACACGGGCACGCAAATCGAGGCGATGATATGAAATGCAAATCGGGTAAAACCGAAGTGCCTCGAAATGCGTGCACACGGGCACGCAAACCGAGGCGATGATATGAAGTGCAAATCGGATAAAACCGAAGTGCCTCGAAATGCGCGCACGCGGACACGCAAACCAAGGCGATGATATGAAGTGCAAATCGGATAAAACCGAAGTGCCTCGAAATGCGTGCACACGGGCACGCAAACCGAGGCGATGATGAAAGAATGAAAATCGGATAAAATCGAAGTGCCTCAAAACGCGTGCCCACAGGCGCGCAAATCGAGGCGATGATGAAATGGGAAAAACGGATAAAACAGAGTGCCTCGAAATGCGTGCACGCGGGCACGCAAACCGAGGCGGAGGCATACGCAATGCAAACTGAATAAAACAGAATGTCTCGAAATGCGTGCACACAGGCACGCAAACCGAGGCGGAGGCATACGCAATGCCAAGCGGATAAAAGCAGTGCCTCGAAATGCGTGCACACAGCACGCATAACCGAGGCGAGCATACGCAATGCCAAGCGGATAAAGCGAGTGCCTCAAATCGTGCACATGGGCACGCAAACCGAGGCGGTTAAAATGGAGATCGATAAAGCGAAGTGCCTCGAAATGCGTGCACACGGGCACGCAAACCGAGGCGATGATGTGCGATGCAAAATCGGATAAAACCGAAGTGCCTCGAAATGCGTGCACACGAACACGCAAACCGAGGCGATGATAAAATGAGACGAGATGGCATACGGAATGCAACGATGGGCTTACACCAATATGGGAGAGCCTCAGCTCACTCACATAGGAGGCCGTCGGATAAAAACAAAGCTGCCTCGAAACGCGTGTCCGCGGACACGCAAATCGGGGCAATGATGTAGAAGCGTGAAAATGCAAATTGGGCTTACGCCAACATGAGAGGGCCTCAACCACACTCACATAAGCTGCCGAAATGATAAGAATGAGGTGCCTCGAAGTGCGTGCCCATTGGCACGCAAACCGAGGCAATGCAAGAATGATACAAATGGCATGGGAAATGATATGCAAGCATGGAAATGGAATTTCAGCACCTAAATAAAGGGGAAAACAGCCCCGAAACAATTCGAAATGACACTCGAAGCATGCATTCATCCCGAAATGCAATTCTAAGTGCCCGAAATGGCCTACGGCTATGCTAAACAGACAAAATCCACTCATGACAGCAAAAGAAGTAGCAAGGCAGTCCCAAATATGGCATTTTTTCAGTACAAAACATGGCCAAATTAATAGCACAGATATGGCAACATTAGCATGCAAAAATACGGTAAAAGAGAGGAATTACAAAGCAAGTGATATCAACAATGCTCAAACCCAAAAACTCAGTTCTACAACTTTAAATAAGGGCCAAAAATATGCACATATTCAGTTTATGGAAACCCCAAAATCAGAATAAAAACATGCTAGAAATTCCATGCAAAATAGGCTCAAAATAGGCTATATCATGAGACTTGCCAAACCATGCACCAAACAGCAAACTTTTCTTCATGAAACATGTAAAGGGGGTCAAACTAAGACCCCTTTCAGTTCTGACCAAAGGCCAAAACCAAAAGCACAAGAGGCTACAAAACATGCAAGAATACGGTAAATTTGATGGATTTCAAAGGAAGTACCAAAAATATACACCAAATGGCTTAAGGCCCTCAACATAACATGAAAAGGAGACAAAAAAAAGGCTATTTCTAAGCCTGATGAAGGCTGAAATCCGGAGCCAAGTAAGCCTAACAAAGCATGCAAGAATTAGGGCCTAAAGTGAATTTCCGAGAGAGGTGATATATAGAATGGCCAAATGAGGTTGAGCCCTTCTACAATGTTGTAGAGGGGCTCAAAATAAGCACAAAACCAGTAGGGGTCGGAGCCCCAAAAACAAATGCAAATAGGCTAAAACTAGCATGCAAATTGGTGACATACAAGATGGATATTGAAGGAAGTGTATCATAGAAGCCTCAAATGAAGTTGAGCCCTTCTACAAAGTTGTAGAGGGCTCAATATGAGCACCTAAAACCAGTAGGGGTCGGAGCCCCAATTCTCAACCAAATAGAGTATAGAAATGAATCAAGAAAAAGCCCTAAAAGTTGGTTTTGAAGACTTACCCTTGAAGACTTGTCTTTCTTTGATTCTTGGCTCTGATTTGTTGCTTCTTGACCTCTGAAGAACACCTCCTTGCTGCTGAAATGGTAGTAGGGATGGTGAGGCTAGGTGTTGATGAAGAGAAGACCTAGGGACTTAGAAGCTTTCTTGGACTTTTGGCTATGGAAATGGAAGAATTGGAAGAGGAGCTCTTGAAGCAAAATTTTCCAACCCTAGAGAAGAAGGGGTTGGGCCCTTTAAGTAGACAAGAAAGGGGTGTAAAAGGGGAGGGAAAAGCACCCAAGCTTTCCCTCCCAAAATATCCCCCGGATGAGGAGACACTTTGAAAGCAATTTGGACAGAACAGGAGCAATGCGCAATCTGGCCGGCCAGTGGTTTTTGCAAGGTGGCGGCCACCCCATGGCCACCCTACATGGCCGGCCAGCCAGGTGAAAAAAATGAAGTTTTGAATTAGTGGCCGACCACCAACTTTTAGGGTCCTCCAAGGTGTGTAGAACAAGGATCCAAGGTTGGAATTTGGCAACACTGAAGCCACAACATAGAGCTTGAAGGAGAGGCTCAAAAATGAAACTCAAATTTTCTGGCGACCACCAACTTTTAGGGTCCTCCAAGATGTGTAGAACAAGGTTCTAGGGTTGGAAATTGGCAACACTGAAGCAGGAGCCACAACATAGAGCTTGAAGGAGAGGCTCAAAAATGAAACTCAAATTTTCTGGCCGACCACCAACTTTTAGGGTCCTCCCATGTCCCCTGATCACAGATATGTAGCTTTGGTTGGAAGAAAATACCCCTAGGGTGTTCAACATTGGCCCGGAAGTGAGAAAAACGGGCTCCGGAGGAAGCCAGCTATCTGGGATAATTGCTGGCTTCACCCCCGGTGATCTTCCCGATGTTGAAGCAGAGGTACCGCCAAGTTTGAACAAAAACTAATGAGAAATGAACGCCGGAGCCAAAAGCAAAGCAATTCGGGATCAAAATGAGCTGGGGGTGCCGGAAGTGGTATTCAGCATCGAAGTGGGTATCTGCGACCCCAGTGTCCCCCGGAATGACAAAACATAGGTCCCTGCCAAAAACCAGAGAAAACCGATGCAAAATGAATGCTCGGGACCAAACCGGCGATTTAGTCCCAAACCGATTCTGAGCACGAAAGTGGCATCCGGCCACGAAGTGGGCATCGGGGGCCCCAGGGTTCCTCGGAACATTAAAACAGAGGTCTCCGCCAAAAACCGGAGAAAGCGGATGCGAAATGAATGCTCGGGGCCCAAATCACGCAGTTCGGGATCCCGAAAATGGGTCGCCGGGCACCGGAAGTGGTGTTCGGTTGCGAAGTGGGTTTCTGAGACCCCAGTGTTCCTCGGAACATTAAAGCGAGGTCTCCGCCATAAAAACCGGAGAAGTCGGAGATGGTTAGGCGGTCCCGAGCCGAGGCACAGCGGCTGACGCAAACCGCACCGGCTCGAAATGGGCAAAATGGCCTCTGACCACAAAATATGGCTCCGGCCCTTCGGGAGATAGTCTCTGGGACCACTCCCTTCCCTGAAAGAAAAGCAGAGAAAACGAGTCCGGTTCGCAAACCGAGACAAGGCCTGAAAGAGGGTTTAAGTCCGGGAGGCGTGCGCGCATGCGACTCTAAGACTTCTGAATAAGCACAGTATGCAACATCACCGAGCGCTCAATCGGTGACGTCTGAGTCTTAAGGTCGGTCAAAAATGGGGTGTCTACATACACCGATCTTACTTACTCGCCTTTTCCACTGATCTCTTCTTCTTTTTATCACCTTGGGAGGCCCTTGATGGCCCTGCCTCCGTGCTTTCGTCGGGAACGAGCACTCCCCACCGACTATCAAACGCCAAGAATGACGTTGCTCCAAATCGGGCCATAAAGGTGGTCTTCTATTTAAGCTCTCTATTTTCGGCCTTCAATGCGCTTATCTCTGCTCGCGCATCCTTGTACATGTGCTGGAGCAGAGAGAGTTGGGCGTTGACCTGATAGAGCTCACTCGTCCTATTTTGCAGTCGGTGAGCCAATTTGGTGATCGCAATCACTGTCTCCATACAAGATTGCAGTGTGTAGTGATTGGCTTCTATGTCAGATTGAGCTGCCATGATTTGCTCAATCGACATCATAGGAAGGTTAGGTAGAGGAATGACAGGAAGAGTAGGAGTAGGGGTACTTGGTCTAGCAGAGCTTATGCGATCGTTCAGGTCTGAAAACAGAGTGAGGGGACGGGATGAGGAAGCCATGGATTAGAGGTGAGAGGTGTCAAAGAACTGAGTTGCAGAGAAATAGAAGCGAACAGACTGAGGTTTGGCCTCCTCCGTTCAGTTTCTTTGTCTCTCGATGAGGAAGAAGAAACAGAAGAGAGTGGTGAAGAAGAGATAGAAGAAAATGGTGAAGAAGAAAATGGAAGAGTGTGTGATTAAGAAGAAGGCAAAAGAGAAGAAGACAAGAAGGGAGAGGGAGACGAGACGAGTACAAATCGAGGCCTGCTTTTGTCGGCCAATGACGCAAAAGTGAGGCTGCGTGTCAAACGCATTTATCGAAGGAAAAAGAGAGACGTAGGAGAGTTGTATGTGTATATATATATGTATATATATGTTTTGATTATCTATTTTTTGATACCATTTTCCTCCTCCTCCTCCAGATTCTGACACATGATTTCCTTTTGATAATGTCACAGGGGGAGAAAACTTATGATGTTATGATGTTATGTATTATGGTATTATTTTCAAATTATGGTATTATTTTCAAACTAATCTGATGTTATGTATTTATAGTTTGATATCTTAGTCTCATATCATGTCTCTAATTAAAGCTTATTTATTACACATGTGCTAACTGTAACAAGCCCGGGGGGGACCTCGCTACAGCTCGGACTCTTTAAGTTTGTTGCGGTTCTAAATCTGAACCAAAGAGTCCACCTCTGGCAAATCGTTTTAAGGAAAACAGATTTTTCGAAAAGTAGTGCCAAACATGGACTGCTTTGCGGTCTGAGTCGCCACCTAAATATTTTTAAAATGGGGAATTTAGGAAACCACGACTCGGTCAAGGCCACGTGTCGCTATCACCAAAGTTGTCTTGGCTCGAGCTTGGGTACGATCGGGAAGGTCGACTATGAGCACCTTTCGGGTCCAAGACCAGCCTCTACTAACCATGATATCCTCTTTGAAAACATTACGTGTTCTTATTAGGTTATTAGCCTAGATTTACTACGTTATGACAAAGAAACAAGTATAGACCAAATCGCCTAAGTTGGAACAAAACATTGTAAGTTTGTATTGAAAATGACTTGCTACTCATAAGTAGGCTAAAATGCGTTTTGCCACTCAAGCGGGCTTTTAGAAAAGACGGTTTTGCCACTATCTAGTGGGCTTTAAAACTCACAGTTTTAATATGTTGTCCCAATTTAGGTAATTCAACCTCCATCCACAGGCATTCATGCAGTTATATCATATAAGCACTTAGCCTCATGGTAAGCATGCTATCATGGCAACATTCACACGCATGTGATATGCTAAAGCATAAAAGCTCACCTAGTACTCCAAGCCAAAACAGAAACTTATTAGAAATCCATGCATGGACCTAAGCATACTGAAATGTCTAATGCAACACATGCAAAGATGTAATCTAGGCAGGCTCGGCTATCCTAAACATGGCATGTGAAATGTTACAAATAACATGTATTCAATTTGGAATTGAAGTACAATGCAGTTTGTATGATGTACCGAGCCTGATGCATGTTAACAAATGCATGGATGCACGCATGCATTGCATAAGGTGTGCTAAATTAAACATGCCCTAATCTACCATCATAAGCAGGTAAATAAAAGGGATAGAAAGAAATGGGGGTTGGAAGACATACACCCACTCACACACACTTATTACAAATTCGCCTCACCGGAGGCACCAAAATAATAATGATCCAAGATAATGAATGAATAAATTATTACAATTCTAATTACTTAATAAATAAATGTGAAATAAATGGGGCCACACCGCCTCGGATGCGAATGATGCATGCTCGATGTCCGCTTTGCCCGAATCCGCAGTGCCTTGCTTTGTCAGTCTTACTTCTCTGGAAAATTGCCAAGGTCTTGGGGCACCCCGAGTACCTCGAACATCACCTTTGGAAGAAATTACCACCGTTGCCAGATGGCCAACCGCCGCAAAACAATCTATCGGCCAGATATACTGGGTCGGGCGGCACTATTTTCTGTCGGCTAAATAGTTCTATGACAAAGAAGCAGCAGACAGCAGTGCATGGCATTGGACTTTTGGACATATTTGTGCATGGCCAATGCTCCCTATCATGTGTAGAACTCAAGGAAGCATGGCACTTGGTTCTAGGGCTATCAATTGTGCACCTTGGTGCATGATAGCCTAAGGACCAAGGTTGCATTTTCAATGTAAAAATGCATGCAAACAAACACATGAAACCAAGACCTTATCATGCTCTAGTCAAAGGCCTTGGTGACTTGGGAATGGAGGTGTGTTTTGCCACTTGAAGTGCAAACACCCCTCAATTTCCACACTTGGTTTGACACCCCAAACCAAGTAATGAAATGCATATATGCAACATAAAGCAAATGATGCAATATGGGACTAAGATGCAAGGCATACTAAATGCAATGCAACCTAACATGACAAGTGTATGATGCTTAGACATGCAAGATACAAATGTAATGCAAGTGTAGACAACCTAAGCAATGTGACCATCATATCACAACACTTAATGAACCAAACACATAATAAGCATAAGACAAGCATGCAATGGTGGACTAGACCACAAAGGGCAGCCCTCAAACCTCCCCAAAACAAAGGGCAAATGGACCAAAAGATGTAGACAAACAACCATGTAAGCATACAAGCCAAAAGGCCTAAGGCAAAGGCATAAAGTGGTGTATTCAACCTTCCCTATTCATGACCAAACATGGCACATATCAAGCAACCCAAAATGACAGATTTTCAGCATGCAAAACACACCCAAAACTCACACACATGGCATCCCAAAAGCTCTAAACACACAAGCATACATGAGGGATATTTCGAGGCATAAAAGGACACACCTTTAAAGCATGAAAGAGATGACAAATATGAACATGTGAGCATGGATTAAGGTCTGAAATAACATGTTGGGTAGTTCCAAACCCTAAAATAATGGAAGCAATGCATGCTACACACTCACACACCTAAGGCTAGCAAGCCAAAATGCAAAGTGACTATATAAGGCATGTCATGGATGGCCTAAATAACCAAAAACAGATCTTATACATGACAAAATAAGCACATTTTCAGTGTATGACCAGCCACAAAAACAGAAGCAAGATAGGCTAAGAAAGCATGCAAGATTACGGTAAATCACATGGATTTCAAAGCAAGTAGCATAAGGATTATCCAAACAATGTTGAGCCCTTCAACAATGTTGAAGAAGGGCTCAAAATAAGCCTACTCTTAGCTTACATCATGCTCTGAAACAGATTATACATTAGTCAAAAATAGCATGCAAAGATCATGGCATACAAGGGGGTATTGAGATAGGTGCTAGATGCAGCCACCAATGGCAAGGGGTCCTCAATCAAACATGAAGAGGACCCCAAAACAAGACTATTTGAAGTTTGGGTCGGAGCCCAAAAGTGCTTGCAACTAGGGCTAAGATATGAAGCAAGAAAAGGCTAGAAAGGGAAGATGAAGACTTACCCTTGTAGACCAACAAACCAGACCTCATGGACCAAGTTTTGGTGCTCCTAAGCTCGCAAATGTCCCCAAGTCGTTGGTATGGAGTGTGTATGAGTTGTGCTATGGGTTGATGAAGGAATGGCCCAAGAACTATGGACTTTGGAAGTTGTATGGAAGAGATATGGAGAGAGGGGTGGGATATATATGTATATATCGGATATACATATATATCTGCTGGTTTTTGTTTCAAAGCTCCAACCCTTGCTCAAGGGAGAGGAGAGGTGCTTATATAGGCAAGTATAAGCACTAAACTTAGAGGCTAAGTTAAGGAAAGGGTCAAGGGGTTCAAAGGGAGGTGCAAGGCTTCTTGGAGAAGCTAATACAAAGCTTCTCCAAGAAGCTTGGCCAAGGGTTCAAGCTCCTAGAGGAGAGAGGGGTCAAAGGGCTCATAAGGGTGCAAAATAGGCACATGTATGCACGCAGTCGAAGTTCTGTGCACTCCAGCTGGCACAAATGGCATGCACCAGAGCTTGGGGGTGCAAAGGGTTCAACCCGCCAGCCAATTTGATTTTCACCAAAATAAAGTGCCGGTCGGCACTCTTTCTGCCGGACGGCTAAATAGACTCCCGACATATGATTCCTTGGTCAAAACATGGCCGGTGGGTATGCAAATCAAAGCCCCGGAAGTTAGCTTTCCAATGGCGCAAACCTTGCATCAAAATTCCTCCTGTGCAAAAAGTTATGCCCTTTTCCGTAAAGTCGCGAGACTCGATCCAACCGATGATCCTCGCTTCAACCCAACATATCTCCTCCACCGGACTTGGCTCTGGGAGATTCTTGAGTACAAAGTGAAGCCCGGAAGTCTTCTTTCCAACGATGGTGGCCTCATAGCTTAACTCCAAGTATTGAATTGAATAAGCCCGATTTAGCGAGAGCTGCTCGATTCCCTTCTACCGGATCTTTGCCAATCTTCTCCCAAACCGCTTTCTCCTCTCCTTTCCTCTTTCTTCAACTCCAAACCCTTAAACAAAGTGTTTGGGAAGATTTGCCTCTTCTTGCGAAGGAATTGAACTGTGCTCGCACATCTCTCAACACCGAGCAAACTATCAAGAATGCCCAAGTCTTGAGGGCGGTCAAAAATGGGTGTCTACTGATTGCCTCTTGACAGAACTCGAAAGTCATAACAATGACGGAGTGAATGTCAAAGCCGAGACGACCCATTTTGACAAGGCCAAGACTTGGACAAACAAACAAAATATCGATAAATAAATGGTTGTGCCCAAGAAGTCGCCACGATCCCTTGCAAGGAATCAAACCAACAGAGTTCGGGGGATGCAAAGTGATGCACAATGCAAGTGCATAACTTATGATCATGTAAAGGATGTCAGAACGGCACACATGCAACAGCTTTTAAGCTAGCATACACCAGACTACACTACAATGCGAAAGGATGTAAGAGAATTATGCGATTCTCACGAACATGTGCGTTAGATACACAAAAGTGAACGAAGTGTGATAGATACACTAAGTGGACAAACACGTGATGGATACACCAAAGTGACGAGAGTGTGATGGATACACTATATGACTAAAGTGTGGTTGATACACTAAGTGAAGCAAAGTGTGACAGATACACAAAGCAAAACGAGTGTGATGGATACACTAAGCAAATATGTGGTAGATACACTAAGCTTAATATGTGTGATGGATACACAAAGGGGCATGTGATAGATACAAAAGTGAATGTGTGTGGTAGATACACAAAGGAGTATGTGATAGATACAAAAGTGAATGTGTGTGGTAGATACACAAAGTGTGTGATTGATACACAAAGCGGCAGGATCGATACATAAAGCAAAAGTGTGTGATTGATACACAAAGCACAAAGCGTGTGTGATTGATACACAAAGAGAGCGTGTGTGATTGATACACAAAGCGAGTGTGGTGAGCACAAGTGTGTGATTGATACACTAAAACGAACACAGAGTGTGATAGATGCACTGAGTGAACAGAGTGTGATTGATACACTAAAAGTGAACACAAAGTGTGATAGATGCACTGAGTGAACAGGAGTATGATTGATATACTAAAAGTGAACACAAAGTGTGATAGATGCACTTAGTGAACAAGTATGATTGATATACTAGAGGTGAACACGAAGTGTGATAGATGCACTTAGTGAACAAGTATGATGGATATACTAAATGTGAACACGAAGTGTGATAGATGCACTTAGTGAACAGGAGTATGATTGATATACTAAAAGTGAACACGAAGTGTGATAGATGCACTTAGTGAACAGGAGTATGATTGATATACTGAGGGTGAACACGAAGTGGGATAGATGCACTTAATGAACAGGAGTATGATTGATATACTAAGGGTGAACACGAAGTGTGATAGATGCACTTAGTGAACAGGAGTATGATTGATATACTAAGGGTGAACACGAAGTGTGATAGATGCACTTAATGAACAGGAGTATGATTGATATACTAAGGGTGAACACGAAGTGTGATAGATGCACTTAATGAACAGGAGTATGATTGATATACTAAGGGTGAACACGAAGTGTGATAGATGCACTTAGTGAACAGGAGTATGATTGATATACTAAGGGTGAACACGAAGTGTGATAGATGCACTTAGTGAACAGGAGTATGATTGATATACTAAAGGTGAGTGAAGTGTGTGATTGATACACCTAATGCAATGAAGTGTGTGATTGATACAATCGAATGAAATGAAGTGTGTGATTGATACACCGGATGCAATGAAGTGTGTGATTGATACACTAAAGTGAGAATGGGTGTGATAGATACATAAAATGATAATGTGTGTGATTGATACACTAAATGAGGATGTGTGATAGATACGTAAAATGAGAATGAAATGTGATTGATACACTAAATGAGTATGCGTGATAGATACACAAAATGAGTGAATATGTGCGATAGATACACAAATGAGAATGTGTGTGATAGATACACAAAATGAGAATGTGCGTGATAGATACACAAAATGAAAGAAGTGTGATTGATACACTAAATGAGAATGAAGTGTGATTGATACACTAAGGCAAATGAAATGTGTTAGATACACTAAGTGGAGCAAATGACTGGTGTGATAGATACACGAAGTGAATGGGGTGTGATTGATACACTAAAGCAAATAAAGTGTGTTAGATACACCGAGTGAAAGACGGTGATTGATACACGAAGGGAATGAGGTGTAATTGATACACTATTCGCTTGAAGTAGACTTGATCTTGAGCTTGAAGTAGAGGTACACTCATACTTTGGAGCACTGCAAGGCTCAAGAGGTACACACGGATGTAGTCTCGAATTTCATCAAGGTGAAACACACTCAGATGCTTCAATTTTCCTCTTTTCTTTTGCTTTGCGCCTGAACCTATATAGCTTCAGATAGGTCCCGGTTCTACTGCTCACACTTATCGGGGTGAACCCCGCAGCTTTATGAAAGAACGAACTGCTTTTGCACAAATGTGGAGAATGGCACAAGACTCGAGCACAAGATGATTTGATTTTGAAATTGAAATTGAGTTCTCAATCGGGTATTGAGTCTACGATCGACACAAAGACACCACGACTCAACATGGAAATAAAAGGCACATAACCTAGACACATCGAAAGTGACACTCGAGACGACTCAAAACAAGAATCGAGACAAACAAAAGGACACGACACTCAAACGCACAGGAGCCTGTTTCACCGGGTAGTATTTCCCACCCTTTCTCATTTGTGATCCTCACATCACTCGCCCCCAAGCTCTATTTTTCCGAAAAAGCCCTTTTCTCACTTTTTTCTCTCATCGCGACCTCTCTATTCTTCAATCTCTCATTTTTCATCCCTCCCCGGGTGGTTGGCGATAGACAAGGAGTTGGCTTTTGCCCCTAGCATTCTGCTAGATTCTTTTCTTCTCGCTACAACAAAGGAACTTTCCCACAGAGGGGTTGTGCCACACTGGGTGTGTAGCAAATCCACGACTAACATCGGTTGATGATGCCCTTGGGGAGTTTGGACGTGGTTAGATCTCGCATGAGGAAGTGGAACATCTTGATCCATTCCAATTCGTGCTTCAGACTTGACTTAATACCTCGCCGCTTGAGGGTTAGAGAGCTTTCCCTTTGTTGTTGACTTCGGTTGTGCCCTTCTCAAGTATGTCGCGACGGGGAAAGACAGAAGCCCGACTCAACTGGCCCCTATTTCATCATTTTGACCATTTTTTTGGTTTTAAAACAATTTTGACCAACATGAAAGTTAGATTAACATGCTTATTCAACTTTTTGATTTTGAAAATCATGCAAGTTAGGCCGTGAGCACCGAAAAATTTTCCTTTTTCGTCCAAGAAAATGGTCCGCTTTTGGAAAATATGGAATAATTTTCGAGAGAATTGTCAACCTCAAGAAAATTCTCAAAAAGCTTTTTAAACGGCTACCGCTCAACGAGCACGGAACCTACTCTTGAGATGCGCAACCTCGGACCATTAGCAATGGAAAATTGCCCCTTGTCTGAAGGACACTGCATGGCAACGGAAAGTTGCCCCTTGTTTGAAATGACATCGCGGCATTTTGAATGGCAACGGAAAGTTGCCCCTTGTTTGGATAATGCCGCAGCGCATTGAATGGCAACGGAACGTTGCCCCTTGTTTGGATAGGACCGCAGCGCATTGAATGGCAACGGAACGTTGCCCCTTGTTTGGATAGCGCCGTGGCATACTGCAATCAATCTTCAGAGTGACGATGACAACCAAACTCTCAGATACAGAGAAGGCAAGGATGATCAAAACCATTACATGGACACAATCGATTTGGAAGTGTTTACGGCTGGACTTCAAAGTGAAGTTGCCTACGATCCCAAACATGGGAATCAAGCCTTCACGTAGTTCGGGTTAAGGTACACTCGGGTATTTAACCTCTCCTTTTATGCTCTAACTTTTGCCAAGGCGCCTATTGCGTGTTTTCGACCTTGAGCTTCTTTTCTTTCCTTTTCAATTCTTTTTTCATTTTTTCTTCTTTTTTTTTTTCTTTCTTTTGGCTCTAACTTTTGCCAAGGCGCCGATTGGTTTTCGACCTCATGAGCTTTTTTCTTTCTTTTTTTTTTTCT
Organism: Camellia lanceoleosa; assembly: GCA_025200525.1. Lineage (NCBI taxonomy): Eukaryota > Viridiplantae > Streptophyta > Magnoliopsida > Ericales > Theaceae > Camellia > Camellia lanceoleosa. Next base: position 171,614,503 of record CM045767.1, read on the forward strand.
ATTCTTTTCATTCCTTTTCATTTTTTCATTTTTGCATTTTTTTTATTTTTATTTTTCTTGCTCTAACTTTTGCTCGGTCGCCTTCCGGTTTTCGCCCAATGAGCCTCTCAAAGGGTAAAAGTGTAACAAGTCCATGCCAAATGGTTTTCGAGATTGAAGCCATCTCAGATCCAAAAGAGTGGTCATTGTATCGATTTGCGTATGATCCATCTTCGCTCTTCGAGCACATCGGATATTTTTGCCCCTAGTTCAAAGGGGGCTTCGATCTAGCTTCCCAAGCCTCTTGACGACATCCGATCTTCTTGATTTGACTTTCTTGCCTCTTGTTCGAGGGTCGCTGAATCGCCACACAGCCTCACATTGTAGTTAATCGTTGAACGCTTTTGAATCCAAGTTCAAGGTTTGAAAGCAAAGGGGTTGAGTCTCGAGGCCGAGAGCGATCCTAAGTCGCACAATCTCAAGAGCGATTCTACACATGTCTTCGCAGGACTGCAAAACAATTTTGAAAGTTTTAAGAAAGCGACGAAGTCGTCATACGAAGACGATGTAGGACCAACTGGATCAAAGCTAGGGTCCTTCTCAAGATTACACTAACAAGCATGATTTCATTCATTAAGGGCTTAGCACGCCTCTTTTCTCTCAATTCGATCAAAGTTTTGCAAATTCCGAGAATTCCTCCTCTTTGTTTTCACCGCAGTTGTTAGAAAAAGTTTTGAAAAACTTAGGTCATTACAATGACTTCAAGGCACGTAAAAGACAGAGCTTCTAGTCAAATCGCCATCTCATTTAGAACTTCCGCACAACCGCACGAAACAAATGCGAGAGCGTGAAAATCATCGCCGTTTATTCAGATCTGGCACAACTGCCTCGCGTAAACAGACTCAAAACAAAATGAAAAGACAGACGCTGAACAAGCAAGTGATGTCCGAGGTAACACCAAATCACCCGACTCGACGTAAACAGATCGACTCGACAACAAGACAGACCCGATCGACTCAAGATAAAAAGATCGACCCAACACAAAAACGACAAGACCCAATACCCAAGTCGAAGTATAAAACTAGCATTCAAAATGCTCAAAACAAAGGCATGCCATACGCCGCATCCGAGTAAACCGAAAGCCCGCAGTGGTTCATCCTCGATCACATATTCGCATTTATCCCCAAAGTTCACCGATCCAAAGGGTGATGGACTCATCGAGCCGGTGCGGTGATGACGTTGTTGTCAAACAAATCTTGTACATCATGGCGCGACGAAAGCATTATCGGTCTCATGACCGGTTTGTTGATGGTACGCATGCAGATCTAGTCATGCTTTGGAGGAGAGGATCGTAAAGGCCGTTGTTCCAATGGTTTCAGATGTCCTTTCGGATTAGGACCTCTAGAGCCTTTGACAAAGGCATATGAAGTGGGGTGAAAACCCTCTTGACTCGAGGTGGATATTTGGTTTCTGTGAGCTACTTAGGACACCGGTAAATGGGGTAGCTTTTTGATCGGTGTTGGTGACCATGCCCACTTGAGAAGATCTTGCAGTGCATCACCACCGGTGGTCGATTCAGGCGAGAAAATGCCCTCTGGTGCTCCTTCTCTGATCAATAAGGCCTTGTTTCATAGCATCTTCGATCAGACTCCCATCTCATGTAAGTCCGAAAAGGTGGGGAAGGGGACTACTATCATCTTTTGCATTAACCGGTCAAGATTGCGCACAATCATCCAATCTGGTCTTTATCCGTCGGCCTAGCGGCCATCATTGAGGCCTTGGCCGTCCAACGGGTTACAAAGTCGAGCTCTCTTCGGCTCTTGCTGGTTGTCTCAAGATCACGGGTTGTGATCTCGATCCGGTATTGTATGAATATTGTGCGGCGAAGGCCTCAGACATCTCCTCCCACCGTTTCTTACCGAGTCTTCTAGTTTGGCGTGCGGTTGGCGCAATACCGGCAGTCTGCTAAGAGGGAGAGCGTAATCTTGTCAAGCCCATCGGGCGAGAACATCTGAAATCAAACTTAGGTGGACGATGGGGTCCCCGGACCCAACAAATCGGTCAATGTGAGGCATCTTGAAACGTTCTGGCAACGTCACAGCTGCGTCGGTATATCCATCTTCGATATCCGGGATGGACTTGACTCCTTGGGATTTCTTAAACATTTTTTCCAACTTACTCAAATTGTGGGGTCGCTTGAACTCGAAGGAGAGTCCAGTACATTGATAGGCGTGGGCGCCTTGGATAGTTGGTAGAATCGGGGCGAGTGGCCCTTGGAAGATCTGATCCTCTTGGACATTTTGGACATTTGGCGTCTCCCGGAGCTCTGTTGGGGAGAACTTGTTGTGAAGCAGACGCGCTTTTGGTGATGAGCTCGGCTTGAGCCATAATTGCATCATTGCTTGGAGAATTCGCTTGATGGCGTCTTCTTTGCATGAGTTTCATAGTTTCATGCATCCGACGATCATTGCCTCTACCGACGATTCTGTTGGTCCATCCGTATCGGTATATCTATCCCGTGGTGTAAACCGAGACCTCGGCGACAATCCGGTGAGGGATAAGGGTTCTTGATTTGGTAATCATGAGCCGGTGACCCGTGCTTGATCGCCTTTACTCGCCTTTGTGGCAAATCTCGACCGACAAAGTCTACCAACGCAAATCCAATGTACCCAGAGGATAGTGGAGCCTTCAAGCTATGGTTCCAAGACTACCTATCAAAAGGAAAAGCAGACAAGATCTCAAATCAACTTCACCAAAACAGTCTGGCGGAATGAACGATCAGATTCTATTATCGATCATTGTTCCCGAAATCATCGCCCCAAATCTGAATCGATACCGCAGATATGGTGATTCTCAAAAATCGATATTGGTGCTGCAGTCGGATATCCAGTTCGCAAATTGGTGTATGCATTCCTCAGAGATACACTCTAAAAGCACATAGCAAGTAAAAGAGCCAAAACACCCCTATGTTGGGGTAGGGTTTCGCCCTATTTTGTCGAGAGCTAGGGTTTCACTACGCACACGGTTTCAAACAACCTAACATCGGGTAAGCAACTTTGTCCTAATTTGGAATGGTCACTATGGATCGAATATGCACTAGGTCGAATGGTCGAAGGGTGCCCCAGTAAAACCGGGGTTTGTGTTCCCATCTTGGCAGAGAATCGGGTCACCTTACGGACATGCCTTGACAAGACAAGCCTCCAAGAAACCGCCAGAATAGCAGATGGCCAACACGGTGTCCTAGGCGCACCAATGCACATGCAATGCAAAGAAACACATAAGTGTAGTCAAAACAGGATATCACGAGCTCGAGTCAAGCTCTCTAAAATCCCCAGTGGAGTCGCCAGAATAAGCCGGGGACCTCTTCTGACTCGGACTCTTTAAGTTTGTTGCGGTTCTAAATCAACCAAAGAGTCCACCTCGGCAAATCGCTTTAAGGAAAACAGATTTTAAAAGTAGTGCCAAACATGGTGCTTTGCGGATTCTGAGTCGCCACCTAAATATTTTTAAAATGGGGAATTTAGGAAACCACGACTCGGTCAAGGCCACGTGTCCGTCATCACCAAAGTTGTCTTGGCTCGAGCTTGGGTACGATCGGGGAAGGTCAGCTATGAGCACCCCCTTTCGCCTGGTCTGGAGACCGGCCTCTACTAACAATGATAACCTTTTTTGAAAACATTACGTGTTCTTATTAGGTTATTAGCCTAGATTTACTACGTTATAAAGAAACAAGTATAGACCAAATCGCCTAAGTTGGAACAAAACATTGTAAGTTTGTATTGAAAATGACTTGCTACTCATAAGTAGGCTAAAATGCAGGTTTTGCCACTCTCAAGCGGGCTTTCAGAAAAGACGGTTTTGCCACTGTCTAGTGGGCTTTAAAACTCACAGTTTTAATATGTTGTCCCAATTTAGGTAATTCAACCTCCATCCACAGGCATTCATGCAGTTATATCATATAAGCACTTAGCCTCATGGTAAGCATGCTATCATGGCAACATTCACACGCATGTGATATGCTAAAGCATAAAAGCTCACCTAGTACTCCAAGCCAAAAAAACTTATTAGAAATCCATGCATGGACCTAAGCATCTTGAAATGTCTAATGCAACACATGCAAAGATGTAATCTAGGCAGTTCGGCTATCCTAAACATGGCATGTGAAATGTTACAAATAACATGTATTCAATTTGGAATTGAAGTACAATGCAGTTTGTATGATGTACCGAGCCTGATGCATGTTAACAAATGCATGGATGCACGCATGCATTGCATAAGGTGTGCTAAATTAAACATGCCCTAATCTACCATCATAAGGATCTATATAAAAGGGATAGAAAGAAATGGGGGTTGGAAGACATACACCCACTCACACACACTTATTACAAATTCGCCCTCACTCGGAGGCACCAAAATAATAATACAGTCCAAGATAATGAATGAATAAATTATTACAGAATTCTAATTACTTAATAAATAAATGTGAAATAAATGGGGGCCACAGCCCCTCGCCTCGGGATGCGCGAATGATGCATGCTCGATGTCCGCCTTGCCCGGGAATCCGCACCGTGCCACTGCTGCCTCTGTTTTGCTGTCTTACTTCTCTGGAAAATTGCCAAAGTCTTGGGGGACCCGAGTACCTCAACATCACCGGTGGAAGAAATTACCACCGTGCTTGTGAAGGCCACCGGCAGCAAAACAACCTATCGGCCAGAAATACAGTGCCGGCCGGCACTATTTTCCGCTAAATAGTTCCTTGGCAATGACAAAGAAGAAGCAGACAAATGCATGGCATTGGACTTTTGGACATATTTGTGCATGGCCAATGCTCCCTATCATGTGTAGAACTCAAGGAAGCATGGCACTTGGTTCTAGGGCTATCAATTGTGCACCTTGGTGCATGATAGCCTAAGGACCAAGGTTGCATTTTCAATGTAAAAATGCATGCAAACAAACACATGAAACCAAGACCTTATCATGCTCTAGTCAAAGGCCTTGGTGACTTGGGAATGGAGGTGTGTTTTGCCACTTGAAGTGCAAACACCCCTCACTTTCCACACTTGGTTTGACACCCCAAACCAAGTAATGAAATGCATATATGCAACATAAAGCAAATGATGCAATATGGGACTAAGATGCAAGGCATACTAAATGCAATGCAACCTAACATGACAAGTGTATGATGCTTAGACATGCAAGATACAAATGTAATGCAAGTGTAGACAACCTAAGCAATGTGACCATCATATCACAACACTTAATGAACCAAACACATAATAAGCATAAGACAAGCATGCAATGGTGGACTAGACCACAAAGGGGCAGCCCTCAAACCTCCCCAAAACAGTGGCAAAATGGACCAAAAGATGTAGACAAACAACCATGTAAGCATACAAGCCAAAAGGCCTAAGGCAAAGGCATAAAGTGGTGTATTCAACCTTCCCCTATTCATGACCAAACATGGCACATATCAAGCAACCCAAAATGACAGATTTTCAGCATGCAAAACACACCCAAAACTCACACACATGGCATCCCAAAAGCTCTAAACACACAAGCATACATGAGGGATATTTCGAGGCATAAAAGGACACACCTTTAAAGCATGAAAGAGATGACAAATATGAACATGTGAGCATGGATTAAGGTCTGAAATAACATGTTGGGTAGTTCCAAACCCCTAAAATAATGGAAGCAATGCATGCTACACACTCACACACCTAAGGCTAGCAAGCCAAAATGCAAAGTGACTATATAAGGCATGTCATGGATGGCCTAAATAACCAAAAACAGATCTTATACATGACAAAATAAGCACATTTTCAGTGTATGACCAGCCACAAAAACAGAAGCAAGATAGGCTAAGAAAGCATGCAAGATTACGGTAAATCACATGGATTTCAAAGCAAGTAGCATAAGGATTATCCAAACAATGTTGAGCCCTTCAACAATGTTGAAGAAGGGCTCAAAATAAGCCTACTCTTAGCTTACATCATGCTCTGAAACAGATTATACATTAGTCAAAAATAGCATGCAAAGATCATGGCATACAAGGGGGTATTGAGATAGGTGCTAGATGCAGCCACCAAATGGCAAGGGTCCTCAATCAAACATGAAGAGGACCCCAAAACAAGACTATTTGAAGTTTGGGTCGGAGCCCAAAAGTGCTTGCAACTAGGGCTAAGATATGAAGCAAGAAAAGGCTAGAAAGGGGAAGATGAAGACTTACCCTTGTAGACCAACAAACCAGCACCTCATGGACCAAGTTTTGGTGCTCCTAAGCTCTGCAAATGTCCCCCAAGTCGTTGGTATGGAGTGTGTATGAGTTGTGCTATGGGTTGATGAAGGAATGGCCCAAGAACTATGGACTTTGGAAGTTGTATGGAAGAGATATGGAGAGAGGGGGTGGGATATATATGTATATATCAGATATACATATATATCTGCTGGTTTTTGTTTCAAAGCTCCAACCCTTGCTCAAGGGAGAGGAGAGGTGCTTATATAGGCAAGTATAAGCACTAAACTTAGAGGCTAAGTTAAGGAAAGGGTCAAGGGGTTCAAAGGGAGGTGCAAGGCTTCTTGGAGAAGCTAATACAGCCGCCCAAGCTCCTCCAAGAAGCTTGGCCAAGGGTTCAAGCTCCTAGAGAGAGAGGGGTCAAAGGGCTCATAAGGGTGCAAAATAGGCACATGTATGCACGTGGGTCGAGTTCTGCACTCCGTACACGGTGGCATGCACCAGGCTTGGGGGTGCAAAGGGTTCAACCCGGCCAGCCAATTTGATTTTACCAAAATATAGTGCCGGCCGGCACTCTTTCCTGCCGGTCGGCTAAATAGAGTGCCGACATATGATTCCTTGGTCAAAACATGGCCGGTGGGTATGCAAATCGAAGCCCCGGAAGTTAGCTTTCCAATGGCGCAAACCTTGCATCAAAATTCCTCCTGTGCAAAAAGTTATGCCCTTTTCCGTAAAGTCGCGCAGACTCGATCCAACCGGATGATCCTCGCTTCAACCCAACATATCTCCTCCACCGGACTTGGCTCTGGGAGATTCTTGAGTACAAAGTGAAGCCCCGGAAGTCTTCTTTCCAACGATGGTGGCCTCATAGCTTAACTCCAAGTATTGAATTGAATAAGCCCGATTTAGCGAGAGCTGCTCGATTCCCTTCTACCCGGATCTTTGCCAATCTTCTCCCAAACCAGTTTTCTCCTCTCCTTTCCTCTTTTCTTCAACTCCAAACCCTTAAACAAAGTGTTTGGGAAGATTTGCCTCTCTTCTTGCCGAAGGAATTGAACCTGTGCCCTGCACATCTCTCAACACCGAGCAAACTATCAGTAATGCCCAAGTCTTGAGGGCGGTCAAAAATGGGGTGTCTACACTAACCTATGTATTTAGAAATAAATTCAGGGAGCATGACTTGAGGGGGAGCTTTTCTTACTCCCAAATCAAATCAAAACATCATTGTGTGCCATCATAAAAAAGGGGAAGATTGTTAGACTTATTTATTTTGATGATTTATTTAATTATGTTTTAATTTATTTGAAATAGAAAAATAGAATCCAAATTTTATTTTGATGATTTATTTAATTATGTTTTAATTTATTTGAAAGAGAAAAATAGAATCAAAATTTATTTTGTCCCATTATTTCTCACCTAAACCTTTATCCTAAATGTTGTTAGAATGTATTTAATATTTGATTAATTCAGGAGTTCAAATAGCCCAAAACAGAGGTTCAAACAGCCTAGCACAGCACAAGTTCAAAAAGTTCAAAAGGTTTACGTGGAAGATATTCAAATTAGTAATGATGGAGTGGAAGATATTTAAATTAGTAATAATGGAGCACAACAGCTATAAACGGCTATAAATTCAAATGAATACAACAACTATAAATTCAAATGAATACAACGACTATAAACGGCTATAAGTTTCATTATATATACCAAAGCCTCTAATGTAAACAAGTGACAAAAAATCAAAAAATATTCTTTAATTTATAATCACTCACATCTATTCTCTGAAAAATTCTCTTCAAAATGTTCTTCAATTTTTGTTTACATCCTCTCTCAGAAATTATACACTGAGCCTTATAACATTAAGCTCATCTTTCATGTGTGAGATTTACAGAAAAATCAAAACTTCATTTTATATATCTATCTTTGAGAGATATTTATTGTAAGCTTTCTTTGAAAGCAAAAATACCATTTCATCTTGTAAAAGTGTTACAAACACTGTATTCTTGAAATCTTAAGAGAGATTGTGAATCACCTAAGATTTGCAAGGATTTGGGCTTGTGAAGTCTGTGTAAAAGCCGTGAAGGATTGCTCCATTTGTAAAGAGGTTGCTAGCACCCCTGTAAAGCTAGAAGATAGTAGAAAATCTCAAGTGAAACTTGAGAAGTGGATGTAGGCTTGGTTGAAGCCGAACCACTATAAATCTGTTTGTCTCCTCTTCCCTAATCTATTTACTTTCCTACTACTGCTATAACTATCTAATATTCATGTGTTAATCATTTGATTTACCCTGTATGTTAGTTAAACTTCATTGTTATTTTGCTTGATCAATTACTGCTAAGTTCATCATTGTGCTTGCTAATAATTTGTTGTACTAGTAGTTAATTTTATTGGGGTATTATTAATTTTAATTTGTAGAAACCTAATTCACCCCTCCCCCCCCCCCCTCTTAGGTTGCTTTTTGGGTAACAATATCAATAGGAGGGGTACTGACTCCCACAAAACTTAATTGGCGCCAAGTAGCCTTGTATAAAGATTTTTTTAAAAGTTTTCGATACTTCAACAAAATTATTTATATATATATATATTCCTATTTTACCATTTGTTTTACATATGCTAGCAAAAATAATTAAAGTTTTCGTAAAATATATAAGTAATGAATATTATATAACCAATATTATTTCAATGAAAGAAAAATTTGATAAATGTTTTGATGCTTTGCCTCATCTATTAGGTTTAGCAATAATAATTGATCCTAAGTGTAAAGAAATTGGTTTACAAGAATTTTTAGAGCGTCTTTTCCCTAATCAAACACAATTTGCTTCTATCATACAAACATGCAATAGATTATTTGAAAAAAAATAGGGCAGCTACATCTGTAAATACGCCTACACACATTACATTAGCAGTCTCATCTTGAGGCAGGAGATTAAGTTTTTTTCAGCAATAAAAAAGTAGAATAATATCTTAACATACAAGTGTAAGTAGTTTTGAACTACAACGTTATTTGGAAAGCCCGTTAGTGGATCATTCTGATGATTTTGATATTTTGGAATGATAGAAACAAAATGAAACTATGTGACCTGTGGTTTTACAGATGGCTCGTGATATACTAACCGTTCCTATTTCTACAGTTGTTTCGGAAACAGCTTTTAGTATAGGTGGATGGGTGTTGAGCGATTATCGAAGCAAGCTTTCACCCAAAATGATTGACACACTGATGATATCCAGAGATCATATGCATGCGCTTACAAAAAGGTAAAATTATAGTGAAAATGAGCGGATTCAAAATGATTTGGATAACATATCCTCGGGCAACGCAACTGAAATGTCTATTTCCTCCGATGACTGATCAACAATTTATTTTTTACTATTTCATTTCATTTTTCTTTTTTAGATTATTGAGGTGGAGTATAATGCAAATGATTGGTAGGCTAGTAGATGCTAACCTAGTTGGGATATACTTGACCTATAGTGATGCAGTTGCTCTACCATCATTAGTAATCTACACCTAATTTATTTAATAATATCAATTTTTGTAATATTTTATTTCATTTTGAAATAAAAATTATTCATTCAATAAATGTTATATAAATAATTTAGCATTGGGAACAGGTTTTTTTTAGTAACTTTTGGATTTTTTGGCTAAAATATGATGTGAAAAAAAACTTGTATGTTTGAGAATAATTTTTTAACTTTTTACGAAAAGATGTGAAAAAAATAATATAATTAATTTTTTTATACCTGCGACAATGACAATGACAATGACGGCATTGTATCCGTGACAATGACGGCAAACTTGCAAGCATCAATCATATTTAAATTATTAATTTTTTATTATTATTTTTTTTAAAATAGACTTGAACTTGAAAACATTTATAAGTTTATAGGTTTGCAGGATTGTAGGTTTGTAGGTTTGAAAACAATTATTAAAACATTTATAGGCACAGTGTATAGGTTTATAGGATAAAAATTGTAGGCTCTATTTGTTTGTGTTTTCAAATTAACTTTCAACAGGTGAACTCCCGCTTGACGTTTGGATAGGTAGTTCAAAATACAATTCCGCGTGTTAATTCAAATTACAGTTTGAAAACCCGTTTGGCAGCTTGTACTTCAGTTCTCCACTTTCAACGTTTCTGCCTTCTTCCTCTTTTAATCTAAAAAGCTTCCATGTCCTTCTCCATCGTCTCTGAAAATTTCACGTGAACCTCATCTTTCTTTCTCTTTTGATCTAAAAAGCTTCCACGTCCTTCTCCATCGTCTTTGAAAATTTCATGTGAACCTCATCTTTCTCTTCTCCATCGTCTCTGAAAATTTCACGTGACCCTCATCTTTCTCTGTATCAGACATTAGTACTTAACATTCGTCACGGGTAGGCTTCACTCATTTTATAAATAATAAATCCACCCAACCCACTCCCTACTAGTATCATTTTCCACAAATCAACTGACTTACATTTCTTCCCGTAACAATTGGTCGATTAATAAAATGTGAATAGGTTTGTTCATGATGATACGTTAAAAAATCATTATTTTGATTGTCATGATGTCGTCGCTGTGGTTGATGTTGTACAGGGTTTGAGGATTCACCGCGTTTGGATCTGGTTCGTTTTGTTCTTGGCATGATGACTGCAAGAGTGAAAGAAAAATGCATGAAAAATGTATATTAAAACATATGAGTTAAGAAAAATTTATGGAAAATATATCAAAAACAGTATAATATTAGTGTGAAAAAATGGAACAGATATGAAAAAAATGAACAGATCAACAATAGATAGGAAACTGATCGGCAATAGATAAGAAACTGATCGGCAACAGATAGGAAACTGAGTGGTGGCAGATGGGATGACCGGCCGGATGACCGCCCAGTTGTCCTGGTCCGGCTACCTGTTCTTCGACTATCTGATCTGATCTTCGAAGCTACTCTGAATAAAATATGAAATATGAAGCTAATATGAACTGGATGAAACTAACCTTTAATTGAAATCTTCCTTCTTCCTTGACACGGATACACTGAATTTAATTAATGTTCTTCTGTGATGGAGCTAAGATGGTGAAGATGGTGTTCTTCTGTGATGGAGCTGAGATGGTGAAGATGGTGTGGTTAAAGGAATGCGGATTCAGATTTTATAGAAAGGCTGAGGTTCAGAAGGTTCAGGTTGATTTTTTTTTTACTTTTTGTTTCTTATCTATTATTTTTTTATAATATTATTAATTTGTTAATAATATTACATTTGAACACACAGCTGCATCGTCTGCATAGTGTCCGTTTTTTTTTAGCCCAGTGCTGAACACACAGCTATGATACAATAGGGGGTAGGTAGTAGATAAGTGAAATTACTATATTACCCTTTTTATTTTGTTCTTCTCATTTAAATCAAGAGGAACAAAATAGACATTTTGCACGCCACTTCACCCCAATTATATGAGCTTTACGGGTGCCTTTCATGAAGTACAATAATGCATGGTCATGGTCAATCTGTTACGACTTTATTAGAAAATTAATAACGTGTAATAAATGAGAAAAAAAATTGATAGTATTTTGTAAGGTTTATGTTATGATTTGTATTTTAAAATATTAAACTTAGTGTATTTATGTTAATTTTTATTAATATGTATTCTCAAAAGTTGCTGACTTTAACAAAATTTTAGAAAAAATTTGAAAAGGTATTGTACAAAATGTTTGTATAGGCGTACAAAATGAATTGATAGAAAAATTAATTGACACAAAATAATTGACATAGACTTATTTTAAAATAAAAACATAATTTGGAAAAAAAAATTATTCAAAAAAATTAATGAAAATAAATTACTTGAAAAAAAAATCAATTTTTAATTTCAGTATTTTAAAAATAGTTTGGTTATTACTGTTATAAAAAATACGGATATCGATATATGTGTTGTGTGTTTAATTATAAATTATTGATTGAATTAAGTTTTGAAAACTATTTTCAAAACACATCACCAAACAAATTTTCTTATTTCACATGTCACATCAAACTTTCAAAACTTAATTCAAAATACATCTTCAAAACACATTTCAACACTCTATTTAAAAATCATAACCAAACAAATTTTCTACACTCAAATCATAATTCCACAACTCACAAACTCAAAATACAACTCATACTCTCAAATCACATTTACAAAACTCTACCAAACGCTACCATAGGCTTTTTGATCTTTTTAGTGAATTTTTTACTTTTAAACTAAAATCACCACTTGCCAAAATATCACTATGAAATATTATATAACCAAACAAAATATCTCATTAATCTTAACTAAAATACTTTAGTATAATTTTTTTTTAATTTTTTATTCCTAAAAAATAAAAATAAAAACCCACTAGGCCCAAGGCCCCAGCCCAAGGCCCTATTATTAGTGGGCTTGGGCCTGGGCCCCACCTTTTGGCCCATGGGCCGGCCCGACCCATTAAAAAGGCGGGAGCCCGCGAAGCTCGCTTGGGCTAGGCCATTATTACATCCTTAATTAATTGATATATTGATTTGGTATGTGGTGTATTATAAATGGATGTCGTTTATTTATCAAAATATTGATAAAAATGTGAACTTATATGTTTTGATATAAGAGGAATTCTAACTATTCTTTGGAAAAATAATTGTGAAATTGGTGTGCTGACTGATAATTCCATAATGAAATATTATATGAGTAAAAATATTTCATGGGTGAAAGACGCTTTAATAATTGTCGACGTAGTCACCAATACTAGATAAGACAAATAAGATATAAATGTAATTATACAGTGATATTTATATTCCATATTAAGATTGGAATTAAGGGTTGCAGTAAATAAAAAGAAATAATGCATGGTTAAAGAAATGTTATTTGACAAAGTGTTGTAACCACAACCGGTATTAGCCATTTTTCCTTTGTACTGCAAAAGAAAGTTATGAAATCTAATTGTATTTTAGACAAATTAGTATTGTGATTATATTCACAAAGCAATTTACATCTTGTTTAAGCACGCCAATTAAAGATATATTCTAATTTACCTCAGAATTGTGGGGGTGTGTTAATATTTTTGTGTAATTATAGATCAGCAAGAGAAATTAAGTTTCCTTAGAATGCTTAAAATATGGGGGTGCTTGGAGGATTTTACCAAAGTAACGGTTCCAATAATAGGTCCACAAAGAATCTCAATTCTTTCTATAGGACAAAGTTGAAGTAGAAACAAAATGGTTTCATTAACTCATAAGGAACAACTCTATGTTTATTATTTAAATTTGAAAATGGGAGTGACATAGAGCAACGGTAAGTCTCAATGTAATCAAAGACTTAATACCATATGACATTTGCCTTCAATTGCAAATATTGTCTAAGGATAATATAATGGATCCACTAACTACTCAATGATATATAAGTGAGAAGGTCAAACGGAAAATAATGGCTGCTAAACAAAAAGTTTGATCAGAGAGCAAATGAGGAAAAGTTCATCGAGGGGAATGTGATTAAAGCTTATCACATCAGAGATGACTAGAGATCCCAAGAACTAAGTTCAAAGGGACAACTAAGTTATGTGTGGCTCGCCAAAAATCACTAAAGGAGTCTATCTCCACATTCCTATTATGAGAGTGATATCTGCAACATGTGTTATATGTAGGGGACTTAGGGTAAGCTATACTTTTCATGATCACTTATATCTTGAAAACCCTAGAAGGGTATATCAAGAGGAGTATTCAAGAGACTCGAAATAAGGATCACCTATATGAGTGTGAAGGGGCCGTTTCTATGAGAATTAATAAGGCTAAATTTTCTACAGCACTCATGAAACATCAGGACATGCCCAAGGCCAAAATGGGCACAACCGTGAGAACTAAGCTATGTTTGGAGATATTCTGTGTGAATTCTATTGTTTAGGCTTACACAAACGGCTGTACAGTTCAAGACATCATGTCCACTGATTAGCTAGTAAGTCCGATAGACTTTCACTAGGGAAGGTTCAAAGCCAAAAGCTACCTATCCTGATGTAGGGTATTTCCTTAATGTACTCTCTTTTTGTCTGCATGTTGTTGCATGTCCTTTCCGTAAATTTCATTCATGTGGAGGATTATTGAAAAATTTGAATTAAAATTTACTCCAATAGTTGTGTAACGCCCAAAAAAAATATATATACCATATCAATATAATAAAAATCATGACTCATAAGAGATGCCGGAAATATACATTCAACATGTTCCATTTCATAGCTCAAATGTTGATACAAAAGAGATCTCACATGCGATTATACATTCATTGAAAACTAGTACATGAATCTATAGCATGTAAAATCATTTAATCAAAACGAATAAAGGCCCTCAAGGGCTTACAAGTTCCAAGGCATAAACCCGGTTACACAAAATGGTCTCTCGGACGCATACATGTTTAGCCCTTGGTTTACAAAAATTTACAATCACAACTATGAGCCTTGTGCTCTCAAAACATATTTCCACGCCCTAATTTGTCAGGTTCACCACGTCCTTTCCTGTACCAAAACCCATAGGGGTGAGCATAAAACCCAGTAGAGATTCCTTACAAAGTATATACAGTTATGCAAACTTCCAATGTTAAATGCAAATGCAAATGCCATGCAATGCAATGCCATCTTAAAGAAAATTTCATTTCATGCTCTTCTTGAAAATCACTATGTTTCAGTAACAGTTTGCAATCTCAACAATTTCCGAAACTTCCAACTTTAATCAATAGGGGTGGTAAATATGACTCTAGTAATCCCTAAGTTGGTATCTGCAAGTAGGCTTTACAAGTACTACCAAATACCCGACTTTACCGGTTGCTAACTGGAAGGGAAGTGGTACCTCCTCCGCGCGTGTTTTCGGTCTTTCACCTCGGACACTCAAGCCAACTTATCAATTCATCTACACCTCCTAACCGGACTTACCAATGTATTTACCCCATACACATTTCCGTAGTTTTCATTACAATATATATATTCCTTTCTTGAAGTAATTGTTTCCAATCTAAATTCACAATGCATAATAATTAATTGAATGAGTATACAATGCAATGATTATCCATGCTTCTTAGCATTTCTCCATTTTCAAGTATCTCAACAAAAACATCAAAACAATCACATTTCCCATTTCCTCTCTTCAATGTTATTTCACAAAATAACCATATGCCATCAACACATAGCAACAATTTCTCATCATGCACAATTTTCAATAATTGAGTCTCTTCAAGCCTATATGTAATGTTTTCGAACATCAATTTTCAAGATTTTACAATTCTCATAATCCATGATACACAACAATTTGTCATCTCACAACTATACAATTCCATGTATTTAACAATAATTTTTAAAATAAATTCTCAATTCTCATATATCAAGAAGATTGCCACTTTGCAAACCATATTATGAAATCTACACTCATTCATTCTTTTAACACAAGAAAAGAAAGAAAACCATAGGCTTTTCCCATATTTTTCCAAAACCCCCCAATTTCTAAGGTTTTTCATTAAAACCAAACATCTTCCCATTTCCTTGGTGAAATCCCACCAAAATCAATTTTCTCGAATTAATGAAAGTGAAACCCTCAAGGATCAACTTAGTAACATTAGAAATTTTAAACCCTCTTTTGAAAAAAAAAAAAAAAAATCTCTACATTCTTGAGCTAAAAATCAAACTTTCAAAAAATAACTTCAAGAGAACTTTAAAATCAACATCAATCTAGCAAAACATGTATATATAACTCAAGGAAGTCCCTACATCAATGTTTGATGAAGAAAGGAGATAAAACCCTAGGGCCAAAATGAGAGATTTTTTTTCGATTTCCACCACACCAAATGAAGTCCTAGCTTTGAACTCCAAGATTTGTGAAAGATGAAGACTCTAGACCCAATGGATTACAAGGAATCAAAGATTTTTAGTGTTCGATGAGGGTTTTTAGAAAGGAGGAGCAAAAGTGTTTTTAGAGAGAGAGGGATGTAAAAAAAATGAGATACATTCAGCTCCAAAAGAAAGAAAAAACAGAGCCTTCAAACTGCCCAGACTGCCGCATGTGCGGCGTCCTCTCCCGCACGTGTGGAGCACCTCCCCCGCACGTGCGGTGATCTCTTCTCGCACCTCACTCCGCATCTTCCTATTAGACAGTATGCAACCCTCCAAAACTCCTCCCTCTCGCACATGTGGTCTTCTCCCCCCGCACGTGCGACTCCCATACCGCACGTGCGACCCTGACCCAACAGCCCAGAAATGTTTGTTCGCTCCCGAACACTCCGAACTCGGCCGTACACCCTCCAAAACAAGTGATGCTCAACCTGGAGTTAGACAAGGACCGGAATTTGAAAGAAAGCTATCGAACACCACAACTCAAAAAGGACAACAGGAAACAATACGCAATGAACCCGGCCATCACAAGTTGTGTTCCTTGATATAGAAAAGCGTGTCCTTTTGAAGGGTCATAACCTTTCTAAAAAGTTATGGAGGAATCTATAAATTCCATCTCTCTCACTTCAATTTGGATAGAGAATTCATCATTTCTTCTTTATCTTTGCATTTTTTCTTCATATTTCTCTGAGTCAAATTTTTCTATAAAGAGAGTGTATGCACAACAAAGTTCGCTAAGCTTGCAATAGTAGTGTTACTATTACAAGACATTGATCGTTATATCCTAGGAGATAGACGTCCATTGAATCCTTACCACCGGTGGGAGGATGAATCTGTCTTAAGGAAAGAGCGTCACACATTCGACTTAATCAGGTTTTATCTATTTATGTACTGTAAGTTTTGTTACATTATTATATCGATTTATTTCAGTTTTGGTTTTGTCCAAAAACCGTTTACATATTTTTAAATTATATTTTCTATATAGTTTGGTACTATTTTTCTAACATAAACTTCTTAAAAATCAATAATTTTGGTTTTTAGGTCCCGTTTGACAACCTTTAGTTTTAGCTAAAAAGTCACTATAAATTATCACATCACTCTCTCTATTTTTTACACATCTTTTTTATATAAAGCCAAAAAGTTACTAAAATATTATGTTCCCAGACGAGGCCTTAATGGATAATCTCATTCAGTGTGTTCGGTTTCAATTTTTAAAAATTGAGTTTTTTTATTTTTCATTTATTTTTTGCTTTTAGAGAATATTTTTAAAATTTTAATTATTTTTTTTACTTTTTTAGATACACCTTACTTAGATGTATCTAAATAGTAAAATACTTGTAAAAAAATATTTTAAAAAATTAATAAATATACAAAAATACTAAAAATATACTAAATTTTCGTTTTTCTTCTTGTTGTATTTTTTGGTATTTAGTGTATTTTTTAAAGATTTTTTTTCACAAATATTATACTTTTTAAGTGTATTTATGTTAGGTGTGTCTAAAAATTAAAAAAAATTACTTAAGATATTAAAAAAATTCATTGAAAATATTAAAATACGAAAAATAAAAAAGTAAAATTTTTTGAAAACTGTTTTCTGAAAACCAGAACCAAACAAACATTACTAGCCAAAAAAAAAAAAGAAAAAAAATAGGATAGTTGCATTCATAATTTAGAATAAAATGAACAAATATTAATAATTTAAGAAAATAATTGTTTTAATTATTAGTTTATAGACTAAAAAGTATCAGTTTGTATGGTAAAATAATATAAATGTGATAATTTGATGTGAAAACTTACAATTAGTACATATGATGACCAAAATAATTCCTAGCGTATGGCGGGTATAAATCAGTGTAAAAAACAAAACAAAAGTTGCATCCAAGAAGATTCTCACCGTTCAATAAGTATTTGCCTTACTTCCTATTAAATGCTAATTCCTCTAATTTAAAAGAAAAATATTTGAGGGCCCAAAATTATTTGGCTTGAAATTGACTCAAAACTCAAAATGTCATTTTTGGTTCTTTTACCGGTAACATGTAATAATAGTCTCTTACCGGTAAGATATATTACAATTCTCTTACCGGTAAGATAATCCAAAACGACGTCATTTTGGATTCGGGACAAATTCGAGCTCGAAAATTTCGAACCCATTTTGCCAATTTAAAATCATACCACTAAATACACACTTGTTTGATTTAATTTTTCAAAAACTATTTGCTTGTTTTTTATTTTTCAAAAACACTTCACATAAAATTTTACTTTCTTATTTTTCATATTTTTTTTGTTTTTACTGAATTTTTTTAATATTTTAAGCATTTTTTTTTAATTTTTAGACACACTTAACATAAATACACATAAAAGTATAATTTTTGTGAATTATTTTTTAAAAAAAATCACTAAATACCAAAAATATAAACAAAAATATGAGAATTCAGTATATTTTTCATATTTTTATGTATTTATTAAAATTTTAAAATATTTTTTTGCTTTTTAGATATATCTAAGTAAGGTATATCTAAAAAAGTAAAAAAAAAAATACTTAAAATTTAAAAAATATTCATTAAAAACAAAAAATAAAAACACGAAAAATAAAAAAACTCAATTTTCAAAAAATTTAATCAAAAAAACTCAAATCAAACACACATTACTTTTCAATTACCTTACTAGAAGGAAGATTAGCATAATTAAGTAGTATAAGATTGAGTGTAATTTTTTTCTAAATCTCGAAGAGGTGATTGTAATTTATATTTTTTTGGATAAATTACACTGATTTTTACTCAGATTTGAAAAAAAATATAATATCCATAATTTTAATATAATTACACTAATATTTCTTTTAGTAAAGTTAAATGAATAGAGTGTGAAGACACAAAAATAAACAAGAAAAATATAAATTTCAATATAAAAAATACAATAATATCATTTTTCTACCCGTTTAGCTAATGAATAATAAATAAAAGGGGAGTAAATGTTACACAAATTAAAATCTCAAAACGTTTGTCATAATTATATGAAAATTATTAAACTTGTTATATATATATTTTTAAAATTAATGCTTTGTTTGGTATACATTACTTTAACGCATTTTTTTTATCTTATTTAAGTTTAAGGCCTCGTTTTAGAACATACTATTTTAGTAATTTTTTAACTTTTTACAAAAAGATGTGCAGAAAAATAGATAGAGTGATGTGATAACTTATAGTGACTTTTTAATTTTTTGGCTAAAATATATAGCTGACAAACGAGGTCTAAGACTGTGCAAAATACCGTCAAATTCACTAAAATCGCACCGATCCGCATCAATCCATACAACTTATCCACTAACTGCAGTTTAAACTTTAAATTTATAATCCTCATTTGAAACCATTCAGCTCCGCTATGATTAATATATATATATATATATTTTTTAATCTATAATGAATATAAAAAAAAAATGAGTGTAAGAAAGATTTAATATGTAAAGTTTATTATAAATTAGTAGTTCTATATATAAAAAATATTAAATAAAATTAGTTTATGTTATATATATATATATATAAATATTATGCAAATTAGTGTTATATGTTATGCAAATGCTTAATAATTAGTTAAAATATTTTTCAATCATTTAATCTGTTCAAAATCGCTCAAACAACAATTTACTAATCTGTTAATCCGTCATTCGATTTATAATTTTACTCTTAAATTGTCCGAATCACATTGCACACATTTCTATTTAAATTACGTTATCTTTTATTTAAATCATATTATATCTCTATCATATTACATATCTTTTTATAAAAAATAAAAAATTATATTTATTTACGCCACTCCAAACAAATAAAAACGTGAGTGCAATTTATTTATTTATTTCGCACTACTAAAAAAAACACTTTTTGCAACCGCTATAAACCGTCGCAAATAATAAAAAACAGTCGCAAAAAACTTTTTGCGACGGCCCATGCGACGGCAAATGGGGGTCGCGAATATGAGGGTAGCAAATACTTTTTGCGACGGCAAAACAACGGTCGCAAATTATTTGCGACCACCTAAACTACTTATGGCGACCGCTATTTTGCCGTCGCAAAAAACAAAGAAAAACACTACTATGATCTTTGGCGACCATCTTGTTACCGTCGCAAAAAATAAAAATAAAAATAAAAATAAAAACAAATAAATAAATAAAAGCATTGCATAAACTAATAGAAAACTAAATAAAACACGGCGCAAAACTCATGTCTTGCCCAAGGAGAAGTATTAGTGAAGATGAGATCAATGATCTTGTCACTAAACTACAAGCATTACTACCAAATTCTAGTTCAAGAAGCCGAACAAGGGTATACTATATGATCTCTTTTTTCACTCTCTTTTTCACTTGTGCTAAATGTTTATCATGTCACATGGAAAGCCGAAAAAAAAAAAAGAAATTTTTAGAGCGACATTATCTATAGATGCAACCAAGTTTAAAAAGCAACAAATTCAAAAGGCTTTGATTTCATGTTAGACAATGATTGTCTGGACTCATTCCACAGCAAATGAGTCCAAGTGATGAAACGAAATGTAACTCTGTCAAATCATTGCCCAAGTGACAGAACAGAACATTATTCTTTTAATTAATTTCTTAATGAGATATCTGTACATGAGATTTTAATATGGTGGACCCATATGGTTTCCATTCTCGTGCATCTTTTTAATCTGAAGGGATACAACAACTGTTTGTGATTTTATCACATTTGATACATGTTTGACTGCCGAGAAAGCTAAACTTTTCTGGTCTGAACTAACTTCTGACAAGAAGTTTGTGTGGTGCAACATTTGCATGAACAAACACATTTCTTGCTTCAACTCAAGGACCTTGTGGTGACTGTCATGTCTGCAATGGGAGAAGAGCAAATTTGTGCCCTAAAGGACATTGGTCCTAAAAATTAAAACGTGGGCTGTAGCAGTAGCCGTGGTTACATGAAAACCAACTCCTATGTTCTAACGGGGACTTTTATCAACTCTATGTGGGTGTGCAACAACCTTATATTAATATTGTCTACAACCATGTAACTGAACAGGAGAAAAAGGGTAGGATGTGCCTCCGGATTCACCTGGGAGGAACCTTGCTCTACTCTCTCTCTCTTTCGTTTTCTTTTCTTTTTTTTTTTTTGTGCTGGGGGTGGGTTTCAAAAGAAGAGGTAGAGTAGGAACTATTGGTAACCCGCCTTATCCTACATTTATCCCATCCCCATTCTTATCCTCAACTCTGGAAGGAAAATTCTACACATGCTTTTAAATATTAAAACAGAAAGTATTGTAATTAGTCTCCTTTAATGTAAAAATCACATAAATAGCACTACATAACAATAAAGAGTATAATTGGCTTGGCTAGATGTGGCAACATATATGGAACCGAGAAGTTACTCAGGGTATTAGTCATTAAGTTTTCTCATAAGGAAAAAAAAAAGGGTGAAGATAATTTTTCAGAGGTAAAACAAATGGTAAGTTTATACACATAATGCACCAATAGAACATCTTTTTTTTACTACACATCATCCAGTACAAGTCAATATGTGGTACACATTCTGAATATAAAAAAAAAAGTAAAATTTGTCCTACATTATCCAATAATAATGACTACATCATATGCAATGGTAAATTGATCTCAAATCAGCCCCTAGTCCAAAAAATAAATAAATAAATAAATAAAAGGCCTGCTTAGTTTGTTAGAAAGCATACTATACAACCTCTCTCCAGAATCAGAGTACCATAAATGGACTTTCATCAATGCATCATAGCACTTGTTTCTTGTGCTCTTTTGCAATTATCAAAGCAATGGAATTCTAGAGAAATAACAGAACAAAATATCAGTAGATCACCTGATCATCCAGAAAAACCCCAAAACAAGTTCTAGGTTTGGTGCATGAACCTAGCCCCACTGAAGCCAATCATTTCTGTTTTTGCTACCAACCTCACTAATATAGTCAATTATCTATACATATGTACATTGATAACTACATCAATATGTCTTTTCATGTGTGTGCATGCACACGCACAATCACATATAAATATATATATATATATATATATTACAGCATAATCTGTATTACATGATGTCTACAATTAAGTATGAACAGTCACCACGCCTTTTGCTAAGTTGGGATGATTTGAATATTTTTACTTTTCTTGAAATGAATATTTGAATTATTCTCATCCGTCAATTCCTCTAGAGATCTTTAGATCTTTCAAAATAGATATAAAGTGTTAATACATGGTTTGAACAGCTAAAAAAATATGTATTTAATTTGAATGGAAGGAGAATGGAAAAAGAAAATATAAAATCACAATCAACCTGACTTGGATCCCTAAATTAATGTTATATAACATGTTTATCTTCTATTAAAGACAAGACAAAAAATTGGTGATTAAATAATTTAGGTTATCAATCTCTAAACTTCATAACTACTCACTACTATTACTTTGGTAACTCTGAAAAGAAAAAGGAAAAAAAATTAATGTGTTTTGATACAGCAGGGTAGTGAGAACATAATGCCGATCATCAACTTCAATATAAAACGCACTAGGAAACCTTGAATGAATATGAAATTTTGGAACCCAAAGGTAAGAGAAAACTCCAAAGTACAGAAAAATCTAGCAATTAAAACTACTTTGGTTTTCTAGCCAATAGCCTATGTATAAGCACACAAAAATATTTAAATTAAAAAAAAAAAATGTGAGAATCTCCTAAAAATGATCTAATTATTATGCTGGCCCGCAACTCAAATTTGACAATCAAAACACTAAAGCCAATAATCATCAGAGAACAAACTGCTGCATACTTAGAAGAACAAAAATGAATACAGCAACCATAATTGGCACAGGCAATTTGCACTACATCATGCATTAACACATTTTCTTTGTGAAACATGGATGTAGTTTTTCTATGAAAAATGCATATTAGTTTCCCAAAAGAAGTTTCCTATCTAGCTTGCTATATAGGGTAGAAAAATACCAGGCAACTTCCTCGGTTTTCTCAAGGGAACAAACTTTGCTCCTATAGCCAATGCAATGGGAGGACCAAATATAAATCCCCGAGCCTCTATACCTGGCAACACAAAAGCAACCGCAAATTGAGCAAAGAATTCATATGATAACTAATTCACGCATAGTTCAATCCAAGAATAATTGTTTCCCTTAAATAGTTCAACCAAATAAACATATATAGTACTCCACTAACATGCCATAATTAGAAAAGCAACAAAAGAAAAAGAAAACTGATAACATTTTTAACTTAAATAAAACCAAAAGACAACATCGGAGACAAGTCACCTCGGTGCTAAAACCACCAATTTCAGTACTCATACAGAGCAAACACCAAGTATTAACACAAAAAAAGAGTAGCTCGCCTAAGAAAAACAAAGAATAAGATAAGCCAACACAAATATCAAGAAAAAAATATATCTACTCAAATAACCTTTCAGAAGAAGGGGCGAGAGAGTTATTGAGAAAAGGCTAACATAGTCTTCTAAAAAATTGATATTTAGAACTAGAATTGAATTTTATGATCCACCAATAGAAAATAATAGAGACTTATTTATTTGATGCCCTAGTTAAAAATTTGATATAGCCCTCAAAGTACATCATCTTATATAAAGACTAAATAAAGGCGTACACCTAGCAATTCTCTAAATGGTTTGATCTTGGGTTTGGACAGTGGTGGTTTCAGTGACAAAATGGAGAAGGATTTCCACTGTTTGATACATCATAGTAGATCACTTCTCACAGCAAAGAACGCTTCGAACCAAATGTTAACTTGAATTTGGACAGCAATAGTTGCAAATACCAACCATCAAAAGGAGATGGGAGAGAAGAAGATATTGCTTAAGGTACTTGATTATTACCCTTCTAAAAACCTAGCAAACTTGATTACAATGGATCATTTTATGAATTAAAAATTGGGGACCTCACTAATCTCACTCTATTGTAGATGACCTTGGTTATCCCCCAATGTATTACTAGATGCACAATGCACATATATGTGTGCATACTATACATGCAAAGTCTACAGACTCTCCATGTTTGACCATCAACACAGTAAAATCCATGAGAGCAATTTCTCCAACATATAATACACAACCATTATCAAGTATGCTTTCTTGGTTGTACTCAGACCTCTGCTTCAATAAACCCAAAGTGAAAGCTTTTCCACCAAAAAATTTGAAAATAAATTTTACTTTTTATTTTTGTACTTGTAGAGAAGAATGTCGCACTGCAAAAGAACAAACCTTATTTTATAAAGTTTATATAACAAAAATTAGGTGTGAAATTGATATTAAAGGTTGTAAATATGCCTCAACCGCAATCATGGTAAAGGTAGAGTGCACTCAGGAAATTATATTTTATTAAGAAACAAGCAGCAGGAAATAATGATAAATAAATGCATACATTCTAAATCATTAAGAAACAAGCAGCAGGAGATGCCTTACAGAGCCAGTGCCGTGACAAAATATCAAATAAAAAAAAAAAGACTAAGATCATTTACCTGCTTGGTGTCCCACTAGCAATAGGAATAATGATAAATAAATGCATACATTCTAAATCTACTATAATTTAATGAATAGAAAGTAAAAGAGTATGAAGAGGATAGTTCAAAAATTGTATTCAAATTTATGAGAAGAAGGTTATACATATATATATATATATATATATCTTCAAATACGAATTACAGTGAGGAAAAATCAATAAATTGGCGAAACCGAAGCTTGTACCTGTAGCAGATTGATTCAAACCAAAGCTTGTTTCCAGAATCAGACTACCTAGTGGAAAAATCAATAGATTGACAAAAAAGTGATCGAATTACAGTGAGTTCAGATGAAGAAGTTGAATACGAATTACAGTGAGTTCAGATGAAGAAGTTGAATACGAATTACAGTGAGTTCACTGAGTTCAAGTGATCGAAATAGAGAGATGAATAAGTTGAAATACGAATGAATGATTCGAAGAGACTCACTGAAACGAGAGAGAGAGAGTTCATACCGTTGGAGATCTCTTCTTCAAACGACCATGGTGATCTATAGAGCGAAATTGAGAGAGGAAAATCAGATTCTCTTCCTCAGATCAGACACGATCGAGCGAAATCAGATATGGGGGAAATGAGAGTCTAGGGCAAGTTTTACACTACCAGATTTGGGGAATATGAAGGAAAATATAAATTAGGCTGAGTGGTTCCCAATAGTGGGCCTGTTAGGCTGATTTGTTGTTGCAAATAAGTTTTTTTGTGACGGTCAAATAATCAGTCGCAAAAAAACAGACGCAAAAAGTTAATTTTCTAGTAGTGTCGGCTCGTCGTCACCTTACCCCCTGTCCCTCTCTCTCTCTCTCTCTCTAGTTTATGTTGCATAGACGGCATGAAGCTGCAATCAATCAGCACCACCACCGTGATTCAAGCTTCCCTTCCCAAACACGACCTCAAAGTACTACGCCAAAATTGAATTTTAGCGGCGATTTTTTACCGCCGTTAAAGGCTGTAAAACCGCCGTTAAAGCCTTTAACGGCGGTTTCATTACCGCCGTTTATGCGCGTGTCGGAAAAAGTGAAACCATCGTAAAAAGGCAAATTACCGACATTAAAAGTCGACCAAAAACGGCGGTAATATAGGACCAAAAACGACGGTTTTTTACCGCCGTAAATAGGTTTAAATTTTTCAAAAAATAATTCTTTCTTCTTACACTCCTCAAGTTTTGAACCCAAGACCTCTCATCCACCCACACCAACTATTCTGCCACAGCCACTCTTCATAAAATATATTCCCTAAATAAATATTTAAACATTACTCTTACTTTATTGTAGATGGTTTCGGAGCGAACGCCGGAGTTTCACGAACTCCGTAAAAACCGCTATTAACGGCGGTAATGGTTGGGCATTAACGGCGGTTTCATTACCGCCGTTAAAAGTGGGTTTCATTACCGTCGTTAAAGACACTTTTAGTGACGGTTTTTTTAACGACAGTAACAAAACCGTCGTTAATGTTACATTAACAGCGGTATTAACGGCGGTTTTCGTTACTACCGTTAAAAAAATCGCCGTTAATGTCCTGTTTTGGCATAGTGAAGGTCAATCCGTCGCGGTAAATGACTTCCATTCCTCGCCTTTTCCTTTCTATTTTTTTCCCTTGAAATTTCAAATTTTTTTTTTTTGTTTTTTTTTTGGAGCTCAAATTCATCGCTTTCAATGTTTCTTACAGTTTAAGTTGTTGCTTTAATGGGTATCTTGTTGTTTTCCATGTGTCGGTTATTGGCAATTTGGACAAAACCTATTAATTTTTTTTTTTTCAAGTGTGACCATTCTACCAGTTGCAAAAACCCATAATTTTTTTTATGAGGGAAGGAGGGTGGATGGGGTCAACATGTTGGGAAAAATGTTTTTTTGGTGACTTTAATTTAACATTAAAGTGAGTCCCAACCTTTCATTATGTTGGGTTCAAATGAGCCAAATACCATTGGGTTTTGAATAAGAAATTGTCAAGAAATTGCTTCATGATGTTAGATTCATGAATAGGATTTTAAAGAGTTTTTAAATCCTTTTTCTTGACTAAAGGGTGTGAATCTTTTGGGCATCCAACCTTTCATATTTTTGGAAAGGGGTTATGGATGCTTGGTGTTTTAATGACCAGCCTTAAAGGCTGGAGGCTCTTCTTTTCTCCCCTTTACATGTATAAATTGAGACCCTCCTATCAAGTTTCAATATAGAAATTTTTTGCTTCCATTTTACAAGTCAGTTTGCCAGAAAGTTCCTACATTAAGAGAGTCCTGCCACTGTTTTTGTTCGCTAAGCTAGACAGAAAGTGCTTCTACCGTAGCTAGTTTTGACCGTCGTATTCTGGGAGACAGACGCCGGGATTCCTCAAGCACTCGACCCGTGAGGCGTCGAAATCTGTTTTAAGGAAACTGCTTCCGTGCAGGCTTCGGTTTCGTCTCTTTACCCTTTTATTGTTTTGTGTATTTCTGTTGAAATTTAATTGTAATTATTAGCATATGTTCTTAGTATATAATTTTGATTTCTTCATAAATCTATTTATTTAATTTCACAATTTGAACAACAAGGTTAAAACAGATTATATATATTTTCTATGAAATTGATCGAATAGATTTATATAGACTATTAAGTTAGCTTTGTATAATGTTACTAGGAATTGTTGCGGAATTGCTCACTATTTAAATGATTGTAAATTATGCTATGGTACTCTCTAATTGCTTAGTTTAGTTAGAATTCTCTATCATAATGTGCATGAATTTTAAGGTTATAAAAAATAATTTGTGGATGTTATAATTTTGACATGCTAATTCTATTTTAGTTTTAATTTGTTACATGCTTATTATTTTCTAGACTAGATTACATAATTTAATGTATTTTGGAGTTATAGAGTTTTTTTTTATGAATTGTGTACATGATTAATGTGAATTATTTAATTGGGTGCATTAATCTAAATTATCTAATTGGATGCATTAATGTGAATTATTTAATTAGGTGTATTAATCTAAATTATCTAATTGGGAGCATTAATCTAAATTATTTAATTGGGTGCATTAACTTTGAATTTAACTTATTTATTTGGAGTTAATAGTTTAAATGTTTATTATGAATTAATTTCATTCCTAACCCATGAGTATAGAACTTTATTTTAAAGTTTTAATTTAATTAGCATTTTAATGCATTGGTTACTTATATAATTAAAAGTTGGCGAGATGGTTTCATTTAATTTATTAAATTTTTTAGATTATTAGTTTGTATTTTGTTGTGGTTTGCTACTAATTTTCTTTGTAAGCATACCAATGCAAAAAACAAATATAAAAACAAATGAATAGTATTTGGGATGTAAAAACAAAAATGTTTGGACTACTAACCTTTGTGTTGAATAGGAATACCTAAGCGTGGAAAGGCTTGTGGACTAAATAGAATCCTTATGGATTGGCTATTTTATTTAAATGTTTGAGGCATGTTTGCTTGAGATATAGTTGGTTTGTTTACCAATTTGTAGTGGCAAGTTTTATTTGCTTATATTATTGTAGCAATTGTTTTACATTGCTTGTAAAAGTTTTGGACCTTGGTTTGCTTTAACCTAGTTTATGCCTAAGAAAATTTAATTCTTAAAATTGTTTATCATGGACTAGAAGTCAACATGCTTTTAAAAGTTTTGTCAAAAGGTTAACTGGGTTTTAAGTGGGACCGATGTGACCCCTCCAATCTACCCGGGGAACTTTCTTGACCATGTTCGATTTTAGGTTTTGTAGTGAGACTAATTTTTGAATTAATTTTTCTTCTAAGGGATTTTCTAAGGGTTAAGTTTAATTTCTGGAAATACAGAAGTGATATTCTGGTATAATTTTAAAAAAATGGCAACTATCACTGATGTTGTTGCTACTGCTAATGTTGGTGGGGATTTGAACCCCGGGGCAACTGGATTACCAACCCCTACTGCTGTGACCTCTGTGGTCAACCCTGGTGTTCCTCCGGCTGTTCTGGGAGGACCGCTTAGTCACCATGAGCGCCCAGAAAAATTTGTTGGGGAAAACTTTAAGAGATGGTAGCAAAAGATGCTTTTTTACTTGACCACGCTTAACCTTGCCAAGGTTTTGAGCAAGGATCCTCCAGCCGTGGCAGAGAATGAGCCTGACAGGCAGAAAGTCATGGCGCTTGACACATGGAAGCAGACATACTATCTTTGCCGGAACTATGTGTTCAACAGCTTGGCAGACTCACTTTATAGTGTGTTTTGTTCCAAGAGCTCAACAAAAGAATTATGGGAATCTCTGGACAAAAAGTATAGGACTGAGGATGCCGGGGCAAAGAAATTTGTGGTTGGCCGGTTCCTTGATTTTAAAATGGTAGATTCTAAAACTGTGATAAGCCAAGTCCAGGAGTTCCAAGTGATCTTGCATGATATTCATGCTGAGGGGATGCCTTTGAACGAGTCATTTCAAGTTGCTGTGATCATTGAGAAACTTCCCAATGGTTGGAAGAATTTCAAGAATTACTTGAAGCACAAGCGTAAGGAAATGTCAGTTGAAGAGCTGGTTGTCCGACTCTGGATTGAGGAGGATAATAGAAAGAAAGGAGAGAGTACCTCCTCAGTAAAAGCCAATGTCGTCAAGCATGGAAAATCTTCTGGGATAAGGAAGAAGCCTCCTGTGAACAAGAGCTCTAAGCTGGGGCCAAGGGGTGGTGTTGCAAAGAAGTCGGCTTACAAGCCGCAGGAACCAGGTTATCGGTTCTTTGGGAAGTGTTATAACTGTGGTAACGAGGGGCATCGGGTTAGTGACTGCCGCAAGCAGAAGAAGCCATACAAGACCAAACCTCGTGCTTATATGGTAGACTTACAAGAGCACTCCCATGAGGAGGATGATATGCACTTGTCTGCCGTTGTCTCTGAGGTGAATCTAGTAGGTTCAAACCCAAGAGAATGATGGATTGATACTGGGGCTACACGCCACATCTGCTCCGAAAGGTTGCCATAACTTTCAACCAAAGTGACAAACGGTGAGAAGTTGTTTATGGGAAACTCTGCTACCTCGATTGTTGAGGGGGAAGGAAAGGTGGTCCTGAAGTTGACGTCAGGAAAGGAGCTGACCTTGAATGAAGTCCTGTATGTTCCGGACATTTGTAAGAATCTTGTCTCAGGGTCTCTTCTCAGTAAACATGGTTTTCGCATGGTTTTCGAGTCCGACAAGGTCGTTCTTACCAAAAACGGAATGTATGTGGGTAAGGGTTATATGTTGGGGGGTATGTTTAAACTCAATGTTATGACTGTTATCCCAAAGATGAATAAAGGTGCATCTTCTTCTGTTTACATGCTTGAGTCTTCCAATTTGTGGCATGGTAGACTAGGACATTGAACTTTGAATCTTTATGTAGATTAATCAAGTTAGATCATATACCATCTTTTAAGATTAATCCGAAGCACAAGTGTGAAACTTGTGTTGAAGCAAAGTTAACAAGATCTTCGTTTCATTCTATTGAAAGAAGTTCAGAACCGTTGGATTTAGTACATAGTGATGTGTGTGACTTAAAATTTATACAATCACGTAGTGGCAATAAGTACTTCATCATTTTTGTTGATGATTGCACTAAGTATTGTTATATCTTTTTGCTCAAAAGCAAAGATAAGGCGATTGACAAGTTTGTTCTTTATAAGAATGAAGTTGAGAATCAAGTAGGCCGCAAGATTAAGGCTTTAAGAAGTGATCGTGGTGGTGAGTATGAATCTCCATTTATTGAGATTTGTGCTCAATCTGGGATTATCCACCAAACCATGGCGCCTTATTCTCCTCAATCTAATGGGATTGCTGAGCGGAAGAATAGAACGCTAAAGGAAATGATGAATGCAATGTTGATAAGTTCTAGATTGCCACAGAACTTGTGGGGAGAAGCAATTCTCTCTGCAAATTACATTCTGAATAAAGTACCCCGGAAGAAGGTGGACAAGACGCCGTATGAGTTATGGAAAGGCGTTAAGCCTTCGTATAAATTCTTACGAATGTGGGGGTGTCTTGCAAAAGTGGCGATTCCTACACCCAAACAGGTTAGGATAGGCCCGAAATCCGTGGATTGTATATTCATTGGTTATGCACATAATAGTAGTACATATTGGTTTCTTGTACATAAGTCTGAAATTCCAGACATACACAGGAATACCATCATGGAGTCAAGGAATGCATGTTTCTTTGAAGACATTTTTCCTTGCCGAACCCATAAAGGGGTTCCAAGGTCTTTGGAGCAATTTGATGAGCTTGCTAGTGAGGATGATCATGTTGATGATTCAGGTGATGATCAAATTGAGGTTTTAGATGAGCCCAGAAGGAGTAAAAGGGCTAGGATATCCAAATCTTTTGGTCCAGACTTCTTGACTTATATGGTTGAGAACGAACCTCAAACTTTCCACAAAGCTGTGACTTCTCCTGAGAGTCCTTTATGGAAAGAAGCGATCAAAAGTGAGATTGACTCCATCTTACAGAACCACACCTGGGAGTTGGTAGATTTACCTCCAGGTTGCAAGCCTTTAGGCTGCAAATGGATTTTTAAAAGAAAGATGAAGGCCGATGGGTCAATTGACAAGTATAAGGCGAGGCTCGTTATCAAAGGGTACATGCAACAAGAAGGCCTGGATTACTTTGATATGTACTCACCTGTAACTAGGATAACATCCATTCGCATAGTGATTGCGTTAGCAGCTTTGCGCAATCTTGAAATACACCAGATGGATGTAAAGACAGCTTTCTTAAATGGAGATTTCAATAAAGAAATCTACATGGAGCAACCTGAGAGGTTTTTAGCTCCAGGACAAAGCAAGAAAGTCTGTAAACTTGTCAAATCTTTGTATGATTTGAAGCAAGCGCCTAAACAATGGCATGAGAAGTTTGACAATGTAATGTTGTCAAATGGGTTTAGAATCAACGAATGTGACAAGTGTATTTATGTCAAAGAAACTGACAGAGGTTATGTCATTTTGTGTCTATATGTTGATGATATGCTCATTATAGGTAGTAATGATGAAATGATCAAAACTACCAAGAAGTTGTTAAACTCTAAGTTTGACATGGAGGATATGGGCATTGCAGATGTTATTCTGGGAATTAAGATTACCAGAATCTCTGGCGGAATTGTACTATCTCAATCTCATTATGTCGATAAGATACTTGAGAAGTTTAGTGGATCAGATATGAGTGTGTCATCGACACCTGTAGACTTAAGTCTACATTTTACCAAGAATAATAATGAAAGTGTCTCACAGTTAGAATATTCTCGGGTAATTGGAAGTTTAATGTATCTGATGAGTTGTACTAGGCTAGATATAGCTTACTCGGTTAGCAGGCTTAGTAGATACACAAGTAATCCCAATGCTTCTCATTGGAAGGGCATTGTGCGGGTGTTAAGGTATTTACGCTACACTCGGGATTATGGGCTGCATTATTCTCGATATCCAGCGGTGCTTGAAGGATATAGTGACGCGAATTGGATATCAGATATAAACGACTCAAAGTCCACTAATGGATATGTGTTCACTCTTGGTGGGGGCAGCCGTGTCTTGGAAATCTTCCAAGCAAACGTGTATATCTAGATCAACGATGGAATCAGAGTTTATTGCTTTGGATAAAGCAACGGAAGAAGCAGGATGGCTTCGCCATTTCATTGAAGATATTCCACGTTGGTCTAAACCTGTGCCAGCTATTTGTATTCATTGTGATTGTCAATTTGCAATTGGTAGGGCACAGAGTAATATGTATAATGGAAAGTCTAGACGTATTCGTCATAGACATAATTCCATACGACAACTACTCTCGAATGGAGTTGTCTCTTTAGACTATGTAAAGTCTAAGGACAACATTGTGGATCTGCTAACCAAAGGGTTAAGTCGAGTGTTAGTTGAAACGTCGTCAAAAGGAATGGGGTTGAGGCCTTTGGAAGTTACCGGAATGGAAACCCAACCTAGTCGACTGGAGATCCCAAGATCTAGGTTCAATAGGACAACCTAATTGCGTGTAATGGTGGTATGTCACTGAGGAGGTTAAACCTCCAGCCATTCCTTCTATCAGTGATACCTACAAGTGTAGAGGATAAACTGAGCTTTTAATGACTCTTGTGTGTTAAGCTGTTGAGCCAAGTATTGCAGGATACTAAAGTAGAGTCACCTATGTCAGTTTGAAGTGGGGCCGCTTCTAGAAGAATTGGATAGGCCAAGATTCTTTGAAACCACTCGCTGAACCAAGCTAGTGTCCAGGGCCACATAGGGCACACCAGTGAGAACAAAATGGTGGTAGGAGTAATTCCCGTGTGAGATCTATTGTCTCAGTTTACATAAACGGTAGAGCAGTTCAAGATGTCTTATTCACTGATCAGCCAGTAAACTCGATAGGTTTTCATTGGGAGAGGTTCAAAGCCAAAAGCTACCTTCTCTGATGTCGGGGTTAGTTCGTTGTACTCTCTCTTCGAGTCATTATTGTTGAACGATGTCCGTTTGTTGAGTCTTTCGGTCAATTTTTATTCATGTGGGGGATTGTTGGAAAAAATGTTTTTTGGTGACTTTAATTTAATATTAAAGTGGGTCCCAACCTTTTATTGCGTTAGGTCCAAGTGAGCCAAAAACCATTGGGTTTTGAATAAGAAATTGCCAAGAAATTGCTTCATGATGTTAGATTCATGAATAGGATTTTAAGGAGTTTTTAAATCCTTTTTCTTGGCTAAAGGGTGTAAATCCTTTGGGCATCCAACCTTTCATATTTTTGGAAAGGGGCTATAGATGCTTGGTGTTTTAATGACCAGCCTTAAAGGCTGGAGGCTCTTCTTCTCTCCCCTTTACATGTATAAATTGAGACCCTCCTGTCAAGTTTCAATATAGAAATTTTTTGCTTCTATTTTACAAGTCAGTTTGCCAGAAAGTTCCTACATTGAGAGAGTGTTGCTACTGTTTTTGTTCACTAAGCTAGACAGAAAGTGCTTCTGCCATAGTTAGTTTTGACCGTCGTATCCTGGGAGACAGACGCCGGGATTCCTCAAGCACTCGACCCGTGAGGCGGCGAAATCTGTTTTAAGGAAACTGCTTCCGTGCAGGCTTCGGTTTCATCTCTTTACCCTTTTATTGTTTTGTGTATTTCTGTTGAAATTTAATTGTAATTATTAGCATATGTTCTTGGTATATAATTTTGATTTCTTCATAAATCTATATATTTAATTTCACAATTTGAACAACACAACATACTTATTGGTAGCTTGACATGGGTTTGAGCCAATGTTGTGGAGAGAGAGAGAGAGATGAAGCAAAAATATTATATGCCAATTATTTTGATATGGTGTTTACTGGGTCATTATTGGGTATATTTAAAAAACAAATTGGATTTAAGAGTGTATTATGTTTGAATTGTAGGTTATAGGTTTAGAAAAATCTGGATTAGCAGCAGGGAGACTTGCTCTTATAAGAGGTGCTTCAGTTCTAGCCATTGATCAGAATGAGAATTTGGATCCATTTGAGGTACATTCTATGACCTTATTTTCACTTATATTGAGTTGTTTCCTTACTTATCTTTATTGAGCACATCCCTATCCTTTCTGATATCAAAGTCATGAATGCTCTATTATTGTAGCGAAATCCCTTATTTGAGAAACATAATAGTGTGAAGACAATCCTTGGTCATTTTGATAACAACCTGCTTAAAGATGTGGATACAGTGGTTGTTTCCCCTGGAGTTCCTCCTGAAGCTTATAGCCTTTCATCACTATTGCAATTAGCATGACTGGCATGGTTCCTACATTTTACCTGAAATTAATAATTTAAATATTCACATCACTTTCTTTCATGTTTTAAGTTGACAGTGTAGCTTATGTGTTGTGTGGTTGACAGCTTGTGTATCTATATTCTAGTTTGATAAATCATGCTCTTATATATGATTTTTTTCAATTAATAAGTAGAGGAAATGTAAACAAGAATTGCTAAGCTGCTGCTCCCATCAATCATTGGTTATGGATTCCTAGGCATAAATAATACAATAACATGTGCTACTACGAGCAATTAGATCCACACTTTTGTATGTGACTTCTTGAATATTAAGCCACTTATATATGCTTACTATCGTGAATGTTGTTTTAATGTTACCATACTGGTTGGTAACTTTTCATCCTGCGAACATGTAGGGAAAGCATGTAACATTTGAGTTGGATTTTGCTGCTGAAGTGCTTCCAAGATGCACTAAGATTTTAGCAGTGACAGGAACCAATGGAAAATCTACTGTTGCCACTTTTGCTGGACAGGTTCATTATTTTTGTTTCCTTGTTCTTTCGACGTAGATTGTTATAATACTTTTTCAACTTCATCAATGAAATAAACCAATTACTGTTGGCTAAGAAGAAATTTCATTGATTCATTGCTTTAATGTTGAGAATATGAGGGTCTCAAAGTATAACTGCTAGCATAACCAAAGTTTCTTACTATTTTTAAAAGTTGCTCTACTATAAGAATCATTGGCTTTCTAGCCTTTCTTTGTACTGACATAAAATACCTTGGACACTGGAGACAGATGCTTAATCATTTGGACATTAAGACTTTTGTTGGGGGAAACCTAGGTATTAGAATCGACTCCCGAAAGCCCTGTGTTTAAGGCAAGTTCGGCTCTTCTTACATTCTATTCTTCTTCCCATTAAATAGGCACTGTGATTTCCATTGTTACAGACTTAGGTAGTTTATCTTTATTTTTTATTTGTTTTGTATCTCAATGTCATGGGCAACTTTGATTTCTCATGGTCAGGATGAATTGGGGCTGCTATTTCTGAGTTCATTTAGAAACTTATTTCCAGGTTGCAGTGGTGGAGGTTAGCAGTTATCAGTTGGAAATTGCACATAAGTACTTCAGTCCTTCAATAAGTGGATTTTTGGACTCTAGTTTATGTCCGTCTAGTTCTTTCTCCCCCTCCTTAATGATATCTTCGGCTATATTTCTAGGTTGTAGTGATCTTAAATCTCACTCCCGATCATCTAGAAAGACACAAGACAATGGAGAACTATGCACTGACCAAATGTCGCATTCTTTCTCACATGAGTAACAGTAAGATGGGCATTCTTCCCCTTGGTATGAAAATTTTCACCCCAAGTGAATTCTCAATCTTCACTCTGGTTCATCTATGTGACATTTCACATTCGGTTCTACTTTGATTATTTTACCGACTTTTTTCTAGCTTTTTGTTCAAATCTTCTTGACCTAGGTGCTTTTTTAATAGATATTTTTTTTATTAAGTAGTTTGAGAAAATATAACCAACAATTCCAGGGAAGGCAAAATAAGCTACTTTGCAGCTATGCAGAAAATAGTTGCATTATTGCATTTCATTGGTGTCAGACCCCTGACCGCCCCTCCCCCTCCTCCCAACCACAAGCGAGTATTTCTAACATGAACCTTGTTTCATGGTGATTCTTGGAGATTGGAAAACCTCAAGTGGACCTTGAAGGAGACTGAGGGGTAGGGGTCCTTTTGTGATGATGAAGTACCTTTCCTTTGTCTCATGTGTTAAGTCTTAACATTTTCTTAATATGAGGTTTGCTCATATTGTAGTGCAGTTCACATTTAGTGCATTTTTTACAATCATATTGTTCTGTCCAGGAAACCAGCATTTGAATGATGCTGTCAGGAGTTCTGCTAATGATTTTAATCTTGCTTGGATAGGAGCCTTTCCAGGTGTCAGAGTAAGAAAAAATAAATCTCTTAAAATGCCTTATTTCCTCTACTTGCTTTGTGTGTACAATGTCAGACTACCAAAAATAGTGGTCACCACTTCATTTCAGACAGTGACGAGAACTTTAGAATCTACAAACCTACAAGCTTAGATATTGCTGATCTCAACTAGTCAAGCAAACTCCTTTATCAGTCACATTTTATGGTGGGCCGTAGACCATAAACACCAGCTTATAGAAAATAGTCCAGACAAAGTGCTGAGAACCTGTGCTCTTATTTGAGGCTTAGAATCCCATACAAAAATTTCTCCCTTATGTATTTTCGCATTTGTTTGAATTTATTTTCATTTGCCTATATTAACATTGCATAATCATGTTACAAGATCAATTTGGAGGCAAAGGTTGTCAGCTTCAGAATTCCTGCAGTCCAAGGGTTTTCAGAACTACAATTGAGTGCATTGAAGACAATTGGGACACACAACTATCACAATGCCGCAGTGGCTGCGTTATCTGTTATTGGACTAGATATTGGTATTGATGCTGAAGCCATCAGTTCAGCAATTGGGAAATTGAAGGTTCCACCTCACCGGATGGAAATTGGTGAGTTGAAATATATAGAAGTTATCTAGTTTATGTTATTGAACTATGCTCATCATGTATCCTTTTGGGATCTAATTTTTGTGAAACTTTCCAAGGAAATAATTCCAAAGCATTATCAGTCCTCTCTGTTTTTTTTCTTTTTTTTTAAATTTTTTTTACCAACTTGTGTTTATTTCCTTGTTCTTTGGGAGAGGAATATTTTTACTTGTGAATATGTCATACTGATCTCTGAAAAGCTTGATGTTATTAATGCAGTACACAGAGATAATCATGGGGTAATATGGGTGGATGACAGCAAGGCAACAAACGTTGAAGCAACGTACACTGGGCTGATGGGTCTTAAGGGACAAAAATCAGTCATCCTATTGGGCGGCGTTGCAAAGGTTGCAATGTTTCTATCATTCAGAGAACTCTGATTATTTTATTAATTGCATGCTTGTTAGTGGTTTCCATTTGCATAATAAGCTTAGTTGTGGCATATCAAGATTTATGCTATCATGCACAATAAGAAATTTCCAGAGAACTTTTCTAGGCAATGGATGCTAGTATTTGCTGAATTACCTTTGGTTGAGTTTTCTTACATATGGTAATGGATGAAATGAAACTATGCATGTTGATGTGAATGGAGGTGTTGGGAAATAGGTCTTGAGAACATCCTTTTCACTTGTGTTTTGGGTTGCTGTGACTCTGGAATTTTTGAATTTCAAGAAAGTGGAATGGACATTGAACTATGTTAAACAGGAAAGCAACCCGAGAGAGGGGGGGTGAATTGGGTTATTAAAAATTTGGTCCAAAAATAAGGTTCAAAAGATTTTAAGTAATTAAATGCAGGGGATAATCAATAGATTAACAGAAAGTAAAAAGAATAGAAAAGAAGAACTTAACACAAGGGTTTATAGTGATTCGGCTCACCGGCCTACGTCCACTCCTCAAGAATCCTCCTTGAGAATTTCTTCACTATGAATTGATACACCACCAAGCTTTTCCCAACTTGAGGTTTATTTACAAAAGGACTTAACTTCAATCTGTTGAGGACCTCACCCAACAAAATGCCTCACTTTACAAATGTTTCACTCAGAAACTAAGAAACTAGAAGAAGAGGTTCAACTGTCCTCTTTGACAATTACTATCTCTCAAAAGATGGATTATGAAAGTGTAAGCTCACATGTAAGTTTTGAACTAACTTAGATCTGAAAATGGGAGAACACAGGAGAAATCACAGAGATTGAAAAAGATGCTTGATATACTTAGTGTAGTTGCAGTCGTATGTTCTGTCCGTTCAGATCTGGAAAAGATCCAGATTTATAGCCTCCATCCGACTAAACTCTTGAAGAAAAAAACACACCCACATAGGTTTACTAACCGTTGGAGCTGGGCAAGGAAAAAGTTTCTAGCTATTGTGAGTGGAGGATGGATGGTACAAGCTGTTTTCTGACCATTGGAGATGGAGCTTCCTCAAAGGAAGTGATGCCCATGCTTGGGATACAAAACTATGGTGGATGGATATAATATTGTCTCCATGCTTTTTCTTTTTCTGATCTTGGGAGTGGTGTGAGTGGAGAATGTTTCCTCCATTAAGTCAGAGATTATTGTCCCAAAGTTCCTTTTGATTAGAATAACATTTGTCTAATGATGATGTCACAGAGACCCTCTTTGAGTTGGAAGATGGCGGCTAGGTTTTTTGCAACCCAGACATAAAGGTGTCGACCCTTGCAGATTGGGTGTCGACCCTTTGCTCTGTCTTTTCTTTCCTGAGTTGATTTACATGTGTTCTTGGTGTCGACCCTTATCTTATTTGGTGTTGACCCTTGCGGCTAAAGTGTATACTGCTTTTTGGTGTCGACCCTTGTTGCTGTTGGTGTCGACCCTTGCATCTGGAACACTTAGTTATTTTTCCAGCTTCTCCCTGGTGTCAACCCTTTGTTCTGGAACACTTAACACTCTTGAGGATTATTCTAGTGTCAACTCTTGCTCTTCTGATGTCGACCCTTAGACCTGTGTTAGACAAAGATAGAGTTTTGCAACCAAGAGCTAATGCTTATATTTTTGATATCCCAAAAGTTATTGAAACATAATATTCTAGAGTCCCAAAACAATTAGAATCATGAAGCACATATATTAATTTTGAAAACTTCAAATAATCAGAAGAATAAAATATTCGTTACTAATCAAAATCATTAAAAACTCAAGTTTGAGTAACCTTGGGGCTAACAATCTCCCCCTTTTTGATGATGATAAATATTTAAAGTTTTCAAACTATAAGGTTTCAAAAGGAAGGTATGAAAGGAGTTTTTGAGAATGAAGGTTTTGAAAAGAATCGAAAACTCCCCCTATAAACAGGGTTTCATGACCAAAGCAAAGAGAGTGAGAAATGTATATATATAGGTAATAAGATAACTTGATAGAGAACAAGCTCCCCCTGTCAGTGTACACTGAACCATTCAATTGTAAAATTAATTTTTGTTTATGTTTATTGAATGAAATCACAAGTTCTTAAAAAAAACAAGTTCCATAAATTTCCACGAGCGAGTGTATTAAAGACATAATAAATTATTACTTACTTATTGACATGTTTCATGTTAACAAGATTCATATTGCTTTGTAGAATAACCAAAACAACACAAAACATAATCTTTCCAACTGGTGTTACCAAAAGTAGTTGGTAATCAAGATATGTACCACCATCTATTTCATCTAATTGCTGCCCTTGAGAGAGATACAAACTGTGCAACATATATATAGCCAACCAACAACAAAAAGAATGAAGTAATATTCTGAATGACACTAAAATTATTGACAAAAAAAAATTTTAACCATTTTTTGAGATAACATTTGAGATATTCTTTTCTTCTCCCCCTTTGTCATCAACAAAAAGAGGTGCTCATCTTTAGCGAAAAGGATGAGGAGGGCGAGCCAACGTGGGGCAGCTTCATGCCATCCTTGGGCAAACCACAACATGAATTTGCAGATTTGTTCACCCAAATCGCCGTCCCAGCGCTGCTGAAAAAGTTGCTGAAATTCTTCGTTGGAGGCTTTGATCCCGTAGACACCTATTACCATACTCTCAACACTTTCTTTAGCAGCGGTAATGACTTGTTTGTGCTGCAGCTTCATGCGGTCAATGTCTTTCTACATGGCAATCTGCTGAGTGACAAGTTGTAGAACCAAGGCACTCAATTCATCGATTTTTTCTTCTATGGCAGAGGAAGAAAAGCTCATAACTCACTGTATTAAATGAATCTGCTTTAAATGAATTTGGTTGGTTGTGGCACAGGAGTTTAGGACATGCTCATATGGATTTGCTTTCAAAACTTTCAAAACTTGACTTGGTCGTTGGCTTACCAAAAATTATTTTTGAAAAGGATAGACTTTGTGATGCTTGTTAGCAAGGAAAACAAACACGAGTCTCTTTCAAATCCAAAAATATCATTTCCACATCTAGACCACTTCGAATGTTGCATATTGACTTATTTGGACCGTCTAGAACCTTAAGTCTTGGAGGAAAATCTTATTGTCTTGTTTGTGTGGATGATTATACTAGATTTACTTGGGTGATTTTCTTGGCACACAAATGTGATACTTACTTTGCTTTTTTAACTCTTTGTAAAACGTATTCAAAATATGGTTAGTCTTACTATTTGTACCATTAGAAGTGATCATGGTAGAGAATTTGATAATGATGAGTTTATTTTATTTTGTAATGAGCATGGTATTGATCATAATTTTTTGCTCCTCGAACTCCTCAACAAAATGGTGTGGTAGAAAGAAAAAATAGAGTTCTTGAGGAAATGGCTCGTACAATGCTTTGTGAAAATAATTTGCCAAGATATTTTTGGGCGGAAGCCGTCAATACTACTTGCTATGTTATTGATCATGCTAGGATTAGACCCATATTGAAGAAAGCACCATATAAACTATGGAAAGGTAGAAAACCCAACATTGGCCACTTTCATGCATTTGGTTGTAAATGCTTTGTACTCAATAACAATAAAGAGAATCTTGGCAAATTTGATGCAAAATCTGATGACGCTGTATTTCTTGGTTATGCAAATTCTAGTAAAGCATATCGTGTTTTTAATAAAAGAACTTTACTCGTTGAAGAATCCATACATGTTACTTTTGATAAATCTAACTCATTTGCTTCCAAGGATATTGTTGTTGATGATGCTGCAGATTCAAATCCAAGAATTGAAGGCATTTATTTATCAGAAAATGATGAACTTCATTCTTTGAAACCCAATATTGAAATCTCTATGGAAGATCTTCAAAAAGAATATGCCCTTCCCATAAAGGAACATGATCTACCCAAAGAATGGAAGTATACTCATGGTCATCTCAAAGATCTCATTATAGGAGACGCCACACAAGGAGTAAGAAATGGCCGAGCTTAAATCTAAAGTTGCCTGGCTCACCGGGCTGGTTAATTCGGTTGAGGCAAATAAGCAAAAGGTTTTGGCCGAGCGGAAAGACAAATATCTACGCGAGCTGGCCAAGCTCGAAAAAAAGAAAGATGTTGAGATCGCCGAGCTAAAGAAAAGCGCGGATGATGCGGAAGACCGCGGTTACAAGGAAGGGAAGGCCACCTACATCCTTCAGTGCGAAGCTGCTAAGGATATATTTTTCAAATGTGGATGGAAGGCAGCCGTGTCAAAGCTCGGTTATGGCCCAGAGACCGAGGACTTTCAGAACCCTCCTCCCCACTTTATACCAAGCTACATCGCGGAGTATGCCAATGCTATTCAGCAAAAACTTCTTCAAGTAGGAGAGGAAGAGAAGGCATCCCCAGAGCCCAACAACACCCCGGCTGTTACCAGTGATCCTGGTCTCCAAACCACTCAGTCAGCTCGAGTGGAGCCCCCGATGCCCAGTACGGTTGAAGATGTGACTAACCTTTTTGCTGGAACCAGGCTACGGAGTGATTAAACTCGAGTTGACTTCGACGCGAACCTGGATGATCTTTTTGCCTGACTTTGTACTTTTCTTCTTTTAATATCAATTTCTGAAAGCATTTTGTAACTGGGCTGGAGCCCCTCATTGTAATGCAGTTTCCAATCTTGAATGAAATCCGCTTTTTTGTCCGTCTTTTTGTTCGGTTTATTTCATACATGTATTTTGCTTGGCCAACTCTGATTTGTATGAATTTTTTAACATTTTCTGGCCGAGATACT
Source organism: Camellia lanceoleosa (assembly GCA_025200525.1). Lineage (NCBI taxonomy): Eukaryota > Viridiplantae > Streptophyta > Magnoliopsida > Ericales > Theaceae > Camellia > Camellia lanceoleosa. The sequence continues at coordinate 171,656,493 of CM045767.1, forward strand.
TATCTCGGTTATAGAGCCTTGTAATCTGTTTGGTCATACCTGCCAAGTCTCTTTAGCCTAGATCCTTATCTTGGTTGGAGAGAACTCAAAGTTGGTTATTCCAGCCAACCTCTCTTCAGCCTAAATCCTTATCTCGGCTGGAGAGAACTCAAAATTGGTTTTTCCAGCCAACCTCTCTTCAGCCTAGGTCCTTATCTCGGCTAAAGAGTACTCAAAGTTGGTTTTTCCAGCCAACCTCTTTTCAGTCTAGATCCTTATCTCGACTAAAGTGTACTCAAAGTTGGTTATTCTTGCCAACCTCTCTTCAGACTAGATCCTTATCTCGGCTAAAGAGTACTCAAAGTTGGTTATTCCTGCCAACCTCTTTTCAGCCTAGATCCTTATCTCGGCTGAAGTGTACTCAAAGTTGGTTATTCCTGCCAACCTTATTCCTGCCAACCTCTCTTCAACCTAGATCCTTATCCTAGCTGAAGAGTACTCAAAGTTGGTTATTCCTGCCAACCTTTTTTCAGCCTAGATCCTTATCTCGGCTGAAGTGTATTCAAAGTTGGTTATTCCTGCCAACCTCTCTTCAGCCTAGATCCTTATTCTGGTTGAAGAGTAGTCAAAGTTGGTTATTCCTGCCAACCTCTCTTCAACCTAGATCTCTATCTTAGCTGAAGAGTACTCAAAGTTGGTTATTCTTGCCAACTTCTTTTTAGCCTAGATCCTTATCTCGACTGAAGTGTATTCAAAGTTGGTTATTCCTGCCAACCTCTCTTCAGCCTAGATCCTTATCCTGTCTGAAGAGTACTCAAAGTTGATTATTCCTGTCAACCTCTTTTCAGCCTAGATCCTTATCTCGGCTGAAGTGTATTCAAAGTTGGTTATTCCTGCCAACCTCTTTTCAGCCTAGATTCTTATCTCGGCTGAAGTGTATTCAAAGTTAATTATTCCTGCCAACCTCTCTTTAGCCTAGATCCTTATCCTGGCTGAAGAGTAGTCAAAGTTGATTATTCCTGCCAACCTCTCTTCAGCCTAGATCCTTATCCTGGCTAAAGAGTACTTAAAGTTGGTTATTCCTGCCAACCTCTTTTCAGCCTAGATCCTTATCTCGGCTGAAGTGTATTCAAAGTTGGTTATTCCTGCCAACCTCTTTTCAGCCTAGATCCTTATCTCGGCTGAAGAGTAGTCAAAGTTGGTTATTCCTGCCAACCTCTCTTCAGCTTAGATCCTTATCTTGGCTGAAGAGTACTCAAAGTTGGTTATTCCTGCCAACCTCTTTTCAACCTAGATCCTTATCTCGGCTGAAGTGTATTCAAAGTTGGTTATTCCTACCAACCTCTTTTCTGTTGCCCCTAGCTGACAATGACTGAGAATAACTTTTACAATAAGAAGACTTTATACTGAAAAAGTAACCTACTTGTATTATTTGAAAAAAGGAAAAACTACACTTATTCGAAGGAAAAAACTAAAAATAAAATAACTTGAGATTGGCAGTATTCCATGGCTTGGGAACAGCCTTGCTGTCTCCATCTTCCAAGTGATATGCCCCTTTTCCTGCTAAGCCAACCACTTTGTATGGTCTTTCCCAATTAGGCCCTAACTTGCCATCTCCAGGTACCAGAGTGTTTCCCATTACTTTGCGCAGCACCCAATCTCCAATCTTGAATTGCCTCGGATGTACCGTCATGTTATATTTTCTGGATAACTCTTGCTGGTATGAGACGATGTGAACCAGTGCTCTTTCTCTTTTTTCTTCTGCTAGGTCAAGTTCTAAGGTTATGGCTTCTCCATTCAAGTTTGAGTCAAAATTTTCACTTCTAATGATGGGGAGGCCTACTTCTAGTGGGATTACCACCTCCATGCCATAGGCCAAAGAAAAAGGCATTTCACCAATTGATCGCCGAGGTGTGGTGCGGTAAGCCCATAGAACATGAAGAAGCTCCTCAACCCACTTGCCTTTTGCTCTTTCCAACCTTTTCTTCAAACCATCCAAGACAACTTTATTTGATGCTTCTGCCTGGCCATTTGCTTGAGGGTATGCTGGTGTAGAGTTGTAGAATTCTATCTTGTATTCCTCACAGAAGCCTCTGAAGATCTTGCCGTCGAACTGAGTGCCATTGTCGGATATCAGAGCCTTTGGTATGCCAAATCGGATTATGATATTCTGCCAGACGAACTTCTTAACATCTTTCTCCTTTATTGATGCAAGTGCTTCAGCCTCTACTCACTTCGTAAAGTAATCCGTTGCTGCGAGAAAGAACTTTCTGTTGTCGGGTGCTGTTGGAAGTGGCCCTACTATGTCCAAGCCCCACATCGCAAAGGGTCATGGGCTAGATAATGGTAGAAGCTCTCTGGCTGGTTGCCGTATTTAGTGTACGAACTTCTGACATTTCTTGCACTTCTTGACATACTTCTCTGAATCTGCTTGCATGTAAGGCCACTAATATCCTTGTGAAATTGCTCTGTAGGCCAATAATCTTCCCCCTTGATGGCTTCCGCATACGCCTTCGTGTATCTCGAACAAGAATGCCTCGACCTTGCTAGGATGGACACATTTCAAGTAAGGTCCTGTGAAGGATTTTTTGTATAACGCCAATGACGGAGAGAGCCAAAATCGCTGTGACTTTGCTCTGATCTTGTTGGCCTCTTTCTTCTCTTCAGGTAAGATGTCGTCTTTTAAGAATACAATAATGGGATCCATCCATGAAGGGCCTAGTTCGGCGCAACATACCTCTGTTACTTCGGGTTCTTCAATACTTGGTCTGGGTAAGAAGTTGATCAGTAATGGATATGGAATAGATGTGTCTGCCATGGAGGCAAAACCTGCCAGTTCGTCTGCCCTGTTGTTTTCGTCTCAGCCGATCTGCTCTATTCGCACTACTTCGAACTTTATGATTTCTTTTCTGACTAACTCTTGGTACTTAGCCATCCTTTTATCTTTTTCCTTGTAGTCGCCTGAAATCTGGTTTACTACCAGCTGGGAGTCACTGTAAACCATTAGTCCGGTGGCCTTCATAAAGAGTGCTGATTTTAGGTCTGCTAGAAGTGCTTCGTACTCTGCCTCATTATTTGATGCTGGGAAACCAAGGTTGACTGTTTGTTCTACTATCAGGCCATCTGGTGAGATGAGGACTATGCCAAGTCCTGCACCGTGCCTATTGGATGCTCCATCCACGAAGAGCTTCCAAATCTCTCCAACAAATAGTTTCCAGCAAGTGAAGGGGTCGGATGATGTCTTACGGTCATGCGTGTTGCTGATGTTTTCTTCCAAATCCATGCCTACTGTTGGGGTTTGCTCTTCACTATCTGACTGTACCAAGTTTTTACTTGTTGATGAGTCATTGCCGGGTATAGCACGGTTTGCCTCTTCCTCCCTTTCTTCAATCCGATACGCCTTAGGATGTGGCTGAGTATCTTGTTTTGGGGGCTGTGCAATTCCTGCGGCACTTTCTATCCCCTTTTCGGTTGTATCAGTTAAGTCAACTGGGCAAATGTGATGGCTTCCTGGTGTGAACTCAGCCACAAAGTCTGCCAGAGCTTGGGCTTTTATTGCGGTTCTGGGTTGAAACTTGATGTCAAACTGTCCCAATTCTACCGCCCATTTCAAGATTCGTCCAGAAAAGTCCACTCTCTCAAACAAAGCTTTTAAGGGAAAAGCTGTCAGGACGATTATGGTGTAGGCGTGGAAGTAATGTGATAACTTCCTTGAGGCCATCATCAAAGCTAAGGCCAGCTTTTCCAATGGTAGGTACCTAGTTTCTGCCCCCAGCAAGGTCTTGCTAACATAAAAGATAGGCAGGTGTTGGATTCCTTCTGCTCTGACCAACATCTACATCGCCGTGTCAGCGCTAAGTACAAAAAAGAGTTCTTCTCCAGGTACTAGGGTTACTAGCAATGGAGGATAAGTCATGTAGTCTTTCAGGCTCTCTAGGGCACTATCGCATTCTTCATCCCACTCAAATTTGGCATTCAACAATTGGAAGAATGGTCGACATCTGTCTGATGAACGCCTTATGAACCGGTTGAGTACGGCAGCTAGGCCAATGAGATACTGCACCTCTTTTATTGTGTTGGGCCTCTCTAGATCCTGGATTGCTTTGATCTGAGAGGGGTCTGCTTCTATACCTCGGTTGGTCATTAGGAAGCCTAGGAATTTGCCTGATCCTACGTCAAACGCACACTTAGATGCATTTAGGCGCAGCTTGTTCTTTTTTAGGATTTGGAACATTTCGTCTAGGTCCCTGAGATGGTCTTTCTCATCGTTACTTTTGACCACCATGTCATCTATGTAAGTCTCCATTGTTTTGCCTAACAATGGTTCAAACATTTTGGTAACCATCCGTTGGAATGTGGCCCCTGCATTTTATAGGCCAAAGGGCATGACCTTGTAACAATACAATCCTTTGGGCGTTGTAAATGATGTGACCTCCTAGTCTGGCTCATACATAGTGATCTGATGGTAACCTCTATACGCATCAAGGAAGCTAAGTCAATTGTGCCCTGCCGTCAAGTCTATCAGTTGGTCTATCCTGGGTAAGGGAAAGCTATCCTTTGGGCATGCCTTGTTGACTGTTTTGTAGTCCACGCAAACACGCCATTTTCCATTCTTCTTTGGCACTACTACAGTATTGGATATCCACCTGGGATAATACTTCTCTGATGGCTCTTGCCTCCAGCAAGTTTCCCACTTCCTCTGCCACTATCTCCGCATGGTGGAGTACTGATCTGTGAGTTCGCTGTATAATTGGTCTAGCAGTCGAGTGGACATTCAGTTGGTGACAGATGAAGTTTGGGTCAATGTCAGGCATGTCGTATGGTGTCCATGCAAACACTTCGATGTTAGAGGTTAAGAATTCTATGATCTCTATTCTCTCAGTGCTGGACAAAGACGAGCCGAGCAAAAAGTACTTTTCTAGGTTCTTTTCATCTATCCTTACCTCTACCAAGTCTTCCACTGTCTTCTGTTCTGCTGCCTTGCCAACATCTACAAATAGTTCATTGCTCTCTGGCTCTTCTACCATCTATACATATCCTTTTGTAGCCCGACTGTCATTTACTATGACAAAGCACTATTTTGACATGATTTGGTCTCCCAAGACCTTTTCAATTACTCCGGCTTCGTTAGGGAACCGCAGAGCTTGATGGTAGGTTGACGCTACCGATCGCATAGCGTACAGCCATGTTCTTCCCAGAATTATATTGTAAGTGGAAGGGGCCTTCAATACCCAAAATTTCACTTGTTTAGTCATGGTCCCAGCTTTGACTGGGAGGATTATCTTGCCTACTGGCCACTATGGCATTGAGTTAAAGCCAACTAGGGGGGATGTTGCAGGGGCCAAGTCTTTGTCCTTTAGTTTCAGCTGTTTGAAGGTTTCATAATACATTATCTCGCATGAACTTCCTTGGTCAATCAGGATTCGCTTGATGTCGAAGTTCTTGACGCGCAACGTTACCACCAGTGCGTCATTGTGAAGGCAATGTAGCCTTACTAGGTCCTTGTTTGAGAAAGATATGACGTTCGTAGCTTCTATTTTGCCTTTTTTGATGGTGGGTTGTGTACTTAGTACCTCCTTCAGGTGCTCTGCCTTCTTTATCATCCCCCTGAGTTCACATACCCGCTCAGGTTCAATAATCTCATGAATAACATTGATTATGCCTTGGGGTGGTCCATCTACCGGCATCCCGTTTGGCCCGTTGAAGTCCTGGGGGGCTGGCTGTGTTCCCCCTTCAATATACTGGTCTAGGTGGCTAGCAACTACTAATTCTTCCAGATGTTGCCTCAGGGGTGTGCAGTTTTCAGTTAGGTGCCCCTTCTCATCATGGAAGGTGCAGCGGGACCTCTCGTCGTAGCCCCTTTGTGCTACTCCCAACTTGGCTGGCCGTCGAACGAAGGGTTCATTCTTTATCTTGCTGAGAATTCGATAGATGGGCTTATTGAACACGGTGGTGATGACAGTGCGAACTCTTAACCTCCTTTTTTCTAGGTCCTCCCTATTGTCTCTCTTGCCTCGCCCATTCCTGTTTGGTTGTTCTACCGTGTTGACTTTTGCTGCAATCTTTTTGTCTGGCATTACTGTTGAGCCAGATTTTGCTTTAGCCTGGGCGCTATCTTCCTCCACGCGGATATGTTGGTGTACCCTTTCCATTAGGGCCTCCATCATGAGGGGTGGTGTCATAGTAATTGAGTCTCTCAACTTGTTTCCGACTAGTAGACCCCTTTTGTATTGCGCAATGGCAAGATTTGTGGGGCAATCTCCTATCTGGTTGAAAGTCTCCCAGTATCGACTGTTGTAAGATCTCAACGTCTTCTTGTCGCCCATGTCAATGGAGAGTAGCTGATCGATCTCCACTGGTGTTGTGGTGTTCGTTCTAAACCTAGTCACGAACGCCTCTTCCAGTTGTGCCCAGGAGGCGATGCTGCCTTCTAGTAGCCTTTTGAACCAGGTTAGACCTAGGTCGCCAAGGCTGGATGGGACCAGGATACACATCAGGGCCTCATTCCGTTGGTAGACTGCAATAACCTGGCGAAAGTGGCGAAAGTGCATGTAGGGATCTGTCTTCCCCTCATAAGTGGTGAATTTGGGCTGGTGGAAGCCCGAAAGTAACGGTGCGTTCTCTATTGCCGGAACAAACGGCGAGCTCTACAACCTTGCTAATACCTTATCCGCTGGTTCGTAAGCAGGGCGAGACATTGGCATCCCTACTTCGACACTTCCATGTGTCCTAGGGGCCAATCGCTGTAAAGTTGAAATCCTGCGGGGGTCACGGGCCTTGGAGTCCTCCTTCCATCGGGCCCTTTCTTCAAGTACTGTTCGCAAGTCAGATGATCTGGGAAACTCCGTATGCCTAGATGTCGTCTGGTGCGTGTGCAAGGGCCGATAGGTGCTTCCTTCAGTACACAACCTCTCAGTTCTCGTTCTCTCAGACTTAGAGTAACAAGTCCTGGAAGTCCTCGATTGAGTGTCGCCTGTTCTAAGACTCCTACTTTCTGCTTGCGATGGTGTGGTATGCCTATCATGATCCTCCGAGTGGCGAGGGGGCGTGTTGCCTTTGCGTCCCTCTCCTGTCGCCACCCTTTTCCCTGTTATCTAGCACTTCATTGTCTCCATGTCTGCCGCCATCTTCCTAATTAACTCGTCATGCTCCCTCACGCGATCCTCCAGAACTTGAGGATCCAACCTCCGCTTCTGTCTATCAGGACTTTGAGAGCGACGGGGGCTAGTGCCCCGTCTCTCCCTTGAGTCCCTCCGGGAGTTCCGTCACTAGGGTTCTAAATCCACCATGGGAGGGATAAAAGGCAAACCTTCGCGCCTCCCACCCCCCTCTGGGGTTTGCCCATCAATAGCTGATTGCGGCAAGTTTTCATTGTGCGCCATTGCTTCCAACTAGAGAGGAAAGCTTGATCAAGAGGTTTTGTTCTTTGTGGAGTTCCCACAGACGACACCAATTGTACAAGCACGAAATAATATTCTTGTATAATCCTGTTGATCAAGTCTGCGCTCCTCCAAACGTCGTCGCTTTACTCCCTGAAAACACAAACGTGAGCTAACCGGCAGATGTGTGCCGGTTACCTCTCTGATGCCTAAGTCAGCAACATAGGCAAATAGAAAAAAGCTCTGGGTATTCGAGAATCAAAGTGACAATACCTGTACATAGGTCTGTTATGAGCTTTTGTAGGTTTTACCTGGCACAATCCTAGCAGGACTCTTATTCTGCAACGCAGAGTCCTCCTAGGAATTATACTCCTGAAAGATAATGCTTATCCTTCAACACCCTCCTCACTGCTTTAACCTAGTAAAATGGTTTTACCTCGGTAGTATGACAAAGCATTCGGGCTAACATATGCTGACGTGGCAAGTTTCACCGAACTCTCCTTAGCTCAGTTCTACCTTGCTTTACCTAGCTCGGTATCAACTTGTTTGCATAACGCAACTCCTTGTACCCCAATTCAGAATACTCTGAACCGAGCTAACTTCAGTCATCCATGACCGGGCTAACAAAACCTATCGGTGAAGCCCATTCTACTTAGCCCATAGCTCAGCGCGCTTCTTCCCAGTTCTAGCTCGTCCCAGACTTACGCTTTTTACCCTCTCAGACATGTTTCATGTTAACAAGATTCATATAGCTTTGTAGAATAACCAAAACAACACCAAACATAATCTTTCCAACTGGTGTTACCAAAAGTAGTTGGTAATCAAGACATGTACAACCATCTATTTCATCTAATTGCTACCCTTGAGAGAGATACAAACTGTGCAACATATATATATAGCCAACCAACAACAAAAAGGATGAAGTAATATTATGAATGACACTAAAAATATTGACAAAAAAAAAATTTAACCATTTTTTTAGATAACATTTGAGATATTCTTTTCTTCTCCCCCTTTGTCATCAACAAAAAGAGGTGCTCATCTTCAGCGAAAGGGAGGAGGAGGGCGAGCCAATGTGGGGCAGCTTCGTGCCATCCTTGGGCAAACCATAGCATGAATTTGCAGATTTGTTCACCCAAATCCCCGTCCCAACACTGCTGAAAAAGTTGCCGAAATTCTTCGTTGGAGGCTTTGATCCCGTAGACAGCTATTACCATACTCTCAACACTTTCTTTAGCAGCGGCAATGACTTGTTCGTGCTGCAGCTTCATGCGGTCAATGTCTTTCTGCATGGCAGTCTGCTAAGTGACAAGCTGTAGAATCAAGGCGCTCAATTCATCGATTTTTTCTTTCATGGCAGAGGATGAGAAGGCAGGGATAGTGTGAGAAGATGATGTGATTTAGAGGCAGGGAGTGAGGTGGACCCTAGGTTTAGATTATTAAGCCTAGAGTTGATTGAAGCAATCCCATCAAAGAGAGGACCCTGAACCAAGGAATCAAGATGATCGATTTTAAGAGATAGAGAGGAGAGATCAGAGGAAGATGGTGGAGAAGAGAGATCAAGAGAGAAGTGACGAGTGGAAGAACTGGGAAGGGAGGAACCAGGGGTAGAGAAACCAGGGGAAGAGAGACTGCGTTTCTTGGTTTTGGTCCAGATTCGGTTGATAAGAGAGTATCCCATGTTATGTAGAGTTTCAGCCCCATACCGAGAAGGGTCTCGAGGGACTTTTTCTTCCCCCTTGAGGTCAATGTTGAAATGCGTGAAGAGTTTTGTGAAAATCATTCCGAAAGGAAGAGCCTGATTAGTTTGTTTGTGAGCCTGAATAATACAGTGAGTTACCAAAAAACCAAAATCAATGAGGTAACCAGTGGCTAGGGCCCAAATGAGAAACGTATGACCATAAGTGATGGCATCGAAACGGCTAGAACGAGAAATGATGTTGTGTGTGATAATGTGATGGAGTAGTCTCAATTCGAGAGAAAGGTCTCTCCCAGAGACGGTGACTTGATCATGCAACTCGAGGTTATTTGTGAGAAGCCGAAGACCAATAAGATGAGAGTAATTGTGTAAGTGAAGAGTAGCAACAGTTGGTGTGACCCTTTCTCCGTCATTGGAAGTTTTTAAAATGGAGTTTATGATAGTGGGATTTAAAGTAAAGGACACACCCTTGACAAAACAATCGAGGGTATGTGGAGCAGACTGGGTATCATAAGAGAGATTAGCAAAAAATTCCTTGATCAGTGTGGGGTAAATGACACAGTCAAGTTTTAACAAGGATGACCATTTTTGGTTGTCAAACCAAGTTTTTATAGGGATGGAATGCTTCTCAAAGAATGAAAGATCAATGGTTATGGCAGAAATTACCTTTCGTCGGTTGAAATCCTTGTTGAAGAAGGATCGAGCTTCATTGTTCTTGAAGCGTTGGATAGAGGAAAAGGTAACAGCAGCGGTTGAGAAAGTGAAGGAACAAGGACGCTTTCTGGTTTGAACTGGAGGAGGATCTTGAGACTCCATGATGAGAAGGAGCAGTTGCTAAGAGGCTGGAAGAGGATCGGAATGTGGATTGCCGGAATAGGAAAAGAAGGTTAGGGCTAGGGATTTAATGGTGTCGTAAGAGAGATAAGAAGGGTCGAGGAGTATATATATATATATTTAAGAGGGTGTCGACCCTCGAAAAGAGAGGTGTCAACCCTCGAAAAGAGAGGTGTCGACCCTTCGAATATGAAAGGATCGTGCTGCAAGCCCTTAGGCAACGAACAGGTGCCGACCCTTAGGAACGAGGGGTCGACACTAAAAAGTAGTGTCCTTAAAAACATCAGGTGTCGACACCTTTGAAGAGAGGTGTTGACCCTAAAAAGGTAGTGAACCAAAAACCGAGTGGTATCGACACCAGAGTAGACAGGTGTCGACCCTTGGTAATGAAAAGCGCAGGGTTGATTCATAGGGTGTCAACCCTATGGAGTAGGGGGTCGACCCTTAGGGGTCTCGAAGAGCAAAAAACTAGTGCAAATCACAACCAATTTCACAAGGAAGTATAATAATACATAGGAACCATCATATAGGAATATTTAACATGCCAAGCTCAGTTTGTATAAGATAAAATTGTTCCTCATTGAGAGGCTTGGTAAAGATATTGGCTAGTTGTTGGCTTGTAGGCACAAATTCGAGTTCAATGTCACCTTTAAGTACATGATCTCGTAGAAAATGGTTCCGTACTTCAATGTGTTTCGTGCGTGAGTGCTGTATGAGATTTTTTGAAAGATTAATGGCACTAGTGTTATCACATTTAATGAGAATGTGATTAAAGTGAAATCCAAAATCAAGAAGTTGTTGTTTCATCCAAAGTATTTGAGCACAACAACTAGCAGCGGCAACATATTCTGCTTCAGCTGTAGATAAAGCCACTGAATTTTGTTTCTTACACAACCATGAAGTGAGTGAATTTCCAAGAAATTGACAAGTACGACTAGTGCTTTTTCGGTCAAGTCTACATCCCACAAAATCGGCATTTGAGTAACCATAAAGATCAAAAACATTTGTTTTAGGGTACCAAAAATCCAAAAGTGGAGTGCCAACGAGATATCTAAAAATGCGTTTTACTGCAGTGATGTGTGATTCTTTTGGAGCTAATTGAAAACGAGCACACATGCACACACTAAACATGATGTCGTGTCTACTAGCTGTTAGATAGAGTAAAGAACCAATCATACCTCAATATTTCTTTTCGTCTACTGGTTTACCTTGCTCATCTTTGTAGATTTTAATCGTTGTGCTCATAGGAGTTGCTGTGGGTTTGGATAAATCCATTTCAAATCTTTTGAGGAGATCTTTGATATATTTTGCTCGAGATAGATGAATACCATCTTGGGTTTGTTTTATTTGCAATCCGAGAAAGTAAGTCAACTCTCCCATCATACTCATTTCAAATTCCCCCTTCATATCCTTAGCAAATTCCTCACATAAGAACTCATTAGTAGCTCCGAATATGATATCATTGACATAAATTTGAACGATGAGCATATCATCATTTTTTATTTTTATGAAAAAGGTATCAATTTTTTCACAAGAAAAACCTTTTTTAAGAAGAAAATTGCTCAAGCGTTCATACCAAGCTCTAGGAGCTTGTTTTAAACCATACAAAACTTTTGAAAGTTTATAAACATGGTTTGGGTGTTTGTGGTTTTCAAAACCGGGAGGTTGTTCAACATACACTTCCTCCGAAATATGACCATTTAAAATGGCACTTTTCACATCCATTTGGTAAAGTTTAAAATTTCTAAAACAGGCAAATGCAAGCAACATATGTATGGCTTCAAGGCGTGCTACAGATGCAACAGTTTCGTCAAAATCAATACCCTCTTCTTGGTTATAACCTTGGGCTACAAGTCTAGCTTTATTTCGAATAACAACACCGGATTCATCCATTTTGTTTCGAAAGATCCATTTAGTTCCAATAACAGAATGTTCTTTAGGGCGAGCTGACAAATTCCAAACTTCATTTCTTTCAAACTAATTTAACTCTTTTTGCATAGCAAAAATCCAGTTTTCATCGATTTCAGCCTTAGAAAAAAATTTTGGTTCAATTTGATAAACAAAAGCTAAATTACCACAGATATTATTAATAGAAGAGCGAGTTCTTACTCCTTGTGTGGCGTCTCCTATAATGAGATCTTTGAGATGACCATGAGCATACTTCCATTCTTTGAGTAGATCATGTTTCTTTATGGGAAGGGCATATTCTTTTTGAAGATCTTCCATAGAGATTTCAATATTGGGTTTCGAAGAATGAAGTTCATCATTTTCTGATAAATAAATGCCTTCAATTCTTGGATTTGAATCTGCAGCATCATCAACAACAATATCCTTGGAAGCAAATGAGTTAGATTCATCAAAAGCAACATGTATGGATTCTTCAACGAGTAAAGTTCTTTTATTAAAAACGCAATATGCTTTACTAGAATTTGCATAGCTAAGAAATACAGTTTCATCAGATTTTGCGTCAAATTTCCCAAGATTCTCTTTATTGTTATTGAGTACAAAGCATTTACAACCAAATGCATGAAAGTGGCCAATGTTGGGTTTTCCACCTTTCCATAGTTTATATGGTGTTTTCTTCAATATGGGTCTAATCATGGCACGATCAATAACATAGCAAGCAGTATTGACGGCTTCCGCCCAAAAATATCTTGGCAAATTATTTTCACAAAGCATAGTACAAGCCATTTCCTCAAGAATTCTATTTTTTTTTTTTCTACCACACCATTTTGTTGAGGAGTTCGAGGAGCAGAAAAATTATGATCAATGCCATGCTCATTACAAAATAGAATAAACTCATCATTATCAAATTCTCTACCATGATCACTTCTAATGGTACAAATAGTAAGACTAACCATATTTTGAATACGTTTACAAAAACCTGAAAAAGCAGAGTAAGTATCACTTTTGTGTGCCAAGAAAATCACTCAAGTAAATCTAGTATAATCATCCACACAAACAAGACAATAAGATTTTCCTCCAAGACTTAAGGTTCTAGATGGTTCAAATAAGTCAATATGCAATATTCGAAGTGATCTAGATGTGGAAATGATATTTTTGGATTTGAAAGAGACTCGTGTTTGTTTTCCTTGTTGACAAGCATCACAAAGTCTATCATTTTCAAAAATAATTTTTGGTAAGCCAACGACCAAGTCAAGTTTTGAAAGCAAATCCATATGAGCATGTCCTAAACTCCTGTGCCACAACCAACTAGATTCATTTAAAGCAGATAAGCACTTAACATTATGATTTGGAGATAAGCTATACAAATCAAATGTATACACGTTCTCATCCCTATGTCCAACAACAAGCACTGAGTTATCAGTAGAATTTTTAATAGTGCAGTAGGACTTATCAAAAGAAACATGATTGCCTTTATCACACATTTGACTAATACTAAACAACTTATGCTTCAATCCTTCAACAAGTAATACGTTCTCAATAATGAGTGAGGAAGTTTTACCGATACTGCCTTCACGCATGATCTTTCCCTTACTACTATCTCCAAAGGTTACATGATCTCCTTCTTTGGATTTAAGAGTTGAGAACATTGCTCTATCGCCGGTCATGTGCCTTAAGCAAGCACTGTCGAGGTACAACTGGTGGTTGCTGAAATTTGACCTAAAACACACCTGCAAGAATCAAATTTTTGTTGACTTTTTGGTACCCATCTTTTCTTGGGTCCATGAGAGTTAGAAGTTGAAGTGTTTTTGGGAACTCATTTCTTTTTCATTCTATTGAATGAGTTTCTCTTAGAAGGACATAAAGGAGAGATATGGTCTTTTCTTCCACAGTAAAGGCATGTGAGATGAGAATGGTTAGATAATGCATATACAAAGGATTTTTGGGAAGTTGTTGCTTTCGAAAATGGTTTATAGCCAATCTCCATTTTCCAAAGGTTTAAGTTTGACTTTTGAGAATTTTGTCTAAGGTATCTCTCCCTTGAGTAAATTTTGAAAGAACATTTTTTAAATCTTTTATGTTTTTATTTAAGACAACTTTCTCATTTTTTAAAATTTCATTTTCCTTTTATAAAAATTCTTTTTCCTTCGAAAATTCTTTCTCCTTTTCCATTGTCAAGACTTCGTTTTCTAAAATATTGATTTTAGAAGTTAAGAATTCCTTTTCTTGAGAGAAACTAGAAATCAATTTCTTTTGATAGCTGCTTTTCAAACTTAATTTTTTAAATTCATCATGCAATTCATCAAAAGCAGTTTGTAATTCATCGAAGGTAAAAGCGTCATCATTTACCTCATCTTCAAGTGCCATTAAGCAAAAATTTGCGACTTCATTTTTGCAAATATTTGTCTCTGAGTCGTTGTCATCATTGTCTTCTCCCATGCTGCAATCATGGCTTTCTTCTTATCCTTCTTGAATTGTTTTTTGAGCTCTGGACATTCTGATTTGTAATGACCCGGTTTGTTACATTCATAGCAGATCACTTCGGATTTTTTATGACTTTCTCCTTTTTGAAGATCTTTGTTGAAATCTTTTCTGAAAAACTTCCATACACCTTGCCTCTTCTTTACAAATCTTTTGAATCTTTTGGTAATGAAAGCCATCTCTTTATCTTCTTCTGAAGCATCTTCTTCTTCCTCTTGAGATTTTGTGGTGGACTTGAAAGCTATCCCTTTCTTCTTATTATTGTCTTCTTCTTCTTTTCCTTCTTGCATAATGATCTCATGGGTGAAGAGAGATCCCATTAGCTCATCAAGACTTAATGTTGATAAGTCTCTTGCTTCTATCACTGTAATAACTTTGTTCTCCCAACTTTTTGGCAATAATCGGAGGACTTTTCTGACAATTTCTGCATTTGTGTAAGTCTTCCCAAGAGATTTAAGACTGTTTATAATATCTGTAAAACGAGTGAACATTTGGGATATATTTTCATCTGGTCTCATCTTGAAGAGCTTATAGTTATGAACAAGTAAGCTTATTCTAGATTCTTTAACTTGAGTGGTTCCCTCATGAGTTACAACAAGTTTATCCCAAATTTCTTTTGCAATGGTACAAGTGCATATTCTGTTAAACTCGGTAGCATCAAGTGCACAATACAGCATATTAACAGCTTTGGCATTTAATTGAATATCTTTATAGACAACATTAGTCCACTCACTCTCAAGTTTGGGTACTAGCAGACCATCTACGGTTTTTGTGGGTACCTTAGGACCCTCACATATGATTTTCCAAACTTCATATTTAGTAGATTGAATGTGCATAATCATGCGGGTTTTCCAATAGTTAAAATTTGTTCTATTGAATAAGCTTGGCCTGTTTGAGGCTTGACTTTCAGGGAGAGAAGAACTAGCATTTGCCATAGATCACTCTAAGACGGTTAAGTCACACTACTAGAGACGTGGCTCTGATAGCAATTGTTAAACAGGAAAGCAACCCAAAGGGGGGGTGAATTGGGTTATTAAAAATTTGGTCCAAAAATAAGGTTCAAAAGATCTTTAAGTAATTAAATGTAGAAGATAATCAATAGATTAACAGAAAGTAAATAGAATAGAAAAGAAGAACTTAACACAAGGGTTTATAGTGGTTCGGCTCACCGGCCTACGTCCACTCCTCAAGAATCCTCCTTGAGAATTTCTTCACTATGAATTGATACACCACCAAGCTTTTCCCAACTTGAGGTTTATTTACAAAAGGACTTAACTTCAATCTGTTGAGGACCTCACCCAACAAAATGCCTCACTTTACAAATGTTTCACTCAGAAACTAAGAAACTAGAAGAAGAGGTTCAACTGTCCTCTTTGACAATTACTATCTCTCAAAAGATGGATTATGAAAGTGTAAGCTCACATGTAAGTTTTGAACTAACTTAGATCTGAAAATGGGAGAACACAGGAGAAATCACAGAGATTGAAAAAGATGCTTGATATACTTAGTGTAGTTGCAAAGTATGTTCTCGTCTGCTCAGATCCGAAAAGATCGGTTTATAGCCTCCATCCGACTAAACTCTTGAAGAAAAAAACACACCCACGTAGGTTTACTAACCGTTGGAGCTGGGCAAGGAAAAAGTTTCTAGCTATTGTGAGTGGAGGATGGATGGTACAAGCTGTTTTCTGACCATTGGAGATGGAGCTTCCTCAAAGGAAGTGATGCCCATGCTTGGGATACAAAACTATGGTGGATGGATATAATATTGTCTCCATGCTTTTTCTTTTTATGATCTTGGGAGTGGTGTGAGTGGAAAATGTTTCCTCCATTAAGTCAGAGATTATTGTCCCAAAGTTCCTTTTGATTAGAATAACATTTTTCTGATGATGATGTCATAGAGACCCTCTTTGAGTTGGAAGATGGCGGCTAGGTTTTTTGCAACCCAGACATAAATGTGTCGACCCCTGCAGATTGGGTGTCGACCCTTTGCTCTGTCTTTTCTTTCCTGAGTTGATTTACATGTGTTCCTGGCGTCAACCCTTATCTTATTTGGTGTCAACCCTTGCGGCTGAAGTGTATACTGCTTTTTGGTGTCGACCCTTGCTACTGTTGGTGTCAACCCTTACATCTGGAGTGTATACTGCTTGTTGGTGTCAACCCTTGCTGCTGTTGGTGTCAACCCTTGCATCTGGAACACTTAGTTATTTTTCCAACTTCTCCCTGGTGTTGACCCCTGCTTTTCTGGCGGCGACCCTTTGTTCTAGAACACTTAATACTCTTGAGGATTATTCTAGTGTCGACCCTTGCTCTTCTGGTGTCGACTCTTAGACCTGTGTTAGACAAAGATAGAGTTTTGCAACCAAGAGCTAATGCTTATATTTTGATATCCCAAAAGTTATTGAAACGTAATCTTCTAGAGTCCCAAAACAATTAGAATCATGAAGCACAAATATTAATTTTGAAAACTTCAAATAATCAGAAGAATAAAATATTCGTCACTAATCAAAATCAATAGAAACTCAAGTTTGAGTAACCTTGGGGCTAACAAACTGTAACATTGCCCTTGTCATATGATCGGTTAACTCACACACACAGATCGCTCTTGCTTCTTGGATCTTGCACTCCTTGGGAAGAGAGTATTTGGTAAGAACACATATGCCAAATACTATCTTCCCAAGTGGCGGTTTTTTTTAATCCCATACAATATGAAAAATTTCACAAATCTCTTTTATATATAATTCAATGTTGGAACCTTTAAAATCGTGCCCCTGTTTTGCAGATTCGGCAAGGGTCTAGTGGTTTTTAGCGGCTTTTGGAACATCTGATATGCCATAGAGGAATTGTCACTGTATGTGATCCCTCCTTTCTTGATGCCTTCAAAATAGTTGTATGGATACCCTTGCATCAAAATTATTTGGGTCATTTTGTATAAAAATGTCTAGATTGTTGTTTTTGATTCTATAGATATTTTTACAGATAAGGATATGAATTATGACTAACATGGTAGCCCAATTTTGAATGAAGTTTGGATATTCAGGAATGATGATTCAAAAGGCATTGTCCACCAATGGTTTGAGTATTCCTAGTATTAGAGCTACAAATCTGGAGGATGCTGTCAAACAAGCAAGGAACATGACAACATCTGGTTTGTCTTTAACCACACAAGAACACATCATAATATATTACTTGATATATTCTACGGCATTGTTTTATGAATATATATTCTCAAAATGATTTCATCTGTAATTTCATGTATGATTCAAGCTATTGCATCATTTCACTTAAGTGCAAACTAGATGGGGTCCTTTTGTGTTGTAGGTAACCTTGCTAATGCTTTCATGACTACAGTGGGGCAATACTGAATCCTAAACTGTATCTTACATACACCGTAACTCTTGGAAGTCAGAACACAATATTGAACATATATAAAATATTTAGAAACATGTAAAAAATATGAAACACACTATTTCTGATGACTCTTGAAACATTATAGTTTCTGTCCTGTTAATTTCTTCTGAATTCGTGTGTTTGTGGCATTGATTTCGATGGATGTAGGGGATGCAATTGTGCTGAGTCCGGGCTGTGCGAGTTTGGATGAGTTCAAAAATTTTGAGCACCGGGGGAGGGTTTTCCGGGAGCTGGCCCTTTCTTCAGAGTAATTTTGTCAGATTGAATTGCAGCTTTGTCTTTACACTGCTTGCTCTCTTTGCAGGTAATATAAGTACTGCATTTCAAATGCTTGCAAATTATTGTAATTTGTAACAATGGGCAGTGATTCATCCCCCGAATGGGGTGTCCCCGAATCCCCTGAAATTGCCAAATCAAGTAAAAAAAAAAAAAAAAAAAAAGAAAAAAAAAAAAAAAAGGAAAACAGTTTCCAAAAATGGAAATTAGGGGGATTAGGGAGATTATTTTTAGGGGGACAAATCATTTTTGATATTACTAAAGCAAACGAAACCAAGTTTTGTCTCCACTCAATTGGGGTCTAACTAGATGAATCATTTTTCGTCATTCCGTTATATGCTCAATTAAATTAATTTAACTATCTAGAACTTGGGAGTTTAGTGATTATTCAAGTTCTCCTAGAGTCATCTCTATTTGGGGACTGTGAAGTGAAGTTCCACATTGCCCGAGTACGAAAGTGATGTGCAGTAAGGCCACCCTCACTCAACAAGTAAGTTTTGGAGTTGAATCGTACCCAAGACCATATAAAATGGTATTAGAACAACTAGGGATGGGTAGGGTGCGGTGGGTCTATAGCCTACACGTGACAAGTGCAACCGAGTGCATGAGGGAGTGTGTGAAGTGAAGTCCCATATTGTCTCGGTACGAAAGTAATGTGTAATAAAGGCAATTTCTTTTTTTTTCTTTTTTTTATAGTTTTTTTGAATTGGCAAAAGTCAGTTATTAGTTGTTAGATTAGCATCCTAGGGGAGTTGAACCCCCAACCTCACCCTTGCACGTACCTAAGTGTTGCACCCATGCCACTAGGCCACAAGGCACCCTCACCTCAACAATTAGATTTAGAGATTAAGTTCTACTCGGGACAAGTCATTTTGTCTGTCATATTAGGAATAAAATTTATGCTAATTGTTGAAGAATTTGATTTGTAATGGAACATAAAAGCAATGAGACAGTTTCAAGGTACAATATCAAAACTAAAGCTTTGGCTGTGAAAATTACTCCTACAATAATATTTTTAATAATATTTACTTATTTATCCCCAAAAAAAAAAAATCCTACTGAAAATCAGTGGTGGATGTGTCTTGTGTTGTTCCTTGTAGGGAGAATTTTTGGGCAGCTTATTGGAAATCCTAGAAATGACACTTCACGATGGACGCCCAATACCAACACAACTTCTCTTCTGGATTGTATGTTAGGGGTGAGCGCCGTGTCGTGTTCGTGTCGTGTCATGTCATTCCGGATTCTTATCAAATTTGTCTCAGTACTAACTTGAACCGTTTATTATTTCATGTTATCATATAGTGTTATTTTCGGTCCGTACTCAGTTTGTGTCAGGTTAATGTGTCATGTCCTATTAACCAAAAATATCAAATATATAAAAAAATAAAATTTTAAAATTTATTCACCAGTTAAATTTAATGAAACTGATATTTATTTAATGAAATTATTTATAAAAATATTTGATTTTAACTTTATTTTATTTTTTTTAATTTATAAAAAATTATATTTTATTATTATATTTTTTACTAGATTAATTCAAATAATAGACAAAAAAATACATTAAATTCAATTAAAAGTAAAAACAAAACTTATATTAAACTTAAAATCGTATTTTACGTACTTTTTAATAAATTGGATGTAATTACGTATGAGATTAAAAAATGTCGTGTTACTCTTTAGTATAAATAATATTAAAATATGTGATTAATTTTTCATTATACGGGGTTATCCATGTAAATTTTGTATTATACAGATTTGGCATTAAGCTAACTTATTTAATATTTGTATTATCGGGTCATGTTATATACGTGTTCGTGTCAGAAAATAATCAATTCTAACCTATTGATTTTGTGTACAGTTCGAGTCGTGTCGCAAATTCTCACCCCTAATTGTATGTGAAGCTTGACATGAGTGTGAAAGGTCCAGCAGTGCTAGGTCCCCCGAAATGGGGGACCCCGAATCCCCACAATTGCCACTTTTAGTTAAAAAAAAAAAAAAAGAAAAGAAAAAAAAAGAAAAGAAAAACAGTTTCCAAAAAAGGAAATTAGGGGGATTAGGGGGATTATTTTTAGGGGGACAAATCATTTTTGGTGAAAGGTCTGACAGCATAACACTGGTCCAAACAAACCTTAATATATGAATATATTCATCAACTCTTCCTCAATTTTTTTTTTCATCTCTGGTGACGCTGTTTTTCCAGGAAATGCCCATTGTCTCGCGCGAAGAAATGAACAAGAACAGCCAGCACTCTCCTCTTGTTACCTGCTTCGATTAGATCACAGTTGCCGGTTATGAGCACACTTTGGCATCCATAGGCTGTCGCAGCGCTGGGAACACTGATGCATTGCAGCAAGCAATGGCCTAAATCTGTTCAAATGTTATTCATTGTATTTTTTTCGAAGGATTAGAGATCTACCTAAAATAATGATTGTCATTTTACTTCTGTTGCTTTATAATTTTATTTTTTATTTTTCACTTTTGTCTTTATTTGGGGGAAAATATTCTGATTATTGCTGATATTCTGTGATTGTAATATATGATAATATTTTCTTCACTAACGGTGCATTCGCTTGTAAATTTGGTTTTGTTGCTGGATTTACATTAATCCAGAAGGAATTTTTACCACCAAACAGGTTCAACAGTTTCTTGACATTGTGAATTGCATGGCACGCCTTATTCCCAAGTCGACCCAATATTATCAAACCCCACTTTCTACTCAATTGAGAAAAGGGAAAAAATTGCTATCTTCTGTACAAATAGAGTTAATCCCGAAATCTCTAGAAGAACTCTGCGTTCCTTTACAAATTCTATCTACATGAAAGAGAGTTAGGGAGGAAATTTTGGGAGCCATTGAATTTATGATTAGTATTATGGCTTTGCTGCTTTGCAGGACATACATGACAAATGAGATTCAACAATTCATTCTTAAGTACACCCCAACCCATCATCCAGATGATGTTGTTACTCCTCCAAAATCGAACCAAAGTTCACAGTTGACAAATTTAAATAAAAACAAAACTAATCTGGAATTTATCCAAAGCAAAAAGCACACATTTATTTATTACAAAACATAAACGCATAGTTTAAGCAACAATTCAGAAACACTAATCAAACCAGCACAGGACATCATATGCTCCTTTTTAAACACACAGCAGCTAAAATACATAAAAACAGACACTAAACAAGACCTCAAAACAGATCCACAAAACGCACCATTAGTAAGTTATCGGTGACCATACCATGCCTCTAGTTTTACATGATTCATAATCATGAAAACAGGCAGCACAAACACATGAACCCCAGGGTATGGAGCCATGTACCAAGTAACACAAGAAATCCCATTAGATTCACGCACAAACCTCTTTACTAGTGCTTAGAAAAGGAGGTTGAATTGCGTTTGGGCATATTCCAACAGTTTAAATATCCTCTCCTTCATAAGAAAAGGAAAGGAAATTTGAGACGGCCAACATGGCCGCTTAAATGAAAAACATAACATTCTGGAGGTCCCGGTGCAGAGTATAGAACCTCTCGTTAAGTGAAACAGCAGGTGTCAAAGCAAATGAAGATGCAGACGAAGATGGTACTGAAGGAGGCGACTGCAACTCATTCAGGACCTCTTGAAATAGACGTCCCCGGTATGCAACAAGATCAGCATAGTATACAGGAGGCACAAGCGAGACAGGTTTTGTGCATCGAGCAAATGTGAAACACAAGTCATAAATGAGCTTCTGTAACTTGTCAGAAGTGAAGTTATGCTCATCCCACAAAACATAATAGTGTGTCGGCTTGCTTGTCCCAAGGTTTCCATAATGGCTGCAAAGATAAAAATCAAATTCAAAGGGATGAACAATTGTTGTGTCCACAACTGTTCCTGGAGGCATGTTGCCAGATGCACCCCCCTCCCTCTCATTCTCAAGAAACAGACGGGTATGGTGTCGCTTCTGGGTGACGACAAGAGTGATTGTTGGACGGTAATTTCCCTCATATATGGCATTCTTCAGATCTTGCAACTCTTCGTTGAGAACCATATCAAATTGGCTCTCACTCACACCATCACGGAAAACCACAATTTTCTTTGGTTTGACTTTGTTGAGCCGAGCATATGTGTTGACTAGATCTAAACACATGGCCCCAAAATTCAGAATTTTCTCCTTCCTGTGCTCCTGGGGGCAAACCCGAGCAGCATAGCGATTCGCAGCAGGCCAGTTGATTGTTGCGACAACTGCTGCTATTGATGGACAAGATGCATTAAATGCTCCAGGGTGATTGACGTCGGCCCCCACAAACATAACATGTTCATCACCCTCAAAACCAGGGAGCGGGCCGTTTAATTCCACATTGCTACCCCCAATCTTGCCATTAATCTTGAGAGCAAGGTTTGCAAGGTACTGGTCATTACCTTTGTTGGCATTACCGACCAAGCAACATTGAGTCAATACTCCAATCTGGGTCTCAGACACCCATTTGAGATACTTGTAACCATCATGTCTTGCAGACATCACACAGACAATGAGTTGTAGCTGGCCTTTACATTTCTGACTTGCCTCCTCAACCACGTTGTGAAGTAGTTTTTGAATGGCAGCTATACTTGAGAATTCATTCATGTTGGTGAAACGACGCACCACAGGCTCCTCAACACGGATCCCCAGATTTCGGCATCTGTTTCTCAGGTTCTGAACGAAATGACTGGGATTCAGTCTATAACGATCATATGAACTGAAATCTATCAAGGCCCAATCCTCGAGTGGCTTGCCACCCACAACTGCTTTCCCAAGAAGGTTCCACTGACACTTGTCCCTGTCATTAATTCTTAGAACATTCACATTGCCATTGGGAGTACCTAGCTTCAAATCTGGTGGCTCAATGACACGACCCATTACTCTTGTCATGTTCTTCTCAACTTCAATTTTAAAATTTTGAGAAACATCTCTGCAAGGCAACCGAAAAAAAAAAAGGGGGGATTGAAATCTCCTACATAAATAAAATGAAATTAAGTAACAAAGAACAAAGAAGGATATAGAAAGCAACTATAAGAGCTTGATGACAGTATATGCAACCCCTTAATTCACACAAAATAAGAAAATTTGATCAAATGTAAAAAAAATTAATGTAAGCATTTACTGGCTAATGATTGGGATGCATACTAAAACCTATATACACAAATGGTGTGTGTTAAGCTACCTCCAGTAAGATTGGGAACCTGTGACTTGTGAGTGAATTATTTGGCACCAGATTATTATCTGCCATCAGGTCCTTGGCATTGTTAGTCCAATGATGAGTTTCTAAACAGAAAATGAATTTCCATTCAAGATCTACAGAACTTCTACAAAAATTCACTTGATGTTATGTAATCAAGCACCAGCAATGTAAACCACCCAGAAGTTCCACCCCCAAAGTAGTACTTGATTGTCAATAGGGGATTAGTGGGCAAGAAGAACCAGTGCTTAAAAATTGAGGGAAAGAGGATTTTTTTTTTTTAATAAAAAAAAAAGTATGGCTTATAACTTCATAATTGCAAAGCATTCAGGCAAGACATACTCTTTTGGATCCATAAATAAAAGTATTCACCTGCCATCCTTAAAGGTTTGCTAACCAAGTAGAGACTTGTAATGCGAACCGTGAAAATTAAAGATTATTTCAAAGATGCAATGTAACAAACATATTATGCTGGAAAATATTGAGGCAAGTATAATCGTGCTACAAAATGGAAGCCATAAAATATTAGTATGCTACAAACAAAACAACATGGAAACTACCCCCACAATATTTTATGCTACCAAATATATGGAGAGAATGAGGGATTAAATGGGAAAAAAAAATAAAAAACATACCCACAAGGACCATCCTGAGAACGCACCATCTCATAGATAGTGTTCTTTCTCTCCCTTGGCTGAGGCAGTGATATTTTCTTCAAGAACAGAGCTGTTTCCTTATCCAACTGCTCCTTTGGGTACCTCTGCCCCTCCACCAAAACACAGAATTCCATCGGCACATAATTTTTTCTATTATTTTTTCCCAAATCCAAACAAGGCATATCCTGATACTTTATTTCCTTGTTATGTTTCTCCCTGAAATACTCAATGAGGCCAATTTCCCTTGGTGGATTCTCACCCTCTGGATCCTCAAGAGTAAATGTAATATCTCGTGCATTTTGATTGGTTAACCCTGCTACAATGTACTTCTGCTTGGTGACACGGTGAGTAACATGAACTTTCAAGCCTTTTAATGCACGCATCACATCTCTTTTTGACCTTGTCATATCATTTACTCGAAAACCCTCAACATTTGCCACAAGGAAGTCTATGACCGGCAATCGCTTGCGAAATGCCAACACCGAATAGTCCAAACATAAAGCCAGACCCTGGGAAGTAGGCTTTAGGCTCTGTTGAAAGCCTCTGTAAGCTGCAATGCCATAGCCGAGGTCATCTCTTGGCCTGAATTCTTTGGAGTAAAAGCTTCGACCAACAGAGATCCTATGCTGACATGGATTCTCCTTCATTACCAAATCCATCCCTTGCAATATATCACGAGGGATATATGAGAGCATTCCTCTTAAGTAATCATTTAGCTTTGAAAGCTTCAGCTTATTCACTAACTGAATGGTAAATGTATAAGAGCGACTCGCCACGTCCTCCCCACCAGACAACACAACCACAGAATTCCCTTCGGGCAGTGGCACAGCACTGAAGATGTTCTTCTCGCCATCATAAGCAGACATTTGCTCAGGAAATCGGGTGGGATCATCAGAGAACAGCTTTTCCCTAATCAAACGCAGATCAGATTTCGGTATTGGTCTCTTGGCAGCCCTACTGCCTGGAGTCGTGTTTGGCTTAATATCCACATTATAGTGCATTATGGTGCTCTCCTGATTGAATCTGACTGGAAAATGATTGGCGAAGAGCCTTGTCGACCTGACAGCAAATGTGCCCCCTCTGTCAGGTCGTCTGATGGGCACAATCCTCTTATCCAAACTTTCCGGAATAGACAATTGAGGCTTCTTTTCTGAAATTTCCAATGACTGAACATCTGGAACAACAAAACAATGTGTCAAATCTGTGAGTTTCCATCAAAAGTTGATTTTATAAAGCATAGGGAGCATACGTAGAAAAGTTAATCTGACAAGAACAAACACCAACAATCAACCATTTAATAGTCCAAGCAAATTAAGGTTAAGGCATGACACATGTACTTTCGTACAAGAAGTGGAGCTTGAAACTAATCATTTTATTATTTTATTAATTTTTTAAATGCAAGCTTTTGATTCATCGGTAATCAAGTTACTAATGGTTACAGTTCCATTAATAGGCAAAACAATACTAGAACAGACATTTTTCTTCTTTTTTTTTTTTTTTTTAATTATATTTTTGGATAAAACAAGTAAATTATTCATAAAATATTTTTATTAGTTATACCATTAAACACTCATTTTCATTAGAGTTTTGATTGGGACCTCGAATCCCGTTCCCCCGAATGCCCCTAATCGACGAAACGATGTCGTTTCGTCATCTGAATTTTTTTTTTTTTTTTTTCTGTAGAGGAAGGAAGAAGACGAAGGAGGGAGGGAGGGAGGGAGGGAGGGAGGAGGAGGAGGGAGGAGTGGAGGGGGCCTAAAAAATGAAGGAGGAGGCGGAGGCGGTGGAGGCCGGCGGAGGCGATCAGGCGGCGAGGCGGCGGCATGGCAAGCGAGACCAACGCAATGACGGACGATCTGGCGGCCGGGCGACGAGCCCCCTCTCTCTCTCTCTCTCCCTCCCTCCCTCCCTCCCTCCCTCTTCCTCTGCGTCGAAAATGACAAAAAAAAAAAAGGAAGCCTAAGCCCAAAACGACATCGTTTTGGGCTTAGGGGGATTCGGGGCATCCCAGATTCGAGGACCAAATCATTTTTCTTTTCATTATATGAAGGGTAAATTACACGGTTTATGTTTATTACAGTTTTTCCCTCACATTTAGAAAATTACACTGAACCCCTCTGTCAGTGTAATTATTTAACTGTGTTAACTTTTAAATTAAAATGACATATTTACCCTTAACCCTTACATATACTTTAAAAGGTAAATTACATTTACACCCCCTGAGGTTTCAATTTAATACAGATCTCCCGACATTTAAACAAAAAACTAATTTAATAAAAATAAATATGAAGAAATATATTTAATTTGTAAAAAATTATTTCTAATCACTCGAAAGATAAAAATTATTTTTTATTTCTTAACCAAATTAATTTTTAATTTAAAAAAAAAAATTCTAAAAATCAAATTATACATAACCTACGAATCTTTTGATAAGTCATTTCTTATGTTAATAACTTATTTAATTATTTGTTAATTTTACGACATTTTTACCATTTGAGACCTGCTTGGTAACTATTTAGTTTTCAATTTTCAATTTATATTTACAAAAAAATTTTAAAAAAAAATCATAAAAACTTATTTGATAATTTTTTTGATTTATAAATAATTATCTGAATTTGTAAATTTGAGAAAAAAACGTAAATTCAAAACATGAGTTTACGTTGGTTTTTAAACAAAAATTTTAAAATTTGACTAGCAAAAATTTTTTTCAAATAATTTGTTTCCTAATTAATTTTTTTTTTTCAATAAATTTTTTTTTCAACTAATACTAACTGAAAGGGCAATTGATAATGCTATATTTAAAAAAATTAAATTACTGACATTAGCAAAATCTGTTAGTTACTAGCTGAGAAAACAATCTGTAATAAAATTTTAAATCTCAAAGAAAGAATATAATTTTCAAAAAGTGAGGAAAAACCGTAATAAACAAAAACTTCAAAGAGTGTCAATGTAATTTATCCTTATATTAAACAACTTACGCCCTAACCCTAAACAACCAAACATCCATTATCTTATCAACACTTTATTTTAAATTATTCAAATTTTTAAAAAATTATGAATAAATTACAAATACACCCCTTGTAGTTTACTTAAATTACAAATTGCTCCTGTAGTTCTAAAAATTACATTATGTCCCCTAAGATTTCTAATTTCATAATAAATAGGTCATTTTATTAATAAATCATCAAGTTAATTAACAGTTTTTAATAATATTAAAATTTTATTTCAATTAATAATTCAGATAATTTTATTATTTTATTATCGTATAAGTGAACAGTTAGAAATTTTACTTTTTCAATTAAGGAATTGTTTGAGATGTTTTATGAAATATGAATTGATTTTGAAGTGTCTCTTCTTTTTTCTTTTCTTTTATAAGAGGTGATTTAAAAGGTTCTAAATATGCATATTTTATGATTTTTTATATATATAAAAAAAGGGTAAAAAAAAGTAAAATAAAAATAGATAAAAATATAGAGAGGAAATATTAATAGAGGTTGATTGATGTACGTATAGATCTATTTTTAGTAGATGTCCAATACTTTATTAAATCTTTTCCAAAATACTTCAACCAAACACAGCCTAAATATTACTAATTTGACAACCATTTTCAATCGAATTACATTATCATTAACAATTTAATGCTGAAAATTAAAAAAATTTAAATAAATAAAGTAAAGAGATGTATGTTAATAGAGATCTACCAGGAAGTCGTTCAGGAAACCTATGAGGAACAGGTACAGTCTGAATCTGATGAGTTTGCGACGACGACGACTGACCAATCCATGGTCTCCCACTCCACACTCCTTGACCTTGCTGTGGACCCCACTGTTGACCACCGCTCTGTGAAGGACCCCAAGCCCTAACTTCTCCTCTTCCACCACCTTGATTCTGACCTTGCTGTGAAGGACCCCAAGCCCTGACTTCTCCTCTTCCAACACCACCACCACCACCACCACCACCACCAGCAGAAGGACCCCAAGCCCTAACTTCTCCTCTTCCACCACCACCACCACCACCACTTTGATTCTGACCTTGCTGTGAGGGACCCCAAGCCCTACCCCTTCCTCTTCCGCCGCCGCCGCCGCCGCCGCGAGCGCCACGGGGCGCGCCACGATTATAGTTACGTCCGTCTCTCTCCATTAGACCTGAGATCAGCGAAGACGACAACTTTTTACGAATTTTACTGGTGGAGTAACGTGGGGTTGGTCTTGTACGAATTTATAGGTGGTGAAGTGGGAGGAGTGGCAGTTCAAAAAATGAGTTGAGAGGAGTGGGATTGAAATGACGAAAATGTCCTATTGACTTGATGGCTAAGTTGTCAACAGTAATAGGCTTGGTGGGAAAGTGGGAAGAATTTGGGTGAGTCCAGAATGTTCGATGGAAAATAGGAAGGTCATTTAATTCTTGTAAAATAGAGTAAATGCTTTTTAATTATTAAACTAGTTCTTCATATGAAATGTGTAAAAATAAATAAAAATATTTTTAAATGGACAAAAACATAGTTTTTAATATTTTATCTGTCTCAAAATATTACTCTTTTATTTTATTTTTTATTATCTCAAAATATTAATCGCAATTCGAAAATTAAGAATCATAATAACATGAATTTTTTGTCTTTTCTTTAAACTCATTTAATATTAATATTTTTAAAATGTAATAATAATATTATCAAATTTTTGTTTTGAAAATTTAATATTTTTAAAATATAATAATTAAACTATCAAAAATAAATAAATTTCTCAAATTTTAGGAGGGAATGAGTATTTTGTACCCACTTCATCACTCTCCATGGATAATTATGGGATGATTTGAAAAGTTGGTTAAAAATTAAATTTTTGACTTTTTTGTTCTTTTGTTTATAAAAAATGTGAAAGGTGATTTGATCCAAAATAAATTAAAAGTTAAAAGTTAGTTTTTATCTAGCTTCCCAAATTGTCCCTAAAGATTGTTTGAGAAGTGTTAAATATATTTTTTGATTTTTTATTTAAAAAAAATGTGCTGAAAATAAAGAGATGTTATGACTCAAAAAAATTAAAAAAAATAGGCTATTAATGTTGATATAGCAAGAAAAATATATCAAAATATATTAAAATATGTAAAATATTAGCATTATTAATTCTTGACAAATGTTGAGTTGTCTATCATTAGAAAAACCAACCGCTTTCATCTCATTTGTATGATTATATTTTTTAAAGAAAAATCATAGATATTTTAAATTTTAATGAATGAATATTAATACATTAGATTGTTTTGTTTTAATATGTATATCATTTTTTTTTCCCTTCTGATATTCAATTATTATTATCACTCTTTAACGGGATAGAATAGATCACTATTTAATTATCACCATTTAACGGGATAGAACAGATCACTATTTAACGGGATAGAATAGAATATGAACTGCAACGAAGAGGCGGACCCATTGATGTGTTGCGTAATGTTTGTTACATCATCAACGTTGATGTGTGAAAAATTTAAGCTTATTTTAAAATGATGATTAAAAGTTGGTTTTTTAATTTTTTTTTATTTAAAATGTGTAAAAAATGTGAAAGATAATCTGATCCAAAACAAGTTTGTTGGTTTGGGATGTTTAAAAAAGTGCACATTTTAATTTATTGGCTTATATGGGTTGGGTTTGGGTTGAGTTTGATGTGATGTGTTAAAGAGGTGATGTGATTTAGGCCAAGTTTGAGAAGTTTAGAATAAGTGCACTTTTTGACTTTTCTTGTATTATGTGTAGAAAAAGTAGAGAGGAGATGTTGATTGATGTGACCCAAAAAAGATAAAAAGATGAAATAAGTGCACTTATATTGGGTACCCAAACAAGGCCTTAAATAAGATGATGTAACTTAAATAGGATAGTGACTTTTTGACTTTTTGTATTATAATAGATGTCAAACTTTCGAAAATGACTTTTAATCATCTTTTCAAAATGTCCCTAATAATAATAGATAATGCAGTTATATTTGTGAAATGTCTTATTTTTAAAGTATAATTAAAAGTATTTTAGTGATTTATTAAACTCTACATTTAAACAAATTTTTTCAAATCATTAAAGGGTTGGTTTGACATCACCTATAAAATCTAAAAAATCAAAAAGTCATTAAAAAAGTAAAAAAAATTTATACTATTTATCTCTTTTTTGGTGGGAAATCTGTCAATTAAAAAAAAAAAAACCAAACACAGTGCTGCACAAAACTGTGCAACCACAACTTCCCAAGTCAAAAAGAAAACGCGGCACACTTGTAGCCACACATTCCAATAAAAATAAATAACTTGAAAAGTCCTTAGTGTCTGTGCAGCGCAGTATTGCTGCTTGTGTCTGCGAGAGTAATTTCGTAATTTTGCAATTTTATACATATTTTAATACACATTTTTTGGTAAAAAGTCAAAAAGTTATCTCAAACCATCATCTTTTTTTCCTCTACTTTTTAGTCAAAAAGTCAAAAAATACACTTATTTAGGACATCATAAACAACCCTAAGTCCTAACCCTTATAATTTAGATAAATTATATTTGGACCTGTAAGGCTTCGTTTGGGAAGTGAGTTGGCTTTTTGATTTTTTAGTTTTTTTAGCTATTTTAGCCTGGGACTAAAAAGCTTGGTTTGGGAAAGGTTTTTAACTTTTTTGATTTTTTTGTGAGAGAAATAATGTAATGATTATGGATTTGATGTGATATTTTGTCTTATTGGACTAAAAAACCTATTTTGTTTTTTGTGACTATTTTAGCCAAAAAAAACCCATAAAACTCACTTCCCAAACATAGGCAAGAAATCCGATCAAACAAAAAAAAACATAGGCTAAGAAATCAAAGAATTGTGTACACTTCAAATATAGATTGTTAAGGAAGTTTTGAAAGATT
Source organism: Camellia lanceoleosa (assembly GCA_025200525.1). Lineage (NCBI taxonomy): Eukaryota > Viridiplantae > Streptophyta > Magnoliopsida > Ericales > Theaceae > Camellia > Camellia lanceoleosa. The sequence continues at coordinate 171,687,170 of CM045767.1, forward strand.
ATTGTGGGTGTTTGGTAGAACTTTTTTTTCAACATAAATCAGTTTTTGGCTTAAATTAAGCTATATTGGTGTGTTTGGTACAACTTATAAGGATAGATTATGGCTTAATTTAAGCCAAATTTCGACTTAAATGAAAAGTTGCTATTGGGGTGCTTATTTTTACAACTTATGCGCACAACTGTTTTGAGAGAGGCAAAATGACTTAAATGCCCCTCCTAATCTTCATTATTTACAAAAATGCCATTATATGTACCCATCAGAAAACACTATTTACTCTCTCTCTCTCTCTCTCTCTCTCTCTCGATGAAGGTGATTTCCGGCAGTGTGGAGGCGATTTCCGGTGTGTCAAGGTAATCTCCGTTATTGCGATCTCAAGGCATCCGACACTCATTTTCTCCCTCAACACAGCACAACATCCATCGTCGCGACCTCTCTTCTCTCTCTCTCTCTCGCGATCGAGTGGAAACCCTAGCGTCGTCGCCATCTCGATCTTCCCCGTCGCAATCTGCTCTCGCGTGATCTGCTCTCGAAGCTCTACAAGCTCTCGAAACCAAGGGAAACCCTAGAAGCTCTCTCTCGCGCGATCTGCTCTCGATCTCACCTCTCTCTTTCTCTATTGCAGACCACCGGCTAGGGTCAAACTCGGCTAGGGTTGCAAACCACCACCGGCGGCTCAGGAAGGAAGAGAAGGGAAAAAAATTAAATAAATTAAACAAAAATAATAATTAAAAACAAAATAATAAAAATAATATTGAACAAAATAAATTAAACAAAATAAATTGAAATAAAAATAAAAAAATTAATTAATCAAAATAATAATTAAAAACAAAATAATAAAAATAATATTGAACAAAATAAATTAAACAAAATAAATTGAAATAAAAAAAATAAATTAATCAAAATAATAATAATAATAATTTATTAATATTGAAATAAATTATGCAATTTATATCCATCAAATAAATTACACAATTTAATTGTAATGAAAAAGAATAATAAATTAAAGAAATAACAATTGTTATATTATTAATTGTAATAAAAAAATTTAATAAAAACAGAATCAGAAATGTAAAAAAAAATTAATATTGTATATTTTTGTAATGAATTAATTATTAATTGATACTAATTAATAACAATTATTAATTATTAATATTAATTGATACTAATTAATAATTTTAGTGTTAATTCAAACTAATTAAGCCATTAATTGATACTAATTAATAATTTTAGTATTAATTGATATTGATTAAGCAATTAATTGATACTAATTAATTTATAATGGAAAAAAATTATTACAATAATGCTACTATTACATTTTTATCAAGTGTATCAATTTTTTTATATTAGTTGATACTAATTAATACTAATTATATTAACTTTTATTAATGAAATAATTTTTTTAAATTAAAATTGAAAAAATTATCATTTTAATATCATATAAGGGCAAAAAAGTCAATTATATAAAAAAAGCTATTTTACAGCTTATTTACCAAACACTATTCTGCAACTTAAATCTATAATCCCACAGCTACACCAAACAGGTTACCAGCTTATGCTCACAGCTATAAGTTATAATCTGTTAAGCTATAATCTATAATCACTTTCCCACAGCTCTACCAAACGGGGCCATTGAAGGCTTGATGGATTATTGATGAACCTTTGAACATGAATTATTAGGGAAGCTTTGCACATGGATTATTGAGGAAGCTTTGATGGATTCTTGAGGAAGCTTCAAAAAAATTATGGAGGAAGCTTTTGAACTCTATAAATACGCCATTCTCCTCCACATTTTGGAACAAACAATACATTTTAACACCCCAAGGCTCAGAGAAGATGAGAGTTATTGATTTTATCAACCTTACATACCTTATACTTTAGATTTTGATCAGCTATCTTTGGAGATTTATAGAAAAATATCGAAATTAGAGGGTTGGTGATAGAGGAAATTAATTTGAGGTAATTTAGGTGTTATATAATATGCTTTTTATAAAACTCTTTGCAAAGAGTTTCATTTTAATTACCTTTAATTTGTAAATCCTTTTGATTATTTTGGTCTTTTGATAAATTCCGTGAAATTATTTTGCGTTGATATGTCTAATTACTCTGGTCATTTGATAAGTTTTGTAAAGTTATTCTAGGTTGAAAATATTGATTTGTCTGACTAAATGAAATGAAAATTCTCCATACCTGGATCGAGTGGACTCTGCTAATAACTTGCACCAATATACCTAGATAAACGGTTGTTCTTTTCTTAAGGTATGTGAGGCCGGTCATTAGTCATGTACCGAGTATAATCGGATATTTAGTCCTAGAAAAGTTATTATATGTTGAGTGGATTTGTCTGTGCAATTTGGTAAATTGCTTGGTAATATCGTGTCATGTTATAAATTGTTAGATTCTTGTTAATTTATTCTTTATTCGAATATTGTTATTCCTATTGTATTGTATATTTTTTGAATTAATTTATTTTTTAGGTGCGGAGCAATTAATGGAGATCGGATTTGAAGTTCTAAAGAGATTATTTGAGTTTTGGGGCCACCACTCCATATATTATTTTAGAGACATTTGTGAAAATTATTTATGTAGACGATTTATATATTTGAGGTTATTAGTTTTTTGAAAATTGTAATTTGAAGTTGATTTAATTTGTTAACGGTTTGAAAGTTGAGGCGTTACAATATTATTTATAAATTTAATTATCACAAATGGTATAATTTAATATTATGAGAATCATAATTATAAAAAAAAAATTATAATCAAATATCACATTATGTCACAATCAACAGCACAACATAACTAAAATACAAAAGTCAAAACCAAATGTGTATATAGAATTTATCAGTAGTAATATAGCCATAACCAAAATACAAAAGCCAAAACTAAATGTCCGTACAGAATTTCTCAATAGTAATATAACCATAACCAAAATACTCTCACCAGTAATATAGCCATAACCAAAATACAAAAGTCGAACTTAACGGTATGTATAGATTTATTTGGCATTAGTTTTTTAGGATAAATTAGTCACAAAAAACAAAAATAAATTAAAAAAATCAATAAGACAAAATGTCATATGTCAAACGGTAATATAATTTCTTAATAGTAATATATGTCACATATCAAATACAATATTATAACCTAGGGGTGGGTGGCATTGTGGTTAAGTCTCAAGGTCACATGTTCAATTCCCCTCTCCCCTGGGCCAATCTCCTGGGCAAAGCACAGTTGGTTAGGAGGTTGGACCTCAAGTTGTCTAATCAGCACTTGGTGTGGGTTCAATGCTCCCCCGCTGTGTGAGTCCTGACTTAAGCAGAGCTTGTCTTGGGAAGTCGGGGCAAGTGAACGGCTAACAGGACACCCTAGTGATCTCTGCAAGGGGCGCTGCCGTGGACCTGCGAGAGGTAGGGAGGATTTTCCTGTAACAAAAAAAAAAAACAATATTATTTTTTTTTAATTTTTTAATCAATTAATATAAAATTGTAAGTCCTATCTCCATATATCATTACGTTCTACTTATATTGGTATTACTATTAGGGTTCGACCTAGAATTATTTGGCTCGTGAAAATCATCCAAATCGAATCACCTACACCTATTTGGATGGTTTTACATAATCATTAGGGTTGGATATGGATTTGAATTTTTCTATTTTGCAGATTGTAGGAGGGTCGCGGGTTTTACTTGCACTAGCCTGCCTGCATCTATATACATATATATATTTTTTAATCCGGACCGTCAAATTTTCTTGGAAGTTTTTGTAAGTGTGTAATCTTAATTTTCTCTTCTCTCACTCACTTGCAAGTAAACAAATATTTTGCTATTTGTTTTGCATTGCAAGTGTGGAAACCCAACAAATATTGGTAAATTGTAATAAAATTAATAAAAGGGTTTATTCGTGGTTGTACTTATTGTTTTTCACTAGTCACTGAGTTCAGTAAATAATAATGATTTTATGATAAGAAATATGTGATTTTATGATCCTTTATTTAAAAAATGATGGAAAAAATTTCAAAAAAAGAATATTTTAAAAAATGGAAAAAAAATAAGTCCAAAAATAAATTTTAAAACAAAAATCCAATCCATAAACTGCCCGCACATTTGCGAACCTTATTCGCACAAACCACAATCTATACTGCGGACGGTTGTGAATTCATTTTTTCTCATACCGCAAATACACGAGTAAGACCAAACCTCAAACAAACCGTCAAAAATCAATTCACAAGCACCCATAATTACTGTTAATATCATTTCACCCTCGCTATATCACTGTCATTACTACCTTTGACATCCATTACACTAGTTTGTATAGTGTACCCTAAATAAGTGCACTTATTCCTCCATTGACACAATAATTGCCATTGACATTGCTTCCACTTCCATCACAAGTACATTTTAAAAATATTATACAGAAAAATTATATTTTAAAATTAATATTTTGCTTATCAGATAATTTAGATCCTGGTTGGGAACCTTGTTTATTGGCTAATTTTTATTTTTATTTTTTTGATGTTTTTGTTTATAGTGTATTTTTTTTTTTTTTAATTATGTAAGAAAATTACCTTTTCGATTCGTTTTATCTAGACGAATCTAAAATTTAAAATTTTTTTTTTGAAAACATCCAAATAAGTTTTTTTATTTTCTTTTTTCTTTTTTTGCAATTATTTTTTTAAAAAATTGATTTTTTGATTTGTCTCATTTAGTTGAATCTAGAAGTCTAAAACATTTTTTAAAAAAAATTCTACTATAAACAAAAATAAGTAAAAAAAAAAAAAACCAAATAAATAAACCCCAAACACCAACTTATTTTAATTTATCACCTAAATTTTATCAAATAAAATTTTTAATTTATCATATAAATTTTAAATTTATCGTCAAATTGTCTATTTAATCCATGAATTATTGATTGAATCTATTTAGTTCCTAAAATACATTAATCAAAGTATGTTTAGTTCTTCAAATATCAATTGTGTCTATTAGATTCCTAAAGTATATAAATCAAAATCTATTTAGTTTTTAAAAAGATTACAAAAATAAAATATATGCTCACACATATTATAAATTAGTAAAAGACCCTCCTCAATTAAGATTTTATTACAAAAAAAAAACTTTAAAATTTTTATTTTGTCTTTAAAAGGTATTTTATTTCGTTGTATATTTAAATTAATATTGAGTTTGATTTTTTAGCCTTGCCAATAAATTATATGAATATTAAATATACTGAACACGTAGAATTAGATAATTTAAATAATAACACTTCTTTATAAATAGTGATAGAACAAAATAATAAATTAATTAAGTAATAAAAAGAACTTGACAAAAAACTTGAAAAAAATCAATTAGAAATTATAAACGAAATCTGACATATAATACTAAATAAAAGTAAACACGTATCCATTGTAGAAGATAAGTAACAAAATACTTTAGATAAATTCTCTTATCCTTATAAAAGAAATTCAATATATGGATTAACGTCCACTTTTCAAAGACATAATAAAAATTTAAAATTTATTTTAAATAAAATTTTCACTAGATAGGGTGCTTTAATTATTTATAATATTTATAAACTTATATTATATTTTTATAATATTTTTAACGACTAAATAAGTTTGAATTAAATAATTTAAAGATTTAATAAATTCAATTAATAGTTTAGGAACTAAATAAATTTTAATCTATATACTTTAAAGATATAGTAGACACAACCAAGAATTCAAAAATTAAATAAATATTTTGATTGGAGTATAGTGTAGTTAACCCAAATAAATATGATTGGAGGGATACGTAAAGAACGAAATTCCCAACTCACCATATTTTATATTTAGGGTAATTATAAATATACTTTCTGAGATTTGTTTAAAATATAGATTGATTTTTGTGATTTGAAAAATTATAAATACTTTCTTATTAAAAATATTTATTTAATAGAATTAATTGAAAAAATAAAATTTATAATTACTCTCTTATACAATAATAAAATTATCTAAATTATTAATTGAAATATATTTTTAACATCATTAAAAACTGTTAATTAACTTAATAATTTATTAATAAAAACGATAATTTATTATGAAATTAGAAATTTCACAAAATAAAATATAATTTTCATAATTATAAGAGGCTATTTATATTTTAATAAAATTTTAAAAATATATTTATAATTTATCCTTATATTTAATAATAAACATATCGCCCCCTTATATTTACGCGTAGAAGCAGCGTGGGATGTGAATATGTGGACAAAGCGGATAGTACAGAAGACTTGTTTTCTTCGGCTGTGGTGGGGTCATCGTGGCGTATTCTTTGCGTTTTCTCTTGCTATTTGCTGACAACATTTGCCCAAATAATTTTAAAAAATAATGATAGGTTCAAGTCAGTTTAATTTTAAAAAATAACTATAAACCAATGATAAATTTTATTAATATTAATAATTAAAATTATAAATATTTATATGTATATATATGTAAATTTTTTTTTCAAATTACCATTCACAAGTAGTTTTTCACAAAAATACTTATAGGTAAAGTTTTGCAATTGTTAAAAAAATGTGAATGTTAAAATTTGGGTGAATGATGTGATCGAACTTTATTTTGGTCTTGTTTGACAATTTAATATTTTAGTTTAAAATTTAAAAAATTATTAAAAAAATTAAAAAATTAATAATTTATATAAAAAAGTCAAAGATTTATTTATTTATTTACTTTTTATACAAGTTTTTGTAAAATATTAAAAAATTATTTTAAAGCCTTTATTTGGGATGTGGATAGATTTTTTGACTTTTTAACTATTTTAACCTAGGACTAAAAAGTCTGGACTTTTTTGACGTTATGAAACAAAAAATGAAATAATTATAATTGGAATGTTATGTTTTGTTAGGCTAAAAAGCTTATTTTGCCTTTCTGTGACTATTTTAGCCCAAACATGACATGCCAAACAGAGCCTAATTTTTTTACCTTATATTTTAATCAAAAAACCAAAAAATTAATAAAATAGCATGTTCTCAAACAAGGTTTTAAGTTTCATTTGGCAACTCACTGTTTTAATTTAAAAATCAAAAAATCACTAAAAATATTAAAAAAAACTAATAATCTATACAATAAAGTTAAAGATTTCATTTTCTCTCTATTTTTCGCATATTTTTTTTATAAAAAAATCATTATAAACATATTAATTTTTTATTTTATATTTTAACTTAAAAAACTAAAAATTTAATAAAATAACGTGTTTCCAAACAAAAAAACATTCCTTTTATTTGATAAAAAAAAAATTGGTGAAATTGTTGCGACATACATTCAGCAAAAGCATGCAAGTATGGAGATTTGGTTATATAATAACTGAATTGAAAGAAAATACCAGAACAAATGTACATGAAAATTCAGGAAAATAAGCGCGCGCACACATACCCAACCCACCATTCAGGAATTATAATTATCACATTTGATTTCAGATTAAAAAATATCACATTTAAATTATAATTATTTTAATTTTTTTTATAAAAATTAAAAAAATTAAAAAATTTATCACAAATAAAATTTTTAATTCTAAATTAAAATAGTTCAAAAACTTTAAAAACTAACTCAGAGAACTGTTTTTTTTTTTTTCTTTTTGTTTTTTTGGTAAAATGGAACTTCATAAATTAAAGAAGAGAATACAGACTTCCTGAGGTAATGAATATGGTCAACCCTAAATATGGTCAACAATCAATGTGGATGCCAACATTATTGATAGAAATAATTATGTTAATTGTTTCACCAGTCCAATGTTTGAAAATAATTTTATGACAAGGGTCTTGACAATTCAGTTGCATATTCCTTTCCAATCAAAGCTTTTAAAAAAAATCACTAATTCATTTCTATAATAAGTCAATTAATTATAACTTTAATAATTGATAAAATATTATTTACTGTAATAAACTCTCTTGAATACATCACTCAAAAAAAATCCAACTATTTCAACTCAATCTAGTTGAGACATGAGACAAAATAATTAAACCTTTAGGTAGCATTTGGTAACGTTCATGTTTTTAATTTATGTTTATAAAAATTTTATAAATTAATTTTTATTTATTTTTAAAAAAACATAAATTATAAACGTGTTTAGTTTGAGTAAAATGTTTAAAAAATTTTAAAAACATAAACTAAAAAATATTTGTTCAAATTTAAAATATTTATATTTATTTTTATTATTTATGACAATGAGACCACACACATTATAATTAAAAAAAAATTAATTAAAAAAAATTAATTGAAAAAAAATTTAATTAAAAAAAATTATTTGAAAAAAAAATTAAAAATAAATTATTTGAAAAAAAATTAATTGAAAAAAAAAATTAAAAACTGAAAACATAAACTCATTTTTTGAATTTATATTTTTTTCTCAAATTTATAAACTAAGACAACTATTTATAAATCAAAAAAATTATGAAACAAATTTTTATGACAATTTTCTAAATTTTTATAAATATAAACTGAAAATATAATAATTAGCAAGCAGACCATTAGTATATCCATACACTTAAAAAAAACAGAGGACGAAAACAGGTTACTCCAATAACAGACGGTGTGTGTAGTTTGTACTTTGAAACATATTTTTGAAAAAAAAATTTCAAAAACATATTTAATTACAAATTTTCTTAAAAAAATTTTAAAATTATTTCTCTCTATTATGTATCGATTAATCACTTTTTCTCTTATTCCTCTCTTTTTTTTTAATTATTTTTTTCTCACACATCTACTCAATTATAAAAAAATATCAAATCATTTCAACCTCTCAAACTTCAAAATTATTTTCAAAATTTACAACCAAACAAACAAAAAAAAAATTCTAAACTCCCTTCAAAAAAATTTTGTTTGAAAATTTACCTCAAAACAAAAATTAAACACACCCGAGAGTTCTAAACAAAGGCCATATCAGATGTGGCAGACTACCATAAACCAGACACAGAAATGAACACAAAATTCACCAAAATGGGCAAAATTTTACAAGACTTCTTGGTAGAGACCACTTCCCAAAAATCTTGCTCATTCATATTCCTTACATGTTCATAAACTTATTGGTCCAAGAACACCTGCCAAGGGGAAGTAGGTCTCCCCTGTACGCATTGGCTGGTGTTATGAACGAAAGGCGTCTGTTGATCGTTGCTCGTCTCATATGCCTTTCTTGCTGGAATGAAAAATGTGCAAATTATCAGTCATATGAGATGCTTGATTAGCTAGTAATCTGAGCAACCATTGGCCTCGCAGTTACTCAGATGATTCATGCAATTGTTGCTATCCATGATACGTACAAGATTAAAAGTGTCCACTAAAGTTGGGAGTAATAGGAGTTCCAGATATAAGTGGAGATCCGTGTCTAAGAATATGGCATGTAGTTTCCGAAGCAATATGACAAATAGGGCAAGCATATGTCTGTGGAATAGGAGAGACTTGGTGATGATCCTTTGGTGTTCGACAAGCCACAAAAAAATGGAATCAAACTTGACAGATCATTTAAATTTATCATAAATTTAACTAAAAATAAAACAAATCCAATCAAAACCACAAATTTATTTATTACAAATCAAAAAACCATAGTTTGAGCAACACAAATTCAGCAACATAAAGCAAACCCAACAGCAAAAACACTTGAAAACAGCAAAAACACTTGAAAACAGACACTAAAAAAGGATCCCTTAATCACTAAAGACCTCAAAACACAGGGTACTGGACTAGTTACTTGTGACTCTTTCCATGCCTCCAGTTTACATGGTTTTAAGAAGCTGATTCGTGTCGCACACGAACATAAATGATTCTCAGACAACATGAAGACATGAACCCCTGAGGTATGGAGTCATGAACTAAAGTGTCTGTTTGCTCAAAGATGAAATGAAATTACATTAGATTCACACACAAACTCGTTTCCATTAGATTCACACACAAACTCGTTTACTGGTTGCTTAGGAAAGGAGGTTGAATTGCGTTCTCCATTACTGAGAGAAAAACATACAGAGCATAGAACCTCTGAGCATAGAACCTCTCGTTAAGTGAAGCAGTAGCAGAAGATGATGACAACGATGAAGATGAAACTGAAGAAGGCGGCTGAAACTCCGTCAGAGAACCGATCCACGATTTTTAGGGTCGCGGCAAAAGCACAAACCTAGATCTAGAGAGAGGAACATCACGGCGATGGATTGGGTAAGGTCGCCGGAGTTGGGATGAGCAGCGACCGACGATGGTGGCTGGGCGGTGGTGGTGACAGAGAGAGAGGGCTTGCGGCAACGATGAAGATGAAACTGCAGAAGTTTAGATCTCACAAACCCTAGATTTAGGGTCGCAGCAAAAGCACAAACCCTAGATCTAGAGAGAGGAACATCACAGCGATGGATTGGGTGAGATCGCCGGAGTTGGGATAAGCAACGACCGACGATAGTGGCTGGGCGGTGGTGTTGACAGAGAGAGAGGGCTTGAGGCGGCGGCTCTGGATTGGGGCTGACAGGAGCTGGTGGGGGTCGTTGATGAGGGTCACCAAAGAGTGCCGCCGGCGGTGGAGGGGTATGGGTGCCGGCGAAAGCAAAACCACATCGTTTTGCTATGCACTACATGATGTATTCAACCCACCACCGCCACCTCTGCCGCCGTCGCCGGAGCGCCACCACTATCACGGGTATAGTTACGGGTACCACAATTCAGTTTCTAAAATTTTTCCGGAGTTTACGGGTTAGGAAGAGTGGGTTGGTTTTGTACGCATTTTATAGGTGTGAAGTGGGAGGCGTGGGGTTGAAATGACGAAACTGCCCTAATGGGTTGGTTTGGGGTGTCCTAAAAAAGTGTATTTTTTGACTTATTGGTGGATTTTGGTTGGGTTTGGGTTGGGTTTGATGTGATGTGTTAGAGAGGTAATGTGATTTAAATAGGATGATGTGACTTAAATAAGACAGTGACTTTTTGACTTTTTGGCTTATTTAGGCCTCGTTTGGCAAGAGGCTAAAATAGCCAATTAGCCAAAAAGTTACCTTTTTAGCCAAAAAGCCAACAACACATACCAAAAAGTCAAAGATTTCCTTTTCTCTCTACTTTTTGCACGTCGTTTCGTAATTAGCCAAAAAGTTGGCCCAAACATACAGGTTTTTCTTACCAACCTTTTTAGCCAATTAGCCAAAAAGTTACTAAATTAGCCTGTTCCCAAACGAGGTCTTAGAACATGCCAAACCTAGCCAACGACAATAGGCACTAATAGTGGGAAAGTGGGAAGAATCTGATGAATCCACAGTATATAAATGATATTTTAATGGTTTCTTTTTAATTTTTTTTTCAGTTATTTTAATTTGGATTGAAAAGTTTGATTTAGAAACGATTTTTTTATTTTTTAATTTTTTTATGAAAGAATAGTGTAATGATTATAAATTGTATGTGATATTTTATTTTTTATGATTAAAATAATTTATTTTATCTTTTGTAACTAAAATAGTCAAAAAAATCCCAAATCTACTTTCCCAAATGAAGCCATGAATAAATGATATTTTAAAAAATGTTAGGAATTTTTAGTATATGAATATAGGATTTACATAATATGTGAATCTTATGTGTGTTTCACTCCATATAAAATATTTGATAAAAATATTGATAAAATATTTAAAATTCATAAGATTACTCTTTTAACTTACTCCAATTGAATAAAAAATATAAATGCAAAAGTGAAATTAATTATTGACAGGGATAGGTCCACAAGGACCACGGCCCACCATGAGTAAACCTAAGCCCACCATTTAGACCTCATTACACAACCCGGCCAAGAAACCCAAGACACTGGAGGCCAACCGAAAGAGAAAGACCAATGATGCTCTGACACGCGTGGGTGAGTGCAGCCATATCAGCAGACAAAGATCTGCAAAGTTATTGCCACAGCACATCACCATTAATGCAACCCATCACCGCATTTATTGCGACAACACCCTCGGTAGGAATGGCGCCCCTCTCGAATGAGACGAACCACGGCGCAAGCTTTCGGCAAAAAGAGGTCAGAACGGCTAAGACAGCGAAATGATTACCTCAGGATATAAGCAAAGCTCGAAGACAAGAAGAAGGTTAAGTTTTTCATCCCCTCTCTCTCTCTCTCTCTAAATTCTGTCCATCACCTTTTCTAATTCATACACCGGAGGGTTCGCCGGGGGACTACCTCGTTCCCCGATTGGACTTGCTTGCAGGTTATCCAGTGGGCTTGAGGAGCTTAGATCGGTCCAACCCATTCACGAGGACTCACTGTATTATCAGTTGGCGCCGTCTGTGGGAACCCGGTTTGTCCGTGCGCCAGTTGTGTTCATTGCCGCCGGAGACCCTTTTCCAGCAACCTTTTTCACCTCATCCGTCAAGTGCATGGTAACGACCAGATCCATGGCTTCCCACCCTAACGCTGCCGATCACCAGACCGACCCTCCCAATCCGAACAACCCACCACAGTACTTCATCGAGCCCACCAATAGCATCAACCGTATAGCCGAACAAAACCAGGCCTTAATCAACACCCTGCTCCAACGGAACCTCCCTATTCCTCCACCACCTCCAGATATTCCACCCCATCCAGAATAAGTTCCAGGCCATACTGTCCCACAACTCAATCTTCCCAACTCGGGGGGCTTGCAACCCCCTCACCCACATATACATCCTCCTCCTCCACCTCCACCCCCACGTCCATCAGTCATAGCCCCAGCTCCCGAGGGAGAAGCTAGCAGCGTCCAACATCTGTCTCCCTCTGGTGGCGACAACATTCCCCTTTGGGACGCTGAACTCCGAGCCATGAAACTCCAACTCCAAGGGGTCATGCAGAACATCCAACATAAGTCCTCTACTACAGCAAACTCCCCTTTTGTCGCCTCCATCTGAGACAAACCCCTACCCCCCAAGTTCAAAATGCCTACCATCGACCCCTTTGACGGAACAACCGACCCCGTCGACCACCTGGAAACCTACCGTACCCTCATGATCCTCCATGCTTTCCCCGACGAGATCATGTGCCGAGCCTTTCCCGTGACACTGAAGGGGTCGGCTCGGCTATGGTTCAGCCAGTTGCCACCAGATTCGGTCTCCACGTTTCAACACCTCAGTGACTCCTTCTTGAGCCACTTCATCAGGGCCCAACGCCAGTGACGTCCGGCGACCCAACTCCTCAACATCCGTCCGGAGCCAGAGAGTCACTGCTGTGACTTTGTCACTCGCTTCAACACCGAAGCCTTACAAGTTGCTGAAAATGACGATAAAGTCATCCTCACAGCCTTCATGGCTGGTCTACGGTCATCCGATTTCTTCTTCTCCCTCACCAAGAACCCCCCCACATCCATGGCAGCCTTGCTCTCCAAAGCCCAAAAGTACATGAACGCCGAGGATTCTCTAGCCGCTCGGCAAGACTCCACAACTAAATATCTGGCCCCCAGAGAAAAGAGGAAAGATCAAGAACCCAGTAACGCCCGGCATCATAACCAAACATCCCACTATGCCGACCGACGCCCTCGCCGACGGTCGCCAACTGCCGGCTTGCGGTTCGAGCAATATACCCCCCTCAATACTCCCATGGAACAAGTTCTTAACCAGATCCAACGGGACTACCCCCTCAAATGGCCTCTTCCTCCACGGAACCCTTCCAACCGTAAAGACCAGTCCAAATATTGTCGTTTCCACTAGGACCACGGCCATAACACCGACGACTGCATCAGCCTCGAAGACCAAGTGGAGACCCTCATTCGCCAGGGGCGCCTGAGCCGATTCACAGATACCCGCCCTCAACAGAGGCAAAGGACCGAGCCCCACAGAGACAATCACAGGCATACCCCTCCACGGCGACTAGCTCAACCAGACCAGGGGCATGATCGACCCCACCAACAACCTCGGCCTCAAGGTAATCCGCCTCCGCCAGTTGGTGAAATCAGAGTTATTTCAGGTGGTCTTGCTTGTGGTGGACCATCTCGCTCAGCTCAGAGGGCAGAGCTTAGAAAGATACGACAGGGCTCAGACAAGACGGTTGCCATGGTCGACCGACCCCCCAAGCAACCCAAGTAGTGGACAGAGCCCATTACCTTCACGGACACCGACTGTGCAGGCATCCGTTATCCTCACGATGATCCCCTTGTCATCTCCACTGTCCTCTCCAATTATAAGGTCAGACGAGTCCTCATTGACAATGGCAGCTCGTCGGACATCATTTTTCTCAACTGCTTCCGCCAACTGAAGATCGGGGAAGAAAGCCTGTCCCCACTCCAAACTCCTCTGGTCGGTTTCACCGGCGACCGGGTGACCTCTGTCGGCTCCATTGATCTCCCCATCACCATTGGAGAGTACCCATGACAGACCACGAAGTTGCTTACTTTCCTTGTTGTTGACTGCCCCTCTGCTTACAACATCATCCTCGGCCGCACCGCCCTCAATGCCTTCCAAGCCATCACATCCACCTACCACCTTGCCCTCAAGTTCCCTACCGATTTCGGGGTCGGAACGGTGAGAGGAGAACAGACCGTCGCTAGAGAATGTTATGTGGCCTCACTTAAAGAGGTCAAACTGAAGGAGGCAATGATCATTAAAGGACTTGACGTCCGAGATGAGGACGAACTGATCAGAGGCGAACCTGTGGAGGAACTCGTCGAAGTTAACATCGATCCCACCAACCCACTCAAAACCGCTAAAATCGGCAGCCAACTGCCCTCCCAAGCAAAGGCTGACCTCACCGCTCTCCTGACCGAACACAGAGACGTCTTCGCTTGGACTCATGCAGACATGCCAGGCATCGACCCCTCTTTCATCACCCACCGCCTCAGTATCGAGCCTCATTTCCGACCTTACCAACAAAGGCAGCGTATTTTCCATCCAGAGCGCAACAATCTCATAGCTGCAGAGGTTGACAAACTTCTCGAGGCCCAATTTATCTGAAATGTGGAATATCCTAAGTGGCTGTCCAACGTGGTCCTGGTCCGCAAAAACAATGGCAAGTGGCGTCTCTGCGTCGACTACTCCGACTTGAACCGGGCTTGTCCCAAAGATAGTTATCCTCTCCCCCGCATTGATCTACTGGTCGACGCTACGGCCGGTCATCAAATGCTCAGCTTCATGGATGCTTTTTCAGGGTACAACCAAATCGTGATGCACTCATCCGACCAGGAACACACATCTTTCATCACCGACCGGGCACCTACCACTACCGTGTCATGCCGTTCGGACTAAAGAATGCTGGGGCCACCTACCAACGTTTAGTCAATACAGTCTTCCACCATTAGATCGGACGGAACATGGAAGTGTATGTGGATGACATGCTGGTCAAGAGCAAACTCTCCACTGACCACCTCACCGACCTACGAGAGACTTTTGCCACCCTTCGCAAATATCAGATGAAGCTCAACCCAGAGAAGTGCGCCTTTGGCGTAGGATCTAGCAAATTCCTGGGTTTCATGGTCAGTCAGCGCGGCATCGAGGCCAACCCTGAGAAGATCAAGGCCTTGATTGAGATGCAGTCACCCAAAACCGTTAAAGAGGTCCAAAGGCTCACCGGCAGAGTGGCAGCCCTCAACCGTTTCATCTGCCGCGCAACGGATAAGTGCCTGCCATTTTTCAAAGTCCTGCGGCAGACTTTTGAGTGGACAACTGAATCAGAAGAAGCCTTTCAACAGTTAAAACAGTGCATGGCCAATCCTCCCTTTCTCTCACAAGCAATTACCGGCGAGCCCCTCTTCCTCTACCTAGCAGTATCAAGAACCGCAATCGGCAAAGACTCATCGAGAGGACGGCTCGATCCAACCGGGTCTACTACATCGGTCGGGCTCTCGAGCGGAGCAGAACTACCCCTATTAGAAAAACATCCCCTGGCCTTGGTCACTGCCTCCAGACGACTCCGCCCCTACTTCCAAGCCCATTCCATAGTGGTTCTCACCGACCAGCCCCTGAAGAAGGTCATGCAGCAACCAGAGCTCTCAGGAAGACTCATGCAGTGGTCAGTAGAACTAAGCTAGTTTGACATCTCTTATCGCCCCCGGACAGCAATCAAGGGGCAAGCCGTAGCCGACTTCATCTTGGAATTCACCAATCCAACCCCAACCACTAACCCTCCAACCCCACTAACTCCGCCAGAGCCTGAAGACCCTCATTGTTGGACACTCAATGTTGACGGCTCGTCTCGCAGGGAAGGAAGCGGGGCTGGCCTCATCCTCACAACCCCCGAAGGGGGTTATTTCAAATGTGTCCTCCGCCTCTTGTTTGCGGCCAGCAACAATGAGGCCGAATACGAAGCATTGATAGCAGGACTTCGTCTAGCCAAAGACATTGGTGTTAGCCACATTCGCGTGTTCAGTGACTCCTAACTTATCGTCGGCCAGATCACGGGTGAATTCGATGCTAGGGACACCACAATGCGGACTTACAGGGACATGGCACTCATACTTGTTCGTCTCTTCAACACTTTCCAGATCAGACACATACCTCGGGCGGAAAACTCCAAAGCAGATGAGATGGCCCAGCTGGCCTCCGCCGTCCAATCCGACCTCAGCCATGGAGTTCGCCTCGAATACCTGGCTCACCCGGCCATCTCACCCGACCTGCAAGAAGTGCAATTCCTCCAGACGGAACCCATCCCTTGGGCATCCGACATCTTCCTCTTCTTGACCACTGGTGAACTTCCAGATGACCAACAAAGAAGTCGCCAAGGTCGAGCTCTGGCCTTAACTACATTCGTCGACGGCCTCCTTCACAAGCGGTTTCCCGACCAGACTGCGGTGTCTCACCGCCTAAGCAACCTATGTAATGCAAGAGATCTATGAAGGAATCAGTGGCAATCATTCGATGGCGGTCTCGACACAAAGTACTCCGTCAGTTACTTCGCCGACCTCAACAAAGATGCCTCGATTTCGGTCTTTGAAATGCGACAAGTGTCAACCGCCAACATCCCCATGCTCCTCCCAGGTGATCAATCTCTGCTACCCGCTTCGCCAAATAGGGTATCGACTGGTCGGTCCACTTCCCAATCGGGTCGAGGCGGACCAAGTTCGCAATTGTTGCCATTGATTACTTCACCAAGTGGGTCGAGGCGTAACCCTCGCCACAATCACCGGAACACCACCAAGTTTATCCGCAATCGATTGTCTGCAGATTTGGCATCCTCGGGCCATCGCTCCGACAACGGCAAGCAGTTCGACAATGCTAAATACAGAAATTTTGTGCAGATCTCCAAATTCAACCATGCTTCTTCCCCGGTCACCCCAAGCAAATGGCCAAGTTGAGGTCACCAACCGCTCTCTTGAAGATCATCAAAACTAAGCTCGGTCGCTAAAGGCCTCTGGCCGAGGAACTACCACATGTACTGGGCTTACCGAACCACGGGGACTCTCATCTGGGGAGACCCCTTTTCGCTTAACATATGGCCCCGAGGGGGTCATTCCTGTGGAAGTCGGTCTGCCCACCCCCAGGGTCTTACATCCAGATCTCGCCACCCAGAAGAACTCCGTCGGCGCACTGGATCTCATCGAGGAGCTCAGAGATCGCCATTGTCAGTTGCATGCCAGTAGAAAATGATAACACACTATAACCGCAGAATCCGACCACGGGAGTTCTCTACTGGCGACCTTGTCTTGAGAGAAGCAACTCTTGCCACAAAGAATCCAACCGAGGGCAAATTGGCAGCCAAATGGGAGGGGCCCTACGTGGTGAAGGCCCGCCCATGGCCAGGCACTTACCAACTTCAAGATATGGATGGCCGAGACCTTCCCCATCCCTGGAATGCTGAACATCTGAAGCGTTACTATCAATGAATCCTTACTTTTGTATTGTCAAAATTGTTGTATTTTCGCTTTTTCCATACATAATACAAATATCAACTGGAGTTCCCACTTTCTATAATTCAACTGTCTGAATGCAGCTTCCATGAAACTTTTATTTGCAGCGCCACTTTCCAAAGCCTCAGCTAGACCTGAGCACTTTCCAACGCCTCGACCAGACCGAGCACTCAAAGCCTTAGACAGACCTGAGCACTTTCAAAAGCCTCAGCCAGACCTGAGCACTTTCAAAAGCCTCAGCCAGACCTGAGCACTTTCAAAAGCCTCAGTCAGACCTGAGCACCTTCAAAAGCCTCGGCCAGACCGAGCACTCAAAGCCTCAGTTAGAGCCAGACCGAGCACTCAAAGCCTCAGTCAGACCTGAGCACTTTCCAACGCCTCGGCCAGACCGAGCACTCAAAGCCTCGGCCAGACCGAGCACTCAAAGCCTCAGTCAGAGCCAGACCTGAGCACCTTCAAAAGCCTCAGCCAGACCTGAGCACCTTCAAAAGCCTCGGCTAGACCGAGCACTCAAAGCCTCAGTCAGAGCCAGACCTGAGCACCTTCAAAAGCCTCGGCCAGACCGAGCACTCAAAGCCTCAGTCAGAGCCAGACCTGAGCACTTTCCAAAGCCTCAGTCAGACCCGAGCACTTTCAAAAGCCTCAGCCAGACCTGAACATTTTCACAAGCCCCAGTCAGACCTATGAATGAAAGCTCGTAAAGCAAAACACTCAGTCATGATCTGATGCTTAACCACAATTTCAAAATAATTTGACATTTAGTCATATTTTAAAGATGCTCTCCCATATTTCATTTGCAACTCACATCTTCAACATAACATTTCAGTCTACTTTTTCAAAATAATTTGACACTTAGTCATATTTTAAAGATGCTCTCCCATATTTCATTTGCACATCACATCTTCAACATTACATTTCAGTCTACTTCCATGCTCATTCAATTTGAAACATTACTTTCCAGATTCCCCCCACACTTAAACAAATTTGCTATTTCACTCTGTATTAGAAAATTCCTCATCCTATTCTGACTTGGATCTTGGCATGACTTTAGTTTTACCTTGCTCTACTGCCTGGCATAAGCATTTGCTGAAAACATCAGTGCACGAAACAACCACAAGAAAAACAAACCAAGACCAAACCAACACAAGGGGAAATATACTGGAATCATCAACTAGAACCATAGGTGCCATTTTATTCATTCAAAAATGTGTGTACAAATTACTTACATCCCTTCCAAAAAAAAAAAAAAAAAAAAAAACAAACAAACAAACAACAAAACAATAAACCAAAACTCCTAAGTCTACTCATCATGAAGATCCCTCCTCCTCCTCGCTCGAAATGAGGTCAGCTTCTTCAACCCCCTCGTCCAGTGGGGTCTGGGCTACGTCATCTTCTCCAATCACCACACTACTCAGGTCTAAGTCTGGAAACAGCTCCTCAGCCTTGTGCTTGAACATCTTCCAACCGCTGTCCCAAGATTTCGGCCATTTCGTGCTTGTAGTAGTCAGATTGCTGGAAACTGTTGATGATTTCAGACTCATCTCACCCCAAAGACTGCCTCGATGACCCAAAGACCCCCAGACCCCATCCCAAATTTGGTAGCCATCTGGCGTCATCGCCACTGAAACTCAGGAGACCCTTTGAATTGTGCAACCATGCGGACGACAGATCGGTGGTCTGCCTTTTTCGAGCCGCCGCCTTCACTTCGCCCACTCTCTTTTTGAAGGATCTCCTCTCGAGAGGTCGCCTTGCCCTTCGCTTCCAACTCTTTTCGCAGAGCCTCACCCGCGATGGTCGCCTCCTCTTCTCCTCATCCAAATTCTTCTGCAAGCCCTCCTCTCGCCTGCGCGCCTTCCCCATCTCTACTTCTAACTCCCTCATCAATCTCCCCCTTTCCTCCTCTGCCTTGGCAAGTCCTTCCTCCACCTCATTTTGCAGAGCTTCCACCTTAGCATTCGCCTCATCTTTCTGCCTCACCAGTTCCTCATTGTTGCTCATGGCCTCTTCATGCCTGTCGTTGGCAATCACACAGGCCCTTTAGGACTCGTCCAGCTTTTTCTGCTCAATAGCCAGCTGGAATTCAAGTGACACAACCTTGCGTTGTGCATCCTCCAACTCCAGCTTGGCTGCTTGTAGCTCCGTTTGGGCCCCCTCCCAACTCGCCTTCTCCTCCTTCAGTTTGGCAAGTTGTGCCTTGGCTTCCTCCACCTTGATTTTGGCAGCACCTGCCTTTCTGAAGAGAGCCCCTGCCAGAGTTGTCACCTCCATTTGTGCAGAGCACTCCTAAACAGTCCGCCTCATTGAACTCCGCAAAGACGGAGGGTCGACTCTTCCACGATCTTCACCAGACGGTCAAGTGAGCCTTCTCCTCCCTCTAGCGCTCACCCCATCAAGACGTGCATGATAAATCGCCGTGTTTAGGCCAACTCCTCCTTCCTGAGGCCCAACGCCTCCTTTGCACTGCCGCCTCACTGGCTGGCCCCTACCCTCCTCCACCACCACTTGAGGCACTGGGACAGCTTCAGCAGCCTCCAGCGCTGGGGTCACCCTTGCCACAGGGGTCTCCACCCCAGCTGGAGCCTTCCTCACCTTCTTAGCCCCAGGCTCCCCTGCAGCCTCTTCTGGAGCACTTCTCTTCTTCTTCTTCAGAGCCTCCCCCTCCTTCTTGGCCCTCTCCTTCACAGGGTCCACAGGGGGCTTTCGTGGCTCGAAGGTGGTTAAGTCCTTCCCTCCCAACGGCTGCAGACGAGGCCTGATCCTCTCCTTCGCAATTGGCTGGGCAGGTCGGTCGTCCTGGGCTTTCTTGAACCTAGTAGCTCTGGCAAGAAGGGCTTGATCCTCAGCCTCCTGCGCCTCCCTCCTTGCTTCCAATTCTACCCGGTCCAGATCTCCTCCGGTCGGCTGAGGACCCAGTCCTGCCTCAAACAGTGCAGACGGCTGTACGAGCTCGTCCCACCTAACCTTCTCCCTTTCCCTCCATTCTTTCACCCTTTTCACCCTCTCCTCTGCCTCAGCCCCCAACCTTGCCTCCACCGTCCTGATTGGTACCTTCCAGATGGTGCGCACCCCAACCCCTCCGTTGCCAGAAACGTAGAACCACCTTGCACGCCACCCTTTAATCGACGTAGGTAGGCCAGCCACCAACCCCTTCCCCACCACCGCCTGAAGTGTGACCCATGTTTCTTGCTGACCAGAGGCTTTGTAGCAAGCGAAGAACTCCTCCACTGCCATCGCCTTCCCCTCATTCACCTTCCGCCACGCACTCACACAGGCCAGCAGGATCTTCCAGGCGTTGGGCATCAACTGGCCCGGCGCTACTTCCAGGTGGTTGAGCACGTCCACCACTATTTGAGGCAGCGGCAGCCTCAATCCCCCCTTCAGAGCCTCCTCGTACAGGGAGAACTCCCCTGGCCTGCTGTCCGACGGCCTCTCCGTTGATGTTGGCAACAGCAACTCCACTTCTGCTGGAATCTGGTACTTCTCGCGGATAGCTTCCAACTCTGCCTCTGTTATCGTCGATTTATCCGCCTTTGTGTGCCAATGATCTGGCCCCACCTCACTAATCGGCGTCGGAGCTACCACCAAGGTGGAACTATGGAAACGCATCGTCGATTCCCCCACCCTCTCCGTCTCAGACATGCGGCTAATTCTCTGCATCGTCATCCCCAAAGGATCTACCCCCGACGACAGGTCTCTTCGTGGGCCATTTCTAGGTTGTGTTTGTGAATAGCTTCTGACGCAGGTGCTAAAAAATTGAAGAAATGCCTCAATGGAGTATCGTGAGCAACGAAGGAACTGATACTTGGAGCGTTTTCAGTTTTTGTAAAGAAGTAGGTGAATCGTATGATACCAAAAGCCCACGGTTTGCCCGTATTCTAAGGATCCAAATTAATGTTCGCCAGTTTGAAAACTCTTTCAAATCATCCGCCAAAACTGTATCATCAATACCCATAATAATGCCCTGACGTTTCACCCCCGATCTAACGCTGGTCACCTGATGTCGGCCTCACTCCGCCGCCTCCTCACTTCGGCCTCTCTCGCTCGGTCACCTCCGCGGTCGGCCTCACCCCGCTCGGCCTCCCTCACGGTCGGCCTCTCCGGCCACCTCACGCTCGGCCTCTCGCTCGGCTTGGTCACCTCCAGTCGGCCTCTCCGCGGCTGCCTCACGCTCATGGCCTCTCACGGCCACCTCACGCTAGCCTCGG
This sequence comes from Camellia lanceoleosa, assembly GCA_025200525.1. Classification (NCBI taxonomy): domain Eukaryota; kingdom Viridiplantae; phylum Streptophyta; class Magnoliopsida; order Ericales; family Theaceae; genus Camellia; species Camellia lanceoleosa. The sequence continues at coordinate 171,709,149 of CM045767.1, forward strand.
CCTCACCTCCGCCACTCCGCCTCATGCTCTACCACGGCTCGGCCTCATGTTACAGTCGATTCATCTCCACTATTATTATTCCTTCGTTGGACTAAAGTGCACTCGGAATGGGGACTACTTCGACAGGATAGGCCCACAAGGACCACGACCACCATGAGTAAACCCAAGCCCACCATTTAGACCTCATTACACAACCCGTCAAGAAAACTAAGACAGCTGGAGGCCAACTGAGCAGGAAAGACCAATGATGCTCGGACACGTAGTGGGTGCAGAACAGGCCATATCAGCAGACAAAGATCTGCAAAGTTATTGCCACAGCACATCACCATTAATGCAACCCATCACCGCATTTATTGCGACAACATCCCTCAGTCGGAATGGCGCCCCCTCACCCTGAACGAGACGAACCACGGCGCAAGCTTTCGGCAAAAAGAGGTCAGAACGGCTAAGACAGCGAAATGATTACCTGAGGATATAAGCAAAGCTCGAAGACAAGAAGAAGGTTAAGTTTTTCATCCCTTCTCTCTCTCTCTCTCTCTCTCTAAATTCTGTCCATCACCTTTTCTAATTCATACACTGGAGGGTTCGCCGGGGGACTACCTCGTTCCCCGATTGGACTTGCTTGCAGGTTATCCAGTGGGCTTGAGGAGCTTGGATCGGTCCAACCCATTCACGAGGACTCATTGTATTATCAATTATGATGCTATTAGAAAGTTAATTTTTTTTCGTACGTACATAAATATCCATGTTTTCATAAGACTATTTTTTAAACTACAATGGCACATGATAATTTTTTTTAAAAAAAACTATATATATATTTTTAACGGTTTTAATATAATGATAACCCCATCAACATTTATGAAAGTAATAAAAAAAAATTATTTGATTTAATTTTTAGAATTTGTATTTAGAATTTATTTTTTATAAAATTATAAATTAATTTGACAAAAATAAATATAAAAAAAAAAAAATATTTTTAAAAAAAAACAAAAAAAAAGAAAAATTCTGAACTAAATTTTAATTTTTTTTTTTTTTTAAAAAATATATAAAAAAAAACTCAAAAAATATATATATATATATATGTTTGATAAAAAATTTTTTTTTTTTTTTGATATTTCAAAAAAAAAAAAAAAAGAAAAAAAAAAAAAAAAAACAGAGGGATATTTTGGTTTTTATTATAAAAAATAACTATTCATTATTTTTTTTTTTTTTTTCTATATAGTAGTCGAAATAGTTGTACCTATTTAAAATACATTACATTATTTTGTTTTTATTTATTTATGTATATCAGTTTTGTTTGTCTATTATTCAATTATTATTATTAATTTAAGGAAAAAAAATTTCAAATTATTAATAAATTTGATAAATATTAAAAAATAAAATCATACTTTTTAATTTCTCTTATACATCTAATTTATTATTTTAAAAATCATTTTCAATGATTTATTTGATAAATATTAAATTTTGATTTATCAAATATTTCATTATGTGAGGTTTAATCTCAATATCATATCATTAAAGATAATTTAAAAATAATAAATTAAGAGATATAATATTGTTAATGTATGAAAAATGAAGTGGTCATGTTTGGTGCTTCACGCAAAAAATTATTTATTACCAACAGCAACATCAATCATAACATGTTATGTCCCATTTTATTTCTTCATCTCTCAATATCAAATTATGAGTTTCACATCTACTACTACTCACAAATATCATGAGGGTACTTATCCATGCCATTCACTACACCAAATAATTGCTCACTACAAGCACATTTTGTTAATTTTCATGATTTTTATTTATTTATTTATTTTATTTAGGTGAACCTAATCTAAGGGGAAAAAATAAATGGGATCACCTCAATACCCCAAATATGGTTTGAATTCGCAACCATCACTCTAGAAGTTGGAGTGGAGGCTATACCATTGTGATAAAAAGTTATACATAAGGGTAATTGTTGTTCATTAGGTGGTGATTAATATTTATTATATATGTGTATTAAAATTTATCTTTTTAATATGCTAATAAAATTAGATCAATACAACAAATTAACGTCATTTTATTTTTTTTTAAGAATAAAGATTGAGAGTTTTAAAGAGAGCTCTAATGATGTGACAAAGAATGAGACCCACATGTGATGTGATGTGTGTGTCTATATATATATATATATATATTTGCTACATCATTAGAGCTCTCTATTATTATTGTTATTATTTTTTAAATGTTCTAGACCACTAATTCAAGAGCTCTAATAACTCTAATATTGGTGTGAGTCTCACATGATGGGATGTTTTCGTCTTGTATCTTTTATTATTATTATTATTATTATTATTATTATTATTTAGTGCTCCAAAATTAATAGTACCAATCATGATTTATTTATTTATTTTTTATTTATTTATTTTTTTAAGATAGATATAGATAGACATCCCTGACATGATATTTAGGTTACAACTCAAGTGAAGATAGTTAATAGGGGGAATTACAAGTTAGTATATTTAAAAAAAAAAAAATTCAAATCATTGATAAAATTATGAATATTATTAATTAAAAGTGACACTTGAAATATAAATTAAAAGTTAAGGAGATTTGAAGTAATAATATTATTGAATTTATAAATATTTATGAGTATCGACCTGCATATTTATAATTTCACCACCACCACCATATTCGTTGATTTCATTACCACAAGTTCTCTACACTGCATAAACTTTTCCACTTGAATATTTTACAAAGATCCCCCTTATGTGTAATTGCCCCTAATAACTATAATTCATATTAAGTGACACTTGAAATATAAATTAAAAGTTAAGAAGATTTGAAGTAATAATATTATTGAATTTATAAATATTTATGAGTATCAACATGCATATTTATAATTTCATCACCACCACTATATTCGTTGATATCATTACCTCCAGTTCTCTACACTACTTCTCCACTACTATCACCATCATTCTACTATCACTACACTAGAATTGATGTTTTACCAATTTTTTACATCCACTAAATTATGGCACAACATCTCAATACACACCATTTTCTTAAGACACATCACACAGATTTTTAATTTTTAATTTTTTTTTTCACTTTACACCATTAATTTTCTAAAAATCCTAAATTACCCTAATCTTCTTCAACTCTTTAACTGTCTATCCCAAACCCTAACCCTAATGTCCCAACCATCACCGCCAATCTTCACTCACTCTCTAGTCGTCACCTACTCTGCACATTTCCTTTCGTTGCCGTCTTCCCAACGCCCTTAGGGCTCTCTCTCTCTTTTTCTCTCACGTGCGTGCACGCACGTACACGTGTGCATACCCACGCGAGTAGTGGAGAAGAATAACGAGGTTAGATCGTGATGGTGAAGGTGGAAAACAGAGTGTTCACGATGGAAGGAGTAGAAGACAAGGCTATTCGCAATGGACTGGTGGGAGAAATGAGAGGGATTTGCTGTAGGGAAAAGGGTCACTGGCAAGTGAATGGTTATAAAGGTGGCGGTAGCAGGGGTGAGAGGCAGTGAAACAATGAAGTAGGAAGGTTGTAGGGCTAGAAAGTGGCTAGCGAGGATGGTCGTAGTGGTGGGTGCCCGTGATGATGGCCAAAGGTGGAAAGCAAGCAGCGAATGCTGGTAGTAGGTGATGGTACCAAAAGATGTGTATTGAGAGTTAAGGTTTAGACATATGTTCAAAATAGTAATTTGATAAAAGGGATATAAGCGTAATAAAAAGAATTATAAAAATGGTATGTACTGAGAGATTTGATGGTATATAAATAAAATTTCTCCTAAATCATTTACTTACCTTGACAACCATTATTTCTCCATTAACACCATATCCATCATTGTCCTTGTCGTTTCCTCCACTTGTATCACCACCACAACTAATATACAAATTAAACAAAAATTGTGAGATAAAAAAAGAAAAAGAAAAAAAAGAACAATTTAATATTTTCCATATTAAATAATTTAGTTTTTAGAATAAAGTTATAACTTTTTTTTTTTTTTTTATTATGTGTAGAAAAAGTAAAGAGGAGATGTTGATTGATGTGACTCAAAAAAAATAAAAAAATAAAATAAGTGCACTTATATTGGGATGCCAAACTTGGCCTTATTTTAACTTATCACCTAAATTTTATCGAATAAATTTTTAAATTTATCATATAAATGAATATGATTGGAGGAACACGTGGAAGACGAAGTTCCCAACTCAGTGAATTTTTTTTCTTTTTTTAATAATAAAAATGGAGAAGCGTAGAGGCGCGTAGTCACAGGGTTGATTAAAGCGGTTATGTACGGAAGAGTTGTTTTCTTTGACCATGGGGTCGTTGTGGCATATTCTTCGGCCCCGTTTATTTTGGACTATAGGAAGGGTATTGGGATTAATAATATCAAGGTATTAATAATACCCTTGTTTGTTTGCAGAGAAAGTCTTGGGACTATTAGTCCCTTGGTATTACTAATACTCTGGTATTACTAATACTCTTGGAGAGGGGATTGGTAAGGAGGAGGTAGAGATGATATTAGAAAAATAGTGAGGGGATTAGAAATTTTTTTATTTTTTTTATTTTTTATATATTGAATTTTTTTTTTAAATATAATGTTTAATTTTTTATATTTTTTTATTTGTTTTATTATTTTATATAAAAATAATTTAACAATTCCTCATTATTAATCCCCTCACTATTAATCCCCCCACTATCAATCCCTTCACTAACAATCCCTTCACTATCAATCCCCTCCATTCTATCTCCCAAAACAAACGGGGCCTTTGAGTTTTCTCTTGCTATTGCTAACATGTATTTGGAATACCAGTTAACAATATTAGGGTGAAGTTTGGCATATTGTAAAAAAGTTAAAAAGTTAAAAAATTACTCAAAAAGTTAAAAAATTAATACTATTCACCAAAAGTCAACAATTACGACTGCACAACTCTTAATCGTAATTTTTCTCTACAAATCAATTTTTATAATTTTTTATTGCATATTTTTTCATAAAAAGTCAAAACGTTAACTCAAACATCCATATTTTCTTTCTCAATTTTTTAGTCCAAAAACAAAAAGTGCACTTATTTAGGACATCCCAAACAACCCCTAAAAAATTAAAAAAGAAAAAGTCATAGGTAACAAAAATATAGGTAAAGTTTGGCGATTGTTATTTTATTTTTTATTTTCTTAGAATGTAAAAAAAATTAATATGTTCAATATATATGTTGATTTTTTAATTTTCTTACTTTATTGTTTAGTCTAAAATAAAGTTGAAAACAATTTTTTCAACTAAAATCAAATACAAAATTAACTAGTCATATCATGCTCCCAACCCAAGCATGAATAATCAAATTCACGAATTTTAAGAGGTTGTTTGGAGGTAGTTAATATAGTACAAGATCACTATCAAAAAATTAATTTTTTTTCCCTACTCTTTTAAATGTCTTTTTAAAAAAATAAAAAAAATTTAATTAAAATAATTAATTCTCAAATGATTTCTAAGCCTTCGTTTGGTAATGATTTTTTTAGTTAGTTTTTTGACTTTTTTAGTCTGAGACTTTTTTGTTTGTTTGGTATTATTGATTGGCTTTTTTGACTTTTTAACTTTGGAGTAGTGAATTTTTTTTTTGTCTTTTGTGATTTTTGACTTTTTGTGATTTTTTAATTTTTTTTATCTTTTTATAATTATTTAGCCAAAAATAAAAACCAAACACCACATAAATGAACTTTGTTTTAACCATGAGTAGAGGGGAGGAAAAGTACAACGAAAACGTAATTGTGAACAAAAAAAAAAAAAAAAATGAGAAGAAAATGGAAGGAAAATCTCCTTTGGGGTGCTTGCGAGTCGAATCGGGATGCATGTCATCTCTCAGCCAACCAAATGGAATTGAGTTGAGAAAATTCTATCCGCTTGCAACCACCCATAGTTTTAAAATTGACCAAACAAGTGCAGTAGTTTGACATGTGGATACAGATTAAGTTGGTGGATTGAGCCTTACTATTTTAATTAATTATTTATTTATTTTCTTAATTATTTTTCTTCATAGTTTGGGCTTTCTTTTGGCTTTTATTTTTTATTTTTCCTCATTTTTTGTTAGAAAAACAAAACTTATGTTTGGACTTATTTTGTTTTTATTTCAAAGAAAAAAAATCATTTTAAATACTCTAATAAATAAATATAATATATAAGTAATCAGCAGATATATTAATATTTTAATTAAAAACTTAATTTATGCAGTTGGATCATGTTTGGAATCCTATATATCTGTTGGCTTTTTTGACTTTCGAAGGTTAATTATATAATTTTAAGCATGCCAGTAAGGATCAATAAATCCTTATAGAATTTTAGTTGCCAACCAATTATTAAACAATTGTGTTTGAGGTTCTTTCAGCTTCAATAAAGATGATTTTTACTGGTGGCTTGTTTTAAGAGAAATTGATAATAATAACAAGTAGAGAACAATTCAGAAACTGAATTTCATTAAGTAAATGAGAATTTACAATGAAGTTACACTGAGCCAGCTTTGACGAGGTTCACATCAACAAACTACTTGAAAATTACTCATAGGAAATGAAATGCAGTACATGAATTGAAGTGTTGAAAATGTAAAAAATTGAAAAATGTAAAACTGGAAAGAAAAACGAAGTAAATAAACTGGTTTCTAAATCTGAGTCTAGGTCCTTCATTGTGGGGCCTTCTCTTCTATTTATACTCTCTAATGGTAACCGTTAAAGTAGGGTTTCAACTATTGAAATGTCCTCCTATGATTGCTGATTATACTCTCTCACAGTTTAACCGCACTATGCCATTTCTTGCAGTTAGGCTTACCTTCTGAATTTGAATTTGAATTTGTGAGTAACTGTTAGGCCACATCATCTTGCACCTTCTAGTTGTTCCAGTTTTGCGTAGACCCATTAATACTAATATGAATTGCCACGTGTCTGTTTTTGACTGGAGGCTTGTGTTAACTCCCCGAATTACCCTTTGAATGCCATATGTCAACCTACGACTAGCTTTTACAAAATATATAGCCAACATTACCCCTCCGTACTAATATACCCAATACTTGGTGATATTAGTGGACTAGCACATTTTACCCACATCCTAGGATGTCCATGGTCTTGGAAGTGTAACCCTTTTGAACAGTGAAGCAATGAACTTCATTAAATACCAATGCTCTGAACCTCTACTATCTATGTAAACAGAGAGTCCTTTCTTTAGCTGTGTGATACGGAGGGAGTGATACATCTCCAATGGCCAATCCCCAATTTTCCTATATTGATTGAGTATACGAGGAGGCTTTGGAAAATGATTACAGACCTCGAAAGAACTTTAATGCATTTATTGGCCACACTTATCCACATTTATACAAGTTATGGAAGTTTTTGTAAATTACCAACCTTTGGACCAAGAATCTGTTAATTACAAACCTCTGGACCAAGAATTTGCAAAAATAGACCTTGGAAGCTCCTCTTCTTCCCCAAAACTTTCTGTATGGCACGGAATTGCTTTTTCCTCTTCTAAAAGTACTGGCTCGAGTACTTGGTCACCACCAGCTCAACCTCAATAAGGGAACGGATTCATCACAGATTTGTTGAATTCGATGATCTCCTTTTGGTTCCTCTTTTTTGGTATACCCCTACATACCCATTGATCACAATCGTTGTCTGGAGGACAACCTGCTTTTGGCATGGTACACTTCCTCTATGCCAACAAGGATAGTACAACAAACTCCCCGTCCCACTGAAGCACTGGGATTCAGTCCCTCATTTTTAGCCAAAAAGGTAAAGTTGTGCTCTTCTAACTGGCTCGAATGTGTTAATAACCCTCAGTTCTCTTATTCCTTTGTGATGGACCCCCTTTACACCCTCTCTTCCTTAGAACCCTCAATAGATGGAGGAACTGAAACTCAGCCTTTTCGAGGGTCGATATTTCTCCACCTACCAACCTTCAGTTTCTCTAACTGCATTTAAGCAATACAAAGCTCAACTTTTGCTCGCCGCCTTCTCTCACTTGCCCTTCAAAGTTCTTGGGGATGAGATTCCTCTTAGGAATTTCCAATGTTCCTGTGACATTATGACTCGAGGTCATGTCCTTAACCCTATAGCCCATATCGAACTCCACGCCTTTTTGGACCAACTTCCTCTCCTCCTCCATTGGTACAAAAACTCTTTGGCCATCAATGATTCCTTGGATAAAATCACAACCAATCGAATTCAGACTCAGTACGAGGCAGAGAACCTTCTTGAAGAATATGATGCATTTAAGAACAAGGACTCAGCATACTGGGAAGATTTAGACATGGATGAGATGGAGCAAAGCCTGAAAGAGACGGAGTTCGAGGTGAATGCAGAATAGTTTTTCCACCAAATAAGAGCATATAAGCTACAACAACCCAGCTTAGATAGAGTAGAAGATAGAATAAAGAAAGAACACAAGTTCATAGAACATTGCTGGATTAAATTTAATGACCTTGTTACTTTTCTATTTGTTATTACTATGAAATTGAATTTGTAGCCAAGTAGACCTTTCCAATGTAATTATTAATAAAACTAGGTTTTTTTCCTTTTTTTTTTCCAACTCTTATTTTGCATGGTCTGATCTTATATTCCAATTTCATGACTGCAACCTTATTTCTTACTTTATTTATATAACAATCTCGGATTAACTAATTTTTGCTTCGAAGCCTGGTTTGAATATTTCCAGAGTATGGAATTTCTCTTGCGGATGACAATTTTTGTCCTAGGCTTATCCCAATTACATGTTTAACATAATCTCGTATAAATAATAGCTTTGAATTAACCAATTCTTGCTCTGAAGCCACCTTTAAGTATTCTGACATATAGAATCATTCTTAAAAGTAGTAATGTTTTTCCCAAAAAGGTTCATTTTGACAGAAAATACAAGAGTGAATTTTTAGATAAAAGTAAGTTTTTTGGGTTTTGACATTTTCACTTTACTTGACCAAGTACTAGCTTCTCAGTATTTATTTACTTTGAAGTCCAAAACATCAGGCAAGAATCATATGCAAGTTGCAGAGTACTACAAAGACTCATTCAAAGGACTTCATCTTTCACAGAAAGCCTAAGAATATGTCTTTGAACCCTTCGAAGCAAATTAACCCCTATTATTCTCGAGTTTAAGGCATAAAATTTGCTTTGAAGTCAACTACCTACTCTTGGAGTCCTACTGAATGTTTGACAATTGGCTTCGAAGCCAACTCCTTGTTTTAAAGACCTTGGGGAGAAATTGGCTTCGGAGCCAAATATATTTTTGAAGCCAAGCTGAGTACTTAAAATATGTTTCCCTCCCAAAATTTATTCTCTGAAAGAGACTCTCTATATTGTGTTTTCAGGACCCCTTGAGTTTTAAGACACAGGCTTTAAATCCTCATGGGTCTAAAACAGTCAAGTAATTACTTTGGGTCCATTTGACCCACTTAGGCTGACTGGGTAATCTTTTTGGACAGAAAGGTTTAAAAACTCATTCTTCTCATGCTTTTGACTTACTCATTTGCCCAAAGAAAATCCCTTTCCCCTCCTATTGCTCTCGATTGCCATTTTTCTTCTCTTTTTATACTCAACCTCCTTGCCTTTCTCTCATTCCTCCTGTTCCTCTCATCAATGGCTTATTCCTCTTTGAAAGTACCAGTTGTTGAGCGTGTGAGTCTGTCTGTAGCTCTGAGGAGAGTTATCAATGAAGAGTGTGAGAAGTATAGAGCTGGTGAACGAAGTACCGTTGATGGACGCATCCTTATTTCCCTTCACCATGTTCAAAGAGTGTACGTACTCGGACCCATTTTCAAGGAAGCCCTACTCAGCTTCCTGCCTTATATCCTCGCTTAGAAGATCACTACCTCCTTTACAAGGGTGGCCTTAACTAGGGGAGTTGTAGGTTGAACTGACCCCACTGCTGCTAGCTTACATTGAGGCTTGAATGAGAGGAATGGTATGATCGAGTTGTTCCTGCTAGGATGCTGGACCTTCAAGAACTCTATCTGCTTGACGCTCTTCGATTAGCCAGGTTTTCTATTTCTGAAGACCTTTTCCTCATACCTGCTGCACTTTGTTTTTGGAATCTATCTTTCAATTTTTTCCAATGCCGATTTGACATGATGGCTCCTACTGTTCTCGATATATGCCATCTCTTAGGGCTATCACCCATTGGCACTCATTTTGGTCCTGGTTATCCTGACCTTAATGTGCCTTTTTCCATTCCCTCTTTGAACTCTTCCTTTAGTGACTTTGCAAATTTTGAAAACCAAAAGAAGGGCCCTGTAACAGACCAAAAGTTTTTCTCTTTTCTCCTATATTGGCTTTGCAAATTTTTATTTTGCATTTATTCTCAGAGAATTATGCCTGAGTTCGCCTCTCTTGCTAAGGCTCTTGCTTCGGCGAAAAAGATAGCCTTAGCTCCATATGTTTTAGGCCATGTATATAGAGCTTGTTCTCAGTTTTGTGAAAAACCTTTGGATGCCAACCAAGGAAGACCACTCTAGATATTGCAACTTTAGCTTTTTTTCCTACTTCATTGCTTTACACTCCAGGTGTCTAAGATTTTTGGTATAGACCCTACTACTTATGGAGTAAAATATGCTAGAGTTTCACTTTACCTTTCCAGCTTTGCATATTACTTTACTTTCTTCCACCAACTCCCAGTTTCTCCCATTGCCTCATTCTTTTGCCCTTTTGCGCTTGCAGCCAATATATGGCCAACATGGTTGAAGAACTTTTTGGCTAACAAAGCCTGCTCCCAACCTCGATATAGGGACACATGGGCCTCTATCTTAACTCCTAGGGAGCTCTTTGTTGACACCTTGCACCCTCGAGCTTAGAAGTGCATAGCTGAAGCTTACTGCCCTATTCAATTTGCTACACAATTTGGGTTTACTTAGGGGATCCCTATCCTTCTTTGTAGCCAAACTAACCCAAACCTTGCAATTAGAGAGCTGAAAATTCCAAGAACTAGGCTGGATGAGGCAACCTCTAAGTTTATACAAGACGTTATTGAATTTCAATTCAACCCCTTCCTCCCACAAGGTACTACATTGAAGAGGTACCAGAATTGGTGGAGAGCCAATATGGAGGTACATTTGGCTGTTTCCCCTCAAGATCTGTTGGTGGGGCTAGACGTGCCTTCTTAGGCCAAGCCTAAGGGGACTAGGATCATCACTTCTTCTACTGCTCCTACTATCCCAGCTCCTACTACTGCTACTACCAGGACTGCTTCTGTTATGCCATTCACTTCTCTTAGAGTCACCAAAGCTACTTCGAAGAAGGGTATGCACTTTTGATTTTCCTTTCTCTTTCCTTTTATGGTGTCCTGCTTATCACTTATAGCCTTTAACTGGTGCAGGAACCTCATAGGAAGATTCTCTTTAGAGGGCTCAAGCCTTAACCATTCTTAAGGGTAAGCAACACCAATAAAAGAAAAGAAAACTTTTGCTTGATCCTGAAGAAGATATACTTGAAAATGAGGAAACAGAAAAGGAACAAGAAACACCACTTAAGAGGAGGAAGAAAATGATAGTTTCTCATTCTGTTCTCACTAAGGATCCTACTTATAGAGCAGCTGCCAATGTAGTAGAAAAGGAACAATCCAAAGAACTTATCGTTTTCCAGGGGTCTGAGAAAATGAGGCAGTAGCAAATACTAAGGAATGAAGCTGCTGCTGCTGCTGATGCATCATAAAAGGAGACCTCAAGGAAGAAATACATTGCTGGGTATTATACTCTTCGTAGTTCTCTAATTATCACCACTACTACTTCTAAGGCTGGTAATCTCCCTTGTTCCTTTTTTGGTACTTTTTCTTACCAGGACTTTAGCATTAACTTAATAATTCCTTCTTATTGTCACGCAATAGTAGTTGTTTCAACTCCTCTTCCTTCGACATTGGCTTCCTCTGATTTGCTAATAAATGTAAAGTTAGCAGAGGCAACCTCAAAAAGGCAAAAAGAGATTAATACTGAAAAGTTAATGAATGCAAAGCCCATCCAAATGATACTTCCACTTCCTAGCTCTACACTTCTTATGCCTTTTTTGAGGCCAAGCATCCCAATTTCCTTATGCCCAGGCCTAACTCCATATTTGCCCCATTTAACCTTTGCCTTAAACCAATATGCTTCTCCTATAGTCCTAGTTGCCCCTCTTCCTATTGAGAGCACTCCAACTATCACTTCTTCTTCAGTGGTAATAGGCCTCCCCAAAGATGACACTAATAGTTCATCAACTTCTTTCCAACCATCCAGCTTCAGTCTCTCTTTTTTAGACTTGCTGGTGGCCAGGACTATTGATACTGCTAGAGAAACTGCTACTCCTTCACCTATCCCCATGCTTCCATCTCTTCCTTTAACTATTGAATCCTCTGTACTGATAATGTCAGAGGAAGAGATAGACATCTTTAAGGCTCAACTGGCCAACTTGTTCGAAATGTCTTCACCAGCTTGAGTACCAAGCAATGAGGCTGAGCCATTGATTCTTGCTGACTCCTTGTTAGAGATTATAAGAGCTCCTTCACTGCTGCTGAAGCCTCCTCGCTTCGGGTGGACTTGGGCATTTGCCTGGATCTATTGCAAATATTCTCGAGGATTCCATTTGAAGCCTTACAAAGGCCTATCATCAAGAATGGTTTCCTTAAATGTTGCTAGGTCTTTAAGCAATCCAGCATGGCTTTCTCAAGCCACTTATCTCATGCAGTAGCCACCATAGAATTTTACCTTAATATTTGTCAAATAGCTAAGGTTACAGAAGAAAAATTGTTGAAGGACAAAGAGTTTGTCTCCCATATCCATGTTGAAGTATTTGAATTGAAGGGACAACACTCATATGCATCTCAGTTTCGATCCTAGCTCTTGGAGAAGAATGCTTAACTAGAAGAGGAGCTAGCGGTTGTCAACCTAGCCCTAGATCGAAATGCCAAGAAGCTGCAAATTGCTAACCAAGGGTTAACTGACAGAAAACAAGACATGGTTACAGCCATTCAGTTGTTCCCATCCCTTAGGAGTGGAGAATCAATTGTAAGGAAACAACTGAAACATTGTACTGATTTTCGGGCCAATTTGTGGCTGCATGTACTTAATTCTTTGTGAAATAAAAACCTTATTTATTAATTAAGTGTTTTATGCTCTTTTGTTTATCTTTACTTAGCATTTCTCACACTTCTTGTGTTTCTCACACCGTTGGATAATAAGGTTTTAAATAACTGCCATTGATTTTCTTAGGATGTACATATCCATTTAGATTTCTCAGATGGTATACTCGCCCATGCAATACTCTGTGAATTTGATATGGTCCTTCCCAATTAGGTGACCATTTACTAAATTTATGGCTTTTAATTCCTATTGGAAATGTTGTTTTCCATACTAAATCACCTTCATCAAAGCTAATATATTTGACTTTCTTGCTATAACTTTTGGCTGCCCTTTTCTTTTGGAAAAGAATACTATTTAATGCCAAAATTCTAGCTTCGTCTACATTTTCTAATTCTAAGAACATGCTTTGATGATACTGCTCAGAAGCTAATTGGCCTTGGCATTTCACCCTAAAGGACTTAATGTTAATCCCCATAGACAATATTGCATCATGTCCATGTACTAAGGCATTAGGAGTGATTCCTGTACTTGACCTTGGAGAAGTCCTATAAGTCCATAGCACATCCAACAACAAGTTATGCCAATTCCTAAGATTGTCTTCCACAACTCTTTGTATTCTTTTTTTCAAGGATTTGTTAGATGACTCAGCTTGACCATTTGCTTGTGCATAATAAGGGGTGGAATTAACAAAACTAATTCTAAATTCTACTGCGAAAGATTTTACCACCTTTCCATCAAATATAGTCCCATTATCTACAGTTATGGTCTGTGAGATGCCAAACTTGTGGATTGAATCTTTAATAAATCCAATAACTTCAGTCTGATCCACAATCTTATAAGGCTTAGCTTTTACCCATTTAGTGAAGTAGTCAGTGGCCACCAGAATGAAACAATGTTGTTTTTAAAGAGGGTAGATATATTTTCCCTATCATATCCATTGCCCATTCTCTAAATGGTCAAGGCTTCACCACTGTATGCAAATCAGTTATTGGCACATGCCTTATCACACCATACTTTTGGCATGCTTGACAGCCCTTTGCATACTATATACAGTCTTTAAGGATGATTAGCCAATAATAGGAATGCCTTCGAAGCAACCATCTCATCTTCACACCAGGCTGATGGGCACCACAAATGCCTTCATGCACCTCAGCCATGGCTGTTAATGCCTCTTTTTGCCCTAGACATTCTAGTAATAGCCCATATGTTTCTCTTTTGTAAAGAGCATTGTCATACACTATGTACTGCATAGACTGTAACTTAAGTTTCCTGCTGGCTTTTGAAGATGCACCAGCCAAATACTGTATGATTGGGTTCCTCCAATCTTGATCTTACAAGTCATTATGGTTCACTTCCAACATGATACTTCTTTCAACCAAAGGCGGTATTAATTTCTGATATGTTACCTGACTTATGTCCAATTGAGTATTATCCATTTTTCTGAAATTCAAAGCCTTATTAGCTACATCATTGGCTTTGTTATTCATGAATCTTGGGATATAAGTCACATTTGCTATCTGAAATTAGGAAAGCAAATGTAGTGCAACAACATAATATGGCAACATACTTGCACTTTGACATTTAAAAATTCCTTTTACCTGGTTGATTACCAGCTGTGAATCTCCAAATATGTCAACTGCGTGAGTCTGTAATCCAATGAGTATTTCAAGCCCCATTACCAAAGCTTCATACTTAGCTTGGTTGTTTGAACAAGTAATTTCATCAACTCTGAAGCCATGAGTGGTTTCTATCCTCTGTGGTGACTTAATCACAATGCCAATTCTAACCAAGCCATTGGCTTTTGACCCATCGAACCACATTTTCTATGGTTCAATATTAACTAAACCAAGATCCATCACCTCTTGGTTTTCTGTTTGGCATAGATGGTCTGCCAAAAATTTGGCCAACACCTGTCCTTTTACTGCCTTTTAGGGAACATATTTTAGATGAAACTCTGATAGAGCTAAAATTTATTTGCCAATTCTTCCTCTTAGCATTGGTCTAGATAACATATATTAAAGCAAATCTGTGGTTGCAATTACCAAGACAATAGCAGACAAAAAATAATATCTTAATTTCATTGCTGCAAAGTACAATGTTAGGCATAGTTTTTCTACAGTTGAGTATTTACATTCACAAGAATTTAAAAACCTACTAATGTCACGACCCAAACCCGCCCCTAAGGGTTTAGCATCGTAACTGGCCAGTAATCCGTGATTACCAAAGGCCCAGTAATAACAATTGTACAATAAAGGGGCCAGCGGAAGCTTGTAAATATTAAAATAGAATGTCCAAACAGCTGTGAGGACTTAATTGAGTAACACAAGTTTCATATACTGATATATGCACAAACACTTAAGTCCATAAGACGTTATATACCAAAAAAATAAAATAAAACAAATGTTAGGGAATTAAATCCCAAAGCCAAAACGATTTATACAACATTCATTTGACTTCATATGGGAGCACCCAAAAACAAGCCTTGACGTTAACGGTTTGGAACCTCGCAATGAGGCACAATAGGTTGGCTTGACAAAACGGGTTTAGGTTGATGCTGCTAACTTTGCTCCGGTGCTTGACCACCTAAATAACAAACTGTGAGCTAAAACCCTGTGAAAAACAAATGTGTAAAGGGGTTAAGAATGAATGTCCTTTTAGTAATTAAAACAGTCAATTACATTTGTAGATCAGTTATTTAATCAATGTCTCATATTTCATGTCATATCAATTATTTAGAAATCATAGTAGTCATACGTGGTACATCCAATAGTAGTACAGTACACTAGGTCTTAGAAGACTGAACAATCAATTGATAGCCATCAAATAGTAAACGGTAGTTCCAAAATTTGGAATTGACAGAGATCTCTATAACAGTAGCAGTAACAGTAATAGTAGCAGTAGCAATAGTAGTAACAGTAATAGTAACATTAGCAGTAATGGTCAGTTGCTATGGATGCCACGAGTATAGTTCATAAAATAGGACAAACATTCGTTCAGTAAACAATATCATTTCAGAAAACAGTGCAGTTAATTATTCAAAAAATAATTAGAATTGAACATAGCTTTACAACATTGTTACTCACAGTGGGCTTCTCGAAACACGTGCAACAATGCACTGACGGTGCGGTGTCTGACTTAAACAACAAACAAGTTCAAGCACAACAACTCAATACACAGCCCCCTCGTTCAATCGATTCGTTGTTTACTTAATTGGTTTTCATTCATTGTTTACTCATTCTGTTTTATCATTTGTTCTACACTTTCTTGGTGTTCATGAAATGCAATGCATATGAGAAATACGTTTAAATCATGTAAACAGGGGCCCAAAGGTGAAAAAGTGGAGCGAAAAACAAAATCGGGACTGTCCTTTACAGCCGCACGTACAGGGGTTCTTGCTGCACGTGCGGGACTATCTCCGCATGTGCCTCCCACACCTGTAATTTAAGCAGAATGCTTGCTCACACTGCCCTATTTTCTGCACGTGCGGGGCTCCAAGCCGCACGTGCGGCTTTGGATGAAAAACTGTTTGAAATTCTATTCAAATTTGCAGCTCACATTTGTATCAATACGACCTCATTCCACACATTATAAGTCCAAAAAATTCTTCAAAAACACTTGAATTCACAAGTTCTAACTTCAAACAAAAATGCATGGGTTTAAAACAACCTCAAATTGTCATGAAGAAATCAAACCCTCATTTTGTTATGTAAATGTATAAACCATGCAAGTGTAAGCTCTAAAATTCAAACTTCCATGGAAGTCCTTCTCAATTGATTTGCATGTGTGTGGTATAGAATCTTTTTTTTTATCACACCAAAAACTTAGTTCATAATCATAGATGTTCCATAACATATTTAAATTTTGAATAAAACTCTTTCATTATATTACATGCATAGGTTAGAGATCAAAATCAAGTCAATGTCTAATTTCAAACCCACAAATTCTAAAACATGAATTGATCTTCCAAAACTCTTAACAATTCATGCTGCATGTACAATTGAAACTCAATTTCATGTTAAGACAACTAAATTCAAACCCAAAGTGATTAATTTCTAAATTAATTTCCATAAATTTGAACATAGCTCCAATTCCACATTTTCTTTTTAATTACATAAAATTGACTTCAAGTTCTTTCTATTTTCCTTCAAAACATGAAATTAAAGTTATAAATTTCTTAGAAAATCATTTGCATGCATGAAACATTTATCAAAATCCAACCAATTTTACATAATCCAGCTCAAACCATAATTAAAATCTTGAATTGCTCTAATTTAGATTTTTATTAATTTTTCTCATATCAAATCCAAATTCAAACTCATAGAACACGAATTAAAATCTCAAAACCTTAAAATTCCATGATGCATGTAAGGTAGAATTCAAATTACATGGAAGAGTAAAGAAATTAAACTCAAATAATGAAATTCCTAAGTGATTTCTTTGATTCTTCAACTTAATGTAATTTCTTCATTCTTTTCTTAATTTCTTTTTATTTATATGAAATTGTACCCAATTCCTTCTTGATTTTAGTTGTTAGATAACTAATCTATAAGAATCAAGCTTGAAATCCTTACCTATGGTCTTGATTTATTGGGTTTGTTGTTAAACTTTGAGTCTCTCCTTACACTTTTCCTTTTTCTTCTTTCTCTTGAATTTGATTCAAGTTCTCATCCTTTCTCATTCCTAGATTTTCCAACACTCTCACATTTCCTTTGTCCTTAACTTCAACTCACTCTCTCTCTCTCTCTCTCTCTCTCTCTCTCTATTTCTCACGGTTTATGCCCAGCACATAGAAAGGAAGTGAAGTTGCCTACTCTCTCTCTCTCTCCTTATCTTCACACTTATACACACACAGAGAGAGCTTTCTTTGCACACACAGATTTCTCTGCACATCCACCTCCAAATACACCCTCAATTCTAGACCATTCTATAATTCAATTTATGATTAGGATTGATTTAATTAAGCAACACTTAATCTAAATAAATCTTGATTAACACATAATTAAATTAATCATAACTAATAACTAATTAATTAGTCTAATTGACTTCTCTTAGAGCCCAATTAATTATATTTAAATTTATCAATCTGAATCAGATTTTTAATTGAACTCTCAAAAGGCTTTAAATATCGAATTAAATTTATTTCCATCCGTAACTTTAGTTTCTCACAACATTAAGGTCTTTAATTTCAAATTAAACTTCAAAGTCTTCGTCAATAAATTACATACATATTCAATTGAACACCTCAATTGAATACCTCACAAATAAATTTAATTCATAACAACCTTAATTCCCAATTTTCATAACTTAATTAGTTCCAATTTGGACCCAATTAATCAAATCTCAATTTTATAAATCTGAATTGAATATTTAATTAAACTCCCATATGGTCCGATACTTGAAATTAAAATAATTCAATTCACCATTTGTACTTTCTTGAGCCATTTAGGCTTTGAATTTCTAATTTCAAAATAAATTCTCAATAAAATTATATATGAATCAATCTCTATAATTTTCATAAATCCCAGATTAAATTAGAATAATTGGCAATTAAATTTCAAATCTCCTTAATTAATTAAGTGTTAATCATTATACATGGTGGGGTCGTTACAACTAAGGTAATAAACTGCTTGTTCCTTGTCTTTTTCAATGTCCTGAGTTAGAAAAACTACCAATGAATCTTCTGCTGCAGCAATGTATAACTTTAAGGGCTTGCCCTTCCTTGGTGGTATTAACACTGGAGGCTCGACCGAATAGGCTTTGATTCCTTCGAAAGCAGCTTAATGCTCAGTTGTCCACACAATCTCTTCTTCATTTTTTAGCTTTAACAAAGAAGAAAATATTTTAGTTTTTCCTGTAGTATTAGAAATAAATCTTCGAAGAAAATTAACCTGTCCAAGGAATTTTTATAATTCTTTCTTACTTGATGGATGTTTGGCCTCAATGATGGCTTTGGCTTTATTCTGATCAATCTATACTCCCTTATTGTGCACTACATACCTCAAGAAGTTTCTAACTGATACACCAAAAGCACATTTGAGAGCATTAAGCTTCAACTTGACCTTTCTCATTTTTTCAAAAACTGCTGTCTAGTGAACTAAGTGTTCCTCCATAGATTGGGACTTCGCAATAATATCATCAATGTAACACTCAAGGTATTCTCCAATGAGATCATGAAAGATGGTATTCATTGCCATCTGATATGTTGCCCCAACATTCTTTAAACCAAATGGCATTTTAACCCATTCGATGGTGCTAATATTCCCAGGATACCTAAATGCTTTCTTGTGGACATCCTCTTCTGGAATACAGATCTGGTTATAACTAGAATGTCCATCCATCATAAACAAAATCTTGTGCCCTACTGAACTGTCCACCAATAGATCAACTATAGGTATGGGGTATTCATCTTTTGGAGTTGCCAAATTCAGATTTCTAAAATCGATGCATACCCTCATCTTGCCTTTTTTTAACCACAGGTACAATACTAGACAACCATTCAATATACTTGGCTGTTCTAATAAAGCCTGCCTTAAGGAGCATAATAATCTCCTCTTTCACCTTTTGAAGCACTTCAGGGCTCATCCGTCTTAGCTTCTGCTTGTGTGGTTTGAAATTAGGCTTCATAGGAAGCCTATGTTCCACTAATGACCTGTCCAGTCCAGGCAGTTCATTATAAGACCATGCAAAACAATCCTTATATTGCTTTAGGACTACTAACAATTTGTTCCTGTCAATAGGATTTAACCAAGCAGTGATGTAGATAGGCTGCTGAACAGAACCTTTCCCTAGGTTGACTTCCTCTAAAGGGTCTTGCAGTTGAGCACTTATTGATGCTTCCCCTTTGACTTCTTCAACCTTTGAAGCAACTTCTTCATTTTGTTCTACTTTCATTTACCTTGGTTTAACATCCTTGCTTTCTTCCTCATAGACAAAATCTGTCCATAAGAGTTCCTCTTCCTATATTTCTTGGACTTTTGTATCAATGTCCAATGCACAGTATTTGTCAAGGACCAAAGGTCTGGCCTTTTGTTGACTACAACCAATCATCATGGCTTCTTTTCCTTCTCCTTGCACCTTTTGGACTATTAATTCGACGTCCAATGCTAAGAATTTGATTAGAGCCAAAGGATTGGCTTCTTGATCTTGATCTTTTTGCCTACAACCAAGCATCATTGTCATCTTTGGTGACGAACTCTTTATCAGCACTCTCTTGTACTAAGTGCTTCAGGTGTGCTACTTCCTCGTCAGCCGTTACTTCAGCTGTTCCATCAAGCTTCCTCAGCACACTGAGTAGCATAACTTCTTCAGTGTATAACTTAGCCTCAGCGAAATCAACACATGCAATAAAAGGTTGCAGATCCGCATTGATTTTCTCTGTTTCCCTATTGTCTAGAGCTATCATCATTTTCTGATGTAGAGAGGAAGACATATATTTGTTGGTGTGTATCCAAACCCTGCCAAGCAAAGCATTATAATTGGCATTACTGTCTATAACAAAGAACGCTGCCATGCAATCTCTGGTTCCCACATTTAAGTTGATGGGAAAAATGCCTTGAGCCATTTGTTTATCCCTAGCAAAACCAACAATGGTTGTGCTGGTTGGGATCAACCTAGGGTCTCTCTTCCCCAACTTCTTCAAAGAAGACCTTGGAAGCAGGTTCACCGCTGCTACATTGTCCATCAACACCTTATTCATTTGTATCTCATCAAAGTAAGCCTTGATATTGTAGACACCCCATTTTTGACCGCCCTCAAGACTTGGGCATTACTGATGGTTTGCTCGGTGTTGAGAGATGTGCAGGCCAAAGATTCAATTCCTTCGGCAAGGAGAGAGGCAAACCCTTCAAAACACTTTCTTTAGGGGTTTGGAGTTGAAGAAAAGAGGAAAGGAGGGGAGAAAATAGGTTGGAGAAGAAGTTCGCCATGAATCCGGGTAGAAGAAAGTCGAGCGGCCCTCGCTGAATCAGGCTTATTCAATTGCATACTTGGAGTTAATCTATGAGGCCACCATCATTGGAAATAAGACTTCTGAGGCTTCACTTTGTACTCAAGAATCTCCCAAAGCCAAGTCCGGGTGGAGGAGATATGATTGGTTGAAGCTGGGCATCATCCTGGTTGGATCGAGTCTGTGCGGCTTCACCAAAAAGGGCATAACTTTTTGCATAGGAGGAATTTTGATGCAAGGTTTGCGCCATTGGAAAGCTAACTTCCGGGGCTTCAATTTGCATACCCACCGGCCATTTTTTGACCTTGGAATCATCTATCGGCAATCTATTTTGCCGACTGGCAGAAAATAGTGCCGACCGGCACTTTATTTTGGCCGACGACCAATTTTTCTGGCCGATTTGCACCCTTTGCACCCTCCAAGGCTGGTGCATCCCAGCTGTGCTAGTTGGAATGCACCAGCACACTCCCCCGTGCATATATGTAGCCATTTTGCTCCCTTGTGAGCCTTTGAACCCCTTTTCCCTTCTAGAAGCTTGAACCCTTTGACCAAGCTTCTTGGAGAAGCTTGGCCAGCTGTTTTGGCTTCTCCAAGAAGCCTTGCACCTCCCTTTGAACCCCTTGGCCCCCTTGACCCTTTTTCTTTTGCTTAGCCATTAAGTTTCTTAGCATTACTTGGCCTATATAAGCACTTCTCTTCTCCCCTTGATAGGGTTGGATGTTTTAAGCAAAAAACCAGAGATATACCATATATATCTGATATACATACACACAACCCTCCATCTCTCTCTATATCTCTCTCATTCAACCATCAAATACCCTTGTTCTTGGGCCCTTTCTTCACCAATCCATAGCACCACCACCACTACTCCATCACAGCAGCTTTGAGAAGTTTTTCAGAGGCCAAAGGTGCTGCAACTCAAGCCAAGAAGCAACAAAAAGGGTAGTCTTCAAGGGTAAGATAATTTTCCCTCTTTTGTAGCACATTCTTGTCACATTTTTCTACCCTATTTGCTTACTGTTTTGGGCTCCGACCCTAACTGAAAGGGGCATTCTTTTGAGCCATTCTTCATGTTTGTTTAAGGGCTCAACCCTGTTTGAGCCCTCCATAGTGCACTTGCTTCAATACTTCTTGGTATACCACATTTTTGCATGAAATTTCTAGCCTATGTGTGATCTGTTTTTGAGCATAATGTAGACTGTAAGTAGGCTCATTTTGAGCCCTTCTTCAACATTGAAGAAGGGCTCAACCCTGTTTGGGACCCCTATCTTGCACTTGCTTCATAATCTCTTCTATTTACCGTAATTTTGCATGCTTTGTTAGCCTATCTTGCTTCTATTTTTGGGCCATCATCAGAACTGGAATGGGTCATATTTTGACCCCCTGGACATATTTCATTAAGGGTCTTTGGCTGTTTGATGCATGTTTTGTATACTTCATGTTATAGCCCTCTTGTGGCCTTAATCTTGCATTGCATTTTGAGCATGTTTTCATATTGATTTGGGGGCTGTCATCTACTGTGAGTAGTCATATTTTTGGTCCCTCATCATTGCTGTAGAAGGTACTTTTCCTGTTTGGGCTTTGCATCATACACTTGCCATGTAAATCATGCTAGCTAGTCAAAATCACATGCTATTTTAGCCAAGCATGCTAGCTTATTTTGGCTACATTTCATACATGTTTTAGCATTATTTTGGGCTGCATGAGGACTTTTTGTGGCTGTATTCTTCATTCGAGCATCGCTTTGCATGCTTATAGTGTATTGCATCTCACTAGCTTTAGTGCTTAAGTCCTTAACAATGCATTACATAAATGTTTGCATGCTTTGGAGTCATTTTGGAGTCGTTGGGCATGCCATTTCAGATCTGAAACATGCACCATTATATGCTATGTTTCATCATTTGCCATGCCTTGTTAGAGTTGCATGTTGTATCTTAGGATAGATCCATGCATTGGACATGTTTGTGTGCATTTCGGTTACCTCATTTCATTTAATGGCCGCTAGTTTTGGCATGCTTGCGAGCTACCCATGTTAGTTTAAGTCTATCGTTGCATGTTGCTGCATGCCATGTTTGTTTACATGTTTAGGTTGCGCGCCTAGCATACATTGGTCATTTGCATGTTCATGTTGCATACTTAGCCGCCATGCCTAGGTTGCATTCCATTGAGCTTGCATCCCTTGCCTCTTGACCAATCATGATAGGGGTTGGGGCCCTTTGGTGTGTTTTGTGCTTGCATTTCATTTGATATCAAAGTTGCTAACTTGGCTTTTGGGCCATCATGCATTGAAATGCGTGATTGATGGCTCGGGGGTCGAGGGCCATGCTTCCTTGAGTCCATTGCATGATAGGGAGCGTGTCCATGCATATATATGCCTAAAAATTCATGCCATGCACTGCTTGTCTGCTGCTGCTGTCAAAACTGTCTCCTGCAGGAATTTTCTGCCGATCGGCAGTATAGAGTGTCGACCGGCACTATATGGGTGGCCGATAACCTCTATAGCAACCGGTGATCACTCTAAACAGCCGGTGGAAATTTCTTCCAGCCGGTGGTACTTTTCAGTGTGTATAGAGGCTGTTATGGGACTTTGGTAATTTTCAGAAAGGCAGGGCAATAAAAACAGAGGCAGCAGTGGCATGGTGCGGGTTTCTGGGCAAGTCGGACTGAAGCATACATCATTCACCCGCGCAGGCGAGGCTGTGGCCATCTCTTCTTTGCATTTAATTTAATTAGATTAGAGGTCTTGTAATAATTTATTCGTTTATTTTTCTTGGACTATATTATTTATTTGGTCCCTCCGAGTGAGGGCAAATTTGTAATAAGTGTGGGTGAGTGCGGTGTATGTCTTCCAACCCCACTTCTTTCTTCCTTTTATTTACACTTATGATGGTAGATTAGGGCATATTTATTTTAGCATGCCTTATGCAACGTATGCGTGCATCCATGCATTTGTTTACATGCACCGGGCTCGGTACATCATACAAACTGCATTGTATTTCAATTTCCAAATTGAATACGTGTTACTTGTAGCACTTCACATGCCATGATTAGGATAGCCGAGCCTGCCTAGATTACATCTTTGCATGTGTTGCATTAGACATTTCAGTATGCTTAGGTCCATACATGGATTTCTAATGAGCTTCTGTTTTGGCTTGGAGTACTAGGCGAGCTTTTATGCTTTAGCATCTTTGCATGTGTGTGAGTGTTGCCATAATAGCATGATTACCATGAGGCTAGCTGCTTATGTGATATAACTGCTTGAATGCCTGTGGATGGAGGTTGAATTACCTAAATTGGAACAATGCATTAAAACTGTGAAGCCCACTAGATAGTGGCAAAACCTTCTTTTATAAAAGCCCACTTGAGGGTGGCAAAACCTGCATTTTAGCCTACTTGCGAGTAGCAAACCATTTTTAAAATAAACATAAAATGTTTTGTTCCAACTTAGGCGATTTGGTCTATACTTATTTGCTATGCGCATAACGTAGTAATTCTAGGCTAATAACCGGAATAAGAACATATAAGGTTTTCAAAATAAGATATCACGGTTAGTAGAGGCCGGTCTTCAGACCGTGCGAAAGGGGGTGCTCATAGCTGACCTTCCCCGATCGTACCCAAGCTCCCGAGCCAAGACAACTTTGGTGATGACGGACACGTGGCCTTTGGCACCGAGTCAGGGTTTCCTAAATTCCCCCATAAAAAATATTTAGGTGGCGACTCTGTATCTGGCAAAGCAGTCCATGTTTGGTACTTCTTTTCAAAATCTGTTTTCCTAAATTTTCCGTTTTAAAATATTTAGGTGGCGACTCTGTATTTGGCAAAGCAGTCCATGTTTGGCACTACTTTTCAAAAAATCTGTTTTTCTTCAAAACGATTTGCCGGATTTGGACTCTTTGGTTCAGATTAAGAACCGTAACACAAATCGAGTCCGAACTGTAGCGAGGTCCCCCGCGGACGTGTTACAGTTTCTGGCGACTCTGCTGGGGATTTTAGAGAGCTTGACTCAAACTCGTGATATCCTGTTTTGACTACGTTTATGTGTCTCTTTGCATTACATTTGCATTGGTGCGCCTAGGACACCGTGTTGGCCATCTGCTATTCCTGAGCGGTTTGCCGGAGGCTTGTCTTGTCAAGGCATGTCCATAAGGCTGACCGGTTGCGGGCTCTGCCAGTATGGGAACACAAACCCCGGTTTTTACCGGGGCACCCTTTTTGACCATTCGACCTAGTGCATATCGAAATCCATAGTGACCATTCCAAACTAGGACAGGTTGCTCACCCGATATTAGGTTGTTTGAAACCGCTGCGTGCGTAGTGAAACCCTAGCTCCTGACAAAAATAGGACAGGGAAACCCTACCCCAACATAGGGGTGTATTGGCTCTCATTTACGTGCTATGTGCTTTTAGAGTGTATCTCTACAAGGAATGCATATACCAGTTCTTGATCCGACTGCGGGCACCAGTATTAGTATTTTTGAGAATCAGTTATATCTGCGGGTATCAGATTCAGATTTGGGGCAGTGATTTCGGGGAATAGTGATCAGTAATAGAACATAGTCGTTCAGCTCTGCTCGTATCTGTTTTGATGAAGTTGAGCTGAGATGCTGTCTGTTTTCCCTTTTGCTAGGTAGTCTTGGAACCATAGCTTCAGAAGGCTCCACTATCTCCCAGGTACATTGGATTTGTACTGATAGACTTTGCCAGGTCAGAGACTCAGTTCAAGAATGTCGAGGGCTAGAAGGCTAGTCGAGCACAGATCACCGGTTCGGATTTTACGATCAGTGGCCCTTATCCACCCCTCCAGTGAACAGGTCAGTCAGATGGATCAGCAGAATACATCAGGGATGGAAGCAATGATGCGTCAGATGCAGGAAACTATGAAACTCATGCAACAAGACGCTATCCGCCAAGCGGAATTTTCCAAGCAGCAAGCTGCAATCATGGCTCAGCAGGCTGAGCTCATCACCAGGTTGCAACAGCAAAGCGGTGCGTCTACTTCACAACAAGTTCCTCCCCCAGTAGGAGCTCCAGCACCTGGGGAGACGCCAAATGTCCAGGAAGGTACAGACATTCCAGTAGGGCCGGCTCCGCCCCCAATTTTACCCCAGTTATCAAAAACACCCACCAACCTACTGAACTCTCCCTTTGAGTTCGAGACGGATCCCACAGCACTGAAGTTGAGCAAGCTTGAAAAGCTGTTCAAGAAATCCCAGGGAGTCAAGACCATCCCTGACATTGAAGATGGATACACGGACACAGCTATGACATTGCCAGACAGGTTCAAGATGCCTCACATCGACCGTTTTGACGGGTCAGGAGATCCCATGGTCCACCTGAGTTTGTTTTCAGATGTTCTACGCCCGATGGGCTTGACAAGATTACAGAAGCTCTCCCTCTTTAGCAGGACCCTGTCGGGTATCGCGGCCATCTAGTACGCCAAATTAGAGGACTCAGTGAAACGAAGCTGGGAGGAGATGTTCGAGGCCTTCGTCGTACAATATTCATACAATACCCAGATCGAGATCACAACCCCTGATCTTGAGACAACCAGGCAAGAGCCGAAAGAGGGCTTCTTTGACTTTGTAACCCATTGGAGAGCCAAAGCTTCTTCGATGACCACCAGGCCGGTCGACAAGGACCAGATACGGATGATTGTGCGCAATCTCCAACCCAGGCTGATGCAAAAGATGATTGTCCTCCCCCTACCCACCTTTGCAGACCTCCACGAGATTGGGGTACAAATCGAGGATGCTATAAAGCAGGGCCTCATTGAGCAGGAGAAGGAGCAGCCCAGGAGGGCGTTTACCCGCAGTTCGAATGTGACCACCAGTGGTGATGCAACTGCAAGACCTTCTGAAGTGGGCATGGTCACCAACACCACATCACAAAAAGCTACCCCATTCACCGGTGCGTCCGGAAGTAGCTCACATAAAACCAAATATCCACCTTGAGTCAAGAGGGTTTTCACCCCACTTCATATGCCTTTGTCAAAGGCTCTAGAGGTCTTAATCCCGAAAGGACATCTGAAACCATTGGAACAACGGCCTTTACCTGATCCTCTCCCTTCAAAGCATGACCGGACTAAGTACTGTGCCTACCATCAACAAACCGGTCATGAGACCGATAGCTGCTTTCGTCTGCGCCATGATGTACAAGATTTGTTTGACAACAACGTCATCGCCGCACCAGCTCAGTAAAGTCTATCGTCACTGGATCAGCAAACTTGGGGGATAGTACAAGTATGTGATCGGGGGACAAACCACCTGCGGGCAGTGCTCAGTTTACTTCAGATGTGGCGTATGGCACGCACTGTTTTGAGAATTTGCGAATGCTGGTTTTTGTATGTTCTGGCTTGGGTACTGAGTCAGTTCTGTCGTTTTTGCTTTGAGCCTGTCTCTTTGTCTTGAGTCAGTCTTTTTGATTAAGGGTCTGTCTTGTTGTATCGAGTCAGTCCTATTTTGTTAGAGTCGGGTGATTTCGAGGGAGTTACCTCGGACATCACTTGCTTATTTTGCGTCTGTCTTTTCATTTTGTTTTGAGTCTGTTTCTGCCAGGGAGTCAGTTATGCCAACAGATTTTGAATGGAACAGCAGTGATTTTCACACCCTTGTGTTTGCTTCTGCCGTGTGCCAGTTGTGCCAGAAATTCTAAATGAGATGGAAGTATTTGACTAAGAACTCTGTCTTTTCTGTGCCTTGAAGTCATTGCATTGGCCTAAGTTTTTCAAAACTTTTTCAAACGCTGTGGTGAAAACGAAGAGGAAGGAATTCCTTGGGATTTGCAAAAATTTAATCAATTGAGAGAAAGAGAGGCGTGCTAAGCCCTTAATGAATGAAATCATGCTTGTTAGTTTGAGTACTGAGAAGGACCCTAGCTTTGATCCAGATTGGTCCTACACTGTCTTCAGCGCGAGCGATTTGTCGCTTTCTTAAAAACTTTCAAAAAATGTTTTGCGCGGTCCTGCGAAGACATGTGTGGAATCGCTCTTGAGATTGTGCAACCTAGGATCGCTCTCAGCCTCGAGACTCGACCCCTCATTTTCGAACCTTGGACTCAAACTCAGAATGTTCAACGGTTAACTACAATGTGAGGCCTGTGTGGCCAGATTTGAAGTAGCCCTCGAACAAGAGGCACCGAAGTCAGATCAAGAGGATCAGATGTTGACAAAAGAAGCTTGCAAAGCTAGATTAGAAGCACCCCTCGAACTAGGGGCAAAAAAATATATATATATATCCGAGGTGCTCGAAGAGCCAAAGGTGGGTCTTTCTGCAAATCAATACAACAGCCACTCTCCCGGATACAGAGGGCTTCAATCTCAAAACCATTTGGCATGGACTTGTTACACTTTTACCCTTTGAAAGGCTCGCTGGGCTGAAAACCTGGAAGGGCGACCCAGGCAAAAGTTGGAGCAAGCAAAAAATACATACAAAAGGAAAGAAAAAAAATATATACAAAAAAAAAGAAGAAAAAGAAAAGAAAAGAAAAAGAAGCTCGCAAGGTCGAAAACCCGCATCGGGCGCCTTGGCAAAAGTTAGAGCCTAAAAGAAAAAAAAGAGAAAAATGAAGAAAAAGAAAAGAAAAGAAAAAGAAGCTCGCAAGGTCGAAAACCCGCATCGGGTGCCTTGGCAAAAGTTAGAGCCTAAAAAGGAGAGGTTAAATACCCGAGTGTACCTTAACCCCGAACTACGTAAGGCTTGATTCCCATCTTTGGGATACGTAGGCAACTTCATTCTGAAGTCCAGCCCGTAAACACTTCAAATTCAGTTGTGTCCATGAAATGGTTTTGATCATCTTTGCCTTCTCTGTATCCGAGAGTTCGGTTGTGATCGTCGCTCTGAAGGATTGATTTCAATACGCTGCGGTGCCATTTAGACAAGGGGCAACTTTCCGTTGCCATTCAATGCACTGCGGTGTCATTTCAAACAAGGGGCAACTTTCCGTTGCCATGCAGTGTCCTTCAGACAAGGGGCAATTTTCCATTGCTATGGGTCCGAGGTTGTGCATCTCAAAGAGTTGGTTCCCTGCTTGTTGAGCGGTGGCCGTTTGCAAAAATAGTTTTTGAGAATTTTTACTGAGGTTGACTATTCTCTCAAAAATCATTCCATTTTTCCAAAACTGGACCATTTTCTTGGACCCAAAAAAGGAAAATTTTCAGTGCTTACAACCTGACTTGCATGATTTTAAATCAGAAAATCTAACAAGCATGTTAATCTAACTCTCATGTTGGTCAAAATTGTTTTAGTAGAAAGTAAAACAAAAAATGGTCGAAATGATGAACTAGGGGCACAGTTGAGTCAGGCTTCCTGTCTTTCCCCCATTTTCAACATACTTGCCAAGAAAGGCACTCTACCTGCCAGAAGAGGGCACAACTGAAGTTAGCAAAAAGGGCTGAAAGCTCTCTCGTCCTCCAAGCAGCGAGGTATCAAGCCATGCGCAAAGCATAAATTAGAATGGGGCGAGATGTTCCACTTCCTCATCTGGACAGATCTAACCACGTCCAAACTCCCCAGCAAGGCATCATCAACCGATGTTAGTTACAGATTTGCTACACACCCAGTTGTGGCATAACCTCTCCGTGGGAAAGTTCACTGCTGTGTGCAGAAGAAAAAGAATCTAGCAGAATGCTAGGGGCAAGAGCCTGCAACTTCTTGTCTATCTACCAATCACTCTGGGAAGGGATAAGAAATTGAGAGATTGAAGAATAGAGAGATGTGCGTTGAGAGAAAAAGTGAGAAAAAGACTTTTTCAGAAAAACAGAGCTTGAGGGCCGAGTGATGTGAGAACCACAAATGAGAAAGGGTGGGAAATAATACCCGGTGAAACAGGCTCCCTGTGCACATTTGAGTCTTGTGTTTTGTTTTGTCTGTTTCGATTCTTGTTTTGAGTCGTTTTGAGTGTCAATAGATGTGTTTAGGTTGTTTACCTTTGTTTTTGTTTGTTGAGTCTTTTTCGCTGTGTTCAGTCGTAGGCTCAATACCCGGTTAAGAACTTGTTTCTTAATTTCAAAAAAAAGAGAAATCAAATCATCTTGTGCTTAGAGTGCCATGCCATTCTCCACATTTGTGCAAAACAGATTCATTCTTTCATAAAACTGCAGGGCCCACCCCCGATAAGTGTGAACAGTAAAACCAGGACCTATTTGAAGCTATGTGGTTCCGGACTGCAAAGTAAAAGCAAAAGAGGAAAACGTCGGGTATCTGAGTTCGTTTCAACTTCAGTAAATTCCGAGATTGTATTCCGGATGTACCTCTTCAAGTCTTGCCAATGAGGTGCTTTCTAAAGCGCCGCTTTGTCCTCTTATTGCTTTCCTTAAGCATCATGCATTGTAATGCATTGTACCTATCAAGTTTCTTTCTCATTCATGCACGATATTGTATGTACGGTTCCTTCAGAGAAGTTCCGTTCGAGATCATTCACTTAGTGTATCAATCACACTTCATTCATTTCGTATATCTAGTGCACATATTCTCACTTAGTGTATCAATCACACTTCATTCATTTCATATATCTATTGCACATATTCTCACTTAGTATATCAATCACACTTCATTCATTTCGTATATCTATTGCACATATTCTCATTTAGTGTATCAATCACACTTCGTTCACTTTGTGTATCAATCACACTCTATTTGCTTCATGTATCTATCACATGTTTACTTAGTGTATCAATCACACTTCTCTCATTTTGTGTATCAATCACACACATTCTCATTTTATGTATCTATCACACCCATTCTCACTTTAGTGTATCAATCACACACTTTATTGCATTCAGTGTATCAATCACACACTTTATTGCAAATGTATCAATCACACACTTCATTGCATTCAGTGTATCAATCACACACTTCATTTCATTTAGTGTATCAACCACACACTTCATTACATTCCGTGTATCAATCACACTCTCTTCACTTAGTGTATCAATCACACTTCTTTCATTTTATGTATCTATCACACACATGTTCACTTCAATTACTTTAGTGTATCCATCACACTTCATTACCTTTTGTGTATCTATCACGCACATACCCACTTTATTCCCTTAGTGTATCAATCACACTTCATACATTCAGTATATCCATCATACTTGTTCACTAAGTGCATCTATCACACTTCGTGTTCACATTCGGTATATCAATCATACTTGTTCACTAAGTGCATCTATCACACTTCGTGTTCACATTCAGTTTATCCATCATACTTGTTCACTAAGTGCATCTATCACACTTCGTGTTCACATTCAGTATATCCATCATACTTGTTCACTAAGTGCATCTATCACACTTCGTGTTCACCTTTAGTATATCAATCATACTCCTGTTCACTAAGTGCATCTATCACACTTTGTGTTCACATTCAGTATATCCATCATACTTGTTCACTAAGTGCATCTATCACACTTCGTGTTCACCTTTAGTATATCAATCATACTCCTGTTCACTAAGTGCATCTA
Source organism: Camellia lanceoleosa (assembly GCA_025200525.1). Classification (NCBI taxonomy): domain Eukaryota; kingdom Viridiplantae; phylum Streptophyta; class Magnoliopsida; order Ericales; family Theaceae; genus Camellia; species Camellia lanceoleosa. Next base: position 171,740,629 of record CM045767.1, read on the forward strand.
TCACACTTTGTGTTCACCTTTAGTATATCAATCATACTCCTGTTCACTAAGTGCATCTATCACACTTTGTGTTCACCTTTAGTATATCAATCATACTCTTGTTCACTAAGTGCATCTATCACACTTTGTGTTCACCTTTAGTATATCAATCATACTCCTGTTCACTAAGTGCATCTATCACACTTTGTGTTCACCTTTAGTATATCAATCATACTCTTGTTCACTAAGTGCATCTATCACACTTTGTGTTCACCTTTAGTATATCAATCATACTCCTGTTCACTAAGTGCATCTATCACACTTTGTGTTCACCTTTAGTATATCAATCATACTTGTTCACTAAGTGCATCTATCACACTTCGTGTTCACATTTAGTATATCCATCATACTTGTTCACTAAGTGCATCTATCACACTTTGTGTTCACCTTTAGTATATCAATCATACTCCTGTTCACTAAGTGCATCTATCGCACTTTGTGTTCACCTTTAGTATATCAATCATACTCTTGTTCACTAAGTGCATCTATCACACTTCGTGTTCACCTTTAGTATATCCATCATACTTGTTCACTAAGTGCATCTACCACACTTTGTGTTCACCTTTAGTATATCCATCATACTTGTTCACTAAGTGCATCTATCACACTTCGTGTTCACCTTTAGTATATCCATCATACTTGTTCACTAAGTGCATCTACCACACTTCGTGTTCACCTTTAGTATATCAATCATACTTGTTCACTAAGTGCATCTATCACACTTCGTGTTCACATTCAGTATATCCATCATACTTGTTCACTAAGTGCATCTATCAGACTTCGTGTTCACATTCAGTATATCCATCATACTTGTTCGCTAAGTGCATCTATCACACTTCGTGTTCACCTTTAGTATATCCATCATACTTGTTCACAAAGTGCATCTATCACACTTCGTGTTCACATTTAGTATATCAATCATACTTTGTTCACTAAGTGCATCGATCACACTTCGTGTTCACCTATTGTGTATCCATCACATTTGTTCACTTAGTGCATCTATCACACTGTGTGTTTGCCTTTTGTGTATCCATCACGCTTTGCTCACTTCATTCATCTTGTGTATCCATCACACTTTGCTTCATACAGTGTATCCATCACACACTTTTACTTTGTGTATCAATCACACACTTTCGCTTTGTGTATCAATCACACGCTCGCTTTGTGTATCGATCACACACTTTCGCTTTGTGTATCAATCACATGCTCGCTTTGTGTATCAATCACACACTTTCTCTTTATGCGTCTATCACACTATGCTCATCTTGTGTATCCATCACACTTTGCTTCATACAGTGTATCCATCACACTGCACTCACCTTGTGTATCAATCACACTTTATTCATATAGTATATCCATCACACTCTCTTCACTTTGGTGTATCCATCACACATGTTTGTCCACTTAGTGTATCCATCACATTTCGTTCACTTTTGTGTATCTAACGCACATGTTCGTGAGAATTGCATAATTCTCTTACATCCTTTCTGCATGAGATGTAGGTTGGTTCACGCCATTTGCTTGCATAGCATTCGCTTAAAATGTTGCATTTATAATTGCTTCATCACAGCTCTCTTTGCATAATCATAAGTTATGCACTTGCATTGTGCATCACTTTGCATCCTGCCCCTGAACTACGCTGGTTTGATTCCTTGCAAAGGGATACGTAGGCAGCCTGCGGGCACAACCATTTATCTATCTATATTTTGTTTGTTTGTCCAAGTCTTCAGCCTTATCAAAAATGGGTCGTCTCTGGGCTTTGATACTCACTCCCGTCATTGTTATGACTTACGAGTTCTGTCAAAGAGGGGCAACTGTAGACACCCCATTTTTGACCGCCCTCAAGACGTGGGCATTACTGATGGTTTGCTCGGTGTTGAGAGATGTGCAGGCCAAAGATTCAATTCCTTCGGCAATGAGAGAGGCAAACCCTTCAAAACACTTTCTTTAGGGGTTTGGAGTTGAAGAAAAGAGGAGAGGAGGGGAGAAAATAGGTTGGAGAAGAAGTTCGCCATGAATCCGAGTAGAAGAAAGTCGAGCGGCCCTTGCTGAATCAGGCTTATTCAATTGCATACTTGGAGTTAAGCGATGAGGCCACCATCATTGGAAAGAAGACTTCCGGGGCTTCACTTTGTACTCAAGAATCTCCCAAAGCCAAGTCCGGGTGGAGGAGATATGATTGGTTGGAGTTGGGCATCATCCCGGTTGGATCGAGTCTGCGCGGCTTCACCAAAAAGGGCATAACTTTTTGCATAGGAGGAATTTTGATGCAAGGTTTGCGCCATTGGAAAGCTAACTTCCGGGGCTTCAATTTTCATACCCACCGGCCATTTTTTGACCTTGGAATCATCTATCGGCAATCTATTTTTCCGACCGGCACTTTATTTTGGCCGACGACCAATTTTTCTGGCCGGTTTGCACCCTTTGCACCCTCCAAGGCTGGTGCATCCCAACTGTGCCAGTTGTAATGCACCAGCACACTCCCCCGTGCATATATGTAGCCATTTTGCACCATTGTGAGCCTTTGAACCCCTTTTCCCTTCTAGAAGCTTGAACCCTTGGACCAAGCTTCTTGGAGAAGCTTGGCCAGCTGTTTTGGCTTCTCCAAGAAGCCTTGTACCTCCCTTTGAACCCCTTGGCCCCCTTGACCCTTTTTCCTTTGCTTAGCCATTAAGTTTCTTAGCATTACTTGGCCTATATAAGCACTTCTCTTCTCCCTTTGATAGGGTTGGAGTTCTTGAGCAAAAACCAGAGAGTAGACATATATATCTAACATATATATCTACAACCCTCTATATCTATCCTATCCAAGCTTCCAAACACCTTGGTTCTTGCATCATTTGCTCTACAACACCTAGCACAACACCTCCATCTTCCATTCCAGCATTTGGGAGGCCATTTGCAGAGGTTAGGAGTTCAGAAACTTGGACCAAGGGGTCTTTGGTTTGTCGCTTCTTCAAGGGTAAGCATCCATTTCCCTTAAACTTGCATTTTTTAGTTTCATTGGTTAGCCTTATTTACAAGTATTTTTGGGATTCGATGTAAACTGTAAAGAGGCTTGTTTTGAGCCCTTCTTCAACATTGAAGAAGGGCTCAACACTGTTGGGGACCTCCATGTATGACTTGCTTCATTACCCCTCTTTGGTCCCTATTTTTGCATGACTTGTTAGCACATTGAGCTTCTATTTTCCAACCCTGATTAGAACTGAAAAGGGTCTTATTTTGACCCCCTCTCCATGTCCCATGAAGGGTCTTTTGCTGTTTGATGCATGCTTTGTATACTTCATGTTGTAGCCCTCTTGTGGCCTTAATCTTGCATTGCATTTTAAGCATGTTTGTATATTGATTTGGGGGTTGTTATCCACTGTGAGTAGTCATATTTTTGGTCCCTCTTCAGTGTTGTTGAAGGCTCTTTTTGCAGTTTGGGCTTTGCATCTTACACTTGCTTTGTAATCCTCCATTTTGCCTTAACATGTACCTAGCATTTAGACCACTATGCTTGCTTGTTTTGGCTTAGCTTTGTGAAGATTTTATGCTTGTTTTGACATGCTTAAGGACTGTTTTGGGTCATTTGAGTCATCCATGCTTTGCTTTGTATAGCTACCATGCAACCTCTCTTGTATACCTTATGAGCCTTGAGTGTTGACCCCTCTAGCATGCTTTACTTGCACTATTTCGGTGATTTGGAGTCACTTATAATGTCATTTCAGTCCTCATAGTATGCTTGAATGCTCATATTTGATGCTCCTTTAATGCTTTATAAGGTTGTTGTCATATGCTCCATATTTGGCCCCTTTGTGCATGCTTCCATGCTTAGACCTTTTAGATGCCATCTAAGTGGTTTTGGGGGTTTGTTTTAACATGCTTTATGACTGATTTGGTTGTTCTTGGCCTGTTGAGGCTTAATTTGTATAGCCATGGTTTAAGCCCCTTGGCTTGCTTTGAGTTTTGGACATCGTTGCATGCTTGGCTTGTCTTGTTTACTTGGTTTTGCACCTTCTATAACATGATTTCAGAGCTTTCTAAGCATGCCATGTATCCATGATTATCCTCTTTTAAGTGTGCTTAAAAGTTGCTCTTTGGTGCCTAAGTGTTGGACCTTGTGTGCATGCATGTTTGTATGTGTTTTGGCCCTCATTTCCATGACATTTGGCCACTGTTTTGGGCCTAGTATAGAGCTGCCCAAATTAGTTCGAATCCATGTTTAACATGTTGCTCAAAGATTTTTGCCTTATTCCATGCCTTGCATGTTTGTTAGCTTAGGTTGTGTGCTTAGTACGTATTGCATGTTTGCATACTTGCCTCCATGCTCATGTCGCATGCTTAGGTTGCATGCTTAGGTTGCATGTGCATTGTTGTGCATTGCCTCACCTCTTGATCAACCATGATTGAGGTTGGGTCCCTTGTATGTTTTGTGTGCATCGTATTTGACATTGAAATGCAAATTTGGCCTCTTAGGCCATCATGCGTCGAAATGCGCCATTGATGGCCCGGGGGTCGAGGGCCATGCTCCCTTGAGTCCATTGCATGATAGGGAGCATGTCCATGCATATATATGCCTAAAAATTCATGCCATGCACTGCTTGTCTGCTGCTGCTTTCAAAACTGTCTCCTGCAGGGAATTTTCTGCCGATCGGCAGTATAGAGTGCCGACAGGCACTATATGGGTGGCCGATAACCTCTATAGCAGCCGGTGATCACCCTAAACAGTCGGTGGAAATTTCTTCCAGCCGGTGGTACTTTTCAGTGTGTATAGAGGTTGTTCTGGGACTTTGGTCATTTTCAGAAAGGCAGGGCACTAAAAACAGAGGCAGCAGTGGCATGGTGCAGGTTTCTGGGCAAGTCGGACTGAAGCATACATCATTCGCGCATCCTGAGGCGGAGGCTGTGGCCATCTCTTCTTTGCATTTAATTTAATTAGATTAGAGGTCTTGTAATAATTTATTCGTTTATTTTTCTTGGACTATATTATTTATTTGGTCCCTCCGAGTGAGGGCAAATTTGTAATAAGTGTGGGTAAGTGCGGTGTATGTCTTCCAACCCCCACTTCTTTCTTCCCTTTTATTTACCTGCTTATGATGGTAGATTAGGGCATATTTATTTTAGCATACCTTATGCAACGCATGCGTGCATCCATGCATTTGTTTACATGCACGGCCTCAGTACATCATACAAACTGCATTGTATTTCAATTTCCAAATTGAATACGTGTTACTTGTAGCACTTCACATGCCATGATTAGGATAGCCAAGCCTGCCTAGATTACATCTTTGCATGTGTTGCATTAGACATTTCAGTATGCTTAGGTCCATACATGGATTTCTAATAAGCTTCTGTTTTGGCTTGGAGTACTAGGTGAGCTTTTATGCTTTAGCATTCTTGCATGTGTGTGAGTGTTGCCATAATAGCATGATTACCATGAGGCTAGCTGCTTATGTGATATAACTGCTTGAATGCCTGTGGATGGAGGTTGAATTACCTAAATTGGGACAATGCATTAAAACTGTGAGTTTTAAGCCCACTAGATAGTGGCAAAACCTTCTTTTATAAAAGCCCACTTAAGGGTGGCAAAACCTGCATTTTAGCCTACTTGTGAGTAGCAAACCATTTTTAAAATAAACATAAAATGTTTTGTTCCAAATTAGGCGATCTAGTCTATACTTGTTTGCTGTGCGCATAACATAGTAGTTCTAGGCTAATAACTGGAATAAGAACGCATAAAGTTTTCAAAACCGGATATCATGGTTAGTAGAGGCCGGTCTTCGGACCGGGCGAAAGGGGGTGCTCATAGCTGACCTTCCCCGATCATACCCAAGCTCCCGAGCCAAGACAACTTTGGTGATGACGGACACGTGGCCTTCGGCACCGAGTCAGGGTTTCCTAAATTTCCCGTTTTAAAATATTTAGGTGGCGACTCTGTATTTGGCAAAGCAGTCCATGTTTGGCACTACTTTTCAAAAAATCTATTTTTCTTCAAAACGATTTGCCGGATTTGGACTCTTTGGTTCAGATTAAGAACCGTAACACAAATCGAGTCCGAATTGTAGCGAGGTCCCCCGCGGACGGGTTACAGATATACAGAGGCTTAACATGCTGAGTCATAGACACTGTAGGGTACTCAAAAGGGTATGAAAGGTTGATACTCACCTTCTCACTTTCCTCATCAGTTTCCATGGGCTTTGCTACCTCAGATTCATCCTGAACCATATTGGTCTGTGAATCTTCACTGGAAACTGGGATAGGGTCATCTTCCTGACCCTCCTGATTTCCTTTCTCAGCTTAGAATTCCTTCGACAACACATAGACCATATTGATTGGCATCGGAGGGAATGAGCCAAACTGAACCACTGGTTGTACTTGTTCCTCTTCTATATTGGCCTACTCTGTTGCTTTAGAGGCATTTTCTATGCTGTATTCTGGCACCTCTGTGCTAGCAGGTTCTTTCGAAACAGCTTGCTGGTGGTCTGTTTCTGTTGATGTAATAACTAGACCCTCTTATATGCATTACATCTTTCGTTATATGAGTAATTACATGCTTAATGTGAAATTCCATGTGGAGTTGTGCGTACATATGTGAATTATTTAATTATGATACTATATCTGTCGGTTATTGGAAAAATCTGTTGAAATTGAGACATTTGGATTGGAAATTGGAAGCCTTAGAGGCGCAGTAATCCAAAATTTACTTTGCCGTTATGATTAACATGATTTTTGGGATATTATGTGCAGTTTTATAAAAATTCGATTCGTAATGAATTAAATTAAGTTAATTAGACTACCCCTAGTTAACTTTACTTTGTGGGCTCATATAAGTGTGAGTCTTAGTTAAATATAGGAGACCATGAGTTGAAACAACACTAAGATCAAAGAACCCAAAACAAAAATATCTCCTAGTAGAGATTTTAGAGAGAACGAGAGAGAGAGAGAGAGAGAGAGAAAGAGATTAATCAAGGTTGGGGAATTGAAGAACTTGCTAAGGAAGATTTGAAGACTACAACCTAAAGTGAGTGTAAATCACTAGTAAACTCTCAATCCTTCTTCAATTGTCTTGAATCAAGCTTTGAAATGGAATTTGTCTAGGGTTATGAGTTATGAGTGATCAACTTTCATAAGTGATTATGTATCTCTTAGATGTGTGTAATGGTGAAGTTGATTTTTCTATATTATGTTTAATTTGCATTGGCTTGAGAGCAATTATGTATAATCCTACCCTTTTTGTATGCTTGAGTTTATGTACATATGGATATATATATATATATATATATGTTTATATGATGAAAATCAAGGAATCTTGGATTGGAGGTGTAAAGATCCAACTAAACCAAGTCTTGATCTTAATAGGTTGGAATCTTATGTTATTGTGTTTATATGTTATGTTCTGGAAGTGAATTTACTTGGATTTGGCTATTTGATTATCTCTTGAAAGCTTAAAATTGTGACTTTTTGGACTGCCCAGAATAGAGCCAGAACCGCATGTGCAGGGCCCATGGCCGTACGTGCGGGATGCATAGCTGCACGTACGGAAAACAAGGGAAACAGATTGAGGTATATTGCAATAAAAGCACGTGCGGGCCGCACGTGCGACACATTTTCCCGCATGTGCGGTGGGAACTTCTACATGTGCGGCTAAAGATGGAAAGTTCTATTAGTTTCTTTTGCTATTTTCGACCCTCTGAATGTGTTAATATGTCTATTTGATGCTTCTGTAATGCATTTAATTGAATGGGACTTAGCGAATCGAACATTTGATAAACAGAGAAGACTAAAGAAAAGTGATGTACTTACGAGTTGTGTGCTATGTGTAGGGCACGTGCAGGAGGAGACCATTGTTCATCTGTATCACAGTGAGTAGTAGTAGTGTATCGATATGTTTAATTCACAAATTGTGCTCATACCTTATCTACTTTGTTAATGAATAACCTGTGATACATAAGTTATATTGGATAGACTACTTGACATAATTGAACAATGGCATATGAGATGAACCCAATGTCATTTTGTTTCAGTATTATATTGGGCCTAACGCTGTTCTGTATTGTATTGTGGTTAAGACCGTTCTATATTATATTTGGCCTGAGGCCGTTCTGTATATCTTGGGCCTAAAATTGTTCCGTATGATATTGGGCCCGAAGTTGTTTTGGAAGGAGTTCATTACTAAGACAAGCACATGACTTCTGCATGTATTATGCTCAATCACGTGAACCTTACTACATTGCTATTATTCACTGAGCCTTGCTCATTCTATATGTATGTGTGTTATGTAGGTAATCAATCTGAGGGACACCCCTAGGTCAACCCAGGAGCCTTTTGCTGGATCATTTTTGTTGAGGCACCCGAAGTGGCCTTTCGCTTTATTTTGAGGAGATCTATGTGGTGACATATTTTGTTAAATCGTTTAAATGACTTGTCTTATATTTAACTTTCAGGTTGCTACTCCTTTGTATAGACTTAAACGTGTAATTTTAATAGGTATAAATGATATATGAACATGTTATGTACCTATGTATGTTATGATGTATCAAGATATGATGTATCAAGATCCTGGCATTTAAACACAGCTCAATGGATGTTTTATTTTAATATTATATTTGTTTCCGTTCAGGCCCTAAGGTTGAGTAAAACGCAAGAAAATTGGGTTAAGGCCTAAGTTGAAGCCGGTCATGTTCAAACTTTTAGGGACAGGTTTGGGTCGTGACAGTTGACTTGTCAACCAAGAAATTTTGTTTAGCCATGAAGGCCTCGAGCATCCCATCTTCAGCCAATATCTTCTCTTGGCCTTCTTCATCTGTTTTATCATCACTTTCCATTAAGGCTTTCTCAAGGCCTGCCAGACTGGTTTTCTCTTTGGCTTTTAGTTCAGCATGAACTTTGGCCAGTTGTTGTCTGCTGGGACTTCTCTTAATCTGAGGAGGCAGTTTTGGCCCTTCTCTCTCCTTTGTATGGCCTTTTGGCTGGGCCATGGAAGTACTCTCTTCACTTTCTTTCAAATCCCTTTGGTACTAGGTATACCTTCTTTGGATCTTTGTCCTTTGCGATCTGGAGATCACTGAAACCATGTTTGGTTCCCTTGACTTTGGGTTCTTGAGTAACACCTAGTTATTTGGAGCCACCAAGGGAGGCTTAATCATTCTTCCCTGATCTCTAAAACTCTTTCTTTGGGTAGGTTTTTCTTTAGGTTTGTTTTGCATAACAAACCAATTTGGAACCCTTGGGACCCATGAGCCAACTGGTCTGGCTGCTGGTTCTGTTGTCTTACTCTTTGAAGCAGTCTTCGAAGCAGTCCTTGCGGGCCAATCATTAGTCTTGGTCCCATGCCTTGCATTGAACCCATGCTTCCTTTCAGGCTGGTTGTCTACCCTGTAATAATTGGGTGGCTTAGTCTCATATAGAGGCCTCTTACCCTTTGATTGTATCCTGGTGTCTGGTGGGCTGACCAAAGATGAATGTTGTTTAGGGCCAGTTGAATATGGCCTTTTGTTATAAGTGCTAGCTAGTTTTCGATCTCTTAGCACATCTTTATAATACTGTTTCCCATCAATTGAGAGACCCTTTAACCATTTGTAGCTTAGCCTACACCTGGGACACATCCTCTGCATCACAGCTGCTTCGAGAGTGTCATCATCCGTTGCTTCTTCACTAGAGCCATCCTTCTGGCCTGCAAAGCTTTGTCCACTGACCGGTGAACTTTTTGCGTCCCTGAAAATAGCCTGGCTAGCCACGTGCATCTACACATTGATTTCTTCTAATTCTTTCAAGGAGAAGTTCTGGAAGTCAGGTATGCCAACATTGGCTGTTTTTTCTCCAATCTATAGAAATGGGTCGCTGTCAATTCCCATGACTGTTTCTATCTTGGTTAGAAATTTTAGCCTTCCTTTCCAGATTTGTTCTTGGATCCTGTCTCGAAAAACGATGCAGTTTTTAGTTGAGTGTTCCAAGAATTGTGCCATTTACAGTACAATTTCCCTTTAATTTCTTCAAAAGTTGGGATTTTCACTCCCTTTAGTAATTTTAAGAAATGTACTGCAAGCAAATGATAAAAAATGTCATTTGCTTTTGTTATGTCAAAAGAATATTTTCTATGAAGGTCTTTCTTATAATTAAACTGCTGGTCAATTGTGGTGTCTTTTTGAATTAATGCTTCACAGGTCATAGGTTTTTTTCTTATGATTTCTGCTGTATCAATTTCATAGTTTGGGTCTTTGTAGTAAGTTTCACAAGATGCATTGTTTCGATCTTGTTCTTCTTCGAGCAAGGTTTCATACCTAGAAACTTTATAAGTTAATTCTACCAAGTCTCGAAACACAATTGCATCAAACTTCTTTCGAAGCCTAAGCTCCAACCCATTTTGTGCCAATCTTACAAACTCAAGCTCTGGTAGAATGACTCTACACTTGTTTTTTGCCCTTTTAAATCTTGCAATAAATTGAACAGCCTTCTCCTCAGGCCTCTGGCTCAACCTTGCCAAATCTACCATAGAAACTTCAGGTTTTATTTAAAAAAATTGAGCGTGAAACACTTTTTCCATCTGTTGCCAAGTTTGGATAGAACTAGGTGTAAGGTTTATATACCATGCAAAGGCTGTCTCAGTTAAAGAATTTGGAAAAAAGTCTTATTTTATATAGTCATTATTAGCGAACTCACCACACTAGCCTGTGAACCTAGCAAGGTGTTCTACTATTGATTGGTTTTCATTTCCATAAAAGAGAGTAAAATCTGGTATTCGAAACCCCCTTAGGTACTCATGGACCTTATCTACTCACTCTAGGTAAGGCTTTCTGTATACAGGAGTTTAGACCCCCCGAGCCATGGGTCCACACATCTCCCTACCAATGTCAGTGATTTGGTCCTTATGAACCATATTTTGTGTTGGTTGAACCACAATTGAAGGAACAAATACAGGGTTTGGTGGAACTCCATGTGCCTGAGGTCCTCTTGGTCCATACTGAGGCATATTGAGGGTTGGTTGCCTTTGTTGTACTGGCTGCTGTTGAGGATATGGCTGGTCTCTTGGGGCTTGCCCCCGCGAAAGGTGCTCAAGAGGAGGAGCAGGTGTTGTCTCTCTTCCAATTGCAGGAAATCCCTCCAACCCCCCGGGTGTGATTCAAACATAGGATTTGTGAACATGTGTGCTCCAGGCATGGTTTCAAACATAGGATTTGAAATTACCCTCATGCCATTCCCCTGTGTTAGTCCAGACCCACCAATTTATATGGCTTCGTTGGTATATAATGGCACATTTTGATTTGCCAATGATCTTGGAGGAGCTTCGTACCATGACTGGGGCACACGTGATGGTCTTTCATGATTTTGGTTACTAGTTTGGCCATTAGTTTGTCCATTATTTTGCATAAGCTGTTTATCTCGAGCCAATCTTTGTACATTGTCTTCACCCTGCCTTATGGCAGTTGGTTGATGAGAACTCATTCAATTAAAAAATGATGTTGCCCATCTTTCCATGGTAAGCATTAATTGTTTTCCCATAACATCTACCAAACCTCCCTATAAATTAATTGGATGGGCAGAAAGGGCATTCGATGGTCTAGTTTCATGGCCTTGTCTAATGTTTTGGACATGTATTGCATACTCTGAAGTGTTGGTCTATTTGACCACTTGTGGAGGATCTGACGAAACAGGTGCATCCAAAGGACGTGATATTCCATTATCCTTTGGGTTTAGTGCTTCTACCTCTCCCTCGACACCCTCTTTTAGGCATTCATTTTCTCTTTGTCTTCGACGTCTAGCCATTTTAACGGGTCCCACTAGGCGTGTCAAAAATATATGTTGGCTTTTTTGGCTTTCGAAGGTTAATTATGTAATTTTAAGCGTGCCAATAAGGATCAATAAGTCCTTACAGAATTTTAGTTGTCAACCAATTATCAAACGATTGTGTTTGAAGTTCTTTTAGCCTCAATGAAGAGGACTTTTACTGGTGGCTTATTTTAGGAGAAATTGATAATAATAACAAGTAGAGAACAATTCAGAAACTGAATTTCATTAAGTAAATGAGAACTTACAATGAAGTTACACTGACCCAGCCTTGATGAGGTTTACAACAACAAACTACTTGAAAACTACTCCTAGGAAATAAAGTGCAGTACATGAATTGAAGTGCTGAAAATGTAAAGAACTGAAAAATGAAAAACTAGAAAGAAAAACGAAGTAAACAAACTGGTTTTTGGATTTGAGTGTAGGTCCTTCATTTTGGGGCCTTCTCTTCTATTTATACTCTCTAATGGTAACCGTTGAAGTAGGGTTCCAACTATCGAAATGCCCTCCCATGATTGCTGATCATGCTCTCTCACAGTTTAACCCTACTACGCCATTTATTGCAGTTAGGCTTCTCTCATGAATTTGAATTTGAATTTGAATTTGTGAGTAATCGTTAGGCCACTTCATCTTGCGTCTTCTAACTGTTCCAGTGCTGCGCAGATCCATTAATACAAATATGAACCGCCTTCTGTCTGTCTTTGATTGGAAACTTGTGTTAACTTCCCGAATTACCCTTTGTATGCCACGTGTCAAGCTGCAACTGGCTTTTACAAAATATACAACCAACAATATCTATCAACTTTTTAGAAATTGCCAAAAACATATTTACTTGCCGCTGTATCAAAATTGTCAATTTCAATCACTTAAATCATCACTTGTCAAAGAGACTTGATCTAATAGTTTAGATCCTCCCTTGATTATTATCTAAGGATAATTACAGTAACAATGCCCAAAGTATAGATTCTCATACACTTTAATCCTCAAACTTTTAATTATTCTACTTTATATAGCGAGGCTTGAATGAAAAATGTGGATCATTTTTGCTAAAGGGCTAGATAAAAATTGATTTAAGGATCGAAAATAAATGTCCATCATATCCTTACTTAAAAAATAATAATAAAAATAAAATAAAATTTAAGTAAAAAAATATGAATGTTAAAAATTTAGTGAATGGTGTGATTGAATGAAAAAATGTGATGTGGTTGAATGAAAAAATTATATCCCCTTCAATTTGGTAAAAAAATTAGTGAAATTGTTGCAACATACATTTAGCAAAATCACGCAAACAAATGAAAATTCAGAAAAATAAGCCTGGACACACCCAATCCAATCCACCCAACTCAACCCACCAACCAGAAGATGTAGAACTTGTGTTTACTCCTACAAAATGCAATCAAACTTCACAGAGCACTAAAAACGAAATTAATCATGAAACTTATCCAAGCAAAACCACACATTTATTTATTACAAAACATAAATCATAGTTTGAACAACACAAATTCAGAAACACAAAGCAAACCTAGTACAGGACATCATATGCTCCTGTTTAAACACACATAATATTGAAAAAAGCATGAAAATAGACACCAAACTAAGACCTCAGAAACACGCAGACACTAAACAAGACCTTAAAACACACGGTATTGACTAGTTACCGGTGACTCTTACCATGCCTCTAGTTTTAGATGGTTTAAGAATCATGTTCGTGATGCATACGAACATGATTTTCAGCACCATGAGAACAAGCAGCACAAAGACATGAACCTTGGTACGGAGTCATGAACTAAGTGTTTAAACATGAAATCCCATTAGATTCACGCACAAACTCCTTTACTAGTTGCTTAGGAAAGGAGGTTAAATTGCGTTTGGGCATTTCCAACGGTGAACAGTTTAGATCTCATCTACTTCACTACTAAGAGAGAAGGAAATGAGACTTTTTGAATGGCCATGTTGGCCGCTTCAAATGAAAAACATGGTATCCTTGACGTCTGGGTGCAGAGCATAGAACCTCTCATTGAGTGAAGCAGCAGAAGATGATGACGACGATGAAGATGCAACTGAAGGAGGTGGCTGAAACTCCATGACAACCTCTTGATACTTACGTCCTCGGTATGCAACAAGATCAGCATAGAACATCGGAGGGACAAGTGAAACAGGCTTAGTGCATCGAGCAAAGGTGTAACACAAGTTGTATACGAGCTTCTGTAACTTATCAGAAGTGAACTTGTTCTCATCAAACAAACAATAGTAGTGGGTTGGCTTGCTAGTCCCGATATTTCCATAATGGCTGCACAGATAAAAATCAAACTCAAGGTGATGAACAATTGTCGTGTCCACAACTGTTCCCGGAGGCACATTGCCAGATGCTCCCCCATCTCTCTCATTCTCAAGAAACAAACGAGTTTGGTGCCACTTCTGGGCAACAACAAGAGTGATCATAGGACGGTAGTTTCCCTCATATATGGCATTCTTCAGATCCAGTAACTCTTCATTAAGAACCATATCAAATTGGCCCTCACTAACCCCATCACGAAAAACAACAATCTTCTTTGGTTTGACTTTGTTAAGCTTAGCATAAGTGTTGACTAGATCCAAACACATGGCCCCAAAATTCACAATCTTCTCCTTTCGGTGCTCTTGGGGGCAAATCCGAGCAACATAGCGATTGGCAACAGGCCAGTTGACTGATGCCACAACGGCTGCAATTGACGGACAAGATGCATTAAATGCTTCAGGGTGATTGACATCAGCCCCCACAAACATAACATGTTCGTCACCTTCAAAACCAGGTAGCGGTCCATTCAGTTCTACATTGCTACCCCCAAGCTTGCAATTAATCTTCAGACCAATGTTTGCTAGGTCCTGGTCTTTACCTTTGTTTGCAGTACCAACTAAGCAACATTGAGTCAATACACCAATCTGGGTCTCAGACACCCATTTGAGATACTTGTAACCATCATCTCTTGCAGACATCACACAGAGGATAAGTTGTAGTTGGCCTTTACGTTTCTGACTTGCCTCCTCAACTACCTTGTGAAGTAGTTTTTGAATGGCAGCTATACTTGAGAATTCGTTCATGTTGGTGAAACGACGCACCACAGGCTCCTCCACACGGATCGCCCGATTATAGCATCTAGCTCTCAGGTTGCGAATGAAACTGTTAGGATTGAGTTTATTATACCGATCATTTGCAGTGAAACCGATCAAGGCCCATCGATCGAGTGGCATGTCTTCCATAACTGATTTCCCAAGAAGGTTCTGTTGGATTTCAACCCAATGGAAGATCCACTATGGACAATAGAAGGTGGCACATCACTCCACCAACCCACTAGCAAGTAGAAGAGGTAGGTGGTGGCCAATCACACTTCTTCATTTTGTGTATAAATGAAGGATTAGAGCAGAGCCGAATGTGTGGCAAAGTGAGAGAGCAATCTAAGAGATCAAAAATCAGTGAGAAAGGATAACCTATATAGAGAGACAGTGAGTGAGAAGTGAGTGTGTAATCTCCTCTTGTTGATATATAGTATTATCGCTCCCGTGGACGTAGGCCGGATTGCCGAACCACGTTAAAACTCTTGTGCTATTGCTTGTTTGTGTCCCTGGTGTGCCCCTTGATCCCCAACAAGTGGTATCAGAGCCCGGGTGGTGAAAAAATCGAGTTTTTTCCGAAAGTGCCCAGATTTCGAAGTGCTCAAAATCCACTTTTGAGCATACTAGGAGGAAGCTCTCGAGCAGAGGAGTCTAGAACTTCAAACAACAGGCCAAACGGACCCCACATGCGTTTCCACGCGCCCCAAGAAGAGAGCGAGTGAATCTCACTCTCACCACGCGCCCCACGCGTCTGAAGAAAGAAGAGCAGTGGCGTCTTGGCGTAGTGACGTCGACTGGCCGAAACCCGAGCCGTTCGCTGGCAGATTGACCAGCCAGTCAAGCCGCGCCTGTGCCGTTGACCGCGCCGTTGACCGAGCCGTTGACCAGCCATTCCGGAGGAATTATCCGGTGCATCTCAGGCGCACCAGATTCTGTAGATCTGAACCGTCGAAACTGTTTTGGCCAGATCGAGGTCATTCGGAGTCCGTTTTTGGCATTCCAATAGTGCGTTCCAACTATTTGGAATATTCCAGATACATCCGTACGGTAAGATTCTTGAATCGGAATTTATGTAAAAAGAAGAAAATTTACAATGGTAGGAAAAGGTGCAAGTTTCATGATAGAGCCTTTTAATGGCAATAATGACTTTACCCTGTGGCAGCAAAGGGTGAAAAATATTCTAACTCGAGAGGGTCTAGTAAAAGCTCTTCTCAAAAAGTCTAACAAACCGGAAGACATGAAGGATGACAAGTGGGAGGAGTTGAGAGAATTGGCAAACAGTACAATCTAGTTATATCTTGGGAACAACACACTCCGAGAAGTCATCAGTGAAGTAGATCCGGCAGAGCTATGGGCAAAGTTAGAAATGAGGTACAAGTCAAAGTCTTTGACAAATCGGTTATCTTTGAAGAGGCAGCTACATACACTTCAAATGCCAGAAGGTGCGAACCTTACAGAACATCTGGACGAGTTCAACAGGATTACAATGGAATTGGACACCATTGGAGTGAAGACCGATGAGGAAGATAAAGCTATGATCTTGCTGGTCTCTTTACCTTCATCATATGAGCATCTCAGGACTACTCTATTGTACAGGAAGGATGCTCTTGGACTGGATGAGGTGGTTGCTACTCTCATTTCTCATGAGTCGATGAAGAAAAAGAAAAGTAGCAAACACCCAGAAGGAAATGCCATGGTTGCATCAGAAAATGAACAAGGCAGAGGCAGGTCCAATGATAGACGGGGTAGATACAAATCTAGAGGACGTTCGCAATCAAGGTTGGGCTTCAGGAGAAAGTGCTATTACTGTGATCAGGAGGATCACCTCATCAAAGACTGTGAAAAGCTCAAGAAGGACAAGGCAAACAAGGAACATGCGAGCTCATCAAATGTCACTGCTGTAGTGGATGCTGAGGAGGAGTATGTACTCACAGTTTCATCGAGTATGATGAAACATGATTGGATTTTAGATTCTGGAAGTACATACCACATATGCATGGATAGGAAACTTTTTTCCACCTACCAAGCGAAAGACGGAGGTATTGTTCATATGGCTAACAACACTGTGAGTAAGATTGTTGGTATAGGAACAATACGGCTCCGAATGGAAGATGGAAAAATTTTCACATTGGATGGAGTTCGACACGTGCCGAGACTGAAGAAGAATTTAATTTCTTGAAGTATGCTAGATTTGAAGGGTTACATCTTCTCATCTAGTAAAGGAAATCTCAAAGTTATCCATGGAGATACGGTGATACTACATGGACGACTAGAGGGGAATCTGTATAGACTTGTTGAAGAGGTTGTGACAGAAGGAGCTACTGTCACTTACCGGACAAGAAGTACAAGACACGCACCAAAAAGACATAGGGCTCAGCAGACATGGCAACCAAAGTGTACAAGAACACATGGAGGTAGTTCGAAGGTGCACAAAATGGAACCATTGCAGCCAATTTTGAAGGAAGCTCAGAGCAAAAAGACCAAGACTGCAAAGCACGTCCCAGGAAAGAAAAGAGTTTTTTTTGCTCCTGAATTAGAGACATATAGCGATCTCTCCAAGACTGTATGGAAGGGAGAGATGCAATCACAAAGAGTTGCAAAGTAAGCTTTGCATGGCACCCCAGTGAGGGGTTGCCGGGCACTCCAAGCAGGGGGTGCTATTGTGGATCACCTCATATGGGTTGAGGGGGTGATTTGTTGGCTTTCAACCCAATGGAAGATCCACTATGGACAATAGAAGGTGGCACTCCCACTCCACCAACCCACTAGCAAGTGGAAGAGGTAGGTGGTGGCCAATCACACTTCTTCATTTTGTGTATAAATGAAGGATTAGAGCAGAGCCGAATGTGTGGCAAAGTGAGAGAGCAATCTGAGAGATCAAAATCTGTGAGAAAGGATAACCTATATAGAGAGACAGTGAGTGAGAAGTGAGTGTGTAATCTCCTCTTGTTGATATATAGTATTATCGCTCCCGTGGACGTAGGCCGGATTGCCGAACCACGTTAAAACTCTTGTGCTATTGCTTGTTTGTGTCCCTGGTGTGCCCCTCGATCCCCAACAGGTTCCACTGACACTTATCCTTGTCAGTAATTCATAGTACCTCCACATTGCCTGTGGAAGAACGTACCTTCAAAACAGGTGGCTCCATGACACGACCTGACAAACTTGTCATGTCCTTCTCCACTTCAATCCCGAATTTGCGAGCAACATCTCTATAAGACAAAGAAAATAAGAAATAAAAAAGATTGAAACCCCCTACATAAATAAAAGTAAATTAAGTAATACAGAACCAACGCGGATATAGAAATCAACTATAAAAGTATTAAGACAGTATATGTAGCCAATTCACACAAAAGAAGAAAATTTTATCAAATATAAAAATCAAAGCAAACATTTTTCAGCTAAGGTGTTTTAAAAATAAAATGAATACCTAACATTTGGGGGGTAATTTTATTATTACTGGATAAGTAATCAATATCACCACCAATTTTCTCCAAAATTTCACTTGATGTTATGTAAATGGAGGACCAAGCAATGTGAACCACCACCCAGAAGTTCCACTTCCAAAGTAGCATTTGGTCATCAGTAGGGGATTGGTAGGGAAGGAGGTGTGCTTAAAAAATAAAACAAAAAGTATAAAATGGTAGATTAAATAAGAAAACATACCCATAAGGACCATCCTCAGATCGCACCATCCCACAGATAGTGTCCATTCTGTCCCTTGGCCGAGCCAATGATATGTGCTTCAAGGAGAGAGCTTGATCCCTACACAAATGCTCCTTCGGATACCTCTGCCCTTCCACCAAAACACAGAATTCCATAGGCACATAATTTTTTCTATTGCCTTTGCCCAAATCCACACAAGGCATGTCCTGATCCCTTAGTTCCCTATTATATCTCTCTCTGAAATACTCGATGAGGCTAATTTCCCTCGGTGGATTCTCACCCTCTCGATCCTTAAGAGTGAAGGTAATATATCGCGTATTTTGATCACTGAACCCTGCTATAGTGTACTTCTGGTTGGTCTGACGGTGAGTTACATAAACTTTCAATCCTTTCAATACATGCATTACCTCTCGCATTACTTCTCTTCTCAATGTGCTCACATCATTTAGTTGGAAACCTTGTTCCGTAAGAAAGTCTAGGACTGGCAATTGCTTGCGAAATGGCAACACCGAAGAGTCCAAACATAGAGCTGGACCCTGGGCAGTGGCCTTTAGGCTCTGTTAAAAGCCTCTGGAAGCTGCAATGCCATAGCCAAGGTCATCGTTTGGTCTGAATTCTTTGGAGTAAAAGCTTCGACCAACAGGTAACATATGCCTACTTGGATTGTCCTTTATTACCGAATCCATCGCTTGAAATACTTCACGAGGGGCATTCGAGAGCATTCCTTGTGAGTAATCATTTAGCTTCGAAACCTTCAGCTCGTTCACTAACTCAATAGTAAATCTATAAGAGCAAGGCGCGGTGTCGTCTCCACCTGACAACTCCACATAGAACGTACCAGTGGGTAGTGGCATTGGACTGAAGATGTTCTTCTTGCCATCATAAGTAGATATTTGCTCGGGAAATCAAGTGAGATCAGAAGAAAATAGTTTGTCCGTAATCAAACGGAGATCAGATTTCGAAATTGGCCTCTTTGCAGCGTGACTGCCAGGAGGCATGTTTGGTTTGATATCCACATCATAGTGCATTATGATGCTCTGTGGATTGAATTTCACTGGAAAGTGGTTCGCCAAGAGCCATATATTCGTGAAGGCAAGTGTGGCCCCATTGTCAGGTCGTTTTATGGGAACAATCTTCTCCTCCGAACTTCCTCCCGCAATAGATGATGACGGCTTCTTTTCTGAAAATTTCAATTCCTTAATATCTTGGAACAACAAAACAAAAAAATGCTTAGTCAAATCTGAGGATTTCCATCAAAAGTTGATTTCATAAAATTAAAAGATCATATGTAGCAAAGTGTAGACACCCCATTTTTGACCGTGCCTTGTCTCGGTTTGCGAACCAGGCTCGATTTTTTTCTGTTTTCTTTCCTGAGGGGAGGGAGTGGTCCCGTAGACTATCTCTCAGTGGCCATGGGCTACTTTTCGTGGCCGTAGGCCATTTTTCCCATTTCGAACCCGGTTCGGTTTTCGGCCGTCAGCCGTGTGCCTCGGCTCGGGGCGCTAACCATCTCGATTTCTCCGGTTTTGGCATGCATCTCATTTACTCCCATTTAAGGGACACGGGGTCTCTGAGACCCACTTGCCGAACACCACTTAGGTGCCAGCGGCCCATTTCGGGATCGAACCGCGGTTTTGGCCCCGAGCATTCATTTTGCATCAATGTCATTCATTTTGGCAGACACCTCTGCTTGGTCCTTCCGAGGGACACTGGGGTCTTCGAGACCCACTGACGAACACCACTTAGGTGCGGCGGCCCATTTCGGGATCGAACCGCGGTTTTGGCCCGAGCATTCATTTTGCATCGATGTCTGTTCATTTTTGGAGACACCTCGCTTGGTCCTTCCGGCGACACGGGGTCTCTGAGACCCACTTGGCAGCCGAACACCACGGTGCGGCGGCCCATTTCGGGATCGAACCGCGCGATTTTGGCCTGAGCATTCATTTTGCATCGATGTCTGCTTCATTTTGGCGACACCTCTTTTGGTCCTTCCGGGACACTGGGTCTCTGAGACCCACTTCGCAATGAACACCACTTAGGTGCGGCACTTCATTTCGGGACCCCAAACTGCGCGGTTTTGGTCCCGAGCATTCATTTCGCATCCGTTTTCTCCGGTTTTTGGCAGAGACCTCTATTTTAGCATTCCGAGGAACACTGGGGTCTCCGAGACCCACTTCGAAGCCGAACACCACTTCCGGTGCCCGGCAGTCCATTTTCGGGACCCCGCGCGGTTTTGGTCCCCGAGCTTTCGTTTGGCATTAGTTTTTGTTCAATTTTGGCAGGTACCTCTGTTTCATCATTCCGAGGAACACTGCGGTCTCAGATGCCCACTTCGTGGCCGAACAAAATCTTTTGTTTTTGCCCTCAAAATATCTAGATATTTGGAGTTAGATATTTCCACCCTTCTTGGCCATATAAACCAACGGCACCAGCTGATTTAGGGGTTAGAAAAATCCTCTGAGTCTTGCATATTGATCTCCTCCTTTCCTCTCTTCCAAAAAAGCTTCAAGCATCCAAGTCTTTTTCTTCAAGTTTGCTCCCATTTTCTTCATCATCTTCAAGCTCTATCATCACCACTCCATTTCCAGCAGCAAGGGAGGGATTCCAGAAGCTTGAAGTCATCAAAGTTGGTCCAAGAAGTAGTCAAAGTATTGGTCTTCAAGGGTAAGTTCACTTTCCCTCTTTTCTAGCTCATTCTTGCACCAATTTCTTAGCCCACTTGCTCACTGTTTTGAGCTCCGGCCCTAACTGAAAGGGGCCTTATTTTGAGCTATTCTACATGTTTGATTAAGGGCTCAACCCCATTTGAGAGCCCCATTTGGTACTTGTTTCAATATCATCTTATATGTCAATATTTTGCATTGAATATTTGGCCTATGTGTGATCTGTGTTCGAGCCTGAAATAAACTGATTTTGGGCCTATTTTGAGCCCCTCTTCAACATTGAAGAAGGGCTCAACCATGTTTGGTGACTCTATCATGCATCTCCTTTGTAAATCCTCCAAATTACCGTAAACTTGCATGCTTTTTTTAGCTTATGTGAATTTATTTTTGGAGCATGCTATAAACTGATTTTGAGCCTATTTTGTGTCCCTCTACAACATTGTAGAAGGGACCAATCTTGTTTGGTGTCTCCATGAATGGCCTCTCTTTGTATCTCTCTTTGGTCATGTTTTGCATGTTTTGTTAGACTTATTTGGCTCCGGATTTCAGCCTTCATCAGGCTTAGAAAGATCCTTATTTTTGTCTCCTTGTCTTTCTTTGTTAAGGGCCTTAAGCCATTTGGTGTTTGGTTTTGGTACTTCATGTTGTATCCATCAAATTTTCCGTAAATTTGCATGTTTGTTTAGGCCATTCTAGCTTCTGTTTCTGGCCTTCATCAGGCTTAGGAAGTATCTTGTTTTGGCCTATTCTTTGTATTTTATTAAGGGTCTTAGGCCATTTGATGTTTTCTTATGGTACCTTATGTTATAGCCCCTTTTGGTCTATATTTTGCATGCTATGCTTGCCATGTCTACACACTGTTTTGAGGGATGTCATCTACTGTAAATGTGAATATTTTTGGCTCATCTTTATTGTTTTAGAACTGATTTTTTGGGTTTGAGCATTGTACATACCACTTGCTTTGTAATTCCCCTCTTTTACCGTATTTTTGCAAGCTTTTGTTTCCATACTTGTGAGCATTATTTGGCCTTGCTTTGTGCTAATAAAATGCTAGTTTAGGGGCTGCCTTGCCACTGTTTTGCATTCCATGTCCATATTCTGTATGTTTAATAGGGTCAGGCCATTTCGGGTGCATTTCATCGCATTTTGGGCATCGGTTGCAATTTTATCATAATTTGGGGGCTGTTTTTGCATTATCTTAGTTGCTGAATTTTGCATCTTCCTTATGCCATTTGCTACATCTCATTCGCATGTCATTTTGGTGCTTTAGAGCCTCGCCTCGGTTATGCGTCTGCAGCACGTCATTTCGAGGCACTTCTTTTTTTATCCGACGACAGCCTATGTGAGTGTGGTTGAGGCCCTCTCATGTTGGCGTAAGCCCAATTTGCATTTTCATGCTTGTATGCCATTGCCTCGGTTTGCGTGCCCGTGTGCACGCATTTCGAGGCACTTCATTTTTATCTGACGGCAGCCTATGTGAGTGTGGTTGAGGCCCTCTCATGTTGGCGTAAGCCCAATTTGCATTTTCATGCTTGTATGCCATTGCCTCGGTTTGCGTGCCCGTGTGCACGCATTTCGAGGCACTTCATTTTTTATCCGATGGCAGCCTATGTGAGTGTGGTTGAGGCCCTCTCGTGTTGGCGTAAGCCCAATTTGCATTTTCATGTTTGTATGCCATTGCCTCGGTTTGCGTGCCCGTGTGCACGCATTTCGAGGCACTTCATTTTTATCCGACGGCAGCTTATGTGAGTGCGGCTGAGGTCCTCTCATGTTGGCGTAAGCCCAATTTGCATTCCGTATGCCATTTCATTCCATTTTGTCATCGCCTCGGTTTGCGTGCCTGTGTGCACGCATTTCGAGGCACTTCGGTTTTATCCGATTTACATTTTGTCATCGCCTCGGTTTGCGTGCCTGTGTGCACGCATTTCGAGGCACTTCGGTTTTATCCGATTTGCACTTCATATCATCGCCTCGGTTTGCGTGCCCGTGTGCACGCATTTCGAGGCATTTCGATTTATCCGATTTGCACTTCATGTCATCGTCTCGGTTTGCGTGCCTGTGTGCACGCATTTCAAGGCACTTCAGTTTTATCCGATTTACATTTTGTCATCGCCTCGGCTTGCGTGCCTGTGTGCACGTATTTCAAGGCACTTCGGTTTTATCCGATTTGCACTTCATATCATCGCCTCAGTTTGCGTGCCCGTGTGCACGCATTTCGAGGCATTTCGGTTTATCCGATTTGCACTTCATATCATCGCCTCGGTTTGCGTGCCTGTGTGCATGCATTTCGAGGCACTTCGGTTTTACCCGATTTGCATTTCATATCATCGCCTCGATTTGCGTGCCCGTGTGCACGCTTTTCGAGGCGTCTCATTTTCATCTCATTTTCATAGCATTGAGCATGCTAGGTTGTATATTAGTTGCATTTCATGCATATCATGCATATCGCACGGGAAACGAGGTACATTCCGTACTCCGAGTGACGGAGTGTGTCTCAATTCCCCAGTTACCGACACTCCGGATTACCCATGATGGAGTTAGGTTTTTGTTGTAGCATTCATCTGGCATTCATCTGATATTGAGTTGTGCAATTCGGTTCCTCGGCCATCATGTATCGATATGCGTGATTGGTGGCACGAGGATCGAAGCATGCATATATTTGTGAAATACACTGCTGTGCCCTTTTCCTGCTCTCTGTTGCAGCAAGATGAAGGATCAACAACTTTCCGGAGTCCAGCACGCATTTCGAGAAACAGTGCAAACAGAGGTTAATTGGGGCATCCCAGTGGATTTCCGCGCCAGAGCGATTCAAAGATACATCATTCATCGATAAGCAAAGGCCTTGGCTTGCATGCACTTCTGACTTTCTTAGTTTAATGTACATTAATTAGAAATCAGTAATATTCTTTTATTCAGTCTCAGATATTATTTTATTCGGACCCTCTGTGCGAGGGCATAAATGTAATAAGGGTGTGTGAGTGCGATGTATGTCTTCCAACCCCCATTTCTTTCTCCCTTTTATTTACCCGCTTTGAATGGTTAGATATAGGGCATATTTCAATTAGCATAACAGTATGACAGCATGTTTGCATCATTCATCTGTTTTGTACGCACTGCCTACAAGATCATACAAACCGCATCAGTATTTCAATTCCAAGTTGAGTACTTGATAGCTGTTGCATCTCATATGCCATATTTAGAATAGCCGAGACTGCTATCTTAGTTGCATTTTGCATGTGTTGCATTAGGCATTTCAGCACATCTAGGATCATGCATGGATTTCTAATGAGCTTTTGTTTTGGCTTGGAGTACTAGGTGAGTTTTATGCTTTAGTATACTTGCATGCGTGTGAGTGTTGCCATGATTGCATGCTTACCATGAGGCTAAATGCTTATGTGATATAACTGCCTTGAATGCCTGTGGGTAGAGGTTGAGTTATCTGAATTGGAGCAATTCATCAATTGTTTGTTAAGCCCACTAGATTGTGGCAAAATCTGTATTTTAAGCCTACCTGCGGGTAGCAAACCATCTTTCACAAACAAACATGAGATGTTTAGTTCCAATTCAGGCGATTCAGTCTATACTTGTTTGCTGCGAGCATCACATAGTAACCTAGGCTAATAATCAGAATAAGAACTCACAAAGTTTTCAAAAGAGATATATCATGGTTAGTAGAGGCGGTCTTTTGATCGGCGAGAGGTGCTCACGATGTGACCTTCCCTAATCGTACCCAAGTTCCCGAGCCAACTTTGGTGATGACGGACACGTGGCCTTTCAAGACCGAGTCGGGGTTTCCTAAATTTCCCATTTTAAAATATTTAGGTGGCGACTCATATCCGCAAAGCAGATCCATGTTTGGCACTTCTTTCAAAAATCTGCTTTTCCTTCAAAACGATTTGCGGATTCGGACTCTTTGGTTCGAGATTGAGAACCGCAACAAAAATCGAGTCCGAATCAGAAGCGAGGCCTTCAGGCGTTATTCTGATTCTGGCGACTACCGGGATTTAGAGAACTTGACTCGAACTCATGATATCCGGTTTTGACTACGCTTGTGTGTTTCTTTGCATTGCATTTGCATTGGTGCCTAGGACACCGTGTTTGCCATCCGCTATTCCCGAGGTTTTTGGGAGGCTTGCCTTGTCAAGGCATGTCCATAAGGTCGATTCTGAGCTCGCCAAAGATGGGAACACAAACCCGGTTTTACGGCACCCTTTTGACCATTCGACCTAGTGCATATTCGGATCCATAGTGACCATTCCAAACTAGGACAGTTGCTTACCCGTTTATAGGTTGTTTGAAGTCGCAGTGTGCGTAGTGAAACCCTAGCTCTCGACAAAATAGGACAGGGAAACCCTACCCCAACATAGGGGTGTTTTGGCTCTCACTTATCCATTATGTGCTTGTTAGAGTGCGTCTCACAGGAATGCATGTATCGATCTATGAGTTTGGGCAATGAACTGCGGGCACGATTCAAGATTTTGAGAATCGGTTTACCTAAGGGTAACAGCCATGTGCGTAATTTTGGCGTAATTCAAGAGAGGGCACACTCATTCAACTATGCTTGTATCTGCTCAGTAAAATCAGCCGAGATCTTTGTCGGTTTTCTCTTTGCTAGGTAGTCCCGAACCATAGCTTCAGAAGGCTCCAATATCTCCCCGGTACATTGGACTAGTGCTGATAGACTGGATTAGGTCAGGAATTCAATTCAAGGGAAACCAGTGTTCTTTCACTGAGGCAAGGCAAAGAAAGGCGGTGGCTCTCCTGTTCATCCGATCCGTCACCACCAACACATCACCTTTGTTCGGACTCAATGCAGTGATGGCACAAGGTTCGGAAGAATTTGTGGCCGGTAACAGCGTTGAATCAGGAAGCGCCATGCGAGTTGAGACCAAGATTGAAACGCGCCATCTGGGCGTCGCCTCACATCCACTTTGGGACACCAACCGAACTTTGACCCAATTCCGCCAACCGAAAATTTGCGTGTCCAAGTCCTCGAGAAGGGTTGACTCAAGCCCAAGTTTTGAGACCCTCGGTGCGACCTAATAAGAGGCGTTATCCCTTGATGCTAATGACCTCGATTTGACCGCAGTGGAAATTGCGAACCTTGAGATGCAATTCAAAAGGGCACAGGGCCTTAACTCCATTCCCGACATTGTGGATGGGCACACCGAAGTCTGGGTCAGATACCTCCTGACGGATTCAAAATGCCATATATTGACCGCTTCGACGGGTGCGAGATCCAATGATACATATCCGACTTTTCTTGGATGTCCTAAAGCCGATGGGTCCGACTAAGCCACAAAAACTCTCAGATGGAAGAACCACCGGGGTGTAGCGACCACTTGGTACACTAGGTTGGAGGACAAAGTGAAGCAAAAGCGAAGAATTAGCCGAGGCCTTTGTCGATCAATATTCCTACAATACCCGTTGAAATGACCATCCAAGAGCTTGAACAAACCCGCCAGCAACCAACAGAGTCTTTTGTCATATTTGTTGGGTGATGGTGAGCAAAGGCAAGACAGATGATGATCGCCGCCTCTTCCGAGAGGGATCAAGTGCGAGATGATGGTGCGGAACCTCGAGCATGATATGTTGCGAAATTGATAGTCGCTCAGATTCACTTTCAAAAGTTTGCATGAACTGGGGTTCAGTCGAGAATGCGTTCAACAATGGGATCATTCCGAACAAGTGAACCGACAAGGAGGGTGATTTCAAGGAGTACCCATGTCGGAAGTAGCACTATTCAACGACTGAAACCAATACGATCACCACTACCAACGCTTTTGCCAATTCAAGCTTGCAAATAGCCGACCCAAATTTCGAGCTCAGGCGTAACTTTCACCCCCTCTATATGAGCTTGACTAGCGCACTAAAAGGCTTGATGGAAAAAGGGCATCTCAAACCCTCAATCCTCAACCTCTTCCCAACCCACTCCCAGACATAACCCTCCAAGCATCAGTATGTACCATCGGGTCATGGCACCGACGTTGCTACCGCTTCGTCATGAGGTCCAAAATCTCATCGATAATCGGACGATAGCTCCACCTTCGCACCCCAATGACCAAACATCTCCGCCTACCTCAATCTCATCCATATATCGCCACCCACTTATGACCCCAAAGATATACATCACCCCCATCTACCTAAGCCTGAGGTGTTTATCCCGGAAAGCATGGACATATGCATGATGGGTGCATCTGGACCCCGGTCATTCCAAACCCATGAACCCACTACTTCTGAGCTGATGAGGATGATTGAAGATCTTCAGAGAACTGTGGCAGATTTAACCTTTGGAGTTTTGCCTCCATCATCGACCACACTACATACTGGGAATTTCTTGTCAAAAGGCTCCCTAATCTTGGGGCGGGCTGCATTTGAGGAAGGCCAATCCCGTGGCAAAGTGGAAGCGAGTGGAAAGAATAAGGTAAGGGCAGGCATGGATCCCCATGAGCATCTTCTGTTGGCTGTTGAGGCTTTGAAAGCCGAGGGCCTGAACAAAGAGCAAGTGCTCACAGTCGTTGCAAAAACTGTGGACGGCGTTTTCGCCACTCAAGTTGGGGGCAGTTTGAATCAAGGGGCAAGCCGGGAAAAGGGCCGTTGTACCAGAAGTGATCCTGTTAGCCCTAATCCTGCACTTAGAAGAGATCAGCAAACCAGGCCAGCACCTGCCAATCCCTTTGCGGGTGCGCCCAGCAAAAATCCACAAGCCTTGAAGTACCAACCCCGAGGTCAGAGGGTCTTCCATGCCCTCCACATGCCTTTATCCAAAGCTTTCCAAATCCTTGTAGGGCAAGGCCATCTCAAACCCCTTGAGCCTCGGCCTCTCCCGAACCCTCTTCCGGCTACGCATGATGCTACCCGGTACTGCGCATACCATCAGCAAACTGGCCATGCTACCAACAACTGCTTCCGTCTTCGCCATGAAGTACAAGATCTGTTTGACAACGGGGTCATCCTCTCGCCGAGCTCAGCAAAGTCTATCGGCACTGGGTCAGTGAACTTAGGGGGATAATGTTATATGAACGGGGGATGAACCACCTGCGGGCAGTGCTCGATCAACTCCAGACGTGGGAATGGCACGCACTGTTCTGAGCAATGTGTAAATACCAGTTTTTGTGCTTTCTGACTTGGGTATTGAGTCAGTTTTTGCTACTTTGTTTTGAGTCTGTCCTTTTGTTTTGAGTCAGTCTCTTTTACTTTGGGTCTGTCTTGTTGTGTCGAGTCGATCTGTTGTATAGGAGTCGATGATTCCGTGGGGTATTACCTCGACATCATCATTTTGTTTTCTGTCTGTCCTTT
This sequence comes from Camellia lanceoleosa, assembly GCA_025200525.1. Lineage (NCBI taxonomy): Eukaryota > Viridiplantae > Streptophyta > Magnoliopsida > Ericales > Theaceae > Camellia > Camellia lanceoleosa. The sequence goes on from CM045767.1 coordinate 171,769,155, forward strand.
TGCTTTGTTTTGAGTCTGATTCTGCCAGGGAGCCAGTGATGCCAACAGATCTTGAATGGAACAGTAGTGATCTCCATACTCTCGCAGTTGTTTCGCCGTGTGCTAGTTATGCCGGATTTGAATGAAATGGCAATGCATTCCACCGCTTCTCTTGTGCCTTGAAGTCATTGTAATGACTCGAGTTTTTCAAAACTTTTGAACAACTGCGGTGAAAAACAAAGAGGAAGGAATTCCTCGCGATTTGCAAAACTTTGATCAAACTGAGAGAAAGAAAGGCATGTTAAGCCCTTAATGAATGAAATCATGCTTGTTAGTGTGAGTGCTGAGCTGGACCCTGGTTTTGATCCAGATTGATCCTACATCGTTTTCAAAGACGAGCGATTTGTCGCTTTCTTAAAAACTTTCAAAAAAATGTTTTGCGCGGTCCTGCGAAGACATGTGTGGACTCGCTCTTGAGATTGTGCAGCTTAGGATCACTCTCAGCCTCGAGACTCAACCCCTTTGCTTCCGAACCTTGAGCTTGCATTCAGAATGTTCAAACGGTCAACTACAATGTGAGGCCTGTGTGGCCAGATTTGAAGCAGCCCTCGAACAAGAGGCACCAAAGTCAGATCAAGAAGGTCAGACCTCATCAGAAGAAGCTTGCAAAGCTAGATCAGAAGCACTCCTTGAACTAGGGGCAAAAAATGTCCAATGTGCTCGAAGAGCCAAAGGTGGATCCTTCTGTAAATCAATACAACAGCCACTCTCTTGGATACAGAGGGCTCCAATCTCAAAACCATTTGGCATGGACTTGTTACACTTTTACCCTTCGAGAGGCTCGCTGGGCCGAAAACCCGGAAGGGCGACCCAGGCAAAAGTTAGAGCGAAGAAAAGAACGAAAAAAAGAAAAGAGAGAAAAAATGCAAAGAATGAAAAAAAAAAACAAACAAAAAAGAAGAAAAGAAAAAAAAAAGAGAAAGGAATGAAAAGAATAGAAAAGAAAAAAAAAAGAAGAACAAAGCTCGCAAGGTTGAAAACCTGCAATGGGCGCCTTGGCAAAAGTTAGAGCATAAAAAGGAGAGGTTAAATACCCGAGTGTACCTTAACCCCGAACTACGTAAGGCTTGATTCCCATCTTTGGGATACGTAGGCAACTTCATTCTGAAGTCCAGCCATAAATACTTCCAACTCAAGTGTGTCCATGTAATGGTTTTGACTATCCTTGCCTCCTCTGTATCCGAGAGTTCGATTGCCATCATCGCTCTGAGGACTGACTACAATGCGCTGCGGTGCCTTTCAAACAAGGGGCAACTTTCCGTTGCCATTCAATGCGCTGTGGTGCCTTTCAAACAAGGGGCAACTTTCCGTTGCCATTCAATGCGCTGCAGTGCCGTTCAAACAAGGGGCAACTTTCCGTTGCCATGCAGCTCTCTTCAAGCACGGGGCAGTTTTCCCTTGGATCCGAGGTTGTGCATCTCAGGAGTAAGTTTCATGCTCGTTGAGCAGTGGCCGTTTGCAAAAATAGTTTTTGAGAATTTTTACTGAGGTTGACTAATTTTCTCGAAAATTGTTTCATTTTCCAAAACTGGACCATTTTCTTAGACCCAAAAAAGGAAAATTTTCAGTGCTCATAGCTAACTCGCATGATTTCAAATCAAAATCGAACAAGCATGTTAATCTAACTCCCATTTTGGCCAAGTTTTTTAGAAAGCAAAATAAAAATGGTCAAAATGATAAACTAGCGGGACAATTGAGTCAGTGTTCCTTTTTCCTCAGAGCCAATGCATTTGCCAGAAAGGGCACCATACTTGCCAAGAAGGGCGCTCTACCTGCCGGAAGAGGGCACAACGGAAGCTAACAGCAAAAGTGCTGAAAGCTCTCTCACCCTCCAAGCAGCGAGGTATCAAGCCAAGTGCGAAGCACGAACGGGAATGGATCAAGATATTCCACTTCCTCATCTTGACAGATCTGATCACGTCCAAACTCCCCAGCAGGGCATCATCGACCGGTGTCAGCTGCAGATTCGCTACACACTCATTTGTAGCATAACCCCTCTGTGGGAGGAATTCATTAGCTGCATGTAGAAGAAGAAGGATCTAGCTGAATGCTAGGGGCACGAGCCCACAACTTGCTGTTTATCTATCAACCACCCAGGGGAGGGATGAAAAATGAGAGATTTAAGAATAGAGAGATGTGCGATGAGAGGAAAAGTGAGAAAAGGGCTTTTTCAGAAAAAAACTGAGCTTGAGGGCCGAGTGATGTGAGAATCACAAATAAGAAATGGTGGGACATATACCCGGTGAAACAGGCTCCCTGTGCACGTCTGAGTGTCGTGTCTTTTTGTTTCATCTCGATTTTGTTTTGGGTCGTTTCGAGTGTTACTCGATGTGTCTAGGTTATGTGCCTTTTGTTTTCTTGTTGAGTCGTAGCGTCAGATTCAACGTAGGCTCAATACCCGCTTGAGAACTTATGCTCACTCTCAATTTCAAAAAATCGCTTTTGTGCTCCGAAAAGCCGTGTCCGCTTCTCCACATTTGTGCAAAATAGAATTTGTTCTTTCATAACATTGCAGGTTCAACCCAGTCATGTGAGAACAAAGGAAACCAGACCTATCTGAAGCTATGAGTTTCGGCCGCAAAGCAAAAGCAAAAGAGGAAAATGTCGAGTACCGAGTTTGTTCCAACTTCAAGAAGTTCCGAGACTATACTCGTGTGTACCTCTTCAGTCTTGCCACGTTCAAGTATGAGTGTGCCTCTACCTCAAGCTCAAGATCAAGTTTACTTCTGCCGTAATGGCGATCGACGCGTTTCTCTCGAGTACCGCCTCGCCAGAGGCATCCGGCCGTGGTTTATGGCGAGTTCCTAGGAGACCAAGCTGACGGTGGAAACTAGAGTTCAAATGGCCGTGGCCTAGAACGCATAAGGTTCGGATTTCGAGACTAGAGTCTGGTTTAAATACCCAGAGGCATGTCCTCGGCTTGAAATCAGTATGGTAGCCCCATAGATTGAGATAGCATGTGTATGCTACCGCCTCGATAATCGAACCAACCTAGTCTCACACCCCGTTGGAGAATAGGGAAAGTTGTGAATATGATCAGAAAACAAGCAAAGTTGTAGCTCTTACATGCAGATGTTGTTACTTGTCAAGATTCCAAAGCCTTTATACTTGTGAGTTCAAGGTAAAGTGTTCGAACAAAGACGAGGGAGATCCCTGTTGGAGAAGAGCGGTTCACCGCCACTCACCTCATGAGGTACTTTCTAAAAGCGCCGCTTTGTCCATTTATTGCTTTCCGTAAGCATCATGCATTGTATTGCATTGTACCTATCAAGTTTCTTTCTCATTTCACTTAGTGTATCGATCACACTTCTCTCATTTTAGTGTATCAATCACACTTCATTCATTTTTGTGTATCTATCACACACATTCTCATTTTCTATATCACATTTTGTGTATCCATCACGCACCTTTAGTATATCCATCATACTCGTTCGCTTAGTGCATTTATCACATTTTGTGTTCACCTTTAGTATATCTATCATACTCTGCTCACTTTGTGTATCAATCACACCATGCTCATTACTCGCATTGTCATGCACACTTCACCTGCACTGTCTTGTGCATTTCAAATCAATCGCGCTATTTTGGCGATCGACCGCTTTTGTGCTTAATCAATCGCGCTTATTTTGCGACCTCAATCGCAGACCGCCTTGTGCATTTCAAATCATTCGCGCTATTTTATGCGTGACCGCTTTTGTGCGTTAATCAATCGCGCTTATTTTGCGCACCTCAATCGCAGACTGTCTTGTGCATTTCAAATCAATCGCGCTTATTTTGCGATCGCGACCGCTTTTGTGCGCTTAATCAATCGCGCTTATTTTGCGACCTCAATCGTGACCGTCTTGTGCATTTCAAATCATTCGCGCTATTTTGCGCATCGCCTGCTTTTGTGCGCTTTATCAATCATTGCTTTTGCGATCGCGACCGTCTTGTGCATTTCAAATCGATCACGCTGCTTTTGCGATCGACCGCTTTTGTGCAGATAATCAATCGCTATTGTTTTATGATCGTGACCGCCTTGTGCATTTCAAATCAATCGCATTGTTTAGCGATCGCACTATTTTGTGCCTCAGTATCATTCGACCGGACGAATCGCGCAGTATCGTATCTTCTCCGTAGGAGACGCGACGAGAATTGAATAATTCTCCGCATTCCTAATCGCATGAAATATAGTTGTTGCTTTGCCTTCTTGCTTATAATCTGCATCTATTTGCGAATACTTGTTTGCATTTGCACTGAACATCGAAGTTACATTTGGCATCCCGTTGTTTTGCATTCTTGCTTATAATCATTGCATCTATTTGCGAATACTTGCTTTATTACTTTCTTTGCATTTGCACGAACATCTGTTACATCTGGCTTCTTGCATACCATTTGCATTTTGCCCCCTGCCTGCGGGCATACATATCTCTATTTATCTTGTATGATTGTCTAAGTCTTCGGCCTTGTCAAAAATGGGTCGTCCCTAGGTTTTGACATTCACTCCCGTCATTCTTATGACTTCCGAGTTCTGTCAAAGAGGGGCAACTGTAGACACCCCATTTTTGACCGTGCCTTGTCTCGGTTTGCGAACCAGGCTCGATTTTTTTCTGTTTTCTTTCCTGAGGGGAGGGAGTGGTCCCGTAGACTATCTCTCAGTGGCCGTGGGCTACTTTTCGTGGCCGTAGGCCATTTTTCCCATTTCGGAGCCCGGTTCCCGGTTTTCGGAGCCGTCAGGCCGTGTGCCTCGGCTCGGGACTGCCCAACCATCTCCGATTTCTCCGGTTTTTGGCATGCATCTCATTTACTCCCATTTAAGGGACACTGGGGTCTCTGAGACCCACTTCGCAGCCGAACACCACTTAGGTGCGGCGACCCATTTCGGGATCCCGAACCGCGGTTTTGGCCCCGAGCATTCATTTTGCATCAATGTCTGCTCATTTTGGCGAGACACCTGCTTGGTCCTTCCAGGGACACTGGGTCTTCGAGACCCACTTCGCAGCCGAACACCACTTAGGTGCCCGGCCCATTTTCGATCCCGAACCGCGGTTTTGGCCCCGAGCATTCATTTTGCATCGATGTCTGTTCATTTTGGTAGACACCTCGCTTGGTCCTTCCGGCGACACTGGGTCTTCGAGACCCACTTCGACCGAACACCACTTAGGTGCCGGCCCCATTTCGGATCCCGAACCGCGGTTTTGGCCTCGAGCATTCATTTTGCATCGATGTCTGCTCATTTTTGGCAGACACCTCTGCTTGGTCCTTCCGAAGGACACTGGGTCTTCGAGACCCACTTCGCAATGGAACACCACTTCGGTGCGGCTTCATTTCGGGACCCCAAACCGCGCGTTTTGGTCCCGAGCATTCATTTCAGATCCGCTTTTCTCCGTTTTTGGCGAGACCTCTATTTTATCATTCCGAGGAACACTGGGTCTCCGAGACCCACTTCGACGAACACCACTTCGTGCGTGATCCATTTTCGGACCCCGCGGTTTTTGGTCCCCGAGCTGCTTTGGCATTAGTTTTTGTTCAATTTTGGCAGTACCTCTGCTTTCATCATTCCGAGGAACACTGCGGTCTCAGATTCCCACTTCGTGGCCGAACAAAATCTTTTGTTTTTGCCCTCAAAATATCTAGATATTTGGAGTTAGATATTTCCACCCTTCTTGGCCATATAAACCAACGGCACCAGCTGATTTAGGGGTTAGAAAAATCCTCTGAGTCTTGCATATTGATCTCCTCCTTTCCTCTTCCAAAAAAGCTTCAAGCATCCAAGTCTTTTTTCTTCAAGTTTGCTCCCATTTTCTTCATCATCTTCAAGCTCTATCATCACCACTCCATTTCCAGCAGCAAGGAGGGATTCCGAAGCTTGAAGTCATCAAAGTTGGTCCAAGAAGTAGTCAAAGTATTGGTCTTCAAGGGTAAGTTCACTTTCCTCTTTTCTAGCTCATTCTTGCACCAATTTCTTAGCCCACTTGCTCACTGTTTTGAGCTCCGGCCCTAACTGAAAGGGGCCTTATTTTGAGCTATTATACATGTTTGATTAAGGGCTCAACCCCATTTGAGAGCCCCATTTGGTACTTGTTTCAATATCATCTTATATGTCAATATTTTGCATTGAATATTTGGCCTATGTGTGATCTGTGTTCGAGCCTGAAATAAACTGATTTTGGGCCTATTTTGAGCCCCTCTTCAACATTGAAGAAGGGCTCAACCATGTTTGGTGACTCTATCATGCATCTCCTTTGTAAATCCTCCAAATTACCGTAAACTTGCATGCTTTTTTTAGCTTATGTGAATTTATTTTTGGAGCATGCTATAAACTGATTTTGAGCCTATTTTGTGTCCCTCTACAACATTGTAGAAGGGACCAATCTTGTTTGGTGTCTCCATGAATGGCCTCTCTTTGTATCTCTCTTTGGTCATGTTTTGCATGTTTTGTTAGACTTATTTGGCTCCGGATTTCAGCCTTCATCAGGCTTAGAAAGAGCCTTATTTTTGTCTCCTTGTCTTTCTTTGTTAAGGGCCTTAAGCCATTTGGTGTTTGGTTTTGGTACTTCATGTTGTATCCATCAAATTTTCCCACAATATGCATGTTTGTTTAGGCCATTCTAGCTTCTGTTTCTGGCCTTCATCAGGCTTAGGAAGTATCTTGTTTTGGCCTATTATTTGTATTTTATTAAGGGTCTTAGGCCATTTGATGTTTTATTATGGTACCTTATGTTATAGCCCCTTTTGGTCCATATTTTGCGTGCTATGCTTGCCATGTCTACACACTGTTTTGAGGGATGTCATCTACTGTAAATGTGAATATTTTTGGCTCATCTTTATTGTTGTAGAACTGATTTTTTGGGTTTGAGCATTGTACATACCACTTGCTTTGTAATTCCCCTCTTTTACCGTATTTTTGCAAGCTTTTGTTTCCATACTTGTGAGCATTATTTGGCCTTGCTTTGTGCTAATAAAATGCTAGTTTAGGGGCTGCCTTGCCACTGTTTTGCATTCCATGTCCATATTCTCAGTATGTTTAATAGGGTCAGAGGCCATTTCGGGTGCATTTCATCGCATTTTGGGCATCGGTTGCAATTTTATCATAATTTGGGGGCTGTTTTTGCATTATCTTAGTTGCTGAATTTTGCATCTTCCTTATGCCATTTGCTACATCTCATTCGCATGTCATTTTGGTGCTTTAGAGCCTCGCCTCGTTTTGCGTGCCCGTGTGCACGCATTTCGAGGCACTTCTTTTTTATCCGACGGCAGCCTATGTGAGTGTGGTTGAGGCCCTCTTATGTTGGCGTAAGCCCAATTTGCATTTTCATGCTTGTATGCCATTGCCTCGGTTTACGTGCCCGTGTGCACGCATTTCGAGGCACTTCATTTTTATCTGACGGCAGCCTATATGAGTGTGGTTGAGGCCCTCTCATGTTGGCGTAAGCCCAATTTGCATTTTCATGCTTGTATGCCATTGCCTCGGTTTGCGTGCCCGTGTGCACGCATTTCGAGGCACTTCATTTTTTATCCGATGGCAGCCTATGTGAGTGTGGTTGAGGCCCTCTCGTGTTGGCGTAAGCCCAATTTGCATTTTCATGTTTGTATGCCATTGCCTCGGTTTGTGTGCCCGTGTGCACGCATTTCGAGGCACTTCATTTTTATCCGACGGCAGCTTATGTGAGTGTGGCTGAGGTCCTCTCATGTTGGCGTAAGCCCAATTTGCATTCCGTATGCCATTTCATTCCATTTTGTCATCGCCTCGGTTTGCGTGCCTGTTTGCACGCATTTCGAGGCACTTCGGTTTTATCCGATTTATATTTTGTCATCGCCTCGGTTTGCGTGCCTGTGTGCACGCATTTCGAGGCACTTCGGTTTTATCCGATTTGCACTTCATATCATCGCCTCGGTTTGCGTGCCCGTGTGCACGCATTTCGAGGCATTTCGGTTTATCCGATTTGCACTTCATGTCATCGCCTCGGTTTGTGTGCATGTGTGCACGCATTTCGAGGCACTTCGGTTTTATCCGATTTACATTTTGTCATCGCCTCGGCTTGCGTGCCTGTGTGCACGCATTTCGAGGCACTTCGGTTTTATCCGATTTGCACTTCATATCATCGCCTCGGTTTGCGTGCCCGTGTGCACGCATTTCGAGGCATTTCGGTTTATCCGATTTGCACTTCATATCATCGCCTCGGTTTGCGTGCCTGTGTGCATGCTTTTCGAGGCACTTCGGTTTTACCCGATTTGCATTTCATATCATCGCCTCGATTTGCGTGCTGCGTGCACGCCGAGGCGCCTCATTTTCATCTCATTTTCATAGCATTGAGCATGCTAGGTTGTATATTAGTTGCATTTCATGCATATCGCACGAGAAACGAGGTACATTCCCTACTCCCAGTGACGGAGTGTGTCTCAATTCCCGCCATCGGCTAATTCCGGATTACCCATGATGGAGTTAGGTTTTTGTTGTAGCATTCATCTGGCATTCATCTGATATTGAGTTGTGCAATTCGGTTCCTCGGCCATCATGTATCGATATGCGTGATTGGTGGCACGAGGATCGAAGCATGCATATATTTGTGAAATACACTGCTGTGCCCTTTTCCTGCTCTCTGTTGCAGCAAGATGAAGGATCAACAACTTTCCGGAGTCCAGCACGCATTTCGAGAAACAGTGCAAACAGAGGTTAATTGGGGCATCCCAGTGGATTTCCGCGCCAGAGCAGCCCAGCATACATCATTCATCAGAAGGTACTGCTTGCATGCCAGCTTTACAGCTTTCTTAGTTTAATCTGTACATTAATTAGAAATCTGTAATATTCTTTTATTCGGGTCTGTATTATTATTTTATTCGGACCCTCTGTGCGAGGGCATAAATGTAATAAGGGTGTGTGAGTGCGATGTATGTCTTCCAACCCCCATTTCTTTCTCCCTTTTATTTACCCGCTTTGAATGGTTAGATATAGGGCATATTTCAATTAGCATAACAGTATGACAGCATGTTTGCATTATTCATCTGTTTTGTACGACTGCCCTACAAGATCATACAAACCGCATCTCGTATTTCAATTCCAAGTTGAGTACTTGATAGTGTTGCATCTCATATGCCATATTTAGAATAGCCGAGCTCGCTATCTTAGTTGCATTTTGCATGTGTTGCATTAGGCATTTCAAAGACATCTTGGATCATGCATGGATTTCTAATGAGCTTTTGTTTTGGCTTGGAGTACTAGGTGAGTTTTATGCTTTAGCATACTTGCATGCGTGTGAGTGTTGCCATGATTGCATGCTTACCATGAGGCTAAATGCTTATGTGATATAACTGCCTTGAATGCCTGTGGGTGGAGGTTGAGTTATCTAAATTGGAGCAATTCATCAATTGTTTGTTAAGCCCACTAGATTGTGGCAAAATCTGTATTTTAAGCCTACCTGCGGGTAGCAAACCATCTTTCACAAACAAACATGAGATGTTTAGTTCCAATTGAGCAAAGATTCAGTCTATACTTGTTTGCTGCGAGCATCACATAGTAACCTAGGCTAATAATCGGAATAAGAACTCACAAAGTTTTCAAAAACAGATATCATGGTTAGTAGAGGCCGGTCTTTGACCGGGCGAGAGGGGGTGCTCACGATGTGACCTTCCCTAATCGTACCCAAGTTCCCGAGCCAACTTTGGTGATGACGGACACGTGGCCTTTTCCTAGCGAGTCAGGGTTTCCTAAATTTCCCATTTTAAAATATTTAGGTGGCGACTCTGTTATCTGGCAAAGCAGTCCATGTTTGGCACTTCTTTCAAAAAATCTGTTTTCCTTCAAAACGATTTGCCGGATTCGGACTCTTTGGTTCGAGATTGAGAACCGCAACAAAAATCGAGTCCGAACTGTAGCGAGGTCCCCCCGCGGGCGTTGTTACACAAAGGTATCTACAATTATTAAGGTTATCCTAAATATTAGCTAAACTAAGTCTATATTTTTGTGGATTGTGTTTAACAACCATTTTTGATTGAGTTGCATTGAAATTAAACATGAAATTAATAACCAAATGATTCAATAAACAAAACTGATAGATAAAACTGAAAATTAACAATTAAAAACAAGATGTAAAAATTAAGATCTAGGTTAAGACTAAGAGAGATCTACCAGGAAGAGCTTGTTCAGGAAGCTTCCAAGAAACAGGTTGAGACGAGGACTGACCAGCAACAAAGCTCGCACTCCATGGTTGCCCACTCCACTCTCCACTCGTTAGCCCCACCCCAATACCTTGAACTTGCTGCAATGGTACTGGTGGCCTGTAAGCACCACCACCACCTTGATTCTGACCCTACTGAGGAGGACCCCGAGCCCTAGCCCCTCCTCTTCCACCACCACCTTGACCCCTTCCTCTTCCTCCACCACCACCGTTTCCGCCTCTGCCGCTGCGATTACCGCCATTGTAGTTGCGTCCTCCGTTTCTCGCCATTGTTAGATGTTTAGATAGATCAGCGAATTCTTGCTTGTTTACTTTGCTTTGCATGCAGGTTAGAAGAGCCAGGTATTTAGAGAAAAGATAGGGATTATGAAAAATCTTTCATGAAAATGAACATGAAAGATTTATGACTCTTGGATTACCTTGATTAGTGTGTAGTGCTTTATTTTAAGTGTAATCCAATGGTCATAAATATTTCATGATCATTTTTATGAAATTTTTTTCATGATACCTAGCATTGCTCAGGTATTTATAAGTGAGATTTGAGGGAGGAGTGTGTGTGTGTGCATGGAAATGAAATTACCAAAATGCCCTCATGGCTTGGGGCCTAAGTTTTCAATAGTGAGTGGTATAAAGGTTAGGGAATAATCTAGGTGAATCTAGAAGGATCCATGAAAATAGAGAGCCTATTTTATTTTATTTATTATTATTATTATAATTTAGTTCATAATTGTTAGTAAAAAAAAAAATGCTGCACATTGTTTATTTAATTTAGTTTTGGTATATATATTTGTTTTTTTTTTTTAGATTGGCATATATATTTGTTAAATATGTGAAAATTCTATAAAAATATATTAAATTACATGAAATATAAATTAAAATTTAAAATTATTATTATTTAATTATTTATAGATGCTAAATAGACACTCAACTTTTATATAAAAAAAAATATAGTAAGTTCTAATAAATAAAATGTCCTAATAATTTCTCACTTTACGAGTCAGAAGTAGCAAATTAGTTTTATTTTTATAAAAAATGTTATATATAAATTTTTTAATTTAGTTCATAATTGTTTGACATTGTTTATTGAATTTAATTTTGATATATATATATATATATATTTGTTAAATATGTGAAAATTATACACAAATATATTAAAGTGTATGAAATAAGAATTAAAATTTTAAAATTTAATTATTTATAGAAGCAAAGTAAGTAAGTACTCAACTTTTGTATAAAAAAATGGAGTAAGTTTTAATAAATAAAATATCCGAATAACATTTCACTTTACAAGTCAAAAGTAACGGATTAATTTTGTTCAAAAGTAAAGTGGGAAAGAGGGAAGTGTCAGGAAAATTCCAGAAGGATCGACGAAAATGGAAGGAATGTTTAAGAAAAATGTTTTGTAGCCCTAAAAATTGTGGTTTTAATGGCCTTAATTTCCTGTTTGGGTAAGTTTGTTTTTTTTTTTTTTTTTTTTACCTGATATGGAAATTAGGGCCATTAGGGCCACTAATTTTTGAACTACCAACCAAAGCCCAATATTTAATTATTATAAAAAAATATAGTAAGTTTTAAATCATTTGCATTAATTCTTATTCATTTTTTCTTATTAAAAAAATATCAATATAATTATATTAAAGTTTTTCATTATTGCTCGTAAAAATGAAAACAAAATGATACTCCCTCTGTCTTAAAATAATAGTCTATTTTGAAAAATTCAATTTTTTTTGATAATATGATTATTACACTTTAAAAATATTAATTTTTTAAAATTATCCTTTGATATTATATTTTTTTGAGAATATTAATTGTCATAATTGTCCTTTTGGTGTTGCTAATTAATTTAAAAGAAATGTAAAATAAAATATTTATATTATTTTATTCTTTAATATTTTAATATAATAAAAAATAAAATAAATAACTACTAAATAATTTTATGAGGGAAGGAGTAACATACATGAATATGATTGGAGGGACAAAGTTAAAAACGGTTGTGTACGGAAGAATTCTTTTTTGTTGCGTGGGAATATTAGGAGGGTTGAAAGTCGAAAACGGTTATGTACGAAAGATTTCTTTTTTTCTTGGATGTGGGGTTACCATGGCGTATTCTTTGGACTTTCCCATGTTTATTGCTAACATGCGCTCCAAGGCAAGTTTGGGAACTACATAGATTTTGTTTAGACTCTGATTGATGTGCTCCCAGGCAAGTTTGGGAACTGCATAGATTTTGTTTAGACTCTGTTTGATTATAAAAAATAAAAATAAAAAAATAGTAGAAAGTGGAACCGAAAGAAAATAAATAAAAAAAAAATATATTTTTTATAAATATTTAATTAAGATAAAAATTTTGTAAGAAAAACAAATTAAAAAATTTAGTTATAAATAACTCTCATTCAATTTTTCTTGTGTTTTTTTGCAAGAAATTAAAAATTCATTACAATGTTAATATAAGTTGTACAAGAAAATTAGTTTTCTTCTACTTTCTATCACTTTTAAGCTAATCAAACTCATAGAAGTTAAATTTTATTTTTTTTCTCTTTTTCCCTCACTTTCTATCTTTTTCATTTTAAACAAATTTAGCCTTAAAGATTTTATTTTGGAGAATTATAGTACAGTGGTATAGAGAAAAAAATTATAAAAATATATGGGGTGCAAGTCATTTTATGGTGGGGCACAAGTGAAAAGTTGTGGGCGATGAAAGTGTTACTTGGACCCTTCCATGTTTGTGTAGAAATTTTTTTTATGTCCCATTGGGATGTAATTCTCCCATCATACATATATATATATATATATAAATAGTGTTTTTCTTTACTTAAGTAGCATATTCTAAATGCTTTTTTTTTTTTTTCCCTTCTAAAAAAGTTATATCAGTATGCATTTTTCATTTACATATAAAGTTCTATACAAATTCAATTTCAATTATAATAACTAATTTTATACTCCATATATATAATTATAATTTAACAAATGCTTAATAATTATAATTTAATTATTATGATATAATTATATTTGATAAATACTTATTTTTAATGTATATAATTATAATTTAATTATTATGATATATATAATTTAATTTAAATTTTATATACCTATATACAATATGTATGAATAATTCAAAAAGAATATTAAAGAAAAAATCAATATTCTACATAATTAATTTATGTATTTTCTTTTTAATCCAATCACAACATATTTATATTTAATCTTTTAAATAAATTTTGTATAGTTGTATTTCTACGTATTTTTATTATCCAAATAAATATAAAAATAAAAATAAATAATTAGAATCACATATAGTTTTATATTACTAATTATCTTTCTAATTTAACTATTATTTTTAATATCAAAATGAGTGTTTATTTTATATTTTATAATTTAATATATATATATATATATATATCTTATAAAATCATTATATGATAATTATATTTTTCTAGCACTATACAACTAAAATTATCAAAATCAATAAATAATTTTATTAAATTTATTATATATAAGTATTCAAGTACTTTTATAGAATAATAAGGTTAAGATTATTGAAATAAATAATTTAAATTAAAATTAATAGAATTCTTTTGTAAGATATATATATCATAATGCAAAATATCATTACAGTAATTAAACTTAACTCCATTGTAATTTTACGTCAGATATTATATTTCTAAAAGTGATTTACATACATATATAGCATCCAATTTGATATTAATTGATTAAAATAATGGAACTCAATACTCTTTTATTACGTTTTTAGAAAATAAATTGAAAAATGTCAAATGATAAAAAGTGTGGAGTATTATTTTAAAATATAATCATTCATAAAAAATGATTGTGGATATTTAAGGCACATATTGATATCTCTTGAATAATTCTTAATTGAAATTTTGAATTTATAGTATTACTGATAATACACTTTTATGAACTCTGTCAGAAAGATATGCAAAAATAATTTGGATGAAATAAAAAAATTTGCGGTTATTATGGTGCGTCACATAATTAATCAGAACCCTTTTGAGAACTGAAATTATTAAGATTATAGAGATTTTGTACTTGATTCCCTTTGAGGATACTGTTTATTATTTGAATTTGTAATTTTTTATGTATCAATGTGAATAACTCTTATGATCTTATCAATATAAACATAAATTCCACTTTTGAGTCAACCCACCTTTGGCACTTTTTTTGTGTAATAAAATAATTTAATATTCTTATATAAAAGTATTATGATAGATCATAATCAATCATCACTTGAAGTATAATTAAAAATCTGATGCACCGCTTTATATATAAGCAAAAATATAAGAAATTAGCAAAGCGCTCTTAGATTAATAACCAAAACAATATATCATGAGTTATAACTAAGTCATAATTTGAATAGTATAGAATTTATCATTGTTTTTTTTTTTTTTTTTAATACATGTGGAATTCAAGATTTTTGATAAATTTGATTAATATAAATAAGCATTTGATTTCAGGTTGAGAATACACATTTTTTTAAACTTTAAAATAAATTATTTTTATGAGCCTTTTACATAGGATCACACTGTAGCTCGACTTTTCGTGCTCCTTTCGGAAGACGATAAGCCCTACAGTATCGGACTCCCGCGGTTCTAAATCTAATCTCACAAATACAATGTGAAATAGATAAATACTAAAGAGTCCAAATCCGGTAAATGTTTTCGAAAATCGATTTTGAATCAAATTGTAGAAAATGGAATGCTTTGCTAGATACAGAGTCGCCACCTAAATATTTTTTGGGAAATTTAGGAAACTCATGACTCGTGTCAAAGGTCACGTGTCTGTCATCACCAATGTTGTCTTGGCTCAGGAACTTAGGTATGAGAGAGAAAGGTCATGAATTGAACATCCTCGCTTGCCCGATCAAAGATCAGTCTCTATTAATCATGATGTGAATCTTATTTACATTATATGCTCTTATTCCGATTTATTAGGCTAACTTACTATGTGATACACACACAAGTATAGACTATTTGCAAAAATTGGAACAATTTGATTTCATGTTTGTTTGCAAAATTATTATGAATATGTACCACTTGAAAAAGTGATCGCATATGTACATTACTCAAACAACAATGATAGAGACCACTAATTTTGGAGCTCTAAAAAGATCACTAATAACATGACATTCAATAAAAAAAAGAAAAAAAATACAACACCAAGGTCAAAACATCAAATCATTCATGATGGGGCCCACTGCCACATCATTAGTGGTAGCACTAATTAGTGCTCTCACTCATTTTCCTTACTCAAATTATTTCAATTCAAGCAACTAGCCTTCATCCATAAGCATTCAAACAGTTTATTACTTAAGCAATTAGCCTCATGGTGAACATGTTTTGACATGGTAACAACCACACTCATGCGATATGCTAAAACAAATAAAAGCTCACCTAGTACTTCAAGCCAAAAAAGATGACAAAGTTAGAATAATGAATGATCCTAAGTATGCGATATGACTAATGCAACACATGCGATATGCAATTACTAAGCTCGGCTACTAATATGGCATATGAATCAATTTGATAGCATGTGGTCTAAACACATGTTCAAAGAATGTTTAACTAACAATACAAGTTAGAATGATGCGCTGAGCTCAATGCATGCAAGGTATGAGAGATGCTAAACAAAACATGATACCTTAAATTAACCATCATAAGCAGGTAAATAAAAAAGAGAAAGGCGTGGGGTTGAAAGACATACACATTATTACAACTTTGCCATCGCGCAAGAGGGTCTGAATAAACTAATTAGCTAATTACAAAACAAATTAACTAATTATTACAAGCTGAAGAAACTAACTAGTTAAGCTAATTACTACGAATTAACTAACTTTTACAAAACGAATTAACTAATTATTATAGGCCGAATAAACTAACTATACTAGCTAGTTATTACAACATCAGAATTAATGAACTACTCTAGCTAATTAGTACATTAATTTAGAACTAACAAAGTAAGTACACTAATTAATTAATTATAAATTAGAATTAACTAATTAATTACAACATGAATACAACATGGAAGTAATAACTAAGCTAACTAATCAACCTCAGGAAGCGAGGAATGCTCATGCATGCATGGATTTCCACATGAAAAACCAACTGTTCTGCTGCCAGAATGCTTCTGTTGCACAGTAGAATATCTTTTCATCTCAACCCCTGCTCTGTTCTGTTCCAAAAAGTTGTTGCTCAATTTGACAAAAGTGGCCGGCCACAAATGGTAGCTCGCTGCCCAGAAATAGTGGCTCTCTGGCAATGTACAAAGACACAAATAGGGCATTCTCAAGGTATGTTTGTACACCTTACCCCTTCTTATCATCAAACAGCATCAAAGGAGTGGCAAGCTCAATTCACAAGCCATCAATCGATGCAATTTCATTGCATGATAACTTATGAACCAAGGTGTACAATTTTAATAAATGCAACATAAAAGACTCTCAAACCTCCTCCCTATCATGGATTGATCAAGGGAAGTAGTTGATTTTAGAAACTTGAACTATTTCATCACTAGCAAGTATGAAATGCCTTAAGTTTTCATGTGTTCAATTAATGTCCGATTGAACACCAAATTGCTTATTATCTTGCATCTATTTTAGTCCCAATTTTATTACTCCATTTTAATTATCAACCATTCCTTAGTTAATTAAGTCCAAAAGTGAGCTTTAAGTCCTTTAATGGAAAGAAATATCAAACAAAGAGTTGCTTTAGGCATGAAAGAGACACCATGTCGTTGGTAATGAACCCCCAAAGGAATTAAACCATTAAGCACAATATCTCAATCTCATGCTTAAACAAACATTTGGTTTGAAACAACTTTCAAAGCAAAGAAAAAGCCAAGAAAGGAGAGAGGTTGCAGAGGTGATTAGAGGTGATCACAAGTACGGAAAGTAAGAAATAAATACTATCAACTCAAATAGATTGGTGGTTAAGGCCTAAACCACCAAACCTATGAGGACTATTACACTACAAGCCTGCCATACAAAGCTCAAATGTAATGAACAACTAAAAATAGTCCTAAAATAGTCTTAAAACATGCTGGAATTAAGACAAAAATAGCGAGAACAATAAGCTAAAACATGGAGCAATCTAAGCTAGTAAACAAGCATAAGAAGGGGAGGCTACCCCCTACATTTTTGGGACTTCAAAACTTGGTTTTAGCCACTAAAAAAGCTCTGAATTCAGTATTAAAAAGTTCAAAAAAAGTTGACAAAGAGGTGGGAAATACAAGGGCAAAGGCCTAAGAAATGAAGTACAAAGAAGGATGATCCATCTCCCCACCCCTAATTGCCATAAACCACAAGTTTTAGCCCAAAAATACAGAGTATAAATAGCCTACAAACAATCCAAAAACAGTAGGCAAAATAACAAATAAAGCAAAGAAATAAGCCAAGACTTATACCTCTTGAAAAGGAGAACCCTTTCCAAGTATTAAACCAACACTTACACACCCTCAAGAGCTCAAAGTAAGCTCAAAGTACCTCAGCTCAAAGACCACAAGGTTTGGTTTAGAGTGTATAGGCAAAGGCTTAAGAATTTGCAAGAGAGAGAGAGGGAATTGTAAATAGAGAGAGATATTTTTGCTCTAAAATTTCCAACCCTCAAAAATGGAAGGGGAGGCCTTCTATATATAGAAAAACATGAAACTCTCTCAGAAATATCAATACATACACATGTAGGCAAGTGCATGCATTTGTGGAAACAGCTGGCACAAGTGGCCAAAATATCTGTAAAAATACACAAGTGGCTGATAGGCCACAAAAATGGCCAGTAGCCTACATTGGTGGCCGACAGCCTACAATGGTGGCCGGCAGGTCCTAGGGTTTTTAGGCTTGAAAAACTACTTTTTTGGTCTAAAGACAAGGCAAAAGGTGTGCAGGGTTTGAAGGCTCAAAGCTGTGGCATTCTGCTGAGGACTTTGAGCACTTGACAAGCATTTACAAAATCATCATTGGGCGGCAAGTGGTGGCGCCCAAGTCGTGAGGGGCGGTCAAAAATGGGGTGTCTACACACACATACAATGATAAAAAATTTCTTCAACCATTAGCAAATTTGTTTATATTTGGCTTTCAATTGTTAAAATTTTCTAAACATAAGGTATTAAGACTCAAAATTAATTTTTTATTTTAAAAATAAATTCTCGTACATCGCACGACTAACCTGCTAGTTTTATTTTAAAGTAAAAAAAATTAAAGAGTCATTATAAATTGTCATTTCACTCTTTATTTTCTGAACATTTTTTCAAAAAAATTCAAAAAATAAGAAAACAAATAAACTCCAAACACCCTAAAATAGTCAAAAATCTAAAATTGATTATAAAAAAGTCAATTTTCTGTCAATATTTATATATATATATTTTTCGTAAAATACTAAAAAAGTGGTCATAATCAACAAGTCAATAAACTACTTATTTAGGTAGTTCCAAAAGAGGTTATAATCTAGTTCATAATTGTTATAAAAAAAAAAAAAATGCTTCACATTGTTTATTGAATTTAGTGTTGGTATATATATTTGTTAAAGGAAAATTTATTTATAAATTCCATCTTAAGGAATGGTGATCCGTCTAATCCTAAAAATTTTCTTATAGACCATGTAGTCCCATTGATTTTAGAAAAGTAAATTTAATATATTATTTGAACATTAGATTTACAGTTATATCCTTATTTCTATTTTGTTTCTTTCTTGGATCAAATTTGGGATGGATTTTTATATGGGAATCTATTTTATTTGGAATGACTCGTATGCGGAAAGATTTTGTGAATGACAGCGCGTGACTTAGGTGATGCTGAAGTGTCAGCTGAGGTGCCATGTGGCCTGGTCACACTACCGAGATGATCTTGGCTAGGCCGAGGTTATCTGCGGAGATGCCGGAATCCGAGATAAACGAATAAGGAACAAGAGTCCTAGAACGGGAGAGGATCTCAGTTTGGATAAAGATAAGGCTCAAGGAGAGTTTATCTCTATCTAGATGAGTGTCCAGGATAAATATTGAGCCTGAGTCCATTGAAGTAAGGCTTCTAAAGAGATCATGTCACTGTTAGTTATAAAAGCAAGGCATTCTCATGGGTCAAAGATAAGTTCTTTCTTGTAAGTTTAAGCACTATTTACTATCTGTGAGAAATATTGTTTACTGACTTGATCGTGGAGTGCTCCCGGGTGGATGAACCACCGCGGCATTCTCATCTTCTTATTACAGGTTATTGGATTTAATCTATTTTGTCGGTGCTCTCCAGTTTAGTTCCCCTTTTGGTTGTGTGGTCAGAAATCAACACCTATAATTTGGCGCCGTTTGTGGGAACTTAAGGAGAATAGATAGCCAATAACGGGCAGGAAGAGAAGATTGGGGACGACATCCATAGCGAGAGTTATGAACATGCAGATCCCAACATCGGAGAGGAAAACCATAACGAAGGAGTACAGGATCCAAATCTTGAGGAGAAGGACATTGGCAAGGAGGGTAATGTCCTGAAGAAAGCTGGTCGAGATGAGTATTGCAACGAAAGCAACCTCAAAGTGTGGAAGGATAGATGCTTAAGGAGGAACAGTGAGATGAAATGGATGGCAAACAAGTTGGAAGACCTACAATCGGTTGTCAACTTCATGATGTAACCATTGTTCCCATTGTAGGACACACCAATACCAGCAGACAAGACTGATGCCCAAAAAAGGGGACAAAAAACAATCTCAGTAGTCCCACAACATAGCAAGGAAAAGCAGTGCTCACATCGGCATTCACGGGATGTCAGGCGAGCAGAGTCAGTAAGAGGTGAGTAGTAGAAGACACCGTGAACCAAGGGGACCTATGTCAAAGAACTTCGGCATATCCAAGGAAAGGGCCTTTGTTTTGATACAGCGAATGAAGAGAACGAAAAGGACGCACAATGACACTGGAAGCAGCGCACTAAAAAGGCTGAAATCTGTTGATAGCCAAGCTCTCGGTCGAACGAAGAAGGATTTGAGAGACTACCTCTAGAGGAAGCGACTCAACGCCGAGATCACATCCCCTCATCAAGTCGAGGACACCGTTCTCGGTGGATTTGGACACGTTTGAGGCCCCAAAAAGGTTCCACATACCGAGGTTCCAGATTTATAATGGTAAGTCTGATCTGAACTTTCATGTTGGTTTATATTTGAATTCAATGGCTTTGTGGAGTGGAAATGAGTAGTTGTTATGCAAGGTGTTCCCCTCATCCTTTGGGGAGATCGCATAGGATTGGTTCCATAAGTTGCCAAAAGGAACTGTGAAGAGTTGGGAAGGCCTGGTCGAGATGTTTGTGGCCAGGTTTGTTATGAACAAGTTACAATCACCAAGGGTGGACTCCTTGCTAGCTTTGAACATTAGCGAGGGTGAAAGTCCCTGGGCTTATGCCAACAGATATTATGAGGTATTTAACCGAATTCCGGCCTGTAACCAGGAGTTGGCAGTCATATCATTCAAAAACGGCCTGGATAATGAATACTCGCTTCGAAAATTGTTGGCAAAGGCCTTACCAAGAAGTATGGAGGAGCTCATGGCACGGAATGAGAAATATGCCAGAGCAGAAGAAGATACACTAGAAATGAAGACACCAAAGCAAGAGAAGAGAAACACCTCGCCGAAGCAAGGCCGAGGTAATTCCGGTGCAAACAGGCAGGAGATAGGGTTGAGGGCTGCACAGGTAGTCACCATTGCATTCAGGATCCAAATCTACAAAGTTCTGGAAAGGATTAGGAACTAGCCGTATTACAAAGCGCCGGAGAAAATCCCTGACGAGTTTATGGAAATGAGCATTGGGATGCATTGTGCTTGCCACAATAAGGATGGGCACTTGACTCAGGGGTGCAGGGCCCTGAAGACACACTTGGAGGATTTGTTTAGGCAAGGTCACTTGAGAGACCTAGTAGATGAGGCTAGGACAAGGGAAAAGCAAGCAAGGCTTCCCCTGGCAGCAACAGTAGCACCTCCACCACCACCACCACCACAGTAAGTAGATGAACCTTGGGTGATCAATGTGATTCACTCGAAGGTCAATGAGAATGATGTACGAGGGGAGACCAAGAGAGTAAGGCACCTACAACATATGTATCAGGTCCAGTAAAAGAAGCCTAGGACAAACAAGCACCAGGGACCAACGATTTCTTTTATCGAGGCTGACTTGGATATGGTACAACATCCACACAATGATGCCCTGGTGATAACACTAAAGATTAGAGAATGCCAAGTGAGTCGCATACTAGTTGATCAAGGCAGTTCTTGTGACATCATGTATGTTGGATGTTATAAGGAGTTTGGCCTTTACCCAGATGATCTAGAACAATTCGACAGCTAGATGGTTAGATTCAACGGAACGCCGACATGGCCTCTAGGAGCCACGAATTTGGAGGTGCAAGAAAGCACGAAGAAGGTAAGCACGGAGTTTACAGTAATTGACACCCCTTTGTAGACACCCTATTTTTTTATCACCCTTAAGACTTGGGCGCTTTATTCCAAACACCTGATGATGAAAGTTACACTGTGTAATCTTTTGAATTCTCAGCGCAGAAATTTGGATTCAAGCTCTAATCCCAAACCTTATACCCCATTTTGACCAAAACTATTTTTTAGACCTCAAAACCCTCTTTTTCAAAATATTTTTTCAAATGTTTCTACGATGTTCCGAGGCTTGCATTTCGTTTAAAATATTGCACTTTTAGGTAAACTGAGTAAGGACAAAGTGGAAATGAATGGAAAGGAGGTGGAATTTTTGAAAAATATTTAAAAACATCTTAGTTATAGGTTTGGAATTGAAGGAAATAGGAGGGGAGGGAAGAAAACTAGTTTAGGAAGAAGTTGAGCATGAAACCATAGAGAAAGAATGAGCAACCTTCACTAAATTAGGAATATCTATTTTCACACTTAGAATTTAGATGTTAGGTTACCACCATTGGAAATTATACTTTCGGGGCTTCAATTTAGACTCAAGAATCACCTAAAACCGAGTTCGGATGATAAAGATATATCCGTTTGAAGTCGGGCCTGAAATATAGATTTTTGAGCCAGCCGGGTCCATTTAGATCCGGCTGTGGCTCATTTAGAGCCGGCCGACTTCAAATGAAAATTTGTTTAGAATGCCTTTTTAGATTTGGCCTTGCATTATTTGGTCCAGTCGTGGGTTTTTTGGAGTCAGCCAGTTATTTTGGAAGCTGATCGGCTCTCAATAGCACCAAACAGGCAGCTGGCGGAAATTGGACAATTGGCTTTGTTTGAAGATATTTTCGACCAAATTAACTCAAATTCTATAAATAGACCCCCTGCATTCAGATTTTAAGGTTGGAAGATTTTCCTAAAGGCTTTGAAGGAGATTGAAAGCTAAAACCATCCTCTTTACTTCCTTTGATCTTCAAACATTTTTGAACAATACATATACAATACATATACCATTAGAGCTTGTTCTTGAAGCTTTTTGTTAAAGTTTCAAACCATATTTCATAAATTTGAGGGTGTTTGGATTTAAGTTTGATCAATAACCATGCATACTCTTTAAAGAGGTATACTTCTTACACATTTTTTTCCTTTGTGTTTACTAATCATCTTCTTCATTTTCCTTGAGTTTGTGCACTGCTGGAGGTTACTTAAAAGGGCTGAAATATGTGATTTAATTCATAAAAAGTGGAGGTGTTAGACACCCATCCTTAAGCTTGCTTGTTTAGTTTGTTCTCTCTTATTTTTGTTCACTTTCTTCACCTTTTTGAAGTAGTTTTAGCCACTATTTTGGGACTATTTTTGGACTATTTGGGGGCTGAAATATGTGATTAAAAGTTGCAAAAAGTGGAAGGGTTAGCCATCCCTCCTTAGGCTTTGTTCCATAGCTTTTTCTCTATTCTTTTTATTTAATTTCTCTTACTTTTGCCACTATTTTCTTGGCTTACAAATTGATTTTCAGAGTTTAAAAAGGTTGAAAAACATGGTGTAGAAGTCCAAAAAGTGGAGGGGTTAGCTACCCCTCCTTGGTCTTGCTTACTAGTTTGATGTCTCCTTATTCTTACCTATCTTTTATGCGCTTTAAACATGCTTTAGCTACTGTTTATAGTATATTAGGGGCTGTTTAGGGGCTGTCCTAATTTATTAAATTAGTTTATGCTTTGAATATCTAGCATGCCGTGTTGTAAGTCCTCATGGCTTCGGTTGTTTAGGCCTTAGCACCGAGTCATTTGAGTTGATGGCTTTTCTTTACTTAGTTTTCATATCAAGAGTCTCATCCAATAATCAAGTTTGCACAACCATCTTTGCAACCTCCCTCTTTCTTTTCTTTTGTTCAAAAGCTATTTCAAAAGATTGATGTTTATTCAAGGCATGGGAAAGAGACCTATGCTCAATGGCTTAATTTCTACGGAGGTTCAACGTCAAGGCATAGGCTCTCTTTCATGCTATGAATCACTTCTCGTTTGATTATTGTGCCTTATGGTTGCTTGGATTAATATTTTCATTAGCATTGTTGTAATTATCATTGGTGTAATAATTCTTATTGTTGTAATTATTATCATATCTTTGTTGTACTTATGGTTGTTTATGGTTAATACCCTTGTTGTAATAACTTAGATAGCTAGTTGACAACTTAGATATCTAGTTAGTAGTTAGTTTGGTTAAAGTAATTCATCTATTTGAATTTGTAATAGTTAGTTTAATCCGAACACTTGGACACTCATTCGAATCCTCTTGCACAAGGGCAAAATATGTAATAATTGTGTATGTCTTCCAACTTCACTTATTTCTCCCTTTTATTTACCGACTTATAATGGTAGCATAGGGCATCATGTTTCCTTAGCATTTCCCATGTTTGCATACACTTGTCTTGCATGCATTAGGGCTTGGCTCATCATACTAACTGATATCAATTCCAAATTCTTACTCGAATACATGATTTATCACATGTCTTGAATTGAATCATATACCATACTCATAGCCAAGCCTATTAAAAATTGCATAATGTGTGCTTTGCATTAGTCACATTCCATTGTCTAGGAACATGCATGTTTTCTAATCATTTTGCTTTATTTGGCTTACCTTGGAGTACTAGGTGAACACTTATCGCTTTTGCATATCGCATAAGTGTGATTGTTGCCATGCCAAGCATAATACCATGAGGCTAATTGCTTAAGTGATATAACTCTTTGAATGCCTATGAATGAAGGCTAATTGCTAAAATTGGGATAAGTTGATTAATGTACATGCAAACTCACATGTTTCAAGTGACGCATATTCAAACCAATTTTCAAACAAACATGAAATCAAAATGTTCCAACTTTTTCAAAATTAGTCTATACTTGTGTGCATTACATAGTAAATTAGCTAATAATTAGAACAAGAGCATATAATGTAAATAAGAATCACATCATGATTAGTAGAGGTCGATCTTTGATCGGGCGAGTGGGGTGCTCAATTCATGACCTTCCTCTCTCGTACCTAAGTTTCCGAGCCAAGACACTTTGGTAATGACAGATAAGTGGCCTTTGGCAGGAGTCTCAGGTTTAATTTTCCAAAAATATTTAGGTGGCGACTCTGTATTTGGAAAAGTAGTCCATTTTTGGCATTTTGATTCAAAATTGATTTTTCAAAAGATTTGCCAGATCTGGACTCATTTGTGTTTATCTATTTCACATTGCATTTGTGATATTAGATTCATAACCACAGGAGTCCAAACTGTAGGGCTAGTCGTATCCGAAAAGAGCACGAAAAACAAGCCACAGTTTTTGGTGACTCCACTGGGGATTTAGAGAACTTGACTTGAACTTCATGATGTGAAATTTTATCTACCTATATATGTTCTTTGCATTGCATTTGCATTGGTGCTTATAAATCACTGTGTTTTCCATCTGTTATTCTTGGATGGTTTGCTGGAGGCTTGCCCAAAAAGTTTTCCAAAAGACTGATCGGTCATGGGCTCTGCCATTTTGGAAACACAACCCTCGGATCTGGATTACCGCTATACTGCTTGATTCTCTTTTCACTTCTTGGTGTTAGGTGTGAGAGGTATATTAGGTGATCTTGCCGAGGTACCCCTTTTGACCAAATCGGCCTAAGTACATATAGTTAGCCTTAGTGACTTTTCAAACATAGGACAGGATACTCGCCCTATTCAGGATGTTGTGATACCGTTTGTTTGAATAGTAAAGCTGTAGAGCACTCCAAAGCTAAGACAGGGAAACCCTAAAATCTCATAGGGGTATTTTGAATACTTTTGTGCAAAATGTGAAATCTTTGGCAATGTGTGATGCAATCCTTGGAGAGTCTTAATCTTGAGGTGATTCCTTTCAAACTTAAGGGTCATATCAGAATCAAAATTTGGATCAAAATCCAGGGGTTTGTGTTTGATATGGTGGAAAAATATCATAACCAGAACCAGGGCCAAAAATTGTATCTTGCTTTGTTTTGACCAGCATACCCAGTATCCTGATTTGATGAGGCATTTGTTTTTAATGCTAGGTTTGTCTGAGCCAAAGAAGGAGCCATACCCAACTCAGCAAAGGCCAAGCCCAATCCAACCCCAAAACCCTGAACCCATCATAGTCCATCCAATCCCAGAAAAAACTCATTCAACAAAGGTCCAGTCCATCCGATCCCCAAAGGCCAACTCACAAAAGATCCATCTAATACCAAAAGACCTATTCTAAAAAGCCCAATCCAGTCAAACTCGTCTCGACTAATCCATTGCAGATACATCAAGTATAATCGGGGCAAAATCCTCGTTGGTTAGCTCTTAGCATACACCCATCTATTTCCTCGATTGCCAACTCAGCAGACCCGTAATGGCATAGAGTCCAGAAAAAGTTGTGGCTATGATAACGACCCTAAATCAAGGAATTACCATACAGGATGAGACCAATGCTGAAATGCAATGCCCATTTGAGGCAGCTACCACACATCCAGTCTCGGGTCCCCAGTCGAACTTTGATCCACATCCACCAGTTGAAGATTCGCAAGGTCTAGATCCTCGAGAAGGGTTGGCTCAAGCTCAAGTATTCAAACCCTTGGTGCAGCCTAATGAGGTCCTTTTTTCCATTGATATTAAAGATCTCGACCCGACCTTGTTAAAAATTGCTAACCTTGAGAAGCAATTCAAAAAGGCACATGGAATTAGCTCCATACCCGACATTGAAGATAGGTACACCAAGGCTGCCATAAGGCTCCCAGACAGATTCAAAATGCCACACATTAACTGTTTCGACGAGTCTGGAGATCCTATGGTACATATCCAGCTTTTCATGGACGTCCTGAAACCGATGGGTCTAACTAAGCCTCAAAAACTCTCTTTGTATGGAAGAACCCTGTCGGGTATAGCAGCCGCTTGGTATGCCAAGTTGTAGGATAAAGTGAAGCAAAATTGGGATTTGGTTAAGGCATTTGTCAATCAGTATTCTTACAATACCCAAATTGAAATAACTACCCAAGAGCTTAAAGCAACCCACCAGAATCCTAAAGAACCATTTGTGGAATTTGTTACAAAGTGGAGAGCAAAAGTAGCACAAATGACAGATTGACTTTCTGAGAGGGACCAAGTGCGGATAGTGGTATAGAACCTTGAGCCTGATATGTTACAAAAGTTAATAGTCGCGCCACTATTCACTTTCAAAAATTTGCATGAATTAGGGATTCAAATTGAAAGTGCATTTAACAGAGGGATGATTCTTAGGGCAAGCGAACCAACAAGGAGGGTGTTTTCTGGGCGTACCAATGCTAGCAGTAGCACTATTCCCAAACCCACTGAAATCAATACCGTTGCCGCCACTCCCAAAATTTCCAACCCATTTGCCAATACCAACCCACAAACAGCTAGCCCAACCCGAGCTCAAGGAAGAACTTTCACCCCCCTCCATATGAGCCTAACCAGTGCATTAAAAATCCTGATGGAAAGAGGGTATCTCAAACCCCTTTATCCCAACCTCTTCTTGACTCACTCCCTGTTAGACATAACCCCATCAAATACTATGTATACCATTAGCAGTGCGGTCATGGCACCGATCGTTGCTACTGCCTTTGTCATGAGGTTCAAAATCTCATCGACAACCAGACAATAGCTCCACCTCAAGACCCCAGTGTTACCACCAACCCACTTCCCATCCATGACCAAGAATCTCCTGCCCACCTTAACCTCATCCATACACTACTTCTTACTTTCAACCCCAGTATATACATCACCCCGGCCCATTTATTTAAGCCTGAGGTGTTCATTGTTGAAAACATTGATTTGTGCATGATGGATACACCCACTCCAGTTCGGATACACAAGAGCGCCAAATGGCTGAACCCACTACTACTGAGATGTTGAGAATGATTGAAGACCTTCAAGAAACGGTGGCAGATTTAACCTTTGGGGTTCCGACCCCGTCAAAGAATTCTCCAATCTTGGGACAAATTAAAAGTGGAATGGGCCAATCAAAAGTGAATATGGTCGAAGCAAGTTGCAAGAACAAGGTCGAGACAAGTATTGATCCCTATGCACATCTTCGGCGGGCTGTTAAGACTTTAAAGGTCAAAGGGTTGAACAAACAACAAGTGCTTGTAATTATTACAAAGACTGTGGATGACACGTTTATTGCTCAGGTTGAGAGCATTTTGAATCAGAGGGTAAGCCATGAAAAGGGATGCTTTACCAAAAACACCCCTCCTGATTCCAGTCCCAAGCCCATAAATACCGAGCCAATACTTGCAAATCTCTTTGCCAATGTTTCTAAACCTGATGCTTCCTCCTCCTAAAAACGGACCTTCACCCATCTCCATATGAGCCTAACCCTCACCTTGAAGGTACTGATGGAGAAAGGGTATCTCAGACCGCTCAATCCTTGACCTCTCCTTAACCCTCTCCCATCTAGACATGACCCTACCCAATGTTGCACATTCCATCAGCAAAACGGTCATCATACTGACCGTTGCTTTTGCCTTCGCCATGAAATTCAAGACTTGATTGACAATAAGGTCATCACCCCACCTAAAAATCCCAAAGCTGTTAATAACCCTCTCCCTGACCACAATAGATTGCCACCCCATAGCATAAATCTCATCCATGGCTTGCCATAACCAACATTGACTCCAGCCAGCACGGCCAAGGAGATGTGTGGGGACAACTAGGATAATTGTGAGGCTCAATTTGTGAGACTCAATTCAAAAGTTTGAAATAAATCCAACTGGGTGTGGATGTTAGTATTACCAAATTGAAGGCTGGTTTGAACCCTCCCGTGGGCTACTTGAAGATGTTTTTGAATTCTGCAGATGGACTTGGAGAATGAAAACCCCTTTTGTCTCTAGGGTGTTGATTTTTTTCTAAGCTGTGTCCTGTAAATAGTTGAGTTGTGAGTTTTATTTTCTTCATCTTTTCTCGTGTTGTTGCGTTAGTTAAGTCTTTCCTTTGAGTTGCTTTCGTGTACCCTCAGGTCTTCGTTGTCTTTCTAAGAAAGTGGGAGTCAAGTTTTTGATCATTTTGTTGTGCCTACAGTAATGCATGTGTGACCTTTTAAAAATGAAAAAAGTTTTGATTTTTGTTTTTGAATGAGATTCCATTAATAAGCACGAGTGTTGAGAAGGATCCCTAAATGGTTTGAGTGGATTTTGAATTATCGATGCATAGTCCTTCATGATTTCCAAATTTTAAACTGTTTCTTTTGCAAACTTGCGAAGATAAATTCAGAATTGTGCGAGTTATTTTACACTGTCCTGCGGATTCTCTTCACCTTTGGGCGATCATTTTGACAAGCACAAAATGGCTTTTAGACCTCATAATCATAGAATTTCTTCCCCTATTGTTTTCATTATTTCAAAAGGAAATGGATAAGAAACCAAAAGGAAGAAAAGAAAAGAGAAAGAAAAAAGAAAAGAAACCAAAAGAAAAAAGAAACAGAAAAGAAGAAAAATAGAAGAAAAGAAGAAGGAAAAAAAAAAGGAAAAGTCAACCGCCAAGCCAGGGATATCCATTAGAATGAAATCCAATCAATTGTGAGGAGAGGAACTTTTGTCTGAATTCGGGGAAGCCAATGCGAAGAAGGTACCACATTGCAAGAAGAACCAACTTTGAAAATGGAGCAAAAGAGAGAAAGAGAACATTCATAAGGAATGGAGAACCAAGCTTAAAGCAAGGTGAAGCCAGTTCCTGTGTTAGGGCAAGGATGACTATAGATCAAATTCACCACAAATGTTGTAATGCTATCCTTGAGAGGCTTGCTAGGAGAAAAACCCGAAAGGGCGACCTAGGCAAAAGTTAGAGCATGAAAAAGAGAAATCAAACAAATATAGCTCACAAGGTTGAAAACCCGAAAGGGCGACTTTGGCAAAAGTTAGAGCACAAAAAGAGAATGTCATTACCTGAGTGAACCCTAACCATGAACTATGTTGACCTGATTCCCATCTTAGGATACGTAGGCAACTTCAATATGAAGTTCGATCTCAACCATATCCATTTTATCCACCTTGACCCAATCATCTTGCTCGATTCACATCGTTAGCTTCGCATCAATCCATGAGTTACACCAACTATTGTGCATATCACATGCTTATGTTGGGTAAGGAAGAACTAGCTTGAATCAATAAGTGGAGAAGTTTTCAATACTTGAGTTTATCAGTAGAATCTCTATCTTAAGCAAAAAGGGAATCAAAATTGAGTTCAAAAAGGAACATAAGTTATACTAGGGGCACTATGAATGATCAGTCACCTTGAGTCTTTTTTTGTTTTTGGGTCAGTTGTGAGTTTTGTTGTGCCGTGCCTGGTGTTTGTCTCAGTCTGCGCTCTACATCGAGTCACTATTACCTATTTGTCACTCAAAAGCGCTCTTCATCGAGTCACCCTAACTAGTTTGTCACTCAAAAGTTTAACAGAGTGGCATCGCCACAATTCCATACACGAATGTTCACCCCGGACTTGAAAACAAGTCCATGTGTGGAATTCATAAAAAAACTGAGAGAGCCCATACAAGGGGCATCACATTCATGATCATTGCAAGTGTATATGAGGAATTCGTCACTGTTTTGGATGGGACTGGAGTAAGTTCTCAACATGCTAGGACAGAAGAGAAGCATGGGTTTGATTGGTTGGCACCCGTTCCAGGATTTGATGATCCCCATTACACGTGCCTGCATAATGTTAAAAAAGGTGGCTAGTGATTGGACACTAGGGGAAATTTTTAGTATATCTGATCAGGCCATCCGTCAAACAAAGGGCATGAACCCAACCGGTGGCCAAGGATTGGACACTAAGGGCAATTTTCAGTGCATCTGATTGGGTCATCAATTAAACAAGGGGCATGAACCTAACCTTTATTTTAGTCCGTTAAAGCCATTTGTTGGACACTTTCCCCTAGTTAGGGTGAGCTTACCTCTATGATAATTTTGATATGATTTAGCTTTCAAAAGTTGTCCCCAACCTTTTCAAAACTCTCTTGGGATTGCTATCTTCCTTCTGATTCATACGTGTGTTTTGTATTATACTTGAGTGTTCATACACTTGGTTGATTTGAATTGTGTGATTGGTTGCTGTTGCTCTTGACTTTGTTTTGCACTTTACATTTCAATAAATTGTGGCAAGTTGCCCTGCACTCATTTCATAAGGTACATGACGCATTACTCTGAGTACTGCTCGTTTCTCTCTATATATTATGCATCTTTCAGTTTGTATTGCACTATTTTGTATACCTTGAGCACTGTTTTGTACACTTTGTATCGCACTATTTTGTGCACCTTGCATCGCACTGTTTTGTGCATTCATACATTTTCACTTTGTATCGCACTATTTTATGCACCCTATCTCGCATTGTTTTGTGCATCTTGTATCGTACTATTTTGCGCATTCGTACATCTGTCCCTTGTATCGCATCGTTTTATGCACCTTGAGTTCGCACTATTTTGTGCACCTTGAGTTCGCACTATTTTGTGCACCTTGTATCGCACTGTTTTGTGCATATTCTATAGCATTGTTTTGTGCATTCACTTTGTATCTCACTGTTTTGTGCACCTTGAGTTTGCACTGTTTTGTGCACTTTCATAGCAATGTTTTATTCACCTCACATCACATTGTTTTGTGCACCTCGCATCGGCACTATCTTGTGTGTTCATCTTACATGGCACTATTTTGTGCACATTGCATCGCACTATTTTGTGCACCCTGTATTACACTGTTTTGTACACCCCATATCACACTGTTTTGTGCACCTTGTATCGCACTATTTTGTGCATTCCCCTTGCATTGCATTGTTTTGTGCACTTCACTTCACACTGTTTTATGCACCTTACATCGTACTGTTTTGTGCATTCACCTTGTATCGCACTGTTTGTGCACCTTGCATTGCATTGTTTTGTGTATTCACCTTGCATCGCATTGTTTTGTGCATTCACTTTGTATCACACTGTCTTGTGCATTTACCTTGTATCGCACTGTTTTGTGCATCCACATGCATCACACTGTTTTGTGCGCCTCATTTGCACTGTCTTGTGCTCTCACTAGGTCTTAGAGACCTTAAATCCTCTAAAGGTGCAATTCTTTTGGTGTTTGTTGTGCCCGAACGGCTTCAGGTAGTCTGGTATAGCCACCTAACTATGTTTGTAGTGAGTTCCTAGGAGATCAACTAAGACGGTAGAAACTAAAGTTCAAATGGTGACACCTAGAACGCAAAGGTTCAGAATTTTTGAGACTAAAGTTTGATTTAAATACCCAGGGATATATCCTCGGCTTGAAATCTGTATGACAACCCCATAGGTTGAGGTAGCTTGTGCGCCTCAATTTTGGATACTGAACCAACCTAGTCTGTCAACCTGTTGAAGAATAGGAAAAGTTGCAAACATAGTCAGGGAAAAAAGTAGTACCCGTGGTGTAGAAGTGCAAGATGAAGGAAGAAGAAGAGAAAACTCCCCAGCAGTATAAGGTGAGTCATCACCAATTACCCCTGTAAGGTACTTTCACTTCCCAGCTATTACATCATATCCATTATTATCTATTACCTCTATCACATTGCATATAACATCTATCGCATGCATCTACCCCATTGTCCATTATATCTATTACATCATACCATTTTATCGCCTGCATCCTTTCCATGTTAAGCTTAGTTTGGCATGTCCTCATATCTTTCCCTCGTTGAAACATGGTTCTGTCATGTGTAAGTACCTATGCTGCGCTGAGGCTAGTATTGAGGGTTTCGGCATCTTTTCTGTGTTAGACGTGGTTTGTTTTGTGTCCACGCCCTTTCTATGTAAGACGTAGTTCAGTCTACACCCCTTATTCACTTCATCCATCGCATTCATTGCATCATTCTTTGTCTATATAAAACGTTCAGTCTACACCTCTTGTTTTGTCTTGTTGCATTCAGCATTTAGGATTATTATCTTTCCCTTGCAGATCATTCCTCACTTATATCATACCACCCAATTACTTGTATTTTTTCTCTTTCTACAAAAAACATAGTTTTGCATGTGCTCACACCCCTTTCACGTTGAAACATAGTTCTGTTATATGTAAGCATCCATGTTACGCTGAGGCCAATATTGAGGATGTAGGTACTTAGCCTGTGTCAGGCGTCGTTTGTCTTGTGCCCACACTTCTTTTCTATATAAAACGTAGTTTGATTTGCATCCCCATTCCTTTATGGTATTCGTGTGTTTTGCACTACTTGTGGTTTGATTGTTTCGTTGCATTGCATATCATTTGTATCCTGTCCCTGAACTACGGTGGTTTGATTCCTTGCAAAGAGATACGTAGGCAACCCTCAGGTTCAACCAATTGCATCTGCATTTTGTTTGTTTGCCCAAGTCTTACGACTTTGTCAAATGGGTCGTCTTCGGGTTTTGACATTCACAAACGTCATTTCATGACTATTCGAGCTCTATTAAAGAGGGGTAACTGTAGACACCCCATTTTTTACTACCTTTAAGAATTTGGTGTTTTATTCCAAACACCTAATAATGAAAGTTTCACTGTGCAATTTTTTGAATTCTCAGCGAAAAAATTTGGATTCAAGCTTTAATCCTAAACCTTATACCCCATTTTGACCAAAACTATTTTTTAGACCTCAAAACCCTCTTTTTCAAAATATTTTTCCAATTGTTTCTATGATGTCCTGAGGCTCGCATTTCTTTTAAAATATTGCACTTTTCGGTAAACCGAGTAAGGACAAAGTGAAAATGAATGGAAGGGAGGTGGACTCTTTGAAAAATATTTAAAAACATCTTAGTTATATGTTTGGAGTTGAAGGAAATAGGAGGGGAGGGAAGAAAACTAGTTTAGGAAGAAGTTGAGCATCAAACTGTTGAAAAAAAATGAGCAGCCTTCACTAAATTAGGTATATCTCTTTGTACAGTTATAATTTTTATGTGATGCCCCTACCATTGAAAAGTAGACTTTCGGGGCTTCAATTTAAACTCAAGAATCACCTAAAACCAAGTTCGGATGAGGGAGATATGCCCGTTTGAAGCCGGGCCTGAAATGTAGATTTTTGGAGCCGACCGAGTCCATTTAGATCCGGCCGTGGCTCATTTCGAGTCAGGCAGATTTCAATGAAATTTTGTCCAAAATGCCTTTTTAGACCCAGCCTTGCATTATTTGGTCTGGCCGTGTGTTTTTTAGAGCCGGCTGGCTATTTTGGGAGTAGGCCGGCTCTCAATAATGCCAAGCAGACAGCTGGCGGGAATTGGACAACTGGCTTTATTTGAAGATATTTTCGACCAAATTGGCTCAAATTCTATAAATAGACCCTCTGCATTCAGATTTTATGGTTGGAAGATTTTCCTAAGGGCTTTGAAGGAGATTAAGAGCTAAAACCATCTTCCTTGCTTCCTTTGATCTTCAAACATTCTTAAACAATACATACACCATTAGAGCTTGTTCTTGAAGCATTTTGTTGAAGTTTTAAACCATATTTCATAAACTTGAAGGTGTTTGAAATCAAGTTTGATCAATAACCATACATACTCTTTAAAGAGGTATAATTCTTACCCATCTTTTTCCTTTGTTTTTACTAATCATCTTCTTCATTTTCCTTGAGTTTGTGCACTGCTAGACGTTACTTAAAAAGGCTGAAATATGTGATTCAATTCACAAAAAGTGGAGCGGCTTAAGCTTGCTTGTCTAGTTTGTTCTCTCTTATTTTTGTTCACTTTCTTCACCTTTTTGAAGTAGTTTTAGCCATTGTTTTGGGACTATTTTTGGACTATTTTTGTCATGACCTAAACTCGCCCCTATGGATAAGGTCATAACCAGCTAGTAATCATAAGATTACCTGTGGCCTCAAACATTTATTAAACATATTTCAATAGAAATAAGGGGCCAAACAGAAGCAGATTTAAAAATTTTTGTCCAATGAGCTGTGCTTACATGGCAAAACAAAACATTCCAAAAGTACTTTATAATAACTCACACATATATGCATAGAATTAACATCTTATATTCATCTAAGAACTTTCAAATATGTAGCCTGCCAAACAAAAACTTATTTACATAGGTGATCCAACGTGTTCACCAAAATAGCAAGAGAGTAAACGAAAGGTCGAAAGAACAAAACAAAGTCTCGTGCGTGAGACATTCGAGCTGACTCCTCAAACTGACTTCCTCTCACATTCTTCACTGAGGCTGGGTTTGGAACTCTTTTTGCCCACCCACATACACATAAATGAGAGTGAGCGAAAGCCCAATGAATAATATCAAAATAAAGAAATTACATGAATGAAATTCGTAACGGACATATCCAACAGCCTTAGGCCCATTCATGTTTCTATCTAATACAGTACACGGACTCAAGCCTAAACATATCAAATAGCCTCGGGTTTAATTCATTCTTATCAAACGGCCTCAGGCCCAGTTCATCCATGTCAAACGGCCTTTGGCCCATTTATTTATGTCCAACGACCTTTGGCCCAATCATTCATGTCAAATGGCCTTAGGCCTAACCATTTATGTCAGACGGCTTTTGGCCCAATCATTCATGTCAAATGGCCTTTGGCCCAATCATTCATGTCAACTGGCCTTTGGCCCAATCATTCATATCAAAAGGCCTTTGGCCCAATCATTCATATCAAATGGCCTTTGGCTCAATCATTCATGTCAAACGGCCTTTGGCCCAATCATTTATATCAAACGGCCTTTGGCCCAATCATTTATATCAAACGGCATTTGGCCCAATCATTCATATTATGTGCATAAACATGTCGTAATCATAATCATATTCCAACGACTTTATTCAATCATTGGCATAACGAATATCCAATTCAATTTAATAACTCTATAAAACTCATACATAAGTGAGCATTTGGAAAGTAGTATACTTCAATACATTCTTATTAAGATATTACTCACAGTGTTTTGCTATAGGATTTTCCCTTGCGCTTGACCCTACACAATTTACAACATATTGGGTCACAAGCGGTTCAATCCATTCTCAATTTGTTTATTTTTCTTAAGCCTCTTTCTTATCCCTTTAACTCATTTACAATGTTCAATGCATGTCTAAGAGTGCTTAGAAATGGAAGAGAACGGAAAAAGGAGCATAAAATAACTTTTCAAAATTTCTAAAACAGGGCTCTCTGCTCGAGCGTAGGATTGGTTGCTCGAGCGGACTGCAAAAATTTACGAAAGTACTGGTTGCATGAATTTCACGCTCGAGCGAGGTTTCTGACGCTCGAGCAAGAAGCCTTGCAAAGCAGGGTTCGCTCGAGTGCACACTTTGTCGCTCGAGCTACAGTACAAATCTCTACAAAACTTCTGGGGGCTACTATTTCACGCTCGAGCGAGGCTTTCCTCACTCGAGCGGACCAGTCAAATTTTGGGTTTTCCAGCAAACTATTTAAGCTTCAAAACACAACCCCAAAGGCTCCAAAGTTTGCAAATCAATGCCAAATCATATAAAAACATTGTGTAACAAAAAACCTTAGATAATTTGAAACCAAATGTCCAAAATCATGGTTCATTTCCAAATCATTCCAAATTCTCCTCATCAATTTCAAAACTCATGCATTCATCCTCATACAAACTTCATATCTTCATCAATCATGCATGCATGTTAATTTTTGACTCCAATTCTATTTCAAATGGTACAAATGATACTTATAATCATGAAGCTCATGAAAATTATGCATACATGTATAACTTGATGCTATATTCTTCTTGTTTCAACAATCATCTTCTAAATACAAATATGGGTCTTTAGAATTAAGCTTCACACCATGATAATTCTTACATGCATGTGTATATTGACTTCAAATTCATCATGTATGGCTTAATTCTTGTTCTTTATTACCAATTCTCTTTTGAATTCATATAATCACAACTCAAACTCATGAATCAAGAGTTGGGTACCCACCTAAAAGCTCTAATCCTCCAAAATTCAGCCAATTCCTTGAGTCCATTTTCCAATTCCCAAGCTTTGAGCCAAAATTCACAATTTGAGCCCTCTTCTCTCTCTAGAACCATCTCGCTCTCTCTCTTTAGAGTATACTTCAGATTTTTGAGCTCAAATGGGGAGTTTAAGTGTGTTTGGCGCTTATATATACTAAGTGGTTAGTTTAAACTAATTCATCTTAATTAAGGTTAATCAATTGAGCCTAATTCAATTAGTTTAATCTAATTATTTTGATGCGAATCAATTTTTAATTAAACTTCATTGTAGGCTCTAAAAATCATGCTAAGCACAAAAATATAGTCAATTTCACTTTTTGACATCTCTACGGCCTTCAATTTAAATTCTATAGTAGAAAATTAAACAGATTTTCATACGGTAAACAAATAGGAATTCAAAAACACATAATCATATAAATGGCACTCAAAATCATATTAAGCACATAATCATAATCATAATCAAGATTAATTAACATAATA
Source organism: Camellia lanceoleosa (assembly GCA_025200525.1). Lineage (NCBI taxonomy): Eukaryota > Viridiplantae > Streptophyta > Magnoliopsida > Ericales > Theaceae > Camellia > Camellia lanceoleosa. Next base: position 171,806,166 of record CM045767.1, read on the forward strand.
CGGGACAAGGTTATCACAATCTTCCCCCCTTTAGGAAGTTTGGTCCTTCAAACTTATTTTACCTTCGTCCAGAAATAAATATGGATAGCATAGTCGCATTTCATCATCCTTTTCCTATGTGGCATCCCTCCTATAGTGTTCTGTCATGACCTAAACCCGCCCCTATGGGTTTAGTATTGAGACCGGCCAGTATTCCATGATTATCGAAGGTCTGCTTAACAGTAACAATAATAATACAAAGTAAGGGGCTGGCGGAAGCCAAACAGTAATTAAGAGATGTCCAATGAGCTGTGGAAAACCTGAATGCAAAAAGACTTTTATGCGCAAGCCTCATTCATAACCAAAACCTATATATACATATACGCCATATACACAAACATCTTGGGTAGGAACTAAACCCCTTCACCATATCTGTACAGTCAAGTCTTAAACATTTATTACAAAACAGAAACAAAAGGGTGAATCTGAGATACCCCAAAACAGCCTTAGCTTGAACAGACTTGGGACCTCGAAGTAAGGCACAAAGGTTGGCTTGACAAAACAGAAGCTTAACTTGATGCTCCTAGCTTCGGTCCAGTGCCTGGACACCTATATATAAATATAAATAGTAAGCTAAAGCCCAGTGAATAACAAATGCGTAAAGGGGTTAAGAATGAATGTCATTTCCAGTAATTAAGACAGTCATTTATATCAGTAAAACCAGTTATTCAATCAGTGGCTCATATTTCGTGCCATAACGGTTATTTAGAAACCATAATAGTCATATGTGGTACATCCAATAGCAAAACAGTACAGTAGGTCTTAACAGACCGAACAGTCAGTTGATGACCATCATAACAGTAACAGTAGTAGCTCCAAACATTAGAACCGACAGAGATCTCTGTAACAGTAGCAGTACAGTAACAGTAAGTTGCTAAGGATGCCACGAATACAGTTTACAAATAGGACAAACATTCATTCAGTAAGCGATATCATTTCAGAAAGCAGTATGATCAGTCGTTCAGAAATAGTTATAATTGAACATATGTTTACAACATTGTTACTCACAGAGTACTAGGCTGTAGGCAAGCTAATGAGCATCCTCGGATGCCAACCCTACAGTTACAGAATGAACACACACTAAATTACACACTTGGGATTAATGACTTAGCCCCTTAACTGGACTTAGTATGGTTCTACATCAATATCCTTATTAAGATACCTTACACATAGCCTAGGAATGCCTATGAAGGAAAGAGGATGCAAAGATGTACTTTAAAACACTTTTCAAATTTTTCAGAAAATAGGGGTCTCGCTGGAGCGTGGCTTTCCTCGCTCGAGCGAGCTTATCAAAATAGAGGGGTCGCTCGAGCGTAAACTCTCTCGCTCAAGCGGTCTGTAAAAATACAAAAGTACTAGATGTTGAAAATCTCCGCTCGATGCCCGCTCGATGCTCGCTCGAGCGTAGGTCTCGTAGCTCGAGCGTGCGTCTACGTGCACAAAAACCTGAGAGCTTGCAATCTACGCTCGAGCTAGTATTCCGTCGCTCGAGCGGAGCTTTGAACAAAAGAATGGTCGCTCGAGCGTGGAAGCCAAAATCTGGAATTTCCATATTTGCTCCCAAAGCTCAAACCAAGCATTCAACACATCAAAACTCAATCTTTTGGGTCCATTTTCTAGAAAACACTTGAAAACTCATACTACAACATATTTTGAAAGTCAATTTTGTAAAATCAAGCCCAAAGGAGAGACAATTGAACACCAATTTCAAGAAAACTTTCATGAATTATGTAAGAACATAACATGCATGAGTTCTCATGAGCTCTAATGCTCTAAAACATGATCAAATGCAAGATTGAGCTCAAGGCAAGATGAATTCATGGACTATAACCAAAATATGAACTTGCATGTAAGAATTTTCATGAAAACAACCTCAAAATGCTATGATATGAACATGCATGCATGAAATCACTCTTAATTTAACACATTAAGCTAATTCTTGACTCAAGTCACTAATTTCTCATGGACCATGCAAGAAACCACTTAAATTCATGTTCAAGAGGGTAAATCTCCTACCTTAGGTCTTGAATTCTAGGTATGGAAGCTCAATTTTGCAAAACCTCTTCAAATCTTCTAAGTTCAAGCAAAGTTTCTAGTTGAATTCAATTCTTTCCTCACACACACTCTCTCTCTTTCTCTCTCACGGTTTTGGGCTCTAAATGGATGAAGAAGATGCAACAAAATGATATTAAATCAATTAATGGCCTAAAGTGCCCACTAGTGGCAAAAATGCAATTAATTCATGTTGATGTAATTTAATATTAACAATGCTAATTTAATCATTCCAAATCAAATTTTAATTAAACCTATCATAAAATCACATAAATCCTAATTAGCATATAACACTAATCAATTTCAGATTCAATCGCCGATAAGGCTTTCAATTCGCAATTCGAAATTAAAACACGAACAGATTTATTCAGAAATCAAACAGATAGAAATGCATTTAAAACAATGCACTCATACAACAGATTGGGATTTCATTCTAATTAGTTACTTATCATGCTCAATCATAGTTTAGCACTAATCAGAGGTGAGGGTTGTCACATGTTCTTTCCATTCTACTTTCACAATTGGGATGGACTTGTTTCTCAACTGTTTCACTTGCCAGTCAATGATTTGTTGTGGCCATTCTTCGTATTCCATATTTTCATCCAGAAATATCCGGTGGTAATCAATCACATGAAATGGATCTTGAAGATAACCCCTTAACATTGATACATGGAACACATTGTGCATTTGCTCGAATCCCGGTGGCAAGGCAACTCTGTAAGCAGCTAGATCAAGTTTTTCCAAAATTTGAAACGGTCCAATGTAACGAGGTGATAATTTACCTTTCTTACCAAATCTCAACTGGCCTTTCATCGGAATCACACGAATAAATACATGGTCACTAACCTCATACGCAAGAGGTCTTCTTCGAACATCCGCATAATTCTTTGCCAGCTCTGTGCTGTCTTAAGCCTTTGTTGGATTATTTTAATCTTCTCCGAAATGTCTTGCACAATTTCAGGCCCAAATATGGTTCTATCTCTGACTTCTGTCCAACAAATTCGCAATTTACACTTTCTACCATACAAAGCTTCATAAGGTGCCATACCGATGCTGGAGTGGAAGTTGTTATTGTATGCAAATTCCGCCAGTGGCAAATGTCCTCCCAACTCCCTTGAAAATCTAAAGCACACATTCTGAGCATATCTTCCAAGGTCTATATTGTCCGTTCTGATTGCCCGTCTGTTTGTGGATGGAACACGGTACTAAACCTCAGTTCTATTTCCATAGCTCTTTGCAAACTTTTCTACAATTTGAATACAAATTTTTGATCTCTATCCGAGATAATAGATTCTGAAACCCTATGTAAACAAACAATTTCATCAACATATATAATGGCCAATCTATAAACATCAAAAGTAGTCTTCACAGGTAGAAAATGTGCAGATTTAGTCAGTCTATCAACTATGACCTAATTAGAATCCATACCTCTAGGAGTTTGAGGTAGGCCAACAATGAAATCCATGGTCACATGCTCCCACTTACATTCCGGAATAGGGAGAGATTGAAGCAAACCACCTGGTTTTTGATGTTCAGCCTTAACTTGTTGACATTGAAGACACTTGGACACATAGTCTGCAATTTTCTTCTTCATTTTGGGCCACCAATAGCTTTGCTTTAAATCCCAATACATTTTGTTATTTGCCCGGATGCATGGCAAACACCGACTTGTGAGCTTTATCTAGGATTCTGTTCTTTAGTTTAGAAATGTTCGGGACACACATTTGGCTTTGAAACCTCAATACTTCATCATCAACACTAAATTATGGTTTTGGTTTCACTTCCAATTCGTCGATAATTTTCTTGAGGAACTCATCCTCTTTTTGTCGCTGCTTGACTTCATTAACAAATGCTGGCTCGGCTGAAATGGCTTCCATCAACCCAGCTTGTTCCTGTAACATAACTTCGATTTCAGCTTTCTCAAAATCTTGGAAGATTTCTTTCTGTTCCGTGAGTAGGCAAGCTAGGTTCCCCATTGATTTTTTGCTCAATGTGTCGGCAACTGTATTGGCTTTTCCTGGGTTTTATTAATTCAAGCCATCTTCTTTGTCATATATTTAACTCTTTTTGAGTAAAGAAGTACTTCAAACTTTTGTGATCCATGTAGACATCGTATTTTTCCCTGCACAAGTAATGCCGCCAGATTTTCAAAACAAACACAACTACGGCCAATTCCAGATCATGTGTTTGGTAGCTCTTCTCATGTGGTTTTAACTGTCGGGAGGAATAAGCAATTACTCTTTCATTATGCATTAATACACAACCTAAACCTTTATAAGAAGCATCACTATATATCTCAAAGTTTTCCATACCTGAGGACAATGTCAAAATTGGTATAGTGATTAGTCTCGTCTTCAATTCTCGAAAGGCAATCTCTACGGAGGTTCATCGTCAAGGCATAGGCTCTCTTTCATGCTACGAATCACTTCTCGTTTGATAGTGCTTCTCGTTTAGTGGACTTAACCATCACTTTGGACAAATTGATTAAATAATGGCAAGGACTATTAAATTGGCCTAAAATCAATAGAACTGACATAAAGAAAATGTTTAGAGTTGGTTGGATTTGGCCGGACGTTATGCTGAGTCCATCGTTCTAAGAATTTTCACTTATCAATCTATGATATATTGATAAGACTTGGTGCGTGTCTACTTTCCTCTTTGAGCCTTCATGATAGGAGGGAAGGGCGGTTTTCCATTGTATTTATTAAATTTTGTCCAAACATGCTCGAAATCATCAAGCCATCAAATTGTGCTTATTGGTGGTTTTGGACTTGAAGCCGCTCTTCTCTTGGGATTCCCATGACAGAGAAAGGCAGAAGGGACAAACAGGTACTAGAAAGGCTCTGTCTACATTGTTCTCACCTTAGAGCACAAAACTTTTTTGGCCTAAAATTTAGCGCGCAGCTGACACTTTTTTGGCCTAGCCGAAGCTCATTTAGGGCCAGCCGGCTCCCAATGTTTGGCAAACAGTGAGCTTTTGGCAAAAACAGAGGGCAGTTGCTGAGGGTGAGGCAAAGTAATTTGGGCAGGCATAACAGCTTATGGGCACTGTGCATGCGATCATTGCGCCTTATGGTTGCTTGGATTAATATTTTCATTAGCATTGTTATAATTATCATTGGTGTAATAATTCTTATTGTTGTAATTATTATCATATCTTTGTTGTACTTTTGGTTGTTTATGGTTAATACCCTTGTTGTAATAACTTAGATAGCTAGTTGACAACTTAGATATCTAGTTAGTAGTTAGTTTGGTTAAAGTAATTCATCTATTTGAATTTGTAATAGTTAGTTTAATCTGGACACTTGAACACTCATTCGAACCTTCTTATATGGGGGCAAAATATGTAATAATTGTGTATGTCTTCTAACCCCACTTCTTTCTCCCTTTTGTTTACCCGCTTATAATGGTAGCATAGGGCATCATGTTTCCTTAGCATTTTCCATGTTTGCATATACTTGTCTTGCATGCATTAGGGCTTGGCTCATCATACTAACCAATATCAATTCCAAATTCTTACTCGAATATGTGATTTATCACATGTCTTGAATTGAATCATATACCATGCTCATAGCCGAGCCTATTAAAAATTGCATAATGTGTGCGTTGCATTAGTCACATTGCATTGTTTAGGAATATGCATGTTTTCTAGTCATTTTGCTTTATTTGGCTTACCTTAGAGTAATAGGTGAGCACTTATCGCTTTAGCATATTACATAAGTGTGATTGTTGCCATGCCAAGTATAATACCATGAGGCTAATTGCTTAAGTGATATAACTCTTTGAATGCCTATGGATGAAGGCTAATTGCTAAAATTGGGATAAATTGATTAATGTATATACAAACTCACCTTTTTCAAGTGACGCGCATTCAAACCAGTTTTCAAACAAACATGAAATCAAAATGTTTTAACTTTTGCAAAATTAGTCTATACTTGTATGCATCACATAGTAAATTAGCTAATAATCGGAATAAGAGTATATAATGTAAATAAGAATCACATCATGATTAGTAGAGGTCAATCTTTGATCAGGCGAGTGGGGTGCTCAATTCATGACCTTCCCCTCTCATACCTAAGTTCCTGAGCTAAGATACTTTGGTGATGATGGATAAGTGGCCTTTGGCACGAGTCTTGGGTTTTCTAAATTTCTTAAAAATATTTAGGTGGTGACTTTATATCTGGCAAAGCAATCCATTTTTGGCATTTTGATTCAAAATTGATTTTTCAAAAGATTTGTCGGATCTAGACTTATTTGTGTTTATCTATTTCATATTGCACTTGTGAAATCAGATTCAAAATCATGGGAGTCTAAACTGTAGGGTTAGTCGTATCTGAAAGGAGCACGAAAAGCAAGCCACACCCCTCCACTTACAATGTTATTTTGGAAGACTGTGGTTGCACGTAATGAGGGTTGTTCCCTCAACACTACACCAGCTATTGCGATTCCTAACCAAACAGGGGATTGAGGAGGTTAGAGGGAATCAGATACAAGCAAAAAATTGCTATATGACAGCAATGAAGTCCACTTGCAACATACGGGAAACAGGGATAGTGGAAATTGAGGATAAGGACATGGAGGTCCTAGATAATGTCGGCAAAGAACTAGCTAACAAGAGTGAGGAAGCTTTGAAGAAGATTCTGGTCCGTAAAGGTGATGAGGAGAGCTTCTTCCTTCTCGGATCAGCCTTAACCAATAAGGAGGAAAAGTAATTGGAGACTTTTCTATGAGTAAACATAGAAATGTTTGCCTGAATGCCCTACTAGATGCTTGGCATTGACTCTGAGGTCACTTGTCATAAGCTCAATGTGGACAGGTCAGCTAAACCTGTTATCCAGTGAGTAAGGAAGCCGACATTAATACATGTGGAGGCAATCGATGAGGAAGTGGACAATCTGTTGGAAGCCAAGGCCATTCAGGAGGTGAACTACTTTACCTGGCTGTCCAACACAGTGGTAGTGAAAAAGAATAATGGCAAGTGGAGGGTTTGTGTAGGCTTCACCAGCCTGAATAAGGCTTGCCCCAAGGATAGTTCCCACTACCCAAGATTGATCAATTAGTAGATGCCACTTCAGGGCATGGGAGGATACGCTTCCTGGATGCGTACAGAGGCTACCACCAGATAGCAATGTATGCCCTAGATGTAGAGAATACAACATTCATCACCCTGAAAGGACTCTATTGTTACAGAGTGATGCCTTTCGGGTTGAAGAATGCTGGAGCAACCTACCAGAGGTTAGTGACCAAGATGTTCAAGCATCTGATTGGGAGGACAGTAGAGGTCTACATTGATGACATGGTTATGAAGAACAAAGAACTTGGGAACCATCTAGCTGACTTGAAGATAGTTTTTAACATCCTAAGAACATATTGGCTTTGGCTCAATGCTTTGAAATGTGTATTTTGAATTGGATCCGATAAGTTTCTAGGATACTTTGTCACCAGGAGAGGCATTAAAGTAAGCCCAGATCAGATTAGGGCCATCCTTAACTTGAAGAGCCTGACATCAGCTAAATAGGTCCAAATTTTGACTGACAAGGAAACAGCCCTGAATAGGTTTATCAGTTGAAGTTCTAATAAATGTAAATCATTTTTTCAATTTTTGAAAAATGCCACAGATTTTTTGTGGACAGAAGATGTGAAGTCGCCCTTACCAACTTGAAAAAGTACTTGACAACCGCTCTAGTTTTGCAAACTCCAAAACCTGGAGAAGAACTATTTTTGTACTTGGCGATATTAGACCACGTTATCATTGCGGTGGTGATTTGCGAAGAGTAAGGGGAATAGAAGGCAATATACTACGTATGTAAGACCTTGGCAAGTGCAGAAACCAGGTACCTGCCCTTGGAGAAGTTAACACTAGCCTTGGTGATGGCTTTTAGAAAATTGAATCATTACTTCCAAGCCCATAAGATTATGGTGCTGACTGAGCATCCCCTAAAGTCCCTATTGCAGCATGAAGATCTGACAGGTAGAGTAGCCAGATAGGTAGTGGTGCTAGGCCAATACGACTTGGAATTCAGTCCTAGAACAACAATCAAGGGCCAGGTTCTGGCCAACTTTGTGGCCAAGTTCACTCCAGGTGCCATCCCAAGGCGGGCTCCGATGAGCCGCAGTTTAGGATGTCTAAAAGAATAAGAGGAAACCCAACTGGAGCCAAAGAATCCGACACCAGTGGCGCAGAAGAAGGAAGAGAAGCTAAAGCCCTGCGATATCTACATCAGAGACTTCTTCCGGCACTTCGTTGATAGCAGTTCCAACCGACAATGAGCGGAGACGGAAGCAGTGTTGGTATCGCCAGATGGGTGGATGATAGAGCAGTCTATTCATTAGGGTTCAAGGCCTCAAATAACAAACCAGAATATGAGGCGTTGATTGCAGAGCTGAAACTAGCAATGACCATGGGAGCCGATGAGGTGGTAATCTTCTGTGACTTCCAGTTTATTGTGAATCAAGCAACAAACGAGTATGTAGCCCGAGATGAAAGGATGATAGCCTATGTCAAGGAGATTGTTAGGCTGCTAGCACTGTTCGAGAATTGTCGGCTACAGCAGGTTAGCCGAGATAATAGTAGTCATGTCAACGCCTTGGCCAACCTAGCTAACACAATGAAATCAGGTGAGGCAAGAATAATAATGGTTGATTATTTGTCAGGCCCAAGCATGGAGCCCCTCATCACAGAATATGAGGCAATGTGTATAGAGATAGGTCCTAGTTGGATGGACGTCATAGTTGTGTTTCTCAGAGAGGGAAGACTGCCAGATGATAGAAAAGAGGCACACAAAACTAGGTTGAAGTCGGTCAGGTTTTACCTATTAACAGAAGGACATCTGTACATGAGATCCTTCATTGGACCTTTGTTGCAATGTGTGCACCCCTCTCAGGTAAATGACTTTTTATATGAGATCCACGAAGTAGTTTGTGGAAGCCATGTAGGGGTAGGTCACTTGTCCATAGAACCATATCTCAGGGATACTGATGGTCATACATGCAGAAGGATGCCGAAGCTTATATCAGGAAGTGTGAGAAGTGTCAAAGGTTTGCACCTTTGATACATCAGCCAGCAGCAGATCTGAACCCAGTGTCCAGTCCTTGGCCGTTTTCCCAGTGGGGCATGGACCTAGTAGGACAATTACCCCAGGCAATTGGACAGAGAAAGTTCCTGCTCATAGCCACAGACTACTTTACAAAGTGGGTAGAGGCTGAACTCCTTGTGAAGATTCGAGATATTAATGTGAAGAACTTCATCTGGAAGAACATAATCACCAGGTTTGGGATCCCAAGGGCCATTATAGCAGATAATGGCACCCAATTTGATAGTAAATTGATCAAGAGCTTTTGTGCAAAGTACAAGATTAAGAACTATTACTTTACTCCTAGTTTTCCCTAGAGTAATGGTCAGGCAAAAGTATCCAAAAAGACCATCCTGGATGGGATCAAGAAGAGGTTGGAAGCAGCTAAGGGAAAGTGGATGGAAGAATTACCTAATGTGCTATGGGCATATTAAACTATGCCGAGAAGATTAATTAGGAAGTCTCTTTTTGCCATAGTATATGGCATTGAAGTAGTCATTCCACTGAAAGTATTGAAGTAGTCATTCCACTAAAAGTCGGAATCCCTGAAATCAAAACCCAAGGAGTGGTGAATGGAACCAATGAGGCATTCCTTGTTCGAGATCTGGATTTGTTGGAAGAAAGAATGGAAAGAGCAGCAATTCGGCTGAGGGCATACTAGCAACAGCTTGCTAGGGCTTATAATAAGAAGGTCAATCCAAGGGAGCTCAAGGTTGGGGACCTCGTCCTTAGAAAAGTCATCGGCAATAAGAAGGATCCCAGGGAGGGCAAGCTTGGCCCAAACTGGAAAGGACCATATCACATCATTTCAGTTGCGGATAATGAAACACATCGGCTGGAAGACAGTAATGGCAAGGAGTTGCTAAGACCTTGGAATGCTTTTAATTTGAAGTTTTTCTACCACTAGTTTTTGTTTTTTAAGATTTATGTAATGATTTTATTAGCCGAAGTTTTAATAAAATGCTAGCTCGATTTTGTTTATGTAATTATTGTTGAAAAACTTGTGCGATAGGATTGAAATAGTCTTATGACGATGTTCCTATGGTGAACATGACGAATAACTTAGACTTATCATATGACAAAGTTGAATTAAACTTGCCATATGATAGAGTTAACAAAGTTGGTGATATTTCTGAATGAAATATGACGAATAACTTAGACTTATCACATGGTAGAGTTGAATTATACTTACCATATGATAGAGTTGAACTAAGTTGGCGACGTTTTCGAATGAGACATGACGAGTAACTTAGACTTGCCATATGGTAAAGTTGAATTAACACTTGCCATATGGTAGAGTTGAACTAAGTTGGCGATATTTCTGAATGAAACATGATGAGTAACTTAGATTTGCCACGATGGCAGAGTTGAACTAAGTTTGATCTAGTTCGATTAACAAAAATACTGAGGTAAAAAACCTCAGCTAAGTTTTGTTTGAATAAGACTTCGGCAACAATGGGAGATGCATGCTTAATGTGAACATAAGTGGTACTTAGGTTCACATTAGGGGGCATGAATGAGGAATGAGCTTGACACTTGTTAAAATTTTGAAAAAATTCACAAGTCAGAGTCAGCCGAGGCTACAAGATGAGGGGATACCTGAGGTATTTGTCACACGAGATAACCAACCAGGTTGTCAAGCTTGGAAGGGTTGAAAAGGTGAAGTCTTAATTAAAGACAACAAACACAAGTAAAGAAATAACACTTGTTGAAAGTTATTTAAAGAATTTTTATGAAGTGCTAATTGGCCGAGATCGCTGTGATAGATGCACCCGAGATAAATTGGATCCGAGGTGATACTTGTCTGAAGTAATTATAGAAGTAAGCTGTACTTAAGAGATGTGCAAAATTATTCTAAGTATGGAAGCATACAAGACAGATAAAGCATAAGGAAATAGGCATTCAACACTTAGAGAAAAAGAAAACTTGCATTCAAGAAATGGAGTTTTGGATTACAACAAAAGGCACATTGGCCAATCAAAAGCAAGCATTGTTCACAAGCAAAAGATTAAAAAGAGAACATTAGAATAGATAAACAGAAAGATTATCAAATAAGACAGTAAAAAAGGGACTTTGGAGGGGAGGGGGAGACAGTCCTTACCCTTGTCATACCTAAAAACTTCACGACGTAGTGGGAAAAGGTGGAGCTTATCGTCTGGTGCGAACTCCCAATTGTCTGAGACAATCAGGTAGTTGTCTGCCGCACCCTTATTAGAGTCTAGAATATTGGCTATCAACTTGTACTGTGTAGATCTCAGCTTGAGGTAGTATGTGTAACCAGTGGTGGCCTTGAGGCCATACATAGTGTAGCAATACTGGATGTTAAATAGGGTGATTCTAGCATTCTACCGGCGTGCCAATTTTGCAATGCCATTGATGATCCTGAAGGACTTAAAGGGTAGTTGCATGGAATTGAGTTTATAGTACTCAATGATGGAGACTACGAGAAAGGGCATGTAGTCCTTCCAAGGCATGATAGAGTCATCCTTTCCAGCTAACCGAAGTTGAACATCGGTTGGAATGGAAAACTTTTGCCTGAAGTATTCTAGTTTGGAAGGGGTGTTTACTCTCCACCTGAACATACTCATTATATCGGCTACAGAGGGTTCGGTAACAAATTTTTTAAGTAGCTTGGTAAAGGGTCAAGAACTTCGGCTATACGCTAAAGAAAGGGTTTCTAGTAGCTTGGGTAGGGTTCTTGTTTTAGTTTGCCTAAGGCAGAGGGTTCTAAAGAAAATCCCAAGCCTAGGGCTACAGAAACAAAGAATCGAAAGCAAGAATCTGGAAATTATACCGAAAGACCAGAAAAGGAAACATGATTCAGAAACAAGAAAGAGACAGGAAACAGGTACACTGAACAATAAGATTTGATGCATGCAAAGGCAATGTGCAAGAATCACAAGCAGTGCAAATGACACTCAAGAAAAACATGAACAAAACAATCAAAGGCAATGACAGATTAAAGCATTTAATAGCAACACCGAGGTGGTTTCAGATATAACAGGGAGTAACATCTAAAGCATTAGGGCAAATCACAAATTTACAGATTCAAGGTCACTGCATGAAAAATGGCATATTCAGGGACTAAAGAAATCTGATACAAGGAATTGGTTCATAATGACCAGAACATGAAAAGGCAAGATAAATAGAGCACAAGAACAAGTACAGATTCAAGGAAAATACATGATACAATATAAGTATGTGGCAAATTCGAAAAAGAAATATATTAAAGAACAATACAACTAAAATTGAGAAATTAGGAACTCACCGATTGGGGCTGAGAACGAAAACATTAGTTTGAGGTTCGCTAGAGTCAGACGGTGACGAAAAGTGAAGCAGGACAGCAAATGCTTCGCTGGAAGTAGTAAACAGAGTGGTTGTAGAGAGATCAAGAACACATCAATGGAGGATTTAGAAGTTTAGAGAGAGAAAGTCTGAGCAGAGAGAGAATGCGACAAAGAGAAGTGAAGACACAGAGAGAGAAAAAAAGAGTTTTGTCAAAAACACGAAAAGGCGACAAAACGAAATGAGGTACCTTGGGCAATGTGCCTGTCAGGCAGCGTTAGGGCTAAGCAAGGAATCTGTGAAATCCATAATCCGATCCAGTCCAGTCCAATCCGATAGGTTTAGATTGGTTTTTTGAATCCGTGGTTCGGTTCCGGATTGAAGAATTAAAAATCCGTAGTCCCCGGATTGGTTCCGGATTAAACCCCATGGTTTCGGATTGGAACCGATCCAGACTGTATACAAATAATCTATGTTTTTATTATACATCCTCCCCCATAATATCTTCTCTTATTCTATATAAAACCTAAACTCAAACCTAAACCCGTATAATATAGTCTTTTATTACTTTTATTTGTTAGTTTTTAGTTTTAATTTGCAATGGTTTATATACTTATGGTAAACCTAGTTTTCTTATGGTTGTTTAAATTCTAGAATAGTATGCCGCTATTATAGAAAAACATGTTGCTACTGTGGAACTAATATAGCGCTATATTTATGTTTTTATGAAATTAAAGTGTTATATATATATATATATTTTGTTATTTAATTATGTGAATCCGTGGTCCTAAACCGATCCAATTTGTGTTTAAATGGATTGGTTCGAATTGGTTCCATGACTTAAACGGATTGGATTGGTTCCAATTTTTCAGGAACCGTAAATAACGAATTGATTTTGGTTTTACCTCAATCCGGTCCAATCCTGACCATGCTCATTGTGACACCCCGAACGTTTAATTAAGTACACATAAATATTTAGAGTTATACATAATTATAGTAGAATGTAATGATAGACTATTTAATAAATAAATATATAAAAATTTAATTTGGCATTGGATTATAGGACTAATTGGGAATTATTATTTGGGAGCAAAATAACACATTTATGGAATTATAATATTAATTGGGTCAAACTAAAGATAGTAATAAATAATAATTTAACACCAAAATAAATGAATAAAAAAAAAATAAGCTAGTTGCCCAGCAAGAGTTGCAAGCTTCGGCCCAAAAGAAAAGAAAAACAAAAATAAATAATAAAAGTCTAAGTTAGTTTGGCCCAGCAATGGTTTTTAGAATTTGGCCCAAGCAGAAAAAAAAAAAAAAACAAAACAAAAAAACAAAACAAAACAAAAGAGGCCCAAGTGTGTTAAGCCCAAGTGGGAAGATTTATGTTTATCTCTAACAAATGCAAATCTTATCTCAAATCTGCCATTAAGAACTCCACCCCCCTAGCCTCATTATGCCTCCTGAGAGAGAGAGAGAGAGAGAGAGAGAGGGGAGGGAGGGACGTGGCGCTCCAGGGAAGCTTGACTCACTATATAAATAGGGGTGAAGGTGATGAATCAGGAGAGGAAGAAACGTAAGAATAAAAAGAGTGGAAGCCGAGAGAGAGAGATACGTAAGTGAGAGTGAGGAGTTGATAGTAGGGAAGTTCTGGTAATAAAGTAAGGCTAAGGGTTATAATTAAGGTGAGTTATATTATACCTTGAGTCACCAAAATATATTTTATATATGTTTTGACTTACCATACTTATTTTATACGAGTTATGTTTTTAATAAAAGTTATATTTTATAAAAATTTTAGTTACGTGGTTTTATTTCTGAACCCTATTTGCTTAAAAGGAAACCCATGGATATGTTTGTTTATATTTTAAAGAATATTTAGCTATAATCTTATATACAATTATGTTTTGTAAGTACCACCACGGGAGTCCCACGCTTTTGGGGACTTAAATAACCATTGGCCTCTGGTTGGTTACTTTGTGGCCCTCTGTTTGTCATGGATCCATTGACATCTGTTCTGACTGTCACTTCTGTGACCTCTGTTCTGTTTTGTTTTATACCGTGGTTATGATTATTTATTTACATGATTTCTGTATTTTGCCACTTTAAATAAATTGTCATTTTAAATTAAATTATGCAAATGTTTAGCCTAACTAATTATCCATGGATATTTTGTATTCCCTACACTCTTGGCATAATATTTCTCACTCTGCTATGTGCTTATACCTGTTACCCTTTCAGGTGACGAGATATAAGGGAAATCCATAACCCTACAAAATGGAACCTGCATATGGACTGATGATGAATCATTATTTTACCTTTCTTTTTTTTTATATTTTTGTTTCCTTTTGTCTCTTTTCGGGGCTGGTCACTGAATAATAAATTAATGAAAGCTCTAGAAATATATTTCTTTGTTTTAATATAGTAGCATGAAGTAAAATTTCTGTCTAAGTATATTTTTATTTTCGCTTGCGCAGCTTAATTTGTTTCGAATGAGAATAAGTTAGTAAGTCACGATTTCAACTCTAAGCCCCTAGGGTTGGGTCATGACACTCATCCCTAGACAGTGTAGACAGAATCGACGTGACTTGATGGCGTGTGCCAAGTAAGAGCCAGTAGCTGAGGGACACGTGGAGGAAACAGTTGAAAAGACTATGTGTGACAGCTCATGCGCAGTTAGATCTCTTGAAATTCTTGAAGTAATGAGGTAATAACCTCAACTAGAGGAGCGATCTCGGTTGAGACGCTTAAAGAACTTGATTCTTGGTTCTTGGTCGTTGATAGAGTGGACAGTAGAGTCTTGGTTACTTGAAGCTGATAAGTCATGATCTCAGTCTAAAAGAAGAATGAATTTTTAGCCGACATTTAGTGTGGGCAAACGAGGTAGGTTCCATCACCTCAGGTTGCCGAGGTAATAGAACCTAGGGGCAGTTGTGGGGAAAGATTTTGTGAATGAAAGCACGTGGCTAAGGTGACGTCAAAGTGTCAGCCGAGGTGCCATGTGGCCTAGTCATGCTGCCGAAATGATCTCGACTAGGTTGAGGCTATCTGGGAAGATGTCGGAATCTGAGATAAACAGATAAGGGACAAGAGTCCTAGAATAGGGGAAGATCTCAGTCTGGATAAGGATAAGGCTCAAGGATAATTTATCTCTATCTAGCTGAGTGTCCAGGATGAGCATTAAGCCTGAGTCCATTAAAGTAAGGCTTCTAAAGGAATCAGGTCACTACTGGTTATAAAAGTAAGGCACTCTCGTGGGTCAAAGGTAAGTTTTTTCTTGTGAGTTTAAGCACTATTTGCTATCTGTGAAAAATATTGTTTACTGACTTGATCGTCGAAGTGCCCCCAGGTAAACGAACCACTACGGTATTTTCATCTTCTTGTTACAGGTTGTTGGGCTTAATCTATTCTGCAGGTGCTCTCTAGTGAGTTCCCCTTTTGGTTGTGTGGTCGGATATCAACACTTACAACTCGAAATGTGGGATTTTACAAACATTCCAAAAGAAGTGCAAAAATGACTTGAAATATAAAATTATGCAAACATTCCAAAAGTATGTGAAATTCTTCAGATATTTCAAAAAGAGTACAAAACTTCCTAAGTAAGTTTGGGGCAAAGTATAATTTCAATAGGTAACACTCCACAAAAAAATTTCTTTATTGCACTTTTCCAAAAGCGAAGTATAATAATATAACATAAAGCAAAAAATCCAAGATTTCATGGAAGAAGGAAAAATCAACGTGGCGGATGAACAGGAAGCTCCTAAGAACCTCAACGAGAAAATGGGAGTTTTTAAGAACTCGCTCCCTAGTCACGCTCCGGTCTCAACATGCTGGGCCGAGGAAGTGTCCGATTTCCAACATCCCCCTAGACGTCTGTCTAGCCTAAGAACCGTCTCTAAGCTAGAGCTCCTGTCTCCTCACTTAGAGAGCGTACCAATCCACTTCGTTCCCCTCCTAGATAAAGCCGACCCAGTGTAAATTGCAAAATGAAATATAGGAAATGTCGACCCAGTCTTACCTGCTAAATGAAGTGCCAGAGACTCTCTTAGATAGGCTTTTGCTACGTGAATCAGAATAGGCTGGACTGATTGCCCATTAGTAAGTAAGCAGGTAGCCTAGGAGAAGAGAAGAAAGCTACCCTTGCCTACCTCCTATCTATATCTATAGGCGGCTAAAGACCTGAACATTGCGTTAGACCGGGTGGTCAAAATAGGAAAAAGACGAGCTGCTAACATGGAGCGAGCCTCTCTTCCCTTGCTACGGCTGGTCGCCTTAATTCAATCGAATGAGTTTTGGGAGAAATCGGAGGAATACCCAGAATTGAGGCTATTCTTTGATGGAAGTAGCTAACGTCTTTGTAAACGGGATAGGAGCAGTGCTAGTATCCCCTCAGGGATCTCATTCTCTAATCTACCTACCTCACTCGGCTAGCAAGAGAAGGAATTTTCTTTGATAAACCGCTTGACTAAACGAAAAAAAATACAGTGCGTGAAGAAACTTCTCGCTGTCCCTAATGCACCTAAAGAGTAGGGTCAGGCGGGCGTCTCCCAAGCATGGGGGAAGACATCATCCATTACAAATCTAACACTTGATAGCCTCAACCAACTAAGTCAATCCAATATAACACAAAAAAACTCCTTAATGTACTTTTTCCAAATGAAATACTCTATTGTAACACTCCAAAAAAAGACGTGGGATTCTTAAAACCATTCCAGAAGGAGTTCAAAATTTTTCTAGTAAGTTTTGGGCATATGTATAATTTCAAATTGTGAGTGTTACGTTTAGAAAAAGTTCTCTAAAGAGTTTTTTAGTATTTTTGTATGTGTTACATTAGAGTATTATGTTTGGAAAAAGTATACCAATGAGTTTTTTTATTTGTTACGTTTGAAAAAAATACACTAAAAAGTTTTTTTTAAAGTGTTACATTGTTATGTTTAGGAAAAGTACACTGAGGAGTTTTTAGTATGTTACATTATAGTGTTACGTTATTGGAATATTATATTAGAATGTTATTTTTTTTTTTTCTTCATAATGTGAGATTTGTTTCAGAATGAGAGAAAGTCCAAAACCTCTATAGTGCGAATTGCCTAAATATATAATTTCATATTTCAAGAAACTCACTTTTATTCCTCAAAAATTAAACCCAAGCATATAAGTGACTATCATTTTGTGTAATTTCCACTTTAATAGGACCTTTAGGTTCATAAGAAAAAATGAAAAACTAAACAGTTTATAAGATCACATTTTAAAATTTATTAGACTTTACCCTTTGCTAATATATGTGAAAATTATATGAAAATATAAGTACATGAAATATGAATTAAAATTTTAAATTATTATTATTATTATTTAATTATTTATAGATGCTAAGTAGACACTCAACTTTTATACTTCTTCCGTCCCAAAATAATAGTCACTTTTGAGAAATTTAACTTTTTTGATAGTACAATCATTACACTTTTAAAAATATTAATTTTTCAAAATTACCCTTTGATAGTACATTTTTTGAGAATATCAATTGTTATAATTGTACTTTTTGTGTTATCAATGAATTTAAAAGGAGGGCAAAACTAGAAATTCATATTATTTTAGTCCTTAAGTTTTGAAAATGGACTAATATTTTAGGACAATAAAAAATAAAATAAGGAACTAATATTTTGAAACAGAACGTGTAGTAAGTTTTAATAAATAAAATATCCTAATGACTTCTCACTTTACAAGTTAGAAATAGCGGATTAGTTTTATTTTTATTATTATTATAAAAAAAAATTGACATTGTTTATTAAATTCATAGGTTGTTTGGAAAATAAGTATATTTTTTGATTTTTGGTGAAAGATGTGCAAGTGACAGAGAAGTGATGTATATGATCCAAATAAGATAATTTTTTTTTTAAATGTGCGAAAATAGATTATATCAAACAACTCCTTAAATTTGATATATATTTGTTAAATATGTGAAAATTATACAAAATATATATTAAAGTATATGAAATATGAATAAAAAATTTTAAATTTTTATTATTAATTAATTATTTGTAGAAGCGGATAAGTAGTTACTCAACTTTTATATAAAATATTAAGTTTTAATAAATAAAATATCCTAATAACTTCTCTAGGAGTCAAAAGTCCTAATAACTTCTCTACGAGTCAAAAGTAATGGATTAGTTTTGTTCAATTTTAAAGAGTAAAATGGAAAAGAGGAATCGTTCAGAAAATTCTAGAAGGATCATGAAAATGGAATGAATATTTAATTGTTATAAAAAATTTGTTAAATATATATCATAGTTAGGATTTTTATTGATAAATTTTATTTAGAAGTGTTTTAATCCAAGAAATTCATGAAGGAATTTTTTAATCCATTTAGTCTCATATATGTATAATTTTATTCCATAAAGTCTTTTTTCTTAATTTATATTATTTTCTTGGGCACTTATGCCCTTATATTTAATTTTGATACCCTTATAAATATTTTTTGAACGATTAGCAATTTCATGATGTGAACATTCATATTTTAAAATTCACATTGGTAGGAATGTAAAATTGGCCCATGGGCGGCTCGAAACCCGCCCATGAGCCGGGGCGGGCCCGGCCTGTTGACAATGTGAATATTCACATTGACATGTTAACATTCACATTAATAGGAGTGTAAAATTGGTCGCGTCCCGTGGCGGCGCGAAACCCGCCCACGGCCCATGGGCAGCCCGGTCCGGCTCGTTGACAATGTAAATATTCACATTGACATGTTAACATTCACATTGATAAGAGTATAAAATTGGTCCGCGGTCCATGGGCAGCCAAAAGCCCGCTCGCGGCACGGGGCAGGCCCGGCCCGACCCGTTGATAATGTGAATATTCACATTGATATGTTAACATTCACATTGATAGGGGTGTAAAATTAGCCCGCGCCTCGTGGTTGCCCGAAACCCACCCACGGCTCGTGGGCGGCCCGGGCCGGCCTGTTGACAATGTGAATATTCATATTGACATGTTAACATTCACATTGATAAGAGTATAAAATTAGCCAGCAGCCTAAGGCGGGCCCGACCCGGCTCGTTGACAATATGAATATTCACACTAACATGTTAACATTCACATTGATAAGAATGTAAAATTGGCTGGCAGCCCGTGGGTGGCCCGAAGCCCGAGGCGAGCTTGGCCTGACCCGTAACAATGTGAATATTCACATTGACATGTTAACATTAACATTGATCGGAGTGTAAAATTTGCCCATTGCCCGAAGCTTGCCCGCGGCCTGGGGTAGGCCCGGCCCGGCCCGTTGATAATGTGAATATTCACATTGACATGTTTTAAAATCTACATTGATAGAAATGTAGAATTAGCCCGCAGCTCGTGGGCTACCCGAAGCCTGCCCACGGCCCGGGGCAGGCTCGTTTGAGTCCGGGCCCGAACATGTCCGAGACCCTAGGTTAGGGCCTAGGTCATCACTTTGAAGCCCGGCCCGGCCCATCGGCTCGCTTAAGGCCCATTCAAAGCTCGGTCTGAGGCCCAACCCACCCGAGGCGCAATGTATTTTTTTGTGGAAAATAATAAAATTTTGGTAGAAAAAATTAAAAAGAATTTAAAAAAAATGGTCAAGCCCGCCCAAGCCCGACCTAAGCTCGAGGTTAGGCCCAGGCCCACCGGCCCGACCCGAGGCTTGATCCATTGGCTCGTCCAAAGCCCGAATACCCTTGTGCCAGGGCCTGGGCCTAATTTTTTGGCCCATGGGCCGGCCCGACCCGGCTCGGGAAAGGCTCATTTGGACCCAGGCTCGAACCTAGTCCGAGACCCTAGGCTAGGGCCTGGGCCATCACTTTGAAGCCCGGCCTGGCCCATTGGCCCGGTTAAGGCCCATTCAAAGCTCGGTCCGAGGCCCGACCCGCGTGCAAGGCCTAGTGTCTTTTTTTGTGAAAAATAATAAAATTTTGGTAGAAAGAATTAAAAAAAATGGCTAGGCCCGCCCCGGGCCGCCTACGGGCCGTGGGTGGGTTTCGGGCAGCCACAAGACACGAGCTAATTTTACACTCCTATCAATGTGAATGTTAACATGTTAATATGAATATTCACATTGTCAACGGGTCAGGCCGGGCCTGCCCTGGGCTGCTGGCCAATTTTATACTTTTATCAATGTGAATGTTAACATGTCAATGTGAATATTCACATTGTCAATAAGCCGGGCCGGGCCCGCCCCGGGCCGCCCATGGGCCGTGGGCGGGTTTCGGGCAGCCACGAGGCGCAGGCTAATTTTACACTCTTATCAATGTGAATGTTAATATGTTAATGTGAATATTCACATTGTCAACGAGCCGGGCCTGCCCCGCCCCAGGCCTCGGGTGAGCTTTTGGCCGACCATGGGCCGTGGGCCAATTTTATACTATTATCAATGTAAATGTTAACATGTCAATGTGAATATTCATAATGTCAATGGGCCGGACCGAGCCCGCCCCGGGCCGTCCATGGGCCGCAGGTGGGTTTCGCGCCGCTACGGGAAGCAGGCCAATTTTACACTCCTATTAATGTGAATGTTAACATGTCAATGTAAATATTCACATTGTCAATGGGCCGGGTCTGCCTCGGCCCGAGTCGAATTTTTTCGGGCACCCACGAGGATCGACATGGGCCGGGCCCCTACACATTGACGATATGAACATTCACATTGACGGTGTAAAGATTCACATTAGGGGTATTTTGGTAATTATATCACCCATAGAACTTATTAAAACATAAAAAAATAATATGAACTAAATGGAACATAAGTAGCTGAAAAGGATATTTTGGTCTTCTTATCTTAAATAGGACCTAATGGAATAGTCAAAAAGAATATGGATTGGATAGAATAAAACTCTTGAAAAGTGGATTTATCAAAAAAGTTCCCTAGTTAGTTCTTAATGATATTACTACTAATGACGAATAAAAAAATGCTAACCACCCCTTAATGATGCTCAGTGCTGATGTAATTTGAAAATTTGGTTAAAATTTGATTATTTTGATTTTTTTTAATTCTTTGTGTGTAAAAAATATGAAAGATGATGTGACTCAAAATAAATTAAAAATTAAAAATTAACTTTTAGCTAGTTTTCTAAAAAGGCCCAAAATATATATTAAAATCTGTAAAATGGTTTTATTTAATTTTTAACAAATTTGAATGATCACCCTCCACTTTCATCTAATTTTGTAAGAATATTTTATAATAAAAAAATGTTAGAGCATTCGTTATAAAAATATTTTTATTTTTAATAAATAGTTATAAATAAATCACATGATTTTTTTAATCTATATATATATATATATATATATCTTGTTTGTCTATTATTCCACCATTTTAATTACTCCTACTTTTTTTTTATTCTTCTTATTAGGTAGAAATTGCGAGGAAGATGGGGTACTCATTGATGCGTAATGTCCTTATGCGTCATAATCGTGGAAGCGTGAAGATGGTGAAGTGATTTCGGCCTTGTTTGGTTTGTATTTTTCAAAAAAATTTTAAAATTTTTTTTACAAATAAATTTTTAAAAATAATTAAACTAAACAAATTTTTTTAAAAAAGTTTCTCAAAACTTATTTGGTTTACAAGTTTTCCAAACAAATCTCTTTCTCATACACATCAAATCAATTATTTTTTCCAAAACTCTCTCTCAAAATAATTTTTCAAAACATCTTTTGAAAAAAATTAAACCAAACAACTTTTCGTACTTTTTATCTCTAAAACTCATCTCCCAAACTCAAACCAAACATAAAACGCATCATTATGGTCTTGTTTAAAAAATTGACTATTTTAATAGATTATTTTAATTTTTAGATATTTTAATATGTTAAAATATTTTATGTTTAGAAAGGTGATTAAATTTTTTTATAATTGGATATAATATTTATAAAAGAAAAATAAAATAATTATAAATTTAATGTGACATTTTATTTTATTAATTATTTTAAGTTATTTAATTTGTTTATGAATTTAAAAAACAAAAAAAAAACTTAAAATTAACTTCCCAAACTCTCCTATGCGCTCATTCATATGTTTCCCATTTATATAATAAAACAATATGGTTTTTAAATTTGTCTTATACACATTTGTCCTACTAGGATATTTGGACGGCTCAGATATATTCAAATTATAAAATAACAGTTAAAATATATTTTTCAAAAAATATCTTACATGTACATTTTCTATTTTCTCGCTTTTGTCTCTTACTTTTTTCTTTTCTCACCCATCCTTCTATGATCCCATGATCCCACCTTCCTCTCTCTTTTCTTTTTTATTTTTATTTTTCTCTTTATTTGTTTATTTTTGTTATTTTTTCCTTTTTGTTCACTTATTTTTATTCATATAATATGAAAGAGTCTACGATCCTAGAATCAGGAGCCAGATTTTACTGTGTGTAGTGGAGATTATATTAATGAATTTTTTAGTCCACAAATTAAATGAATTTGAACAATTAATTATTATTTTTAAATATATTGAATACTTGATAGAATTCGTAAATTTAAGCCTCATATGAATCTTCAACATCTATATAATAAAGCAGGATGGTTTTTGAATTTGTCCTATGCACATTTGTCCTACTAGGACATTTGGACGGCTCAAATCTATTCAAATTATAAAACAACGGCTAAGATATATTTTTCAAAAAATATCCTACATATGCATTTTCTATTTTCCCGCTTCTCTCTCTTACTTTTTTCTTTTCTCACCCAACTTTCTATGATCCTATGATCCCACATTCCTTTCACTTTTCTTTTTATTTTTTTATTTTCTCCCATTTTTATTTTCCTCTCTATTTTTTTTTTCTCTTTTTCATTCACTTATTTTTATTCATATTATATGGAAAAGTCTACGATTCCAGAATTAGGAGCCAGATTTTACTGTGTATAGTGGAAATTATATTAATGAATTTTTAGTCCACAAATTAAATGAATTTGAACAATTAATTATTATTTTTAAATATATTGAATACCTAATAGATTTTGTAAATTTAGACCTCATATTTTTGTCTTATTAAAACATTTGGATGGCTTAGTGTCACGACCAAAACCCGCCCCTATGGGTTTAGCACCGTAACCGGCCAGTAATCCGAGACTACCAAAGGCCTGCTGGACAGTAATACAGTAATACAGAGTACAGGGGCATGGCGGAAGCCAATACAGTAAATAAACAATGTTCAATGAGCTGACAGTCTGTATGCAAAAAGATTTTTCATACCTTTATACTTTCAGTACAGAATAGTATGCACAAAATATACGATCAGTCAAAATTGGGACTTAATCCCTATTAAACAGTACAGTACGGTGCTATCAGTCTATACAGTAAACAAAATGGTTACAGAGACAAACGGGGAAA
The DNA here is from genome assembly GCA_025200525.1 of Camellia lanceoleosa. Classification (NCBI taxonomy): domain Eukaryota; kingdom Viridiplantae; phylum Streptophyta; class Magnoliopsida; order Ericales; family Theaceae; genus Camellia; species Camellia lanceoleosa. The sequence continues at coordinate 171,829,956 of CM045767.1, forward strand.
TAAAACACCCCTAAGCCCTTAAGCCATAGCCTGATAGGCTCGGAACCTCGCAGTGAGGCACAGTGGTTGGCTTGACAAAATTAAAGCTTGCCTGACGCTCCTAGCTGCGGTCTGGTGCCTGTATACCTACATATATATATGAATAGTGAGCTAAAGCCTAGTGAATAACACAATGCGTAAAGGGGGTTAAGAATAAATGTCCTTTCAGTATTGAAAACAGTCATTTCAGTCAGTTTATCAGTCATTCAGTTTGTGGCTCATATTTCAGGTCATAACAGTCATTCAATTAAAGTAGTGATATGTGGTACATCCATTGGCATAACAAGATAAGAAATGAGGTCTTAAAAGACCGGGTCTTATGCATCAAACAAGAAATGATGGCCATTAGTAGCGATGCGATATGAATAACAGTAACAGTACTATTTCAGAGAACAGTACAGTACTTGTGGATTCAAGAGGTGTCTCGCACAGATTCTAGAGGTGGCTCACACTGTAGCACTTAGTTCCGTAGATTCTAGAGGTGGCTCACAGTGTAGCACTTAGTTCCGTACAGCACTTTGTTCCATATCAGAAATACAGAATGGCCATCATAACAGTAAACAGTAGTGGTTCCAAACTTGGGAACCGACAGAGGTCCCTCTCACACGAATAACGAAACAAGAGGTGCCAAGGATGCCACAAGATAGTTCGTAATATAAGACATATTGATGCGATTCAAGATGCAGATATCAATTCAGATAGCAGTTCAAGATATCAATTGATGAACTTGATTGATTCAAGAAACAAGATTCGATAACGATTCAATTGATTCAAGATTTCATAAGATTCAATTTAGTAAACATTTCAGTTCAGTGAACGGTTTAGCAAACAGTTCAATAAAGTAGACAACTCAATAAAGTAAACAGTTCAGACGATAATCATTTTCGAACATATCTTTACACAGTTGTTACTCACGGAGTTCTGGGCTACAGTAAGCTAGAGCGTCCCCTCGGTAAGCCAACCCTACTTTGTATACAGGATGAACACACACTAAGCTATACAGTTAGGAAATATCATAACTTAATCCCTAATTTGCCTTGGTGTGTTCTACGTCTATATCCTCATTAAGATGCCTTAAACTAGGCCTAATAATGCCTAGAATGGGATGAGGATGCAAAAATACACTTAGAAAATATTTTGCAAAGTTTGCTAAAAATAGGAGCCTCGCTCGAGGAAGCCTCGCTCGAGCGAGCCTTCCTTCGCTCGAGCGAGATTCCAAAATCAAAGGCTTTGCTCGAGCGAGAAATCCTTCGCTCGAGCGGTCAAACAAAGAAAAAAATCTTGGATCTTTGAAATTTTACGCTCGAGCCACCAATTCTACGCTCGAGCGTAGCTTCGAACAAAGGTTGGTCGCTCGAGCGAAGAATCCTTCGCTTGAGCGAAGAAGCCAAAATCTGGAATTTCCAGATTTGTCTCCTAAGCTCAAACCAAGCATTCTTTCACTCAAAACTCGACCTCTTGGGCCCAAATTCTGTAAAACACATCTAAATTCAATGTATAACAAGTTTCAAAAGCCAATTTGTGAATTCAAGCCCCAAAGGTGAGTTAATTAAAACCATTTTCAAACCCATTTTTCATGAACATGGAGAATATGCAACATGCATGGATTCAAACCAAATTCAACCTTCAAAGCTTGTCCAAATGGACTCATTTCTTCAAGAACATGATGAATTCATGAACTCAAGCCTAAATATGAACATGCATGTACAATTTTACCATGGACTCAACTCAAAACTCATCAATTCAACCATGCATGCATGAATTCTAGTATAATTCACCATGTATGAGCTACAACATGACTTAGTTCTATAATGAAGCATGAATCATGCAAGAACTAGCTCAATGACAACAATAAGAAGATGAGTTTCCTACCTTAGTCTTGTATTCAAAGTTTAGGAGCTCAATTATGCCAATTTACACTTCAATTCTTCAAGATTCAAGCTACTTCCCTAAGTTGAGTTTAATTCTCTCACTCTCTCTCAAATTCTCTTCTTTGGTCGGTTTTGGGCCAAGAAATGGCTGAAGAGTTGTTTTGTTTGGGTGTATAAGGCTCAAGGATAATAATAAACAAAGGCCCCACTAGATGGCATAATTGTAAATAAGGCCACTCTATTAATTTGGCTCAAATCAATCTAGTTTAATCATACCTAATCAGTTTTCAGATAAATGTGCCATAAAATCACATTAATTATGATGAACACAGAACATTAATCAATTTTGGCTTCGGCCGCCGATAAGGCCTTCAATTTGCAGTTTAATGCATAAGACGAGAACAGATAATTTGGCAGTCAAACAGATAGATTGTGCATTTAAACGATTCTGATCAATCGATTGATTTGATCTCGGTCGATCGATTCGGCACTTTAATCAATTCAATTATCAATCATGTTCGATCTCAAGAAAATAATGTCGATGCTTGATGGCGAGGGTTGTTACACTTAGATCTGTTGAAATTATAAAAAATGGTTGAGATATATTTTTCAAAAAATGTTTTACATATACTTTTTCTACTTTCCCACATCTCTCTTTCTCTTTCTTTTCATTTTCTCACACCCATCCTTCCATGATGCCATAATTCTGCCTTCATCTCTCTTTTCTTTTTATTCTTTTTATTTTCTCCCGTTTTATTTTTCTCTCTATTTGTTATTTATTTTTCTCCTTTTTGTTCAATATATTTTACACATATTTTCATACAATGTATGTATGCCTGTAATATACTAGGACATTACGGGCATACATACAATTTCTATATAATTATATAAGCAAAAGTAGTATTGTATGTATACTCGTGGAAATTATATGTATGCTAGGCACATCTATCTATCTAGCTATACATTGTATTGTAACACCCCTTATTTTGAGGTATTAATATTTAGTGAGTGGTATTGATGGTTTATTATTTTAATTTAGTGGTGAGATTTTTAGATAAGAATCTAATTTTAAATTATTTATTTGTATTTATCACATTTCTTTTATATCTATCATATTGTTATTTATTTTGATATAATAATAAATTAATTTTCTCCATAATTCCCCATCACGTGGAAAAATAAAATAAAATGAAACAATCAAACCAAAATCGTAAGCTTTACCCACAGTTTCCTCACTTCCCTGACTTGTCACAAAACTCACCAATTCCATCATTTCACCTTTTCATTTTTTTAAAATTTTTTAATCTTCTTCCATTCCTTCACTTCCTCTATAAATCAGCCGAGTGTGGGAGCTCCTCACAAGCATTTCTGCATTCAATTCTCTCATTCTCAGAAATTATATAGAGTAGAAATATTAAGTTTAGATATGAGAGTGTTTAGAGTGAAAATGAGTATTTTATAAAATAAATAAATAAAGTGAGAGTTATAGATTTTATTAAATTATGCATACTTTATGTTTTAGAAGTTTGATCAAAGTTATTTTTGGAAATCCATGGAGCAATTTCAGATTTATGGTGACGGAGTCAATTATTATGAGGTAAATTCGGATTGTATACAATATACTCTTTTTAAATCTCTTTGCAAAGAGTTCTCTATTTTTAATTATCCCCAATTTGTAATCCACTTGATTAATGTGGTTATTAATAGATTTCGTAAAATCATTTGTTGTTGAATCGTTGATATTCTGATCATTTGGTAAAATTCTCTACAAATATTCTGTGTTAAATGGTGATTTGTCTAACTGAATGACATGGAAATACTCCGTACATGGATCGAGTGAATCTTATTAATTATTTATACCAATATGCCCGGATAAGCATGGAGCTTGGGTGAGGTGGGTGAATAAATGAATTTATTCACTGGTCATGTACTGAGTAGGACTGGGTATTTGGTCTAGATAAATTATGGTTGCTTTGTTGTGCAATTTGATAAATTGCTTGATTATCGTATCGTTGATTAATGTCATAAATTGTTGGACTCCTGTTAATTTATTCTGTATCCGAGCCTTGTATTCCTGTCGTATTGTATACTTCCCGAATTAATTTATTTTTCAGGTGCGAAGCAGATTTTAGCAGAGCTTGAAATTGAGATTAGAAAGATTTATTAATATAGAGATTTGGGATCCACCTCTATAGTTATTAAATTTGGAGTTAGTTGTAATATTGTTTATTTTGGAGGAAATTAGAATATTTGGAGGATATTGTACCATTTGGAGACGATTTTGTAATTATTATTTTTGGAAGCAAAACTTGAATTTTTTTTAGGCTATTTTAGTGTATTTAACGACCCGGGAGTAAGGTGTTACATGTATAAGCAAAAGCGAGCTTTCGTGAGGAATTTTATGAGAACTCCAGAATTTTATAATAAATTTATGATTTTATCAAATTAAAAAATAAATTTAAATAGTATTGGGATTACAATTATATTCTAATCCTAATATTATTTACACCGTGCCTTCAGGTACGGGCATACGCTAGTTCATTAATAAAGTACAAGAATCATTCTCGTGAAGTATGTTGAGAGGGTGAGTTTGGATATGATTTATTCTTTGACTTTTTAATTTTTTACGAAAAAATATATAAAAAAATAAAGAGATAATGTGATAAAACTAAGACAATAAACCAATAAGTAGTTTATTTGGCTTGTTGCCAAAGTCACACTTTGAACACCTCAACAAATGTAAATTTTAGTTAAATATAATTAACAAATTACAAAATTCTTGCTCCTTTGGCTTCAACAAGTTATTTCTAAACTAGTTTTTGGTTAATTTTGTTACAGTACATCGCTACATATAGTGATACACTATTTACAGATTATATAATATTTTATCATTTATTCTTAAAGATTACTAGACATCTTCCCCATCATCCTGCCAGACATTTTGCCGAATGACTGGGTGCTGCACAATTTTTATTATTTTTTATATTTTTTTAGAAATATGAACTACATAAATGTATCCTATACACTTTGTATGTCCAACCAGACAATCACTGCTGGGCACTTTTTTTTAGGGTTTGGCTTTGGTCCAGTCCACCATCAAACTGGACCGTGCTGTTGGGCCTGCGGGGGTCCACCACGGGTCCCATTGTGAAAATTTGAACCGTTCAATGTATAGAACTCGTCGAGTACTATATGCTTATAAAAAATCATATTGATCGAATATCGATAGCTATGTGATCAAATCCGTTTTGTATAAAAAAAATGGACGGTGAATAAATGAACGGTTGATAAAAAAATGTTTTGATCACATAGCTATCGATATCCGATCAACGTGATTTTTTATAGGCATATAGCACTCGACAAGTTCTACACATTAAACGATTCAGATTTTCAAAACGGGACCCGTGGTGGACCCACATGGGCCCAACAGCACGGTCCAGTCCGATGGTGGACTGGACCAAAGCCAGGCCCTTTTTTTAATATGAAACTGCATATATAGCAATACAAAATTAATATTTTATAAAATTTAATTTTAGAATAGAGAGCCTGATGTAGTGTGCACAAACAAAAAATGCTAGCTAAAATAGAAAAGTAACTTTTTAGTTATAATTTGACTTAAAATTAGTTGACACTGATGTAGATGCTCTTATTGAGGTTAAAACAAAATAGTAACAAACCTTATAATTTTAAAATAATTGTATCATGTCTTAAAGGGTTTGGGGTGACTGTTGTGTAGTTTATTGGGCCTATTTCAGAACTCATTTCGATAATTTGAAATGTTCACCTTTTAGAACATACTTTAAAAAAAAAGTTGATCAAAATCGATACATCTTTCCTCAAATAAATAAATAAATAAGAGTAAATTACAAACACACTCCCTGAGATTTATTTAAATTATAAATTATCCCCTGTGGTTTTAGAAATTACATTATGCACCCTAAGGTTTCTAATTTCATAACAAATAGGTCTTTTTACTAATAAATTATCAAATTAATTAACAATTTTTAATAATGTTAAAATTTTATTTCAATTAATAATTCAGATAATTTTATTATTGTATAGGTGAACAGTTAGAAATTTTACTTTTTCAATTAATTCTGTTAAATGAAAAATTCTGACAGGGAGGTATTTGTAATTTTTCAAACCACATGGGATAATTTGTATTTTAAGCAAATCTCAGGGGGTGTATTTGTAATTTACCCAATAAATAAATAAGAGTAATATGATGAAAGGGCTAACTGATATTTGATCAATTTGATTTTTTTTCTTTTTTAATAAAAAGTGAGCAGTGCGAATAAGCTAAATGAATCTCAAAATAAGCCTAATAAACTGCACGTGGATTAAAAAAAATTATTATTTTTTACATGAAAATATATATATTTTTTTATTTGTTTATTATTATATTTTCAAATCTTTTGCATTCCTATCTATGTTTTCTTATTAAAAAAATATCAATATAATTATATTAAAACTTTATCAATATAATTATATTAAAAATTTTCATTAATGCTCATAAAAAATTAGTGTAATTTACTTTATTTATTTTTTTTATAAAAATAAAAACAAAATGATAATATAAATGAATATGATTGGAGGGATATATGTCAAAATTCCCAACTCATGAGATTTTTTATTTATTACTATTTGTTTATTGTATTTAATGAAAAATAGACTCAAGTAAGACGTGTGGCGTGGGAGAATATGAAAAATGAGTGAAACTCCTCTCTTTTTTTTTTTTTTTCTTTTTTTTTTTTTTTTTTTTTTTTTTTTTTTTGGAGACTTTCACCACTTTTAAAGTGATGCATATCAATCATATGTATATGTTTTTATTTTTATTTTTATTTTTTTCTTTTTTGAACACAGGTGAATATAAATCGTAAAAATTGTGTTTTTTTGGTCTCAATCATTACTGAAAAAAGAGCTCTGTTTTTTTTGTTTTTGTTTGAATGTGGGGTCACCATGGCGTATTCTCGGTACCTTCTCATGTTTATGGTCAACTAGGGCTGTAAATGAACAGAGCCGTTCATGAACAAGCTCGAGCTCGGCTCGATAAGAGCTCGTTCGAACTCGGTTCGTTAATTTTTTTGGCCGTTCGAGCTCGAACTCGTTAAATTTTTAATAAACAAGCCCAAACAGGTCTAAAAGCTCAAACGTAAGATCGCTCGCTTTTAATATTTATTATTTATATATTAAATAATATAAAATTATGTATAAAAAATAAGAGAAATATGCTATTTATATATTTAAAAAATATAAATGTAAATAATACTTACCTATAGATAGTATATTTATATAATAGTGGTAGTAGATATTATTATTTTAGTAAAATATGAACTTTTTTTTAGTATGTTCATATATATTGTATATATAATTGTATAATCAAAGTTTTAATTGTAACTTTAGTCTCACATGCAAGTATGAATTTATAAATTTTTTAGCTCGTTAAGGTTCGTGAACAGGCTCGAGCTCGAGTCGAGCCTAAGCCAACTCGGCTCGAGTTCGGTTCGTTAAATTTTTATTCAGTTCGAGCTCGAGCTCGAGCTCGTTAAAATCTTAATAAACAAGCCCAAACACACTAAAACTCGGCTCGGCTCGGCTCGTTTGCAGCCCTATGGTCAACCTGCGGTTCAAGGCAAGTTTGGCAACTAGTTAGATTTAGCTTAGGAATTTTATTTTAAAGATAAAAAATTAAAAGTTATTATAAATTATCATTTCATTTTTTTTATTTTTTTTAAATCTTAAAAAATAAGAAAAGAAATAAACTCTGAACTCTACAGATTGTTTTGAGAAGTATTAAATAAATTGATTTTTTTGCAGACCAAGACCCGATGGAAAATATTTTTGAGTCTTTTAAATAATCTAAACTGTTATATTATAGGGTTTATGAAATAAATCATCTACGTAAAAAATAAAATTAATTGAAAATCTATAACTCTATAACAAGAACATATTTGTTTTTTAAAAAATAAACGGTTAGTATAATTTTAATAATTTCTATAAAATAATTTGAATCTGATCATGGGGCTATAGATTTCTGATTAATTTGATTTTTTATATGAATGATATACTCGACGAATTTTATAATATAAACGGTTTGAATTATTGAAAAAGACTAAAGAACCCCCCCTTCCCAACCAGGGCACCACATGTCACAGTAGGATCCCCAAATCTCTTTTTGATTTATTATGAAAAAACGTACAAAAAAATAAAAATGTGATATAATTTAAATAAGTTAAAAAATTAATAAATAGGCTTATAAATCCCTTCTCAAAAGAGGCTTAAAATAGCCCCCCCCCCCCCCAAAAAAAAAAAAAAACCTTATTATAAAAAAATTAACTTTCCTTTCCTCTTTATTATATATATATATATATATATATATTTGTAAATATTAACTAAAAATAACTAATTTTCAAAATAATTCAAACTATCGGTTAGCAATATGTTAATAAATTTTACTAAAAAAACACTAGAGGGTGTGTGGGCTGCACGCTAAATGATGGGGCCTCCTTGCACATCACTTGTTTCTTCTGTGTAATTTCCTGTCTATTGCAAAATTCTATTTTATAGATGCTACATTATTGTAAGGGAAATCCTGGCAGGTGCACATTTATATACCATAGGCACCTTATTATAAAAATATTTAATTTTATTATAAAATTTTATAATATTAAATACAAGATATGAAATTTTATCATAAATTGACGTAACAAAATGTCTAATTTTTGGTGATTGATATTGTAAAAATTTGTGACTTGGTTATGGCATTTTTTATTACGTTAATTTGTAATGATATTATGCATTTTGTAATTAGTAATAAAAAAAATTATGATAAAATTACACATTTTATGATAAGATTCCCTTATTGTAAACACAAATATCATGAATTATGAAATTTTATTTTGAATTTTATCTCAGAAGTGAATGTATGGTATAAATTTATAATTAATAAAAATACATGTCATATTTACAATAAATGTAAGCCATTAAATTTTTGTCCTTTTCCCTGAAAATTTTATGAATAATTTTTTTATTAAAAAATTATTTGTGTTGAGTTTCATGTTTAGCAATGCAATCTTTCCAAAAAATTAGGTCCACAAAAAATACACTAATTACTAGCAAAGTTTGGCCTACTACTCCACTTACAAGCCATATATATTTTTGTTTTTGTTTTTTTTTATTATAATTTATAACAGATTCAAGAGTTGGCTAACATTGCCCGAATAGGTCAACAACCCGAGATTAGTCGAAGTACGACATTTTGGAGTGCTGACTTGAACATTCGGTTATCACAAAAAAGTTCAACCAAGTTTCATCTAAGAGAGATTTTATTTGAAGCCAAAATATGTCTTAGTACGTTTAATTTAAATTCATAAAATTTAATTTCTATTAGATCTTAATATGAATTTAATAATAAGGACAATACAAATTAAATCTTAAATTTTTTTTTTCCTTGTGATACATCCTAATCAATTATTCCTATTCAAATCTTTATATCTTCATTCCCCAAGAGTTCAAAATTATTTTTTCTTCTTTTTCTTTTTATTCATCTTCTTCTTCCTCTCTCCAGAACTCCAATACACCCTACCCAAACTCACCATCATAATCCACATAATTGTTTTTTTATTATTTTGAAATCTTAAACCCTAAAAGAAAGTTTGAACAAAATCAAACAATCGTTGAGAGTAATAATCAAAATAATTTTTTGAAACAACCCATCAAAGAGCAGGTAAGTATTCATATAGGGGTTTCACAATTTTTATAGAGTACCATCAATTATTTTCTATATCGTTTTTTTAACAAAATTAAAGGACTAAGTAGTTTGATTAACAATAACATTTTACTGGAGTTATTCTTATTTTGTCATTTAAATAGTATATTATTTGATAACTACTATTTCTTGTTAGTACCTGATGCTTATAATAAGTTTGGTTGATGCTTATGTACTTATAAGTTTTATTTTTGCTTTGCCACGAGTATTCTTGTGGATAATTTATCATGTAAAATTTGAATTCAATAAGTCTGTGCGTAATTAAAATTTTGACATAATAATTTTGATGATAATTTATTGAATGAATCCCATTAAATAAAACTTTTGGCCCTGCCACTGTAAATAAATTTATTATTTATTACTTTTAGCTGTGCCAACCTTTTGGATCTCCATGGTTGATGTTAAGAAAAACAGACGTCTATTTTCTCGCAATTTCCATTGAGGTTAAGTTTCTGTATCAGTTTTCGTTACATTCAAATTTATATATTAGTTTGTAATTAATTATTTTAATATTTGGTTTCATTTTCTCAAATTTTTTTTTAAATAAAAGCAAATATTCAATCAATTTTTTCGTCATTATTGTTCGGTTCTGAAGTTCAAACAAATTCAATTTGTTTGGTTGTACACTGTCAAACAATGTGACAATATTCGGCTTCGTATCTCCAAATATTGTCACCATGTTCATCTCTATTTGTCCGAACAATATAAGTAAAATATGACCTTTTTTTTTCCTTTGCTTGACCTTGTATGTCCAAACAATATGACTTTGTTCTTTTGTTGTTTTCATATAGAATTCCATTTGAGAGAATGTGGAGCATGCTGAAAATGTGTTAAATTACACTAATGAATTTACCACATACGAGGTAGGACTAGCGCTGCCAATTACTTCTTTTATTAATCTTTAAATTTATATTGTACTAACTATAAGCTAATATGGTTAATGTAGATATTTAAAAGCAGAGAAGCAATGATTTGCTGGGCACGCAATGTTGGCAAGAAAATGGTTTTGTTATAATTGTGAAATATTCAGATTCTGGTGGCGGTCGTTGGACACCGAGAATTAAACTAGCATGTGAAGGGAGTGAAAAGTATAGATAAAAAAAGAAGGTGAAAGTTTATTCTCATGATGAGAATTCTAGGATGGCTGGGGACCAAAAAGTGTGAATGTTCATTCTTGCTAAAGAGTGAGAAATTAAGCACTAACAACGATTGGATATTGTATGTAGTATGTGGAGTGCATAATCATCCAGCTACAAATCATCTTGAAGGGCATTCATATTTGGGGAGATTATTCATGGATATGTCTAAAAATATGATGAGACCAAAAGATATTTTAGTTACATTGAAATAGAGGGATGTGTTGAATGTAACCACAATGAAGACAATTTATAGTGTGCGTCACAGATTTAAAGTGAAAGAGAAGGCCGAGAGATCACAGATGCAACAACTGTTAGGGAAGTTAGCAGGGAAGTTAGCAGAGCATGAATACATTGAATGACATAGATGTGAACAGAATACCATGGTTGTCACTAACCCCTTTTGGGCTCATCCATTCAGTTTAGATTTGTTTCATGCATTTTTCAGGTGTCTTGATTATGGATTGCATATATAAGACCAACAGGTATGATCTTCCCTTGAGATTGTAGGTGTCACTTCCATAGATATGACATTTTAATAGTTTCAGCATATTTACAGCTCAAGCGCACCGATAACTATGCATGGGCTTTGAATATATTGCATGGTCTCATGAACAAGAACTAAAAACTATTGAAATAGTGAAACTCATTGTTGAGTGAGTTTCTTTTTTTAGAACTTGAAGTGGGGAAAGGGGTGGTCGACGAGTGAGTAGTTGTAAGGGTGGTGGTAGTAGGGGTGAAAGGTGGTGAGACAATGAAATAGGAAGGCTGTGGGGCTATGATGGTGGCTAGCAAGGATGGTTGTAGTGGTGGGTGCCCATGATGATGGCCGAAGTTGGAAAGTAAGAGCAAAGGCTTGTGGTAGGTGATGGTGCCAAAAGATGTGTACTGAGAGTTAGGGTTTAAACATATGTCTAAAATAGTAATTTGATAAAAAGATATAAGTGAAATAAAAAAAAAATTATAAAAATAGTGTGCACGGAAAGATTTGACAATGTATAAATAGAATTTCTCCTATATCATTTATCACTGTGACAACCACTATTTCTCTACTAATACCATACTCGTCATTGTCATTGCCGTTTCTTCTATTTGTATCACCACCACCACCACCACCAATATACAAATTAAACGAAAATTGTATATCTATAAAAGAATTTAATATTTTACATATTAAATAATTTATTTTAATTTATCACTAAATTGTTATCAAACAAATTTTTAAATTTATCATATAAATTGAGAGGGTAATTTGTAAACAAGTTGGGCCGAGCTATGGAACCTAGCTACGAGACCTATCTACGAGACTGAGCTACAGGACCTAACTACGAGACCGAGCTACAGGACCTAACTACGAGACCGAGCTACATGACCTAACTACGAGACCGAGCTACAAGACCTAGCTACGGGACCAAGCTATTGGACCTAGCTACGGGACTTAGCTACTTCCTAGTGGCGGTCAATGCTATGGCCGAGCTACCAAGCAAGGTAGTCAAACAGAGAGAAGAGCCGAAGTAACTTGGTTGACCGCAATGTTAGCCGAGGTAAAGATATCAGCCGAGGTAAAATGGTCAGCCGAGGTAGAGTGGTAGATCGGTCCAAGTGTAAAGACGGTCATCACGGTCGGAGTGAAGAGTGGTAGCTCGGTCCAAGTGTGAAGACGGTCACCACGGTCGGAGTGGAGAGTGGTAGCCCGGTCCAAGTGTGGAGACGGTCACCATGGTCGGAGTGAAGAGTGGTAGCTCGGTCCAAGTGTAAAGACGGTCACCATGGTCGGAGTGAAGAGTGGTAGCTCGGTCCAAGTGTAAAGGTGGTCACCACGGTTGGAGTGAGGTCTGAGCTCGGTCTACTACTGACTTAAGCATGGTCATGTTAGTTCGGCTGTATTGACATTCAACCGAGGTAAAACCATCTCACTTGGTTTAAGCAGTGAGGGGGGGTGTTGGAGGATAAGCATTGTCTTCCAGGAGTATGAATCCAAGGAGGACTCTACGCAAGGAGGAGTAATCCTCGAAGGACTCTGCACATGGAGGAATAAGAGTCCTACCAGGATTGTGCCACGCGAAACCTATATAAGCTCACTAATATCACCTTTGGAGAGGTAACGCAACTTTTGCTCCCTGAATACACAGAGCTTTTGCCTTCTTGCCTTGCTTACTGACTTAGGCATCGGAGAGGTTTCCGGCACACACCCGCCGGCCAGCTCACGTTTGTGTTCTCAGGTGATAGAGCGACGTCGTACAGAGGAACGCAGACTTGGTCAACAGGATTATACGAGAAGGTATATTTCTTTCCCGTACAATTGGCGCCGTCTGTGGGAACTCAGACAAACAACCTCTTGATCAAGCTTTTTCTCTCAAAATTCGATGGCGAACAACGAAGAACTACCTCAGTCCGCCATTGACGGACAAACTCCAGACGGAGGTGCAAGACGCGAGGGCCTACCTTTGGTCCCTCCCATGGCGAACCTGGAACCACATAGACAAGATTTCAGGAGGGATGCCAGGGGTAGAAGGAGGAATAACAGCCCTCATCCCTCTCGCTCATGAGCCCAGAAAGACAAAGGCGCGAGGGCCTACCTTTGGTCCCTCCCATGGCGAACCTGGAACCACATAGACAAGATTTCAGGAGGGATGCCAGGGGTAGAAGGAGGAATAACAGCCCTCATCCCTCTCGCTCGCAGAGCCCAGAAAGACAAAGGCGCAGGGTAGATCCTCAAGCTCTGGAGGATCGTGTCAGGGAACAAGACGAATTAATACGGTGGATGGCGGCGGACATGGAATCCTTAAAGCGCCAGATGAAGGGTAAAGAAGTGGCGACAAGAGAGGGGCGCAACAACAAGACGCCCCCTCGCCACTCAGAGGGTCGTAGTAAGAATTTTACACCCTCTCAACCAGAGATTAGAAGCCTCAGGACAGGCGACACGCGATCCGTATCTTCCAGGACTCGTCACTCCAGGTCTGAGAGAACGAGATCTGAGAGGTCATACACTGAGGGAAGTACCTATTGGCCCTCACATACGCACCAGACGAGGTCTAAACAGACGGAATTATCCAGGTCGTCCGACCTACGATCCATGCTAGAAGAAAAGGCACGATGGAAGGAGGACGCCAGAGCGCGCGATCCACACAGGTTCTGCCTTGCCGGTTGGCTCACGCTGCGCATGGAAGCGTCGAGGTTGGAATGCCAATCTGCGCGCCGGATCTGAACCACGGACAAGGCTTTGGCGAGGTGCAGACCTCACCATTCGTCCCCAAAGAATAGAGAACGCGCCCGCTTCCGTCAAAGCCTTCCCTAAATTCACAACATATGAGGGAAGACGGACCCTATACGCACTTGAGCCACTTTCGCGGTCATGGTCAGTATCTGCGAATGAATGAGGCCTTGATGTGCATCCTATTTCCTTCAAGCCTTGGGGACCTTGGCTTGACTTGGTTTGAAAAACTACCAGAGGCGGATAGCCTCTGGCGCAATCGCGAAGGCATTTGTAACGCGATTCAAAACAAACACAAAAACCCCGGTGGAGATCGACCAGTTACTCTCCATCGACATGGGCGATAAGGAGACCCTGAGGTCGTACAACAGTCGCTACTGGGAGACATTCAACCAGATTGGTGACTGCCCAACCAATCTCGCCATCGCGCAATACAAAAGAGGTCTTCCAGTCGGAAACAGGTTGAGGGACTCAATTACCATGACGCCACCCATCACGATGGAAGCCTTAATGGAGAGAGTACACCAACATATTCGGGTGGAGGAGGATAGCGCTCGCACTAAAGCAAAATCTGGCACAACCGCAATACCAGATAAAAAGACTACGACAAAAGTCAACACGGTAGAACATCCAAGCAGGGACGGGCGAGACAGGAAGGATAACGGTGAGGACCAAGGTGAAAGGAGGTGGAGAGTCCGCACTGCCGTTACCACAGTGTTCAAAAAACCGATCTATCGGATCCTCAGCGAGATACGCAATGAACCTTTCGTTCGATGGCCTGCTAAGCTGGGAGAAGAGCAAAAAGACTACGACGAGAGATCGCGGTGCACCTTCCATGATGAACAGGGGCACCGCACTGAAAATTGTATGCCATTGAAGCAACATTTGGAGGAGTTAGTGGCAGCAGGGCACTTGGACCAATACATAAAAGGAAGAACTTGAGAGCAAGGAGCTGTTCGCAGATGTTAGCGAGGCAGCTGAACAGAAGGCAGTGGAAGACTTGGTACAGGAGATGATAGATGTAAAGAACCCAGAGAAGGCAAGCTAGGGCCCAATTGGGATGGACCATACAAAGTGGTTGGTTTAGCTGAAAAGGGGCATATCACTTGGAGGATGGAGCCATCTAGGCTATCCCCAGACCATGAAGCACTGCCAATCTCGAGCTATTTTTTCGATAGGGTACTTGTAATTTACATTTTCCTCAATAAAACAAGTAGATCCCTTTTCAGCATAGAATATTTTCTTCTGTAAAAGTTGTTTTAGTGAGCTAGGGGCATTGAAAGCAGAGTTGGCTGGAAAAACCAACACTTACCTCTCCTAAGCCGAGATAAGGATCTAGGCTGCAGGAAGCTGGCAGGTTTGACCAACAAAAAACTTTTTTGCACCCTTTGGCCGAGGTAAGGACCTAGGCTAAAGGTGGTTGGCAAGTTTGACCAACAAA
Source organism: Camellia lanceoleosa (assembly GCA_025200525.1). Taxonomy (NCBI): domain Eukaryota; kingdom Viridiplantae; phylum Streptophyta; class Magnoliopsida; order Ericales; family Theaceae; genus Camellia; species Camellia lanceoleosa. Next base: position 171,845,425 of record CM045767.1, read on the forward strand.
AAACTTTTTTGCACCCTTTGGCCGAGGTAAGGACCTAGGCTAAAGGTGGTTGGCAGCTTTGACCAACAAAAACTTTTTTGCACCCTTTGGCCGAGGTAAGGACCTAGGCTAAAGGTGGTTGGCAGGTTTGACCAACAAAACTCTTTTGCACCCTTTAGCCGAGGTAAGGACTTAGGCAAAGGTGGTTGGCAGGTTTGACCAACAAAAAACTTTTTTGCACCCTTTGGCCGAGGTAAGGACCTAGGCTAAAGGTGGTTGGCAGGTTTGACCAACAAAACTCTTTTGCACCCTTTAGCCGAGGTAAGGACTTAGGCAAAGGTGGTTGGCAGGTTTGACCAACAAAAAACTTTTTTGCACCCTTTGGCCGAGGTAAGGACCTAGGCTAAAGGTGGTTGGCAGGTTTGACCAACAAAACTCTTTTGCACTCTTTAGCCGAGGTAAGGACCTAGGCTAAAGGTGGTTTGCTGGAAAACCAACACTTACTTCTCTCGGTAGAGATAAGGATCTAGGTGACGAATTTAATGGTTGGAAAAACCAACACTTGGTACTCTTCGTAGAGATAAGGATCAAGGTGAAGAGTGGTTGGCAGTATGACAAGATAGATTGCAAGGTTAAGAGAGATGAGTATCTCTCAGAGAATGTCATACTTCATTCAAAACATAAGTGGAAAATAAATGCAAGCATGGAGCAAGCCGAACAAGCAGTTGAGAGAACCGAAGATTTCATTCCAAAAGTGCATTACAAAAGGAGGGGCGTGGCAAGTTACAAAAGCTTCCAAAGTTAGCATTCAAAGAAAAGAAAGTACATGGTCATGCAAAGAGGTCATCTAAATCGGCGTCCAATTCAACCCTGGCTTCACCTAAAGGTAGCTTGGTTATGGCAAGCACACTTTGGTTGAGCTCGGTCAAGGCACCTTGTCGACACAATAGGCAAAGGTGGGATGGAGACCACTGGAGTTGGAGAGATGGACTGGCGACCGAGTTGGGCGTTGTTATCAAGCTCTTGGGATGCATTCTCTTCCTCCTCAGCTTGGAGAAATTTTTTGCTGAATGGCATTTGCATACTCCACCATGGAGTTCGGTATACAATATGGAGGAGGGTTTAGGAAGACCTCGGTCTCTTGGCTATGACCAAGTTGCGCCACAGCTGCTTTCCACCCACACTTGAAGAAGAGGTCTTTGGCAGCCTCACATTGCAGGATATAGGTACTTATCTTTCCGTTCGACCAGGGCCTTTTGCTTATCTGCTTCCGCCGATTTGACTAGCTCGGTAAGGCGGACGATTTCGGTCTGAAGTTTGGTTGTCTTTCGTGGGGCCTCTTCAGTATCTCGATTGAGCGTGCAAAGGTGTGTCCGCCAACCTAGTCGATCCTAAAGTGAAAAGGAAAAGTATTAAGCACGGATCGTTGGACCGTACTAAAAGAAACAAAGGCGAAATAAATGGAGTCCTCGCTCGATCAAGTAGAATCAGGGATTCGTAGCCCGGTTGAAGCTTATGGTGCAGCATTCTTAGCTCGGCAGAGTGGGGCGTTCTTAGCTCGGCTGAGGGAAAAATAATCCCAATCATGCTATGCAGATGGAATTAAGGGGCAATTGAGAGGGTAATTTGTAAACAAGTTGGGCCGAGCTATGGAACCTAGCTACGAGACCTATCTACGAGACTGAGCTACAGGACCTAACTACGAGACCGAGCTACATGACCTAACTACGAGACCGAGCTACATGACCTAACTACGAGACCGAGCTACAAGACCTAGCTACGAGACCAAGCTATTGGACCTAGCTACGCGGCCTAGCTACGGGACCTAGCTACGGGACTTAGCTACTTCCTAGTGGCGGTCAATGCTATGGCCGAGCTACCAAGCAAGGTAGTCAAACAGAGAGAAGAGCCGAAGTAACTTGGTTGACCGCAATGTTAGCCGAGGTAAAGATATCAGCCGAGGTAAAATGGTCAGCCGAGGTAGAGTGGTAGATCGGTCCAAGTGTAAAGACGGTCATCACGGTCGGAGTGAAGAGTGGTAGCTCGGTCCAAGTGTGAAGACGGTCACCACGGTCGGAGTGGAGAGTGGTAGCCCGGTCCAAGTGTGGAGACGGTCACCATGGTCGGAGTGAAGAGTGGTAGCTCGGTCCAAGTGTAAAGACGGTCACCATGGTCGGAGTGAAGAGTGGTAGCTCGGTCCAAGTGTAAAGGTGGTCACCACGGTTGGAGTGAGGTCTGGAGCTCGGTCTACTTTGCGGCTTAAGCATGGTCATGTTAGTTCGGCTGTATTGACATTCAACCGAGGTAAAACCATCTCACTTGGTTTAAGCAGTGAGGGGGGGTGTTGGAGGATAAGCATTGTCTTCCAGGAGTATGAATCCAAGGAGGACTCTACGCAATGAGGAGTAATCCTCGAAGGACTGCACATGGAGGAATAAGAGTCCTACGAGGATTGTGCCTTGAAACCTATATAAGCTCACTAATATCACCTTTGGAGAGGTAACGCAACTTTTGCTCCCTGAATACACAGAGCTTTTGCCTTCTTGCCTTGCTTACTGACTTAGGCATCGGAGAGGTTTCCGGCACACACCCGCCGGCCAGCTCACGTTTGTGTTCTCAGGTGATAGAGCGACGTCGTACAGAGGAACGCAGACTTGGTCAACAGGATTATACGAGAAGGTATATTTCTTTCCCGTACATAAATAAATATGATTGGAAGAACACATGGAGAATGAAGTTCCGAACTCAGCGACTTTGTATTTTATTTTATACTTTTATAATAAAAATGGAGAATTGTAGAGATGTGTAGTCGTAGCGTGGAATGTGGTTAAAGCGGTTATATACGGAAGAGTTGTTTTCTTCGGCCGTGGGATCATTGTGGCGTATCCTTTGGGTTTTCTCTTGCTATTGCTAACATGTACTTGAAATACCAGTTAACAATATTAAAGAATTAAAAAAGAAAAAGGAAAAAAGAAAAAATGATAGGTAACAAAAATATAGGTAAAGTTTGGCGATTGTTATTTTATTTTGTATTTTCTTAGAATCTGAAAAAATTAATATGTTCAATATATATATGTTGACTTTTTAGTTTTCTCTTGATTTTTTAGTCTAAAATAAAGTCGAAAACAATTTATTCAACTAAAATCAAATATAAATAGAATTAACTAGTCATATCATGCTCTCAAGTGTAAATCATCAAATTCACGAATTTTAAGAGGTTTGGAGGTAGCTAATATAGTAAAAAATCACTATCAAAACATTAATTTTTTTTCTACTCTTTTGTATGTTTTTTCTAAAAAAAAGTAAAATAATCAATTCCCAAATGACCTCTAAACGAACTTTGTTTTAATCATGAATAGAAGAGAGGAAAAGTACAACGAAGAAGTAATTGCCAGCGGAAAAAAAGAAATGAGAAGAAAATGGAAGGAAAATCTCCTTTTAGAGGGTGCTTGCGAGTTAAATCGAGTTGTATTTCATCTCTCAGCCAACCAAATGGAATTGAGTGCAGAAAGTTTACCTGTTTGTGACCACTCTTAGTTTCAAAATCGGCTAAACAAGTTGAGTAAATTGACATCTGGATACAGATTAAGTTGGTGGATTGGGCCTTACTATTTTAATTATTTATATATTTATTTTCTTAATTATTTTTCTTCATAGTTTAGGCTTTCTTTTAGCCTTTTTTTTTTTTTTTTTCATTCTCATTTTTTGTTTGAAAAACAAAAACTTATGTTTGGACTTATTTATTTTTTTTAAAGGAAAAAAAATATCATTTTAAATATTAATAAATAAATATAATATATAAGTAATAAGTAGATATATTAATTTTTTAATTAAAAACCTAATTTATGCAGTTGGGTGAGATTTGAAATCCTATATATCCACTATTTCAAAAATTGCATTTACTTGCGCGCTGTATCAAAACCGTCAATTTCAATCACTCAAACCATCATTTGTCAAAGAGACTTGATCTAATGGTTTAGATCCTCCCTTGATTATTATCTAGTGATAATTACAATAACAATGCCCAAAGTATAAATTCTCATACACTTTAATTCTCAAACTTTTAATTATTCTAATTTACATAGCCAGGCTTGAATTAAAAATGTGAATCATTTTTGCAGGAGGGTAAGTTAAAATTTGATTTAAGGATCGGAAATAAATGTGTGTCATATCCTTACTTAAAAAATTATAATAAAAATAAAATGAAATTTAAGTGAAAAAAATATGATTGTTAAAAATTTGGTGATTGGTGTGATTGAATGAAAAAATTCTCTCCTTCAATTTGATAAAAAATTGGTGAAATTGTTGCAACATACATTGCAAAATCTTGCGAGGATGCAGATTTGGTTATATAATTGGAGAATACCAGAACAAATGAAAATTCAGGTAAAAAAAGCGAGCGCGCACACAAGCAACCCAACCCAACCCAACCCAAAGATGTAGAACTTGTTTGTTCTCCTACATAAGGGAATCAAACTTCACAAAGCACTAAAAACGAAACTAATCATGAAACTTATCCAAGCAAAACCACACATTTATTTATTACAAAACATAAACTATAGTTTGAACAACACAAATTCAGAAACACAAAGCAAGCCTAGTACAGGACATCATATGCTCCTGTTTAAACACATAATAGTGAAAAAAGAATGAAAATAGACACTAAACTAAGACCTCAAAACACGCCTCTAGTTTTACATGGTTTAAGAATCATGTTTGTGTCGCACACGAACATGATTTTCAGCACCATGAGAAAAGGCAGCACGAAGACATGAACCCAGTATGGAGTCATGAACCAAGTGTTTACGCATGAAATCCCATTAGATTCACGCACAAACTCCTTTTCTAGTTGCTTAGGAAAGGAGGTTGAATTGCGTTTGGGCATTTCCAACAGTGAACAGTTTAAATCTCATCCACTTCACTACTGAGAGAATGAAATGAGATTTTTTGAACGGCCATGTTGGCCGCTTCAAATGAAAAACATAGTATCCTTGAGGTCCAGGTGCAGAACATAGAACCTCTCATTAAGTGAAGCAGCAGAAGATGATGACGACGATGATGAAGATGAAACTGAAGGAGGCGGCTGAAACTCCATGACAACCTCTTGATACTGGCGTCCCCGGTATGCAACAAGATCAGCATAGTACACCGGAGGGACGAGCGACACAGGCTTGGTGCATCGAGCAAAGGTGTAACACAAATCGTATATGAGCTTTTGTAACTTATCAGAAGTGAACTTGTTCTCATCAAACAAACAATAGTAGTGGGTTGGCTTGCTAGTCCCAAGATTTCCATAATGGCTGCACAGATAAAAATCAAACTCAAAGGGATGAACAATTGTCGTGTCCACGACTGTTCCCGGAGGCACATTGCCAGATGCTCCCCCATCCCTCTCATTCTCAAGAAACAAACGAGTCTGGTGCCGCTTCTGGGCAACAACAAGAGTGATCATAGGACGGTAGTTTCCCTCATATATGGCATTCTTCAGATCCATTAACTCTTCATTAAGAACCATATCAAATTGGCCCTCACTAACCCCATCACGAAAAACAACAATCTTCTTCGGTTTGACTTTGTTAAGCTTAGCATAAGTGTTGACTAGGTCCAAACACATGGGCCCAAAATTCACAATCTTCTCCTTCCGGTGCTCTTGGGGGCAAATCCGAGCAACATAACGATTGGCAGCAGGCCAGTTGACTGATGCCACAACAGCTGCAATTGACGGACAAGACGCATTAAATGCTTTAGGGTGATTGACATCAGCCCCCACAAACATAACATGTTCGTCACCTTCGAAACCGGGGAGCAGTCCGTTCAGTTCTACATTGCTACCCCCCAGCTTGCAATTAAGCTTCAGAGCAATGTTTGCAAGGTCCTGGTCTTTACCTTTGTTTGCAATACCAACTATGCAACATTGAGTCAATACACCAATCTGCGTCTCAGACACCCATTTGAGATACTTGTAACCATCATGCTTTCCAGACATCACACAGAAAATAAGTTGTAGTTTGCCCTTACAATTCCTACTTGCCTCTTTAACTACACTGTCAAGCAGTTCTTGAATGGCAGCTAAACTAGAGAATTTGTTCATATTGGTGAAACGACAAGCAACTGGATCCTCCACTTGGATCCCCAGATTATAGCATCTATCTCTCAGGTTGGGAATGAAACGGTCAGGATTGAGTTTATTATACCGATCATTTGCAGTGAAATCGATCAAGGCCCATCGATCGAGTGGCATGCCTTCCATAACTGATTTCCCAAGAAGGTTCCACTGACACTTATCCTTGTCAGGAATTCTTAGTACCACCGCACTGCCTGTTGAAGAACCTACCTTCAAAACAGGTGGCTCCATGCCACGACCTAACAATCTTGTCATGTCCTTCTTCACTTCAATCCCAAAATTCTGAGCAACATCTCTGCAAGACAAAGAAAATAAGAAATAAAAAAGATTGAAATCTCCTACATAAATAAAAGAAGTAATACAGAACAAAGGCAGATGTAGAAATCAACTATAAGAGTATTAAGACAGTATATGCAGCCAATTCACACAAAGGAAGAAAATTTTATCAAATATAAAAATCAATGCAATCATTTTCCAGCCGAGGTGTTTTAAAAACAAAAAGAATCATACACAACCTAACATTTGGGGGGCAATTTTATTATTATTAGAGAAGTAATCAAGATCAACACCAACTTTCTCCAAAATTTCACTTGATGTTATGTAAATGGAGCACCAAACAATGTGAACCACCACCCTGAAGTTCCACTCCCAAAGTAGCATTTGATCGTCAGTAGGGGATTGGTAGGGAAGGAGGTGTGCTTAAAAAATGGGGAAGGGACTATTTTTTATTTTTTGGAAAAAAAATATATATATATACTCACTTGTATTAGTTTATAACTGGCAATTAAATGCAACACACGAATGTTTCAGCATTCAAACTTAATATACTCCTTTGGATTCATAAATAAAAGCAACCACCTACAAACCTTACTATAATTCTCACAGTTCGCAATAGAATTCTACTTGAAAATAATCTTTAATATATTTTTTGGATTCATAAATTTTTAAGTGTTTATTTTCTATCGGTTAGTCATGGTTTTAGGAAAAAAATGGTTTAGCTATTAGTTATAGGTGCAAACAAGTATGTTATAGACAAGGATAACAATTTGCTATCATCAATTTCAAAATTTTCAATCCTTATAATTTTTTTGAACACCAGTTACCTAATTTACAAAATAAAATTAAAAAAAAACCATCATGTCTTACCAGAAGAGAATTGGTTTTTAGGTCATTATGCAAATGCCCCAAAATAAAAAATAAAATAAAAACAACGAAAACAAAAGGTATTAAGGCAATGTTTTTGGAACTAATAGTAGGACCCAAAAAAAATGAAAAAGACAGAAAAAATAAAATGGCAGATTAAATAAGATAACATACCCACAAGGACCATCCTCAGATCGCACCATCCCATAGATAGTGTCCTTTCTCTCCCTTGGACGAGGCAATGATATTTGCTTCAAGAAGAGAGCTTGATCCCTATCCAAATGCTCCTTTGGATACCTCTGCCCGTCCACCAAAACACAGAATTCCATAGGCACATAATTTTTTCTATTACCTTTGCCCAAATCCACAGAAGGCATGTCCTGGTACCTTAGTTCCCTGTTATATTTCTCCCTGAAATACTCGACAAGGCCAATTTCCCTCGGTGGATTCTCACCCTCTCGATCTTCAAGAGTGAATGTAATATCTCGGGTATTTTGATCACTGAACCCTGCTATAGTGTATTTCTGGTTTGTCAGACGGTGAGTTACATGAACTTTCAATCCTTTCAACACATGCATTACCTCTCGCATTACTTCTCTTCTTGACGTTCTCACATCATTTAGTTGAAAACCCTGTTCCATAAGGAAGTCTAGGACAGGCAATCGCTTGCGAAATGCCAACACCGAAGAGTCCAAACATAGAGCTAGACCCTGGGCAGTGGCCTTTAGGCTCTGTTGAAAGCCTCTGAAAGCTGCAACGCCATAGCCAAGGTCATCGTTTGGTCTAAATTCTTTGGAGAAAAAACTTCGACCGACAGAGATCATATGCCTACTTGGATTATCCTTCATTACCAAATCCATCCCTTGAAATATTTCACGAGGGACATATGAGAGCATTCCTCGTAAGTAATCATTGAGCTTTGAAACCTTCAGCTCATTCACTAACTCAATAGTAAATCTATAAGAGCGAGGCGCAGTGTCCTCTCCACCAGACAACTCCACATAGAACGTCCCAGTGGGTAGTGGCACTGCACTGAAGATGTTCTTCTCGCCATCATAAGTAGATATTAGCTCGGGAAATCGAGTTGGATCATCAGAAAATAGTTTGTCCGTAATCAAACGGAGATCAGATTTCGAAATTGGCCTCTTTGCAGCACGACTGCCAGGAGGCATATTTGGTTTGATATCCACATCATAGTGCATTATGATGCTCTGTGGATTGAATTTCACAGGAAAGTGGTTTGCCAAGAGCCTTGTATTCCTGAAAGCAAGTGTGCCCCCATTGTCAGGTCGTTTTATGGGCACAATCTTCTTCTCTGAACTTCCTCCCAGAATAGACGATGAAGGCGTCTTTTCTGAAATTTGCAATTGCTTTATATCTGGGAACAACAAAACAAAGAAATGCTTAGTCAAATCTGAGGATTTCCATCAAAAGTTGATTTCATAAAATTTGACGACGATCATACGTAGCAAAGGTATCCACAATTTTAAGGTTATTCTAAATATTGGCTAAGTTAAATCTGTATATTTTTGTAGATTGTGTTTAACTTAGATTCCAGTCCCTTTTTTTTTTTTTGTGTGTGTGTGTGTGTGTGTGTGGTAGTATTGCTTTTTTATCCATTTCCCACAGTTATTGCATCTCCAACCCTTCATCAAAATTTTCATATAATTTGATTTTAATTTTGAGTAAAAAGCATGATTTGATATGAACAACTCCAACACTTACATCAAAAAAAATTCTAATCTTATCCCAAATTTTCCTTTTCACCAAATTTGAAGGAAAAAAAAAAATCATCTCCATTGCTTCATCTTTTAAAATTTTTATCAAATTCAAATTTGATGAAAAAATGCTTCTCCCTTGATTCAATAAAATATTTGATGAAAGGATTGAAGATTGTTCTTTTAGCACTTTTTCATCAAATTAAAATTTACAAATTCAACTACCGTTTTGGATTGAATTGCATTGAAATTAAAGGTGAAATTAATAACCAAATGATTCAATAAACAAAACTGACAATAGTTTAGGAGATAAAACTGAAAATCAACAATTAAAAACAAGATGTAAAAACTAAGATCTAGGTCAAGACTAAGAGAGATCTACCAGGAAGAGCTTGTTCAGGAAGCTTCTGAGAAACAGGAACAGGCTGAATCGGAGGTTGAGACGACGACTGACCAGCAACAGGGCTCCCACTCCATGGTCGCCCACTCCACACTCCACTCGTTGGCCCCACCCCCACACCTTGAACTTGCTGCAATGGCGCTGGTGGCCTGTAAGCACCACCACCACCACCAACCGGACCTCCCCGAACCGCCCTATCAACCCACTGTTGACCACCGCTCTGTGAGGGACCCCAAGCCCTAGCCCCTCCTCCTCCTCTTCCACCACCACCACCACCACCACCACCTTGATTCTGACCCTGCTGAGGAGGAGCCCACGCCCTAGCCCCTCCCCCTCTTCCACCACCACCACCACCACCACCTTGACCTTGATTCTGACTTAGCTCAGAAGGACCCCAAGCCCTAGCCCCTCCTCTTCCACCACCGCCTTGACCCCTTCCTCTTCCTCCACCACCGTTTCCGCCTCTGCCGCCGCGATTACCGCCGTCGCCGCCGGAGCGAGGAAGGGCTGCGCCGCCACGCCCACGGCTGTAGTTACGTCCTCCGTCTCTCTCCATTGTTAGATGTTTAGATAGATCAGCGAATTTTTGCTTGATTTGCTTTGCTTGCTTTGCGAGTCAGAAAGGAGCTGGTTTATAGAGTGAAGTGGGGAGGAGTGTGTGCGACTGGAAATGAAGTTATTAAAATGCCCTCATCACTTGGGGCCTAACTGATCTAAAGGTTAGGGAATCTAGAAGGATCCATGAAAATAGAGAGCTTATTTTATTTTTATTTTTTATATTTTTATACTTTACTTCATAATTGTTAGCCAAAATAAAAAATACTTCACATTGTTTATTGAATTTTGGTGTTGATATATATATATATATATTTTTGAAATAGGCATATATATTTGTTAAATATGTCAAAATTATATAAAAATATATTAAAGTACATGAGATATGAATTAAAAATTTTAATATTATTTAATTATTTATAGATGCGAAGTAGACGCACAACTTTTATATAAAAAATATAGTAAGTTGTAATAAATAAAATATCCTAATAAATTCTCACTTTACAAGTCAAAAGTGGTGGATTAATTTTATTTTTATTATTATTATAAAAAATATATATAATCTTTTTAATTTAGTTCATAATTGTAAAAAATAAATGTTTGACATTGTTTATTGAATTTAATTTTGATATATATTTGTTTTGTTTTTTTAGAGAGGGGATTTTGATATATATTTGTTGAATATGTGAAAATTATACAAAATATATGTTAAAGTATATGAAATATAAATTAAAATTTTATTATGAATTAATTATTTAATAATATGGTGAATTTTATATAAAAAAATAAAGTAAGTTTTAGTAAATAAAATATCCTAATAACTTTTCACTTTACAAGTCAAAAGTAGCCGTTTAGTTTTGTTCAATTTTAAAGGGTAAAGTGGGAAAGAGGGAAAAATCTGGAAAATTCTGGAAGGATCGATGAAAATGGTAAGAATATTTAATTATTATAAAAATTTGTTAAATATATATTTACTTTTAAATTTAAAATGGTAGGAATATTTAATTATTATTAAAATTTGTTAAATATATATATATCTTTAAATTTTAGTTCTTAATAATAGTACTAATGATGATAAAAAAAGTGCTAACCACTCCTCAATGATGTCGATGTATTCTACAAAATAAAATAAAAAAAATAGAACAAAATATGTAAAGGAAAAAGATTTTTTTCTCGAAATCCCTCCCCCCGAATCTCCCGAGAGAGAGAGAGAGAGAGCGTTTACAGGGTGAGGAAGAGGGAGAGAGAGAGAAAGAAAGGGAGAGGGAGATCACCGATCGCGTCGTCGATCGCCGATCGCGTCGTCGATCGCCGATCGCGTCGCCTCCGCCTCCGTCGCCAATCGCCATGCTCTCTTCTCCTCCTCCGCCTCCTCCACACCTTCTCCCATTTTTTAGGCCTCTCCTCACCCTCTCCTCCTCCTCCTCCTTCGTCTTCGAAAAAAAAAATTACAACCGTTTCATGGTTTAGGGGATTCGATTCGAGGTCCAAATCACAGCTCATATGTAAAATGCTATTTTTATTTTATTTTTAACAAACTTCAATGACCACCCTCTCCTTTCGTCTAATTTTGTAAGAATATTTTATAAAAATATTTTTATTTTTTATAAATAGTTATAAATAAATCACATTATTTTTTTAATTTATATATATCTTGTTTGTATTTTATTCTATCATTTTTATTACTCGTACTTTTTTTTATAAGGTAGAAATTGCGAGGAAGAGGAGGGACTGACTGATGCGTAATTAGGGCTGAGCAAGAAATCCGTAAAATTCATAATCCGATCCGGTTCAGTCAAATTCGATAGGTTTGAGTTGATTTTTTAAATCCGTGGTTCGGTTCCGGATTGAAAATTTCAAAATCTGTAGGCCACAGATTGGTTCTGAATTAAACCCCACAGTTCCGAATTGGAACCGATCCGGACCATCTAGAAATAATCTATATTTATACTATATACCTTCCCACACAATATAATTTCTTGTCTCATATAAAAACTAAAATGTAACCTAATTCACGCCTCACTCATTCACGCCTCATTCAGTTCATTGTCTCTCACTCATCTCATCTATCTCTTTGTTGATGGTGTCTTTCTCTCTTTTCTCTTTCTCATCTCAGATTAGATCGGTGTGCAGCTCGTCTCTCTCTCTCAGCGAGCTCTCTCTCTCTCTCTCTGACACTATTTTTGTTCCTTTGTTCCCAGATCATCCATCTCAGATCAGATCGGTAGCTATAGCTGTTGTCTCCATCTCAAATCAAAACGGTGTGCTACTCCTCTCTCTCTTTCATGTCATCTATAGCTATTTGTGTTTGATATTGATTCAATGCCCCTTTTCACAATGTTCATGTCTTTGTGATGTTACTTACACTTATTTTCATCTTGAAAAGCTCAATACCCTCTTACTCATTGAACTTTTACTTTGGTTATGATCGATTGAACATTTAAAAAGGGCAGAATTACAGCCTCAACTATCTTTTGATTTAATCAAGATCATGGAAAAAAAGGTTATTGGCTATTGAGAACAGGAGTGCTTATCTTTTGGGTCTCATAAATCAGGTAATAATCATTCCTAGGTTTCTGCCATTTCTTTTGATGGTGTAACTAATAATCACGTTTAGTCACTGTAACTGTAAACTACTTAGAATGTGATGTTGTTAAATTTTGATGGTAGGCAAACAGATCAAGGGAATTGTTTGAAGAATGCTCCAAGGGAATTCCTTTTATGTGCTTTCTGATTGATTTGAATTTTTTTTATAGATCCTTGCTTTTCTTATGCCCTTTGGTTATTAAACAGAATTTAATCATGTGTATTTGTGTGTTGATTGAAGACAGCCAAAAGCCTCACAAGTAGAGTACTCAAGAGCCAATAAGGAGCTCCGGAAACTCAGGGGTTCAATGGATCTTATAAATAAGCTGAGGACTAAAGAGAAGGAATGCTCAGTTGGCACTCAAGATTATCTTCTATTCTATTGAGCATTATTTAATTCGGACAGTGTTTAGAGAATATGACATGCTCACATGTGTATCAAGTTGTATGGTCTATGGGATATGTTTTCTGGTCATAGTTAAGATTGCATACCCTCATTGCCACCTCCCACCTTTTGTTGTATGCATGTATCTATTACTTCTTTTAAGGCATTAAGATATGAAATTTTAATTGAGATACTGATTTATATATTTTTGATAAGCCTCTTTATTGGCAGAATGTGGCCTAAGCTGCTAGGATTGCATTCTCTCAATTCCAATATTTTTGTCAATTTACTTATATTGTCATCTATATTTTTTTTGTTATTTAATTATTTAAATCCGTAGTCCTAAACCGATCCAATCTGTATTTCAACGGATTGGTTCCACAATTTAAACGGACTGGATTGATTTTAATTTTTCAGAAATCGTAGATAACGGATTGGTCCTGGTTTTCTCCCAATCCGAACTAATCCGGACCATGCTCACCCCTATGCGTAATGTCCTTATAAGTCATCACTGTGGAAGTGTGCAGATGGAGAATTGATTTCGTGTTTCCAACGCATTAGGACAAAAGGGTTCTTGTCACGCCCCAAACTTGCCCCTAAAAGTTTGGGCATGATCGAAACAGAAAAGGACACCTAACCTGATTTCACTTAGGGGCCTGACCGGAAGCTGTACTAATAAGTGATAAAAACTAGAAACTATGTCATCCATTGAGCTACTAAATTATGCCAGAATCATAAACATCTCATGGAACAAGTACATTAAAAGTCAAAATACGTTTGCGAGTTAGGTATTTACATGCCTCCACAAAGCCAACCCCGAGGTGGGGTATACAACAAAAATAATAAGTACATGACAACCTAAATCAAAAGTAAAAGAGTAAGCCATCATCTAATGAACTCCACAAAAGGAGGGTTCCAATCCAAAGCTTGGCTGTGCCTAGGCTGACAAAAGTATAACGTATTTGGGTTATGGTCGACCTCCGGTTGGTTACCTACAAAATGCACAGAACAGGGTGAGCTAAGCTCGATGAACAATAGCACTTATATACACGTAAACAAAATATCATAACATCCGTAGTTAGTGCATACGTATCCATAGGATAATTTTGTTGATTCACAATTTCCCTATTTGGCCCTTGGCCTGAGGAATTCACATATTCACAAATAAAACCATTAAGTTTCATAACTTCACAGCTCAAGGTAATGGCCTTCGGCCCCTTATTTTCTTGGTCCACGAGTTCACACACATACACATTTCACATATCGGCCTTTAGCCTCATAATCACATTTCACATATTGGCCATTAGCCTCATAATCACATTTCACATATTGGCCATTAGCCTCATAGTCATATTTCTCATATTGGCCATTGGCCTCATAATCATATTTCTCATATTGGCCATTGGCCTCATAATCTCTTGGTACACAGATGGCCCTTGGCCACATGAATTCACAAACTGTATCAGTGTCTCCATAGTTCAGAATATTTCTTGTTTCATACATAACTTCATGCAATATAGTTCTCACATAAAGAAAATACAGTTCATAATATAAACTAATAACGAATAAAGGTGCATTTAAGCACTATTACTCACAGCGTTGTGACGGCGTGGTAGTTTCTTCCGGAGTGTGCCCTGCACACAATCATAACTTATAAATTAGTTGTTTTCTTCTTAAATCATTGGGGAATCATTTCCTGCGTCATTACACTTCACATGAATGGATAACCAACTTAAAATCATCAGAAACGTATTCTAAAACCATTAGGGAATCAAGCACGCAAAACTGAGCAAGCATACTTCTTTCTGAAAATTAGGCCTCCGCTGAAGCTCCGGTCTGCCGAGCGCATGGTAATGCTACAAAAATGCCGAGGTCGATTTACGCCGGCGGGAATTCCTCCCCTCGAGCGGACAGAGTAATTTCAGAAAAACTGCTGGGAGGGTGATTTTCCGCCGAAGGCCTCGACTCCGCCGAGCGACGACAACCCAGATTCAGTAGTACGATTTCAATCCAAAATTCAACAACCAAATCTCATTTTTCATACAATCAAAGGTTAAATTTATGCAATACTTCAACTCAACCATCACCAAAGCATGGATTTAAACTTGATTACAACAATTTAACCCAACTTAGAAGCTTCAACAACTTATTACTTCCTCAAATTTCAGCCTATTTCTAAGTTCAACAACCATATCACATAATATTAACATATATGCTTGGAATCATGATATAAAACTAAGGATTGAAGTATAACTTCATACATCATTCAATTTGAAGTGTCAAAGTATACAAATATTGCCAAAACCCTCATAACTCAACATATAATCTTCATGAGTCAAACACAACACAAACATAAGTTGTAATCCTTGAGTAGTTATAACAAAACTTGAGTTACCTTAAAGTAATTCACACAAATCCAACAATTTGATGAGCTTCCTTGATGACCCACGATTTCCCTTACTTCTTCTCTTCAACTCTCACGTTTCTCTCTTCTTCTTAACACAAGAGTTGATTCCAAAAATATCTCCTAAGGTGCTATATATTTATATATATATATAATAGGAGAATAAGACGAATTTCAATCGCTTTAGCATGCCGAAATGAAAATTTCACAGAAAATCCCATTAAAGCTTAAAAATCATGTAGATTCTAAATACCAAATCAATTTCTGAAAATTAAATCTCTAAGATGCCCAATTTCAGAGTTAAATGATTCAAATGCAACAGATAGTGTCCTAACTCAACAGATAGAAGTCCATATGTTTAAGTTCTATGCAATTTACCATACTTGCACCTAGCGTTTCACAATAGACATTCAAAGACACAGAATAGAGGACTGAAAAGATACCATAATTATATATTAACGTGTGTGTTAGTGTCAAGTGCCAAGTTTTGGCTAGCATAGGGTATTGTTTGGGGCTGTAATGGAGTTGTTAGTGTATGCGTTAGTGGTGTGTGTTAATATGTTTGTTATCTGCAGCTAGCGTTTTCTGGGCTTACCGGTTGACTGGCCGGATGTCCGACCGGTTGACTGGTCAACGGCAATTTTTTTTTTTTTACTTGTTGGGATTTTTTTTTACTTGAAATTTAATTTTGGACTTGAAATTTTTTATTAAACTAAATTATTTATTTATTTTATTTATTATATACACACACACACACACATATATATATATATATATATAACACCTTAACACATCCCTTAACGCATCCATTGTACCACTATTCATTCACTAAATTAACAAACTCTTAACACATATTTTTGGGTCCCACTTTTAAATTTTGACATATAACACACGTTAACACACAATTTTAACACATTCATTGTAAATGCCCTTAGCACCTGCCTCTTAAGAGTTGGCTTCACCTTTCTCCCACTCGTGTACCTCGAAGGCAGCTCATTCATATGTTTATTATTAAAGTTATGTTTGGCATAAATTTTTTAAATTAAAATAGTCATAATAAGATAAAATAAAATAAAAATAAAAATAAAATAAGATGTCTTATTTAAACATAATCACTTTATTTTTTTTATCACAAAAGTTAAAAAATTTTAAAAACTCATCTCAAACAAGACTACTAAAATAACTAAAAATTAAAAAGTCAATTTACATCCCAAACGAAGGCTAAATCCCGTTTATTAATAAAGTTCAATAATTATTTTAGTAAAGTGTATTGATATTTAGGGTGAGTTTAGATATGATTTATTTTCTAATTTTTTAAGAAAATATATATAAAAAAATAAAGAGATGATGTAACAAAAATAAATCAATACACTAATAAACAACATATTTGTCTTGTTGCCAAACTCACACTTATTGAGGTTTAAAAAAAATTAGTAACAAGTCTCATAATTTTAAAATAATTATATTATGTCATAAAGGGTTTGGAATGCCTGTCGCACAGTTTATTGGATCTATTTTGGAGCTGTTTCCAATAATTTGAACTTATTTAGGGCTAATCGATATTCAATTAATTTGATTTTTTTATAAAAATTAAACGGTTCAAATAATCAAAATGAATCACAAAATAAGCTCAATAAACTGCATGTGGACACAAAAATATTTTTTTTATTTGTTTATTATTATATTTTCAAATCATTTGCATTAATTCTTATTCATTTTTTCTTATTAAAAAAAAATATCAATATAGTTATATTAAAAAATTTCATTAGTGCTCATAAAAAAGTAGTGTAATTTACTCTCTTTATTTTTACATAAAAATAAAAACAAAATGATAATCTCTCCGTTTCAAAATAATAGTTTTGTTTGGGAAATTTAATTTTTTTAATAGTATAATTATTATATTTTACAAATATTAATTTTTTTAAATTATCATTTGATAGTACATATTTGGGGGACATATGTCAAAATTCCCAACTCATGAGTTTTTTTTATTTTTTTTATTTTAAAGAAACATATGCCTTGTTTGGTAGAGTTGTAGAAAAGTGCTTATAGCTTATGCCTAAATAACTTATAGGTTATAACTTTCAGCTTAAGCTGATTTCCAGCTTATTCTTAAAGCATCTCCTACCCCACTCAAAAAATAAGTTAATTTTTGACTTTCAAAAAATTATAAGTTATAAATTATAAACTAAACCAAACACATTAAAATAACTTAAATTAAATTAAAAATTAAAATAAACTGTAATTAAACTCTGCCAAACAGACACAGAAGGTCAAGCAAAAGGCGTACGAGCAGTTGCGTGAGAATATTATAGGGGGTTCAAATTCAAAGTCAAAAACGGTTATGTACGGAATATTTATTTATTTATTTATTTTTGGATGTGGGGTCACCATGGCGTATTCTTTGGACTTTTCCGGGTTTATTGCTAACATGTGCTTCAAGGCAAGTTTGGGATGAATTTCTTCGTTTAGGGATTTATTTGGGAGAATCATAAGGCGGTCCTACAAAGAAAAAATAATTATAAAAATATATGGGGTATAAATTATTTTATAATAATATACAAGTAAAAAGTTATAGGTAGGGGTGTCCGCGGTTCGGTTTGGACGGTTTGCGGTTCGGTTTGGACCCGCCCGCATCTATGCGGTTTGGGAAAAAATCAACCCGCAACTGCCCACAATGCGGTTTGCGGTTTGTGCGGATAGGGTTCATGATTCTCATGGGCTTAAGCGTTATGGTTTAAACTTTTTTTCCAAAAAATTATTTTTAAACCTTTTTTTTCTCCCATTTTGTCAATCTTTATTTTAAACCTTTTTTTTGTATTTTCTAAAATACTCCAACATTAATAATTAATGAACTAAAACTTATAAAAAAAACTTATAAAATAAAAAACAACAAATTCAATTCGTAACCTAAACAAATCATTCAAAATCTACATTCTATCATATTAATTTGTATTCATCCTATCCTACATTCATCATTCATAATCCAAATAAGAAAATCCTACATTAAAAATTCAACATTCATCATTCCTAACCTCCAAAAAAAAAAAAAAAAGTAATTCTTCATTAACTTACATTCATCCAAAATGCAAAAAAAAATAAAAATTCATTAAGTTACATTCATCCAAAAGCAAAACACAATTAAAAAAAAAAAAAATTGTCGCCAAACTTAAACTTCATTCAATACAAACCCATGAAATAAAATTAAAATACTTCTAAGATATCAAACTTCATCTTCATGAATCACATCCAATTCAACTTTCGCAAATTCCAATTCTAATTCCATGCATTTGGTTGATGAACCCTACACAAAAATACAATCACAGAATCAAAATCAAGTAACATCCAGTTTACAAATCTAAATCAAACAAGTTTTATCACTCGTTACTACTAAATCAACAGTTTTATCATTCTGTTTGAAAGAAAATGAAACTGAAATATAAAATATAAAATATACCACTGTGGTGCCAAATCTAAATCCATTGTAAAGAATATCAGAATCTAAATCAAGTAACATCTGTAAAGCCTTAAGTTTTATCATTCTGTAAAGCAAATCTATTTTACACACCAAATATTTTACTGTGGTGTGGTGCCAATTTTACAAACATTAAAATCTAAATCTAAATCCATTTTACAGATATTATATTTTAAATATAAAATATAAAATATTACAAATCTAGTCCCATGAGTTCTAGAGTCAAGTAACATCTGTTGATTTAGTTTACAAATCTAAATCCGATTACAAATCTAAAATATACTAGCCTTAAGTTTTATCATTCTGTAAAGCAATCACAGAATCAATCACAGAATCCCAAAAATACATAAATAAACAAGAAAAAAAATGAAAATCAACACACAGATCATTGACTCTAGATTATTAAATCAACAAATCAGATTTTACAAATCAACAAATCAGATTTACAAATCAACACAGATTATTATACCAACTAAATCGACCCAACTATATACCAACTCTGGCGGTCGGATCGGATCAGATCTTGGATGAATATCAACACACAGATCATTATTTTTCAAAAAATATATATATATATATATATCAACACAGATCAGATTATTTATCAGATGGAATGGAATCGGTGTTTCGTTGAGACTGAGAGAGAGAGAGAGAGAGAGAGAGAGAGAGATGGAATCGATTAAACCCATTTGAGAGAGATAGATGCCTGAGATGCTGAGTTTGATCGCCGATCGGTGGTGGTCGCTTCTCGCAGAGACACAGATGGAACAGAAGAGAAGGACAACGGCGGTGTGTGAGTGAGTGAAATGAAATGCAAGGAATGCGGGATTTGTTTTGACTCAGATTAGGTTAGGGTATGTTTAACGGTCCAGATTTGTTTGGGCCAAAAAAAATCTAGATGAATGGCTGAGATTATTCTTAAAAAAAAAAAAAAAAAAAATTTATATAATGCGGGCGGGTTGTGTCGGGTGCGGGTAAAACCCGCAACCCGCCCGCAACCCGAAATTCTCTTATTTTCTAAACCGCACCCTACCCTAATGTATTTGCGAAACCGCCCATATGCATGCGGTTCGGATCGGTTCGGGCGGGTTGTGCGGGTCGGATGACCCTATGGACACCCCTAGTTATAGGAGGTGAAAGGGTCACTTGCACTTTTTACTGTTTGTGTAGAAATTTTTTTATCTCCCACTTAGATCTAATTCTTGCTTTTTATTTTCAAACAAAAAAATTGAGAATCATTGTAAATTGTCATTTTGTTCTTTTTATTTTTCAAACATTTTTCATAAAAATATAAAAATAAGAAAAGAAATAAACTCCAAACACCCTAAAATAGTCAAAAATCTAAAACTTACTATAAAAAAATCAATTTTTTTATATTTTTTTTTTCATGAAATACTAAAAAATCAATAAGTAAATAAACTGTTTATTTAGGTGGTACCAAAAGAGGCCATAATCTAGTTCATAATTGTTTAAAAAAAAATAATGCTTCACATTGTTTATTGAATTTAGTGTTTGTATATATGTTTGTTAAATATGTGAAAATTATCTAAAAATATATTAAACTACATGAAATATGAATTAAAATTTTAAATTATTATTTAATTATTTATAGATGCTAAGTAGACACTCAACTTTTATATTAAAAAAATATGAAAAATTAGTGAAACATTCCTCTCCAACTTTGTGTAGTAAGAGAGATTCAATATATATTTTTATTAACTAAGGTCTTTTAATATTTTTACAGAGAAAATTTGACTCAGAAAAATTTCCTTCAACTCAGAGAAATTTCAGCCCCAACTTAGAGAAATTTTGAAATTTCTTTTATATGATCACAGAAAATTTCTTTGAGTCGGGACAAAATTTATCTGAGTCAAATTTTTTCTGTAAAAATGTTAAGGGACCTTAATTACTATGAAAATATTGCATGTCATTTATTTCATAAAATCTTAATATTAGGGATCTTAAAAAAAAAAATTCCCAAAAAATATAGTAAATTTTAATCAATAAAGTATCCTAATAACTACTCACTTTACAAGTAAGAAGTAGTGGATTAGTTTTATTTTTATTATTATTATAAAAAAAAATGTTTGACATTATTTATTGAATTATGGGTTGTTTGGAAAATAAGTATATTTTTTGACTTTTTACGAAAATATGTACAAAGTGACAAAAAAGTGACATGACCAAATAAGAGGTTATATGACTCAAATACGATAAAAGGATGTGCTAAAGTAGATTATGCCAAACAACCGCTTAATTTTAATATATATTTGTTAAATATATGAAAATTATACAAAATATATATATTAAAGTATATGAAATATGGATTAAAATTTTAAATTATTATTAATTAATTATTTATAGAAGCAGAGTAAGTAGATACTCAACTTTTTTTTGTAAAAAATACAGTAAGTTTTAATAAATAAAATATCCTAATAACTTCTCACTTTATGAGTCAAGAGTATTGGATTAGTTTTGTTTAATTTTAAAGGGTAAAGTGGGAAAGAGGGCAGCGTTCAGAAAATTCCAGAAGGATGGACGAAAATGAAAGGAATATTTAATTATTATAAAAAATTGTTAAATATATATATATATATATATTTAAATTTTAGTTCTTAATAGTACTACTAATGATGAATAAGAAAGTGTTAACCACTCCTCAATGATGCTCAGTGTTAATGTATATATATATTAAAATATGTAAAATAGTTTTATTTAATTTTTAACAAATTTGAATGATCACCCTCCACTTTCGTCTAATTTTGTAAGAATATTTTCTAATAAAAAATTGTTACAGCATACGTTAGTAAGAAATTTTATAAAAATATTTTATTTTTAATAAATAGTTATAAATAAATCACATTATTTTTTTAATTTATATATACATTGTTTGTCTATTATTCTACCATTTTTATTACGTCAACTTTTCTTTTCTTTTCTTTTTTTTAAAGGTAGAAATTGCGAGGAAGAGGTCATTGATGCGTAATGTCCTTGTACGTCATCACCGTGGAAGCGCGAAGATGGAGAAGTGATTTCGTGTTTCCAATGCATTATGTGCACATTCGTGGGTTTATTATTGAGTCTCATTTATTAATAAAGTACAATAATTATTTTAGTAAAGTATATTAATATTTAAGTCTCTTTTGGTAACATTATTTTTTAATTTAAAAATTAAAATTTTTTTTAAAAAATTAAAAAACTAATAATCTATATAAAAAATCAAATATTCTTTCTTTATGTCTACTTTTTGTATATCTTTTTGTAAAAAATTAAAAAATCATCATAAATATTAGTTTTTTACATCATATTTTAGCCAAAAAATTAAAAAATTACTAAAAAAATCTGCTTCTAAACGAGGCCTTAGGGTGAGTTTAGATATGATTTACTTTTAAAGAAAATATATATAAAAAAAGTGATCTAACAAAAATAAGTCAATAACTTAACATACAATTTATTTGGCTTGTTGCCAAACTCACACTTAGAACATCCACATTAACCTCAACAAATGATAATTTTAGTTAAATATAGCTAACAAATTACAAAATTCTTACTTCATCAGTCTCAACAAATTATTTCTAAACTATATTTTGGTTAACTTTACTACAGTACATCACTAGCGATTCACTGGTTATATAATATTTATCATTTATTCTTAAGAGCAACCAAACATCTTATCGGTCATCCTGCCGAACAAGTGGTTGTTGCAATTTGCTTTTTTTTTTTTTTAATATTTTTTTAAGAATATATCCTATACACTTTGGATGTCTGACTGAACAACCGTTGTTGGGCACTTTTTTTAAAAAAATATATAAAATTGTAGATATAATAATACAAAATTAACTTCTCCTATACTACTTTGGGTGCTTTTTAATAATATAAAATGAATATTTTATAAAAATTAATTTTAAAATAGAGAGTTTGATATAGTGTGTACATACAAAAAATGTTAACTAAAATAGAAAAAAAACTTTTTAGTTATAATTTAACTTAAAATTTATTGAGACTAATGTGAATACTTTTACTGAGGTTAAAAAAAAAAAATAGTGACAAACCTTATAATTTTAAAATATTTACATCATGTCTTGAAGGGTTTGTGGTGACCGTTGTGCGGCTTATTAGGCCTATTTCAGAGGTTATTTTGATAATTTAAACTGTTTATCTTTTAAAAAATATTTTAAAAAATTAAGTTAATCGGATATCGATAAACCTTTCATCAAATAAATAAATAAATAGATGTAATTTGATAAAAAGACTAACCGATATTTGATTAACTTAATTTTTTATAAAAAAATAAGCAATTTGAATAATTAAAATGAATCTCAAAATTAGCTCAATAAACTGCATGTGGGTAAAAAAAATATTATTATTTTTTACAAGAAAATATTTATTTATTTATTATATTTCCAAATCATTTGCATTAATTCTTATCTATGTTTCTTATTAAAAAAATATCAATATAATTATATTAAAAAATTTCATTAATGCTCATAAAAAATTAGTGTAATTTACCTTCTTTATTTTTTTATAAAAATAAAAACAAAATGACAACATAAATGAATATGACTGGAGGGACATATGTCAAAATTCCCAACTCATGAGATTTTTTATTTATTATTGATGATACTGCGGGTTCCAGACGGAACGGGTCAGACTGATCTACACTTCTCAAACCGGTGTCCGAGTGACCAAGCCCACAGAGGAACCTGCACAAGAGTTCAACGGGGAACAGGGAGTCCCCCAGCGAACCCTCCGACGAGCAAGTTAGAGAGAGAGGTGGAATGTAGAGATAGATTATAGTTAAAAAGCTTAACATGCTTCTTGTCTTCGACGTCTGCTTATATCCTCTGGTAATCATTTCGTTGTCCCTTCCGACCTGTCACCTTGGCTGAAAATCTATGCTCTAGCTTACCTTGTTCATGGTAAAGGCGTTCTGTCTCGACGGAGAGAGGTTATCGCAATAAATACTGTAAGGGGCTTCATTAATGACGATGTGCAGTGGCATTAACTTTGCAGATTTTTATCTGCTTACGTGGCTTGCCCTTCTCTTGCCATGTGTCTTGATGTCATTGATTTTTATTATTACGTGGGGCTTCATTAATGTTGGGCTTTAGTATTTGAGGTATGTATTGGGCCCTAAATGGTGGGCTATAATCTTTATGGGCTTACCCATGTTAGTAGTCCCCTATTCCCAAGTGCAGCTTTAGTCCAACGAAAGGGATAATGAAGAAAATGAGGGTTGTGAGAGACCGGCAGGATGAAGGCCGATCGAGATGGGTGATCGACCATAAGGAGAGCCGACCGTGAAGGGTGGCCGAGTGGAGAGATCGACCATGAGGAGGGCCGACCGCGAAGGGTGGCCGAATGGATGGACCGATCGTGAGGAGGGCCGACCACGAAGGGTGGCCAAGTGGAGTGACCGACCGTGAGGAGGACCGACCACGAAGGGTGCCTGAGTGGAGGGACCGACCATGAGGAGGGCCGACCACGACGGGTGAGTGGTGTGGCGCGGGGCTCGAGAAGCAACGACCGCGATGGTTGATCCATTAGGCAACGATGATGCGGTGGGTTTGGCAGAACAATACCGTACGGAGCGCAAGGAGGGGGAGGGAGCAGGTCAAGCTGTGCGGGCTTGCCCCAGGACAATAATCTCGGCTGCAAGGCCCATTAGTCAGGTGGAGCCAGACCATTGGCACACCAAACCGGATAGGTTCGTACTGACAGTAGAGGAGTTGGAAAGAATAAGGAAGAAGTATCAAATTCCCTCGGAAATAGGGCTAAGAGTGCTCACATCCAAGGAAAGGCCGTCGGATGTGCGGCCGAGTGAGTTCAGCTTGTACGAGGAGGCATTGCGAGGAGGTTTAAGACTACCTCTTCCCCAAGTGGTGGTGGATGTGTTGAACAAGTTAGAGGCGCCAGAGAACCGATGCTTAACGCCTGAAGATAGTAATGGCTGTGAGTGCGGCATCAGCTGAGGAGGCGGCAATGACAGTAGAGGAGTTCTTTTCCTGTTATAAGGCCTCCGGTCAGCAGGAGACTTGGGTCACTCTGCAAGTGGTGGCGGGGCGAGGGCTGGTGGCGGGTCTTCCATCATCGGTGAAGGGATGAAGGCCGAGATGGTTTTTTGTAACGGTGAACGGTGGGGCGGGAGTTCGCGCAACATGGAAGGTGCCCACCAAATCGGTCAAGCCCAAGTTGGACAAGCCGGCGGAGGATCAAGTGAAGAGGGTGAGGGAATGGAGGGAAGAAAAGGGAGTGAGGTAGGACGAGCTGGTCCTGTCTTCAACGTTGTTTGCCCTGAACTTGGGGCTGCAACCGTTGGAAGAGGATCCGGCAAGGGAGGAGTTAGAGAGGTAACGGAAGGCGGGGAAGGATGAGGAAAGGAGGTTGCTCGCCCGAGCGAGCAAATACAAGGAGACCCAACTGGGGCCTGCTCTGAAGCCGATCATGAGGGAGCGGATCCGACCGCACCCCAAGCCGTTGGGGGAGAAGGATCTTGGCGGCTTTGAGCCACGACCGCCCCCAGTGGATCCTCTGAAGGAGAGGAACAAAAATGAGATAGAGGCTTTGAAAAAGAAAAAGAGAGTGAGGGAGAGTGAGGAGGAGCTCGCCTTGAAGAGGAGGAAGGAGGTGACGGCGGAGGCATCAAAAGAGAAGGCGGAGCAAGCATCAAAAGAGATGATGAGTGGGGCGACTGGCCCTAAAAAACAAGTTGAAGATAGAGGCTGGGCTGAAGTGAGCGGAAGCGTGACCCAAGGGGGGTCCTGTGCCCCAAGGAGAAGAAGAGAGGGCTGGGTTGAACACCGCCCTCTACCACATCCCAGTGGTGTCCGGACGGGTGGAAGGAGAAGGAAGAGAAGCTAGAAGGGCTGCAGATCATCTTTTGGGAGTGGTGGAAGACACAGCCGTGCACTCGGTGGCCGGTTTCACTGAGGCTGAGCTGCTAAAAGGGTTATGCTCTGCCCAGATGGAGGTGACTGCCTTGGCAAGAGCCCTACTGAGAAAGGCTGCGGCTACTAAAGGCGAAGTGGGGCCACTGAAGGTAAAGTTTGAGGAGGCGAAGGCCCAACTTGAAAGTTTGAAGAGAGAAACTTCTGGATGGAGGAAGACTGCGCGGAGCGTATGTGCAAGGGGGCTGGAAGAGGCCTAGAAGGCCAAGAAGATGGAAGTGTTAGTGATAGTGCAAGGCTATTCAGCCGATCGAGCCAATGCTGAGCTGCTCGTGACCAAGTTAGAGCTGGAGGCAGAACGCCGCAAGGTGGTGTCGCTCGAGTTCCAACTAGTTGGTGAGCAGAAGAAACTGAAATATGCCCAAAAAGCCTACACTGTTGCCAACGATCGGTTTGAAGAGGCCATGACCAACAATGAAGATCTGCGCTCTCATTGGGTCAAAGAAAAAAAAGAAGTAGACCTGAAGATCGCTAAGTTGGAGTGGGATTTGGCAGACGAGCGCACCAAGGTAGCGTCAGAGAAGGCGGGACTGGAGAAGGAGTTAGAGGAAGGAAAGACCAAGTCAGTCTCTGAGAGGGCAGCATACTCCGACTTATGCGTCACAGGGGTCTGCTGACTTCCAGATGGCTATCGATGCCGCGATCGCCTGCAATTTGACAAGAGAGGGGTCTGGGGGGGCTGGCTCATTGAAAGCGACTGCTGGGAGCAGGAGTGAAGAAGAAGTGATCTAGAGCTTCCAGCGGTCAGACTTCTACAAATATGAGATGGCCGAGTTCTGGAACAGCGGCTGGAAGATGTTCAAACGCAAAGCAGAAGAGCTGTTCCCAGACTTGGACTTCAACACTGTTAGAATAGAGGAAGACGACGTGGCCCAGACCCCCTTAGACGAAGGTGTGAACGAAGAAGACCTTGCTTTGAGCGAGGAAGATTGATGAAATGTAAATTTTGGCAGTTTGCTTATAAATGGAATTTTTCTTGGTGTTTTGAGTGTTGTTGCTATTTTTTTTTTTTTTTGAGAGTGTAATTTCTGCAGTAAACTTATGTATAAGTTTGTGAATAAATAAAATTCTGAGTTGTGTTTGTCGCACTGTGGCCTTTATTTTTACAAATTTGAGAAGAATGAGAATGGTTATTCAAATAAGGTTTCTGTATAAATCGCAGTGAAAATTGAGAAGTAGGGAAATAGTCTAACTTGTAAGAAAACCACAATGCAGGGTGGAGTTTAAAATATGAGAATGTTGAAAATTTTGAAGTTTCAAATCACGACCCAAAAGGGAGGCAGTCTGCCTTGTAAGGGTCTCAAAACGTGGAGATTTAAATCACGTTGTAAGGGTGTTGACAAATGAAAGGTTGGGTTGGGAAATGAAAGTTAAAAAATATAAAGAGTGTTAAGAGGTGTAAAAACATGGACCTGGAATTTGACTAAGTATGGCACTTATGCCACAATCATGAAATTGCAAGAATGGCCTTGGTCGAGCGCTTCATTCGTGCTCAGCTCGGGTTGAGCCATGATTAACTCGGTCAGGCTATCTCTTTAAGTAACTCAGTCTGACTGAGCTTTTCATGCTCAGTCTGACTGAGGCTTTAAGTGACTCAGTCTGGCTGAGCTCTTCATGCTCAGTCTGGCTGAGGCTTTAAGTGACTTAGTCTGGCTGAGCTCTTCATGCTCAATCTGGCTGAGGCTTGTCATGCTCAGTCTGGCTGAGGCTGTTCACGCTCAATCTGGCTGAGGCTTTTCACGCTCAGTCCGGCTGAGGCTTTAAATGACTCAATCTAGCTGAGCTCTTCATGCTCAGTCTGGCTGAGGCTTGTCATGCTCAGTCTGGCTGGGGCTGTTCATGCTCAGTCTGGCTCAGTCTGGCTAAGGCTTTAAGTAACTCAGTCTGGCTGAGCTCTTCATGCTCAGTTTGGCTAAGGCTTGGCATGCTCAGTCTGGTTGAGGCTTGTAACTGAGTGCTGCAATCAAGATGTTATTGAGGTACCACACAGATAATTGAGATATAGACTGTTGTCGTGTAAAGTGTAGCCCATTTGATCAGAAATTTACATCATGTGAGAGAAGAAGAAGAACATTCAAGTGTGTAGATTGCCAAAAAAGAAAATACAATAACTGATCAATACAAAAATAGGGATTTATTGAAAATAACACTTCAAGTGTTCGGCGTTCCACGGATGGGGGAGGTCTCGGCCTTCCATGTCCTGAAGTCGGTAAGTGCCCGGACAAGGTCTGGCTTTAACAACATTAGGTCCTTCCCATTTGGCTGCCAGTTTGCCCTTAGCCGGATTTTTGGTGGCAAGGGTTACTTCGCACAAAACAAGGTCCCCTACGGCAAATTCCCTCGGTCGGACTTTGCGGTTGTAATGTGTTCTCATTTTCTGTTAGTATGAGGCCTGTTTGACAGCAGTGGTTTCTCGGAGCTCTTCAATTAGGTCTAGGTCTGCCCGACGCAGCTCCTCGGTTAGTTCTGGATTTGGATGTAGAATTCTTAGGGTAGGCAGACCGATTTCCACTGGGATGACTGCTTCAGCGCCCTATGTTAAGCGAAAGGGGGTCTCCCCAATGGGGGTTCGAGCGGTAGTGCGGTAGGCCCAGAGTATAGTCAGTAATTGCTCAGCCTAGAGTCCTTTAGCAGCTTCCAGCTTAGTTTTGATGATCTTGAGAAGAGAACGGTTAGTAACCTCAACTTGGCCATTGGTTTGAGGATGACCTGGGGAAGAGAAACATGGCTGGATTTGAAGTTCTGCACAGAATTTCCTAAACTTGGCATTGTCGAATTGTTTGCCGTTGTCGGAGACGATGGCTTGAGGGATGCCAAATCTGCATACGATTGACTGCCAGATGAATCTGGATGTGTTCCGCTCGGTAATTGTGGCAAGGGGTTCTGCCTCGACCCATTTAGTGAAGTAATCAATGACGACAATGGCGAATTTGGTTTGGCCTCGGCCAGCGGGCAATGGGCCAACTAAGTCGATCCCCCATTTGGTGAATGGGTAGGGACTGCAAAGTGTGATCAATTCTGTAGGAGGAGCATGGGGATGTTGGCAAAATGCTGGAACTTATCACAATTGAGCACGAAGTCTGTCGCATCTTGATTGAGAGTAGGCCAGAAATAACCAGTGCGAAGTATTTTGTGGGCTAGGGCCTACCACAGATACCCTCATGAACTTCCCTCATCACGTAGGTTGCTTGAGCAGGGTTGAGGCACCGCAGGTATGGGCGTGAAAAATCGCGTTTGTACAAGAGGCCGCTGACAAGAATGTTGTTGGACGATTGGGTCTTGACTTTGGTGGCCTGCTGTTTGTCGGCTGGCAGTTCTCCCATAGAAAGATGTCGGCTGCCCATGGAATAGGTTCATTTTGGAAGAAGTAAACTTGCTGCTGAATTGGGGAAATGGCAGGGTGGGCCAGGTACTCGAGGCGGACACCATGGCTGAGATCTGACTGGTCTGCCGAAGCTAACTGAGCCATTTCATCTGCTTTGGAGTTTTCCGTCCGAGGGATGTGCTTGATGTGGAAATTATTGAAGAGGCGAGTGAGAGGGAGTGCGATATCCCTATAAGCCCGCATTATGTCTTCCTTGGTATCGAATTCCCTTGTGATTTGTCCGACGATGAGCTCGGAATCGCTGAACACTTGGATGTGGCTAACACCAATGTCTCTGGCGAGGCGAAGACCTGCAATCAATGCTTCATATTCAACCTCATTATTGCTTGCGTTGAACAAGAAGCGGAGAGCACATTTGAAATAACCACCCTCAGGGGCAGTGAGGATGAGACCAGCCCCACTGCCTTCTTTGCGAGATGATCTGTCGATGTTGAGGGTCCAAGAGTGGGGGTCTTTTGGCTCGGTAGGGGGTGGCGGGGGCGGAGGAGCTGTGGTTGGAGTGAGATTAGTGAATTTCAGAATGAAATCGGCAACAGCCTGCTTTTAATCGCCGTTCGAGGCCGGTAGAAGATGTCAAATTGGCTAAGCTCGACCGACCATTACATAAGTCTGCCGGAAAGCTCTGGTTGTTGCATTATCTTCTTCAATGGTTGGTCAGTGAGGACCACTATGGAATGGGCTTGGAAGTAAGGACGGAGTCGTCTGGAGACGGTGACCAAAGCCAAGGACATTTTTTCTAACAATGGGTAATTTTGTTCCACGCCTCTGAGAACCCGACTGATGTAGTAGACCGGTCATTGGACAGAGCTGTCTTCCCTGATAAGTGCTGCACTGACTGCGGTGTTTGACACGGCTAAATAGGGGAAGAGGGGTTCGCCCGTGATTGCCTGAGAAAGTAGGGGGGGTTGGCTATGCACTGTTTCAATTGCTGAAAGGCCTCTTCGGATTCTGCTGTCCACTCAAAAGTTTGCCGAAGAACTTTGAAGAAGGGGAGACACTTGTCCGTTGCATGGGAAATGAAGCGGTTGAGGGCGGCAACTCGGCCAGTAAGCCTCTGAACCTCCTTAACCATTCTGAGTGACTGCATTTCAACTAAGGCCTTGATCTTTTCGGGGTTAGCTTCGATGCCCCGCTGATTGACCATGAAACCTAAGAACTTTCCAGATCCTACGTCGAAGGCGCATTTCTCCGGATTGAGCTTCATTTGATGCTCTCGTGGGGTGGTGAAGGTCTCTCGCAGGTCAGCCAGATGATCAGTGGAGAGCTTGCTCTTAACTAGCATGTCGTCGAAATATACTTCCATGTTCCGGTCTATCTGGTGATGAAAGACGGCATTGACCAACCATTGGTAAGTGGCTCCAGCATTTTTCAACCCAAATAGCATCACACGGTAATGATAGGTTCCCCGGTCGGTGATGAAGGAGGTGTGTTCCTGGTCAGACGGGTGCATTAGAATTTGGTTGTATCTAGAGAAGACATCCATGAAACTGAGCATTTGATGGCCGGTTGTGGCGCCAACTAGTAGATCTATGCGAGGAAGAGGATAGCGGTCTTTGGGGTAAGCTCGGTTGAGGTCGGAGTAGTCGACACAGAGTCGCCATTTTCCATTATTTTTACAAACCAGAACCACATTCGATAACTGTCTGGGGTAGTCCACATTTGTGATAAACTGTGCCTCAAGGAGCTTATCTACTTCAGAAGTAATAAGGTTATTGAGCTCCGGGTGAAAGATGCGCTGCTTCTGGCAGATGGGTCGGAAATAGGGCTCAATGCTGAGACGGTAGGTGATGAAGGAGGGGTCAATACCCGGCATGTCGGAGTGGGTTCAGGAAAATACGTCGTTGTGCTCGATCAGAAGGGTGGTGAGGTTGACCTTGGCCTGGGAGGATAGTTGGCTGCCGATCTTGGCAGTTTTTGTCAGGTTGGTGAGATCGATGAGGACCTCAACGAGCTCTTCCACTGGTTCCCCTCTGACCAGCTCGTCCTCGTCTCTGACGTCGAGTCCTTCAATGATCATAACCTCCTTAAGCTTGACTTCTTTAAGTGAGGCGACATAACACTCTCTGGCCACGGTCTGCTCTCTTCTCGCTGTGCTGACTCCAAGATCGGTGGGGAACTTGATGGCAAGATGGAAAGTGGATGTGATAGCTTGGAAGGCATTTAGGGCGATGCGGCCAAGGATGATATTGTAAGCAAAGGGCAGTCGACAACAAGGAAGGTGAGTAACTTTGTGGTCTGTCGTGGGTATTCGCCGATTGTGATGGGAAGATCGATGGAGCCGATGGAGGTCACCCGCTCTCCAGTGAAACCGACCAACGGGGTTTGGAGAGGAGACAGACTTTCTTCCCCGATCTTGAGCTGGCGGAAGGCATTTAATAAGATGATGTCTAAAGAACTGCCATTGTCGACGAGGACCCGTCTGACTTTGTAATTGGAGAGGAGGGCAGAAATGACGAGGGGGTCGTCATAGGGGTAACGGATGCCTGTGCAGTCAGCTTCCGTAAAGGTGATGGGCTCTATCCATTGCTTGGGCTGTTTGGGAGGGCGGTCTAATGTGGCAACTTCTTTGTCTGAGCCTGTCTTATTTTTCTGAGTTCTGCCCGCTGAGCCAAGCGGGATGGACCTCCACAAGCAAGCCCGCCGGTTATGACTCTGATTTCTCCGATAGGGAGGACGGGGTTACCTTGTGCTCGGGGTTGCTATGGAGGGCGATCATGGCCAGGGTTAGGTTGTGCTGGTTGCCGGGGAGGAGTGCGCCGGCAGTTGTTTTTGATGGGTTCCGTCCT
Source organism: Camellia lanceoleosa (assembly GCA_025200525.1). Lineage (NCBI taxonomy): Eukaryota > Viridiplantae > Streptophyta > Magnoliopsida > Ericales > Theaceae > Camellia > Camellia lanceoleosa. Next base: position 171,877,312 of record CM045767.1, read on the forward strand.
TTGCCTTTGCTGAGGGCGGGTTTCCATGAACCGATTGAGATGTCCCTGACGTATGAAGCCCTCGACCTGATCTTTGAGGTTAACACACTCCTCGGTATTATGACCGTGGTCCTGGTGAAAACGGCAATATTTAGACTGGTCTCGCCGATTGGAAGGGGACCGTGATGGTTGGGGCCATTTAAGGGGGTAGTCTCGTTGGATCTGATTAAGGATTTGTTCCATGGGGGAATTAAGGGGTGTGTCTTTCGAATCAAATTTGGTGTCAACCGATCGGCTTAAGGGGTCGATCAAGATCTTGAGGTGTTTGGTTATTGTACTGGGTGTTTCTGGTTTTTGAGTCCTTTCTCTTCTCTTTGGGGGTCGGGTTTTTGGCTGTAGGGTCTTGGCGAGCAGCTAGGGAATCTTCTATATTCATATATTTTTGGGCTTTGGAAAGAAGGGTTGCCATGGAGGTCAGGGGGTTTTTTGAGAGAGAGAAAAGGAAATCAGATGATTGTAGGCCAATGCCGTGAGGATGACCTTGTCATCTTTTTCTACCACCTGCAGGGCTTCGGTGTTGAAGTGGGTGACAAAGCTGTGCAGCGACTCCCCCTCAGTCTGACGGATGTTGAGGAGCTAGGTTGCCGAACGCCGCTGGCATTGGGCTTTAATGAAATGGCTGAGAAATGAGTCACTGAGGTGTTGGAAAGTGGAGACAGAGTCTGCTGACAGTTAACTAAACCAGAGTCGAGCTGACCCCTTGAGTGTCACGGGGAAAGCCGACACATGATTTCATCGGGAAATGTATGGAGGATCATGAGGGTTCTGTAGGTCTTCAAATGATCGACTGTGTCCGTTGTACCGTCAAAAGAGTCGATCGTGGGCATTTTGAACTTAGGAGGCAGAGGTTTGTCCCTGATGGAGGCAACAAATGGGGAGTTGGCTGTGGTAGATAGTTTATGTTATATGTTTTGCATGACCCCTTGGAGTTGGAGCTTCATGGCTCGGAGTTCTGCGTCCCAGAGAGGAATGTTGTCACCACCGGAAGGCAGCGGGGGCTGGACACTGCTGGCCTCTCCTTCAGGGGTTGGTGCCAGGATCGATGAATGTGGGCACCGGGGTGGCAGGTTTATACCTAGGAGAGGGGGTTGCGAGCCTTCCAAGTTGGGTGGATTAGGCTGTTGGATAGCATGGCTCGGGGCTTGTTCTTGGTTGGGTGGAATATCTGGAGGCGGTGGAGGAGGCATAAGAAGGTTTCTTTGGAGTAGAGCATTAATCCGGGCTTGGTTTTGCTCGGCCAGGTGATTGATGCTTTTGGTGAGCTCGGTGAAATACTGTGGTGGGTTATTTGGATTGGGAGGGGTGGCTTGATGATCAGCGACATTGGGGTGAGAAGCCATGGATCTAGTTGTGACCTTCACAGGTGGTAGGAAGGGGTTATGAGGAGAGGGTCTCTGGCGACAATGAGCACAATTGGCGCATGGAATAAAAACTTTCCCACAGACGGCGCCAACTGATGATACTGCGGGTTCCAGACGAAACGGGTCGGACTGATCCACGCTTCCCAAACCGGTGTTCGAGTGACCAAGCCCACAGAGGAACCTACACAAGAGTTCAACGGGAAACAGGGAGTTCCCCAGTGAACCCTCCGACGAGCAAGTTAGAGAGAGAGATGGAATGTAAAGATAGATTAGAGTTAGAAAGCTTAACCTTCTTCTTGTCTTCGACGTCTGCTTATATCCTCTGGTAATCATTTCGTTGTCCCTTCCGACCTGTCACCTTGGCCGAAAGTCTATGCTCTAGCTTACCTTGTTCATGGTGAAGGTGTTCTGTCCTGACGGAGAGGGATTATCGCAATAAATGCTGTAAGGGACTTCATTAATGGCGATGTGCAGTGGCAGTAACTTTGCAGATCTTTGTCTGCTTATGTGGCTTGCCCTTCTCTTGCTATGTGTCTTGATGTCATTGGTTCTTTTTGCTACGTGGAGCTTCATTAATGCTGGGCTTTAGTATTTGAGTTATGTATTGGGCCCTAAATGGTGGACTATAATCTTTATGGGCTTACCCATGTCAATTACTATTTATTTATTGTATTTAATGAAAAAGAGATTTAAGTAAGACGCGTTGCGTAGGGAAATAGAATAATACTATATGTATCTATTAATGTATTAATTAGTATACTAATAGATTATATGATATAATTTTAAAATTTTTGAGTATTTATAATCTATATAATATGTAGAGTCAATAATAATAATATAACGTTAGTTGGTACACTAAAAATATTATGCATGGTTCAAAGTCAAAAAGGGGACGAAACAGTTTTTTTTTTTTTTTAATGTGGGTCACCATGGCTTATTCTTTCTACTTTCTCGTGCTTATTATTAGGGTAAATTACACTTACATTGGAAGTTTGAGTTTAATATATATCTTTTATTGATGTTTAGAAAATTATATTAATTCTTTGTTATTATAATTATTTAAACGAAATGAAAATATTAAACTCATGCATTTTCTTTTTTTGTTTTGTTTTACTTCCTCTATTTTTTTTTTCTTTTCCTTTGCTTTACTTTTTTTTTTTAAATATAATTTTCTCAGTTTTTCTATTAAAAGTTGCCTTTTATATAAGTAGATTAGAAAAAGTACTTTTTGTGACCGTCACAAATCATCGCAAATAATAAAAATACAGTTGCAAAAGACCTTTTGCGACGGCCCATGAGACCGCAAATGGGAGGCGCGAATATGGGGTTGGCAAATACTTTTTGCGATAGCAAAACAGCAGTCGCAAATTATTTGTGACCACCTAAACTACTTATGACGACCGCTATTTTGCCGTTGCAAAAAAAAAAAAAAAAATATAAACAGGTTTTTGGCGACCATTTTGTTACTATCACAAATAGTTTTCAATGACATTTATAAGGAAAATGTCTCGTAGCTCAAATTTTGTGGCTCAAAAGTGGCTCAAATGGCCAAAACGACGTCGTTTTGGCCATTTGAGTGTTGTTCTGTACTCAAAACGACGTCGTTTTGGCCATTTGAGCCACTTTTGAGCCACAAAATTTGAACTACGTAGCATTGTCGCATTTATAAATAGTACAATCATAGCTTTTTAGTAACGAATTTGTTGTTGTCTCAAATAATTTTTTATTATAAACATCGCAGATAATTTCTTTCAAGTACAAGCACCTAACAAAGTTCTTTAAAAAATTTAGATAATATAACCAGATTACATAATATGCCTTTCATAAGCCATGATACAAGCACATGCCTCTACAAACTCATGTAACCAAATTTACATAATATACCTATCATATATAGGAATATTAAGTTTATAACTTGCATTCAGGCCATAGGTAAAGCTATATTTAAACCTTCTTCGGCATTGTCTGGTTGTTTTATCCTTAAATTTTGATACAATGATAGGGAAATTACAAACATACATTCCAATAAAAAACCATCAATTTCATTCATCAACATCGACCCCTAATCACATAAATATGACAAAAATGAAAATTTATTAGAAAATCTATACTTTTTGGTTCCATGAATACGAATTTGCTCACGAAGTATATCATCCTCCTGCAAGTCAAGTAATCCATGCATTGAATATCAGACAAACCAACCAGTCAAGCGATTAAAAGAACAAAACAGAGGAAGTACAGGAGAAAGAAGTGACCTCTTGAGACCATGAAACTATGTTACTATCTTTCTGCTTTGGAACTTCTTCATTATTATTACTCTTATTCTTTTTCATATTCTGCATTACTTCTTCACTTTTTTTCCCGACCACGTTCCTTACTCCTCTATTGGTGTTGTGCTCTTGCATGCTAAAGTGAGAGGGACTCTTTTGTTAGCTAAGTTATCTATGCCACATAAAAAGGTTACTATCACATTTTGACTCTAATGGATCTGTACACCATTCTAGGACTGCCCACAGTAGTCATACTTGTGTAAATTCAAAGTTTAACTTGGAAAAATTTCCCTATCAACAAAATATATAGCAATAGATTAAAGGACAAAGGGCATAACATTTAGAGAAAATAGTATCAAAAGAAAGTAAATTGTTTTTGTGACTTGCTTCTAGCAGGAAATGTGATTTACTAATTAGGGATGCATAATACCTTTATGGGCATTGATTGAAGTTCATGAATTAATGCACTTCTAGACTTCACCATCTAGCTCAGTTAACAAAACTATAATAAAACATGTCAATAATGAGACTTTCATTTCTTGTTAATAAGCGACAATATTCATTCAAATTTTACATTTAATAATGCACCATTTGAGCAAACCCAAATCCATGGAAGCATCATAAATGTAATAAAATATTAAAAGAACAATTAAAATATACCATGTCTCAACCACAGTAGCATATTAAATTTGCCTGAAAAACCTAAGTAATTCGTGATTAGATCAAGAACTAATTGTACCGATTCCCAAACAATAAAACATACCAATCTAAATCATCAAGCACGTACGAATGTGATTTAGATTGTTGTTTCTGAAACAATAAATCAACACAAACGATTTTTACATGGAAAAATCACAATTAGAGCACCTCTAATTGTGATAAAAAAATCAGAGGCGAAATGCCACAAATCAATCCACTACTGAAAAAAGAATGATTACAAAGATACCAAACAATTTACCCAAACATTTTCAATTTGTCTTCACATCTTATGTATATCTTTCATCGCAACCTTTGTCTCGGAATTGATTAGACTGGTGTTGAATCCATAACATCCATTGTTGAACTAAGGACTGCACATAGCATCAAACTCCTTTGATTATTGTATGCTTGAATCTTCGGATTCCACCGAAGAAGAGTACTCTCAAAGAAGATCAACCAAACTCCTTGATGTGTGTTTATAAGAACACGAGTTCAAAACTCAATCAAATATTAAGGAAAACCAGAAAAATATCCCCAAAAGAAAACCCTAAAACTTTTAAGAAGATCTAGAAAATAAAACCCTAGATTTGGAGCAACAGGAGGTTTTATAAAATCTGAAATCGCAAGGTCTGCTAGAGCATAGAAATGGACGCTTGAGCGGGGACTTTATATTGCGTGTTCCAAACCAAGGTTCACGCTTGAGCTTAAGATCCCACGCTCGAGTGTAAAAACACACCACTCAATATATTTTGCAGACAAGCTAAAATACTGCGATGGTGGAATCTCTGCATGAGCACCACGTTTCCCATTCGAGCGGGAAGACAAAAACCAAAAGAAAAATTACAACTCAATAAATCCTAAGTTTGTCCATGGAATTTGACAACAAGTAGGGTCCTAACATCCTCCCTCTTTGTCAATTCCCAAACAAAACTTTTCTAACAATTTTCCTAACAAACAAACCCACTAACTAACACAATCAATAACCACGACTTTAACGAAAACAACAAAAAAAATGAAACCACTACAAAACCACAAGAGCTGAATGCAAATATGAAATACTTAATCCTTGAATAATCCACCTGTGGAAACAACCATACAAACCAAAACTGTGGAACCAGATAAATAACCAAATATATATCTAAACAGAATTCAAATATATATCTAAACAAATGTCAAAAGTAAATAGAATTCAAATATATATCTAAACAAATGTCAAAAGTAAACAGAATCCAAATATATATCTAAACAAATGTCAAAAGTATCTCAATATCCATGTATCAAAAATATCTCAATATCCATGCCCAAAACCTAACACATCTAAAAAAATACTCCCCCTTTTTGTTCGAGAGGAAAACATAAGTGAAAACAAAAGCGAAAAAGAAACAAAAAACAAGAAAAAAAATTGTGCAAAGAGTATACTAGCCAAGAAAATAGATATCATAGAGCTGGTGGTTGTGGAGGTGGCTGCATCTGAAGAAGGGACAAGATCTGGAAAAGATGAATGGAGGATTGGGCTACTGACTCTGCAATGCGCCTGGATGAGGCCTCCAATGCTGTGAGCCGAGCATTGACGGTAGTCTCAAGATCAGTGAGCTGGGCCTCGAAGATATCCAGCTGGCCCTCCAGGCGATCAAAATGTGAAACCATGGACTGCTCGAACTAACGTAGCTAGCCTTAGATAGTATGAATCAGAGAAAACTACTCCCCCTCACCAGCAGCCTCACCTGCAGCAGCAGCAGCAACATACTCGGCCTCCTCGGCCACAGCAGCATCTTCTACACCTGTACTAGAACTGCCGACTCTAAAAAGGACCCCCCTGACATGAGACTGACTTCGAGAGACAATCTTTTTGGTGAAAGGTCGAGAAGGAGAAGCAAAGTCATCTTCATCAAAAGAGAAAATCTCAAATTTGGCGAGAAGTTGGTTAATGAGGCAATCGTAAGGAATACCAAGGTTATTATGCTCAAAGACAGCAACCATTTCTTGAATGATCAAGGTGGCAAGGTCGATAGAACGATGGTGAGTAATGCAATAAAGGACAAAACCTTGTTCCTGATTTATTTCGGAGCTCTGGGTGGTCACAATGATGTTGGCACAAACAATGAGATTGAGTAAACGAAACTGGGGAAGGAGCTCATTTTGTTTGATCAAAGAGCTCGGAAGCCACGAACGAGATGTACCACATAAAGTAGTGGTCACCTCGTTGAAATCACAAATGGGTCGAATAGGGAAAGGATAATAAATAGGAAAGACTTTATCAATACCTAATAGCTCACGAATAAGGTCAGGGGTAATTGTGATAGACTTAGACCTGACCCAAGTCTTGAACAAAGGAGCAACATCGTCAATCCCCTCCATATTACATTAAAATTCCCATACCCAATCAAGATTTTGACGGCCCGAGAAGGAAATAACCAAATCCCCACCCAAAAGATCAAACAAAGGGCGAATGTGGATAGACTCAAAAGTGTTATGAACAATCCTAGAGGGGTAGGACTCTCTAAATAACTTGACTTTTTTAGCCAAGGAAAGCCGGTCTGTATTAAAAAAGGGATAAGAGGCAATTGACTTCTTACGTTTAGAAGTGGACATGACTAAACCAAGGATTACCCAAAGGAAATAACCACAAACCCCCCAACCTAAGACAAGAATCAAAACCAAAAACACAAACAAACCATTAGTAGCAAAGTCAAATCTGTCAGAATTAAATAGCCAAGAGTAGTATGAAAATCAATAAGACCAACCCTTAATGAGATCACAATATATCAGAATGCAGAACAGAACAACCAATGAGAACATAGTGACCATAACCAAATAGCCAAATAGATATAATGAAAAAACACTGGAACAAAAGGCAGTGATCATACCAAATACACAACTCAATATCCCATAACTCATGACAGCACATAACCACAAATTCAAGAGAATGATAAACGATAATCACATTGCATACCAAAAAATGCCCAAACCAACATACCATAAACAGGAGTAATCATGACACACATTCTAGAACAGTACTCACGAGTATGGATGATGAAGATGAGAAGGAACAAAGACAACCAAAAATAAATAAAGAAAATAAATTGACAAACGAAGATAGAATCATACCTAAGATGACAATGAAGTAAGAGAAACAAGAAACTGGGAGAAGCACACCAATCAAAAACCTAAGGAGTGACGATCACAGAGTCGCCAAAAAAAACCCTAGGAGAGAGAGAGAGAGAGAGATAGAATTCGGAGAAAAAATGGATTGAAGAGTCAAGGGTTAGGCTTCTAAATCAAACAGTCCGCTCGAGCGAGAGTTTGGATGGTCAAGCGCACGCTTGAACACGGGGGGCTATGCTCGAGCAAGGAATCATACGCTCGAGCGCCAAAAACAAGCGCTCTGAAGTCTGAAAAACTTTGCAAAAATGCTGGAGGGATGAAATTTACACTCGAGCGGGAGAGTTTCCGCTCGAATGGGGACAAAAAAACACCAATGACCAAAATACCTTTTCTAAGCAAATAAAACTATAGTGATCTCGGTTTTCCCTCCATTGTTTATTGTATTCCGGACTCGGTTCCGTGGATGATTGTTGTCCTATTCTCGTTTTCGTCCTTTAATTCTTTGTATTTGAGTTTTGGGATATGATGGGCAAGTTTGAAACAGGTTAGTTGTGAGTTGAATTAAATAGTTGCTGCCCATATTTTGGTTTCCTTGCTCAAGCGAGGCTTTTGTCGCTTGAGCGAGCTTTGTGTTGTAGTTCCTTCGCTCAAGCAAGATCTGAGTGGTGTGTCTATTGGCTCGAGCGAGCACTCTTGCGCTTGAGCGTGCGTCTACGTCTCTTTTTGACCTGAAGGTTGTGTTTCTTCGCTCGAGCGAGCAAGGGCTATGTTTTGAGTTTCTTCGCTCGAGCAAGGACTGCTGCACTTGAGCGTGCTTCTAGGTTGCAGACCTGAAGCCTCACATTGTTCGCTCGAACGACGCTTCTTGCGCTTGAGCGAGGTCCTTTTGTGTCTGGTCGCTCGAGCGACCACTCCTTCGCTCGAGCAAGCCTCGAGTATATCAGTTCGCAGTAACGTGTTTTTGCATACTTTTTCACCCTCTTATTCCCTCAAACCCTAGATCTAGCACACACACACTCTCTCTCTCTATACACCTTCTCTCTACAAATACACTTAGTTCTTGGGTGTGTCTACTCTAGTCCCTTTGTAAAAAGTGTGGAGCTTTGCGTGGGCTACGTTTTGATCCCAAAAGATTTGGGTTTGGAGCACTTCGAGTTTCTTCCTCTTTCTCCTTTGAGCTCTTAAATTTGAGATAGGGGTGATCTACTCCTTCTTATGAGTTTTGACATAAACATTGATTATTTTGTATAAATGGTAGAATATGAGAGTTTTGGGAAGTTAGGGTTTGAAATTTGAAATATTGAAAAGAGAGGTTTTTCCATGTTTGGACTTATATGTATGTAAGACTTGAAATTGGGGTTGTTTATGTAATATGAGTGAAATTGGCCTTGGGGGCAATGTTTGAGAATAGTGGGATTAAAGCCCTAATTAAAATTAAATAATTAAATTGTATAATTAATTTGGGAAAGTTATGGAAGTATGAAATTGAGTTGAAAGTTATGAAATTGGGAAGTTATGAGATTGAATGGTGTAGTTGGATTGATTAATCACTCACCAATGAAAATGTTAATAATTTATCTGTTTGGTATGTTTATTTGTCTGTTTAGAAATAACTACTTTGGGCTATCGGTGGAGGATAGTCTTGATTGTTGTAGACACTGCATGATGATTAGGTGAATTAAAACTAATCAATTGAGTTATGTCAATGAATATGACTATTGAATTAACACATTGAATATGTGCTTGAATTGATCATTGCATATGATAAAGCGTTTAAATACATTGCATATGTATCTTGTTTGGGAGGAGATAGAGGATGTACTCCATGGTTTGGGAGGAGAGAGGGGATGTAACCTCAAACCTGTTTGGGAGGAGATAGGGGATGGACTCCATTGATAACTAAGTTAGCCGGAGTATCCAGGGTGAAAGTCCTGAAATCTTAATTATGTTTGTACAACGTAAATGATTGAAGTGTCAAAGTGTTAATAATATGAGTTGTAGTCTCATTTCGAATTAATTATGGTTGAAGTGTTAATAATATGAGTTATAGTCTCATTTTGAATTGATTATGATTGAAGTGTTAATAGTATGAGTTGTAGTCTCATCTTGAATTGTTCGGATAAACAATGAACCATATCTATGATTTCAATTGGATAATGAAACGGAAAGGGATTGAAATGTGGTTATGAATATGGATTAGTTATGGAAGAGATGTACGTTGGTTTATATGAGTTATACATTTATCAAATGCTGATGTTTTAGTTATTTCTCATATTTGGTTTAGTACATTTCTACTGGGTTTTGGCTCACCCTATATGGGACACCATTTTCAGGTACAAGTGATATACCGCCTCCAAGGATATAGCTTGGGAGGTTTAGAAGTTGAAGGCTTACTTTTGTAGTTATCTTTTGTATTACATATAATTAAAGCCAAGGGCTTAATGTGTTAAGAGTTAGAACTCATTTTTGTTGAAACCAAGTGTTGACTTGGAAAGTTTGTAAGCCCGTGGGGCATTTACTTTTGTTGTCAACATGTAATCCTTTTTTTTTTTTTGTAAAGAATACTCGGATAAATGAATATATGTTTATTTATCCTATGTCTCTAGATATCATGAATGATTGGTTTATGCACTTAAATTTGAGGGTGTTACAAAAACCAACTCGTACTGGGAAGTGTGACCTGAAACAACACAGAGGTGAGCATAACAGCAAGAATGTGACACTAAGATGGGATAATCTACAAACCATGAAGCCTGCAAACTCGCAAATTTTGACATTATGAACCACAAAATCATGAGCAAATCAGATAAAATTTAATCAATGATCATAAACTACATGAGAATGCACAACTCGAAAGCAAACATGAGAGCTCACATAATGAATGTGTGTGTGTATAATCCTTGAGAAGCCACAAAGCTAGAGTTAATCCTCGTAGTGATCGGATGGCTGACCTCCAACAAGAGTAACAAAACATCATAGAGAAAAGTCAAACCACTAGGAATCGAGGGGTATTTGTTGAATAAATGCGAAGGCTCCCCCTCAATCAATGGGTCCATTTTTTTTTAAATATTTTATAACTTTTGTTTTCTGTGGGCACTCATTGGTGGCTTGCACACTCAAGAGTATGGAGACCAAACTAAAGAAGCATGAAATCAGAAAGGATAGCCTAGTTGGTGCCTCTAAGGTAGCCTTTTCCTAATGCCCGGACTTCAATGAACTAAGGAAGGAACTGTGAAAGTGAAAAACGATGGTAGATGATTAAGAGACTCAACATCACCCATAATATACCAGTATAGGTCAATTCCTCCAATAATGTAAAAGATACACTGTTAGTGGTCCATAGAAAACTTTGATCACTTGTGCTGAAACCCCTGTAACAGTTTATCTCAAGAATGTGTACAGAATGAGATCATAAAGTCAATGAGCGTAGGCATTCAGAATAAGCTATGAACAAAGATAAATGAAATCTAGCAAGCAGCATGAGAGGTGTTCATATGAGGCTAAATGCATGGATGACAAGAATCAATGAGAATGAGATTATAGCACCCAAGTACACATAAAAGCAATCACTCACACCCCCTCAAGCAACAGGTAACACTCTACTAATTGATCACTACACCCAAGGTCTTTCTAAGGAACTCAAACCTACGAAGACCAAGGGGTTTTGTAAAAATATTAGCTTTTTGATGCTCAGTGGGTACATGTTCAAGAATAACAAGGCCTTCTTCCACTAACTCTCAGATAAAATGATAACAAATGTCAATGTATTGGGTGCGAGAGTGTGTCACGACCCAAACCCGCCCCTATAGGTTTAGCGTCATAACCGGCCAGTAATCCTTGGATTACCGAAGGCCTCTTAACAATTAGACTTGTAATTAGGGGCTACAGAAGTAAATACATAAAAGAAATATACGTAGTCCATTGAGCTGTGCAGACATACATGGGATTGATAATCTTAACTTTATAAGCATACGAGTGATGTCTTAGGTATAGTATTTACACGTCACTTCATGTACATAAAAAGAAAAACTTGTTCATAGAGCAAAAGGTACAGTCTTATGCATCCATATTAACACAACCACAAAACATGACTTGATCTGAAACCTCCTCGTGAGGCGCAAAAGGTGGCTGACAAACACAACATGAAATGCTTCAGGCATCATCTTAAGCCTGATCACGAGCCTGCTCACCTACATACATAATAAATAACTAGTGAGTGGAAGCCCAGTGAATAATAACAAAGTAAAGGGGTAAATAAATGATGTCCCATAACTGTGTTTGAAACCAAAGTTCACATTCATATTCTCATTCTGAACATGTATACAAAAATTAGAGTTCACCTTTAATCTTACATGGTGTATCCGTTAGTGCTGATGGATCATATACAGAGTATCATAAATCATACTTGTTAGTTCTATAGAAGAACCTCCGGTCGAGTAAGGATAACTTGTCAGTTCCATAAAGAAACCTCCGGACTGGGAGCTTGTAAACTTGTCAGTTCCACTTAGGAACCTCCAGCCGGGTACAGATAGCTTATCAATTCCATAAGGAACCTCTGGCACCGGGAACTTGTAACATACTTGAATCATAGCATAATGTCGCTTATAACATGCTTGAATCATAGCATAATGTCACTTGTAACATACTTGAATCATAGCATGATGTCATAAATGCTTGTTATTGTTAGACAATCATTCATAGTATAAAGCATGACATTCTATTCAATATATCTTATTTCATATACCAAAAATAATTTAACTTGAACATAGCTTTACTAAGTTATTCTCACAGATAATAGATGCTTCAAGTAAACAAACTGAGTAGGCAATTCAGCTTCCTTGTGGCGCGTGCCCTACACAGTTACAGAATGAATGTATACTTAGTCCTTTCTTGGTTTGGTGTGTTTCTACTTCATTAACTTCATTATGGTGTCTTAATCATGGCCTAAGAATGCCTAGGATGAAGCGAGGATGCAAAAATGTACTTGAAAACATTTTTCTAAACTTGCTGAAAACAGGGTCCACACTCCAGTGTGGCTTTTTTCGCTCCAGCGGACATGCAAAATCTGAGGGTTCACTCGACTGTAACTTTTTTCGCTCGAGCGATTTGCAAACTTTGAAAAAGTACTGGTTGCTTGTTTTTCACGTTCGATGGACGCTCGATCCCCGCTCAAGCGTGAGACTCAGACCCTTACTCAAGCATCACTTTTGTCGCTCGAGCGTGTTACAAAACACACGAACTTCTGAGGGCTTGCATTTCATGCTCAAGCGTACTTCAGGTCACTTGAGCAGAGGTGCATACACTCAGAGTGGTCGCTCAAGCGTGAATTCCAACGCTCGAGCGTAGATGTAAATTCTAAAATTTCCAGATTTGATCTCCAAGTTCAAAACTTAATCTGTAAGCACCAAAACTTGATTTTTCTGGGCCAAAACTTGAGACATTACATGGAAACTCTTAAAACAACATGAATTAAAGATCATTTCAAGAAATCATGGCCCAATAGCTTGCTAATTGTGCAAAATTCAACTTGAAGTGTAGGAACATGTTGTAAATATGACATGCATGCATAATTTGAGTTCATAGTTTCCAAAACATGATCAGATGAAATATTCAACTCAAAAACATGGTGAATTATTAGATTACAACCAAAATATGAACATGCATGTGAGATTTCTCATGAAAAGAACTTCAAAACTTCATGATATGGACATACATGCATGGAATGACTTACAATTCCCAAGTTCTAACTCAATTCTTGTAGAAATCAACATAATTCTCTTGAGTTCATGCATTATAGTCTAGATTTCAAGGTTTAAGGATAAAATTCTTACCTAGAGGCTTGAGTTCACAAGTGTTGAAGTTGTACCTTCTTAAAGTCTCTTCAATTCCTTTAATTCTTGCTAGCTTGGCTTCAAATTGACTCCAATCTCTCCCTCTTCTCTCACTCTCTCATGGTTGTGTGTGTGTATAGACTCAAGAGTGTGTTGAATGAAGGAAAGAAAGATGAGTGGAGGCAATAGGTGCCTTATATAGGCTTGCCCATTGATAGTTAATTAAGGTTAATCACATGGGCATCAAATTAATCTATTTAAATCGTTCCGAATCGAATTTCAATTGAACCTACCATAAAATTTAAAAAATTCCAAATAGCACATATACCAAGTCAATTTCTGAATCGAATGCCGATATTTTTGAATCGAATGCCGATAAGGCCTTCAATTCATAGACCGAAATAAAAGCATGAACAGATCTTTCTATGTTAAATAAATATAAACACAAAATAATGCAATGCACGTATAATTAACTCAGGATTTCTTCTTAATTACTTGTTAAGCATAATTAAGCATGGATTAACGTTAATCATGGGTTGGGGTTGTTACAAAGTGTTGGACAGGATTTTTAGAAATGTTAATGGCACTTGTGTTATCATAGAAAAGAGTGAGAGTGTTCTGGTCAATTCCATAATCATGAATCATTTGCTTCATCCACAGTATTTGTGAACAACAACTCCCTACAGTAATGTACTCAGCCTCAGCTATCGAAAGAGAAATGGCATTTTGCTTTTTGCTATGCCAGGCAACCAAATTATTCCCAAGGTAAAAACACTCCCCAGATATGCTCTTACGATCATCAACACACCATGCCCAGTCAGCATCAGAAAAAACCAGTGATTTCAACTATAGTATCGATCGAGAACCAAATCCCATAACCCAATGTTCCATTCACATACTTAATGATTCGTTTGATAGCAATCAGATGAGACTCTTTAGGACAAGCTTGGTAACGGGCACAAACATCTACATTACATGCAATGTCAGGACGACTGGCTGTGAGGTACAAGAGACTCCCTATCATACTCCTATAAAAGGTAGGATCAACATCAGTACCAAAGGAATCTTTGGAAAGGTGAAAACTGATGCTCATGGGAGTGCATGCATATTTGGCTGACTCAAGACCGAACTTTGACACAAGGTTTTTGGCATAGTTAGTCTGAGAAACAAACATACCCGAAAGAGACTGTTTAATTTGAAGGCCTAAGAAATAAGACAACTCTCCTATCATGCTCATCACAAACTCATGTGTCATGCAATTCGAAAAGTATTTAACAAGATGATCAGCAGTGGATCCAAACACAATATCATCAACATAAATCGGTACAACAAGTATATCAAACTTAGTATGTTTCACAAATAAAGTCTTGTCCACACTACCCCTTTGAAAATCATTATCAAGAAGAAAGGTAGTAAGTCTGTCATACCAAGCCCGACGGGCTTGTTTCAACCCATACAAAGCCTTGTCTAACTTGTATACATGGTTTGGACATCTAGGGTCCTCAAACTCTTTTTGTTGTTCAACATAACCCATTTAGAAAGGCACTTTTCACACCCATTTGGAACAGTTAGAAACCAAGAAAGCATGCAACACCAAGTAAAATACGAATAGATTTGAGATGTGCAATTGGAGCAAACGTCTCATCATAGTCAACACCCTCTACTTGTGTATAGCCTTGAGCAACCAACCTAGCTTTATTTCTAACCACAATACCATTCTCATCAGATTTATTCTGAAAAATCCACTTGGTACCTATTACATTCATGTCTCTAGGTTTGGGAACAAGAGTCCAAACATTGTTACTTTCAAATTGACCTAATTCTTCATGCATAGCATTGACCAAACTATCATCTACTAAGGCCTCTTTTATATTCTTAGGTTCAATTAATGAAACATAACACATATGAGATACCTCATCCCGAATTTGTCTTCAGGTTTTCATTCGATCCAAGACACTTCCAATCACCTATTGAGCTGGATGATTCAGTTTCACCCTTGCTGATGGTTTGAACTCTAGAATTGTGGTGACAAAAGCATCAGAAGTGTTGTCTCTTGGTGCACTCTTTGGACTCTGACTTACCTGAGAAGTTGGTGTTGTTTCAACTTCTTGTGCTTGGACCTCAGCTTCTTTTTGACTTTGTGGTTCAGTGTCCAAGATTGGAGACTCACCATTTTCTTCCTCATTTATTGCTGAAGTAGGAGAATCTGTGTCATTTATAACCACATTGATCAATTCCATCAAAGATAAAGTTCGCAGGTTATAGACACAAAAAGCTCTACTAGTGGTTGAATACCATAGAAAAATACCATCATCACTTCAGGAGTCAAATTTGCCCAAAGGCTCTCTATCTTTGAAAATGTAACATTTACTCCCAAAAGTTTTGAAGTATTTTACAATAGATTTCAATCCCTTCCACAATTCATATAGAGTTTGTAAAGTGCCAGGCCTTAAATACGCACGATTTATGACATAAACAGCAGTATTTAAGGCTTCTGCCCAAAACTTTGGAGGAACTTTGTTACTAAGGAGCATGACTCTAGCCATCTCTTGAACAACTTTGTTTTTCCACTTAGCAACTCCATTTTGTTGTGGAGTAATCGGTGCAGAAAATTCATGCTTAATTCCATGCATATCATAAAAATCCAAGAACGAACTATCTTCAAACTCACAACCATGATCAATTGGGATTCTTATGATATGCCTAATAAAAACACCCTGTTCATTTTGGATTTTAAGGACTAAGGCCTGGAAAGCATCAAACGTATCAGATATTTCTTTTAAAAAAATTACCCATGAAAAACGAGTAAAACCATCAATGGTTAAAAAAATGTATCTTTTACCTCCAATGCTTTCAGTGCAAGTAGGTCCCATAAGATCCATATGAACCAATTCAAGAGAACGTTTGGTTGTAAAGCTGTTCATCTTTTTATGAGGGGCACGAGTTTGCTTCCCAAGTTGACATGGTCCACACACATAGTTCAGATTCTTACCCAGTTTAGGTACTCCTCTCACAAACTCTTTGCTGGCTATCTTAGTTAGGTGTTTAAAATTCATGTGACGTAATCTTTGATGCCACAAATCAATGTTACTTATGATGGTTGAGTGACAAATGAGATCATTAGTGGTAACAATTTCATAGCAATTATCAGATGTGCGAACCCCATGCATGACAGTATTTCTCTTTTTATCTAAAATTTCACATTTATTTTTTGAAAATAATACTTCATGGTGGGAATCACACATTTGACTGATGCTCAAAAGATTTGCTTTAAGGCCATCAACAAGTAATGCATTTTCGAGCTTAAGAAGACCAGCCACACTTATAGAGTGCTTACCAATGACTCTAAAAGTGCCACCATCTCCAAAGGTAACAATTCTTCCTTCATATTTTTCAAAGGAAGAGAAGTAGGATTTGTCACTTGACATGTGACGACAGCACCCACTATCAAGGTACCACATGTGTGAGTCACGTGCTTTTAGAGCAGTGTGAACAACAAAACAAGTCAAGTCATCCCTTTTCACCCATATCTTTTTGGTTTTAACAAAATCGGGACTAGCGGTCTTGGTAAATGTCTTAGCGTTGTGAACACCCTCATGAATCTTAGTGTTTCGCCTAGACATGTAAGGTTGTCTCTGAACCCAAAAAGTATTAGAATTTCTACCCTTTTGAGACACTTTACCAAATAACTCAAAGTAATAAGGACGAATGTGGCAATACCTACCACAATGATGACAAACAAAAACAGGTTTTACCTCCCTTTTGTTGATCTTATCCCCGTTGGGTAGATGAAGAGAGGGATCACCCTGGTGCACCTTCAGCTTTCCCTTTGTTTAAGTCTTCAGCTCATGTGATGTAGAGGCCTGTCCCCTGTGAGCTATCGCATTATCATAGCCTAGCCCACTTTTGTCACAACTCATTTGTTGAGACCCAAGGATGTCTTCTAATGACTTGGAACCTTTGTTCCACATGGCAATTGTAGCTCTAGCATCTCTAAGTTCTTCATCTTTTTGACCAACCATCTCTTCCAATGTAGCTTGTGACATCTCAAGGCTTTCAATCTTCTCTTCATATGTGGCATATATTTTCAGAAGTTCATTCCTTTTGATCTCACAAGATAGAAGTTTCCCACAAAGGTCTTACATGTCATTAGAGATCTTGATGACATTCTGCTTGGTTGTTACAATTTCTCTTCTTAGCTTGACATTCTCGCTTTCAGATGCTTTGAGCTTGAGAATGAGTTTGTAATTAATCTTGGACAGATTCAAAGATTTATCGTAAAGCTTTTTGTAAGCTTGTTGTAGATCATCACCATCAATCTCATCATTGTCTTTTGATGTTTCATCATCTTCTTTTTGCTCTTCTTTCTCCTGGACCTCATCCAGTCAAGCAACTAAGGCAGGAAAGGAGATGGACGGTGGTGAAGATGACTCTCCTCTTTCATGAAATTGACTCAGAATGTCCCATGCATCTTTGGCCTTTGTGCAGTGAATAACCCGTTGCTGTTCTTCATCAGAAATTGCTCTACGAATGGTAGTCAGAACTCTCTAATTGCTTGGATTGTCAGTGCTTTCAACATCCTCTTCAATTGCTTGCCAGCCCTCAGGATCGTAAGCTCTCAGAAGCGCCCTCGTTCTGATCTTCCAGTTCAAGTAATTACTCCCATAAAAGGTAGGAGCACGGTGTAAATCCTAACCACGAGCAAATTCCACTGGCTTTAGAGGAGGTTGAGTGAAAATGGACCAAAATGCCATGAAAGCACTATCTCCGTCTTCACCAGATTTGGTTTCTTTGGGTTCTTGCTCTGACCCACTTTCATCATCCCAAGTCACTATATAGACTTTCTTCCGATTCTTTTTCAATGGACATTCAAGAGCAATATGTCCAAACCCTTGACATTCATAACACTTGACCCCTTGCTCCTTCACAATCTTCTTTTCAGTTTTTGGAGCAAGTTTTGGTGGAAAAGTTTTGGGTTTTTCATTACTCTTATCTTTTGAAATAGGGTCCCTGAAATTAGGCTTCTTTTTTTTAAAATTTTTTTTGAACTATTTAGTAAACATAGCCGTCATCTCAGACTCTAGATCAAACTCAGTCTCAGGAGTTTTGCCAGTCTCATGAGCACTAGTGAAAGTCACACGATCTTTTTGTTTTTTCTTAGAAATCTGGTGGGCTTCATAAGTCTGCAAGTTTCCAACCAACTGATCAAGCTTGAGGGCATTAACATTTTGAGCCTCCTCAATAACTATCACTTTTGATTGGAACCTCTCGGGTAAAGACCTCAAAATTTTTCCAACAGCTTCAGGGATTTTTTCACCGAGTGTGAAACAGGAATTCATGATGTCACTAAGTTTAGCATAAAAATCAACAAATGTCTCATCATCACGCATAAAAAGAGTTTCAAAGGCAGAGGTGAGATGTTGAAGTTTTGACCTTTTAACAGAATTAGTACCCTTGTGAATTGTTTCAAGAATGTCCCAAGCCTCTTTTGCTACCTCACATGTGCAAATACGACGAAACTCTACAGGTGTGATGGAGCAAAAAAAGGAATTGAGAGCCTTACTGTTTCAACTCGAGTTTTGATAGTCGAATGCGTTTTATTTATCAAGGGGTTTATCAATGGTGACAATAGGTTCACTCCATCCATAGATCACACAGTGCCAAACTTTCAAAAACAAATTTTTAAAACGCTCGCATACAAGCTTTCCAATAAGAATAGTTTTCACCATCTAGTAATGGAGGTCTATGGGTCGAGTTACCTTCGCGGATTGAATCCATATCACTAATCACACAAAATCACACTCCTATAGTTTTGATAAAACAAACAGTGACCTGCTCTGATACCAATTAAAAAACCTAAGTGATTTGTGATTAGATCAAGAACTAATTGTACCAATTCCTAAACAACAAAACATACCAATCTAAATCATCAAGCACGTACGAATGTGATTTAGATTGTTGTTTCCGAAACAATAAATCGACACAAACAATTTTTATGTGGAAAAATCACAATTGGAGCGCCTCTAATTGTGATAAAAAAACCATGGGCGAAACACCACAAATCAATCCACTATTGAAGAAAGAAATATTACAAAGATACCAAACAAATTATCTAAACTCTTCCAATTTGTTTTCAAATCTTCTGTATATCTTTTACTGCAACCTTCGTCTCGGAATTGATTAGACTGATGTTAAATCCATAACATCCATTGTCAAACCAACGATTGCACACAGCATCAAACTCCTTTGATTACTCTATGCTTGAATTTTTGGATTCCACCGAAGAAGAATACTGTCAGATAAGATCAACCAAACTCCTTGATGTGTATTTAAAAGAACATGAGTTCAAAACTAAATCAAACATCAAGGAAAACCAGAAAAATATCCCCAAAAGAAAACCTAAAACCCTTAAAGAAGATCTAGAAAACGTAACCCTAGATTTGGAGCAACTTGAGGTTTTATAGAATCTGAAAACGTAAGGTCCGCTCAAGCGTAGAAATGGACGCTCGAGCGAGGACTCCATATCGCATGTTCCAAACCAGGATTTACGCTCGAGCGTAAAAACACACGACTCAGTATATTTTGCCGACAAGCCAAAATACTGTGATAATGGAATCTCCACTCGAGTGCCACATTCCCCACTCGAGCGGGAAGACAAAAACCAAAGGAAAAATTATAACTCAATAAACCCCAAGTTTGTCCACCGAATTTGACAACAAGTAGGGTCCTAACAATCTCCCTCTTTGTCAATTCCCGGACAAAACTTTTCTAACAATTTTCCTAACAAACAAACCCACTAAACACACTAACTAACACAATCAACAACCTCGACTTTAACGAAAATAACAAAAAAAACAAAACCACTACAAAACCACAAGAGCTAAATGCAAATATGAAACACTTAATCCTTGAACAATCCACCTGTGGAAACAACCATACAAACCAAAACTATGGAACCGGATAAATAACCAAATATATATCTACACAGAATTCAAATATATATCTAAACAAATGTCAAAAGTATCCCAATATCCATGTACCAAAAAGATCTCAATATCCATGTCCAAAACCCACACATCTCCAAAAATATGAATAAATCGACATAAATGATTTTTACGTAGAAAAACTACAATTGGAGCACCTCCAATTGTGATTAAAAAAAACCACGGGCGAAATGCCATAAATCAATCCACTACTGAGGAAAAGAAGATTACAAAGATACCAAACAAATTACCCAAATGCTTCCAATTTGTCTTCAAATCTTCTGTATATCTTTCACCGTAACCTTCGTCTCAGAATTGATTAGACTGATGTTGAATCCACAACATCCATTGTCGAACCAACGACTACACACAACATCAAACTCCTTTGATTACTTTGTGCTTGAATCTTCGGATTCCACCGAAGAAGAATACTCTCAAAGAAGATCAACCAAACTCCTTGATGTGTATTTATAAGAACATGAATTCAAAACTCAATCAAACATCAAGGAAAACCTGAAAAATATCCCCAAAAGAAAACTCTAAAACCCTTAAAGAGGATCTAGAAAATGTAAACCTAGATTTGGAGCAACTTAAGGTTGTATAGAATCTGAAATCGTGAGGTCCGCTCGAGCGTAGCAATGAACGCTCGAGCAGGGACTCTATATCGCATGTTCCAAACCAGGATTCACGCTCAAGCGTAAGATCCCATGCTCGAGCATAAAAACACACCACTCAGTATATTTTGCAGACAAACCAAAATATTATGATGGTGGAATCTCTGCTCGAGTGCCACATACCCCGCTCGAGCAGGAAGACCAAAACCAGAGGAAAAATTATAACTCAATAAACCCCAAGTTTGTCCATGGAATTTGACAACAAGTAGGGTCCTAACATTGCCGATCATGAAAACTAAAGCAGACATGATTGGCCTATCCGTAACATGATCCTGAACACAAAAAAGGCTAATATGTATGCATCTTATTACCGAGAGCAAGGAACATGAACCAGCCAATGCTCGATCCATAAAAAAACTGAACATTGAAATGAATGCTATTATTTTGTCACTATGTTTAGATCACCAATTTCTCCAAACATCATGGAAAATGAGTGGTAGGCAAGAGGCTCAACCATTTTCTTCTAAGGCACTATTATTTATATCTTTCTAAAATTTAAGAATCACAAGCAACTAGTGAAATTAGAGAAGAAATTTTTTATTTTTTTTAACAGTGATCTTCGTCTAGTGACACATAATGCTTCTTGAAGATAAATGAAGACTATTGATTTTTTAATGAACAAGATGGATAAGAATTAGAAGACATGTATTAAAAAGCAGAAATTGAACCAATCGAAGAGACTAACAAGATTCTTGTGAGCCTTGATATCATTATGCTTTCATTCTTGAACTCTTCAATGTCATGTCGTGAGCATATTTTCCACTACTATCTCCTGTCCATCTTGTAGATTTCCCTATGTATTCATAAATTTTCTCAATCAACCAATACATACACAAGTCCACGTGATATGTGCACATAAAGTACTTGAGAAAAAAAATGAATTACCTTTAAAACTAATCCAAATCCTCCTTTCCCTAGTTTACTTTTTATCCTAAAGTTATTGGTAGCAGCTACTATTTGTCGAAGTCAAACAGTGGTAGCTCCTATGGGTGTCTTTGAAGTCTTCAATGTATCAACAAAACCAAAGCTCTTAAGTTTCTTTTCCCTCTTTCCTGATATTGAGATCGTACCATGACAATTTATTAAATTACTTTAACTTCCTTCGCGGCTTCAAGGTTATCAAGGATGGGAGTAATATTTACAAACCCATAAAATTAAAACCCCCTTTTTTTTAATACAAATTGATATATCTACATCGAGAAGCGGCGACTAAACAAATTTCATTTTTTTGTCATAACTATTAGCCCTATTAGAACAGCAGAATCAAGAATCAAGAATGAAATCTCATTAGGAGGAACAGGATGTCATTATACATAGGTGCCATGTTCAAGTGTTCAAACAAGACAAAAGTTCTACCCTAGAAAAAAGGCATTCTCTGCATATAAAAGTTCAAACAGAGCATTGCCACAAACATATGATATAAATCATCATTTGCTCATATATAATTAATATAAAAAAAATTCAAAAGGTATCCAAAAATAATCTACAACATGAAAAAGAGCATGATAAACATCTTATGATCCCCAGTCTGATCAAGTGTATAAGAAATCCCATTCTCCTTTACCAATCAAATCACACAAAAAATAATAGAACCTTAAATATGTTCAAAACACAAATAAAAGACCCTAGTTAGATATCCAAAACACAAAGCAAAGCACTAATTCAAGAGAAACAATAAACAATTCATGATAACCAAACACACACAGGCCTAATTTATACTAAATTGAAAAAAAGCAACAAAAATGGAGCCAAAATTAAATTGAAGGATATAGGCATTAATGAACTAAATGAACATAAAATGAAATGAAAATTACAAACTAGACTGAGTAAAAAATTACAAATTCACATTTTTGGGAGAAGCAAAAGGAGCCTTTGTTTGTATCTGTATCTGTATCTATATTAGTGAGTTTGGAATTTTTTTAAAAAAGATAAGATTAAGAAGGCGAATGAGAAAGAGAGATGATGATGATCCTATTATTACCTCTGATGAAAGATTGAGCACTGTTAACTCTCATCAAAGACCTCGTGCAAAACGAGTGAGAGAAAAATTCACGAAACATCAATCAACAAACCATAACTCATTCTGCTATTACTCCATCTTCTATCGATTTGTAACACACTCAAAAATCCCCAAATTTATCTACTCAAAATCAACAGTGATTCAATGCTTAACACACACATATATACACATTTTGAAAGTATAGATTTGAAGCAAAATTGCAAACCAGGGAAACATGAGATTGCCAGAGTCAAAGAGTTCAAGATCTTGAGGAAGTTGGGAATGACTACTTCAATTCTTGCTTGGATCTCAACAGAATAAATTCAATTTCAATTTTGAAATTCACATATACATAATATATAGAGGTACAGATACAGGTGTGTTTACCTGAAGAGGATGAAGGATATCGACATAGTAGAGTTGCTGATCTGAGAAGAATATCAAGGAGAGAAAGCACAAGAGAGAGAGAGAGAGAGAGAGAGAGAGAGAGAGAGAATAATCAAATAGGAAAAATATAAAGAGAATGGGAAATTAAATTAAAGAAAATAGCGAATAAATTGGCTATTTGCGACTGATAATTAGGTGGTCGCAAATTATATGGTAGCAAAAGGTCATTTTCCTAATAGTGTAAGAAGGTTTGTGAAATGAGATTATTAACCATAAGAATAAAAATATAATTTTCAAAAAGTTAAGGAATAAGATGTAATTTGACCAAATCTCATAGCGTGTCAATATAATTTACCCTTATTGTTAACATGTGGTTTAAGGCAAGTCTGGGAACTAGTTAGATTTCGTTTAGGAATTTTATTTTGAACGTAAAAAATTAAGAATTATTATAAATTGGCATTTTACTTTTTTTTTTTTTTAAACATTTTTTTATATAAAAACTCAAAAAATAAGCAAAGAAATACACTCCGAACAATTGTTTTGAGAAGTGTTAAATAAGTTGGCTTTTTTGCGGACCAAGGGATGCTGTCGTGACTTACGACAACGATCTGTGATGTCCCCGTGGAAAATTTTTCTGAATCTTTTTTAATAATTCGAACTATTTATATTATATGGTTCTTTGAATATATCATCCATACAAAAAATAAAATTGATTGAAAATCTATGACATATAACAAGAGCATATTTATTTTTTGAAAAATAAACGGTTAATATGATCTTTATAATTTTTGTAAAACAATTTGAATCTTATTATGAGGTTGCAGATTTATGATTAATTTGATTTTTTATATGAATAATATACTCGACGGACCTTACAATATAAACAGTTCAGATTATCAAAAAAGACTCGAAAAAATCCCCTACCGGACACCACAAATCCCTACTGCCTGAATCTCTTTTTTACTTACTATAAAAAGGTGTGTAAAAAATAAAAAAAGTAATACAACTCAAATAAGTAAAAAAAAAATAATAAAATAGTTTATAAGCCACTTTTCAAAATAGACTTAAAAGTCACAAAAAAAAAAGAAAAAAGAAAAAAACCTAAACCTTTCTATAAAAAAATTAACTTTCCTTTTTATTTTTTGATTAGCAATATAGTAATAAATTTTACTAAAAAAGTACTAGAGGGTGTGTGGGCTGCAAGCTACATGATGGGGCCTCCTTGCACATCCCTTGTTTCTTCTGTGCAATTTCCTGTCTATTGCAAAATTCTATTTTTACAAATGCTGCATTATTGTAAGGGAAATCCCGGCACTAGCAGGTGCACATTTCTATATTATATTTAACTTATCACAAAAATATTTAATTTTATTATAAAATTTTATAATACTAAAAACAAAATGTAAAATTTCATTATAAATTGATCTAACAAAATGTTTAGTTTTTTGTAATTGATATTGCAAAAATTTATGACTTGATTATAAAAATTTTTATTACGTCAATTTGTAACAATATGATATATTTTATAATTAATATTATAAAATTTTGTTGTGAAATTACACATTTTGCGGTAGGATTACATTTCCCTTATTGTAAACATAAATATTATGAATTATGAAATTTTATTTTATAATTTATCTCAAAAGTGAATGTATGAAAAAAAATTACAATAATTGTAGGCCATTAAATTTTTGTCTTTTTTTTGAATAATTTTCTATTAATTTTTTTTTTGTGTTGGGTTCATGTTTAGCAAAGATTTAACTGTCATATATGCTCTTAAGCAATTTTTACATTGTCATTTCCGCATTAAAGACTTGGGAGATTTGAAGTACTTTCTGAAAATTAAAATCTCTCATCCAAAGAGAGGCATTTCCATCTCTCAGCGAAAATATACTTTGGATATTATAAAGAATTGCTAGAAATTGGGCGTCTATGTGGCATGACTCTTTGAACCTTTTGAACCTTATCCATGTAAGTTTGAATTTCAATTCAAAACTTATTTAGATAACCACTCATGATATCTATATCTATCATATCAACTGATTTGGATAGATTGATATACATGGTTATATATTTGATTATATATTTATATAATATATTGATATCAGATATACGTTATGTGATTTTTACCCATAACTTTTTTTTCTAGACTCTCTCTCTCTAACTCTCTCCCATATGAAACGATCCAGCCTCTGCACTGTGACTTGTGTGGGTCATACTCATTTTGTAATATCACTCCACTGTTGAGTTGGTTGTTTACATCCTGGAAGCACGTGATTTACCCACGAGATTCTTCGCTTCAGGCTCTGCTAAAATGTATGATTCTGAAATTTTTCAAGCTGCGTTATAATACTTTGATTTACATGGATGGTGGATTGTTAGGTGCTAAAGTAGACTTTTCCATGGAGCAAAATTTGAAACTTTCAGAGGCAGGAGAATTACTTACAGATCCATCTCAATATAGGCGACTTGTTGGATGCCTGATTTATTGACTACTACATGGCCGAATATCACTTATTCAATACATGCGTTGGGTAGATTCATGCATGAACCACGTAAACCGCATATGGAAACTACCTTGTGGGTGTTACGTTATCTGAAGTGTAGTCTAGGACAAGGTTTATTTTTTCCTTTTCAGAATGATTTATCATTGTGAGCTTATTCAGATTCTGATTGGGCTAGTTGCTCAACAACTTGTAGATCAGCCATAGGCAATTGTGTTTTCTTGGTATTGTCTCTTGTTTCCTGGCAGACAAAAAGGCAAAAGATGGTATATCTCTCTTCAACGGAAGCCGAGTATAGGGAAATGATGGGTACGTGTTGTGAATTGCCTTAGTTACGTTCATTGTTGAAAGATCTGGGCATATTACATTCGAAATAAGCAATACTACATTATGATAACAAGGTGGCCTTGCACATAGCAGCCAATCCTGTTTTTCATGAAAGGACCAGATACGTAGAAATAGATTGTCACTTTATTCGGGACAAAATACAAGATGGTTTGGTTGTCTCCAAATATGTTGCTTTAGCAAATCACCTTGCAGATGTGTTCACCAAGCCTTTGGGAAAGGAAGCTTTCTCAACCATGATACACAAGTTAGGAGTTCTTGACATCCACTCTCCAACTTGAAGGGGAGTGTTAAAAAGATCAAAGATATATCTCAAGATTGATGGGATAGATAAAGAAGTAAATGTGTATTGTTAGTAGTAAATATTTGTATTCCTATAATGTAAGCATATCCATAAAGTGACCCATATGCCACATGTTTGTTTGTTTTATAATATTATATATATTTATTATATATATATATATATATATCTGTATAATGGGTAACTAACATGAACTATGTCCACTACTCCATAAACTGATTTCATGGGAAGTTACAACTCCTCTAATGATGGGAAGTTATAAAGAGTTACACTTGGATCATGGGTCCAAGCCTATCTGTTAGACTTATTTATTTTGATGATTTATTTAATTATGTTTTAATTTATTTGGAAGAGAAAAATAGAATCAAAATTTATTTTGATGATTTATTTAATTATATTTTAATTTATTTGGAAGAGAAAAATAGAATCATAATTTATTTTGATGATTTATTTGAAAGAGAAAAATAGAATCAACATTTATTTTGATGATTCATTTAATTATGTTTTAATTTATTTGAAAGAGAAAAATAGAATCAAAATTTATTTTGTCCCATTATTTCTCACCTAAACCTTTATCCTAAATGTTGTTAGAATGTATTTAATATTTGATTAAATTAAAAGGTTCAAACAGCCTAGCACAGCAGCAGGCCAAAAGGTTCAAACATTCCAGCACAGCAGCAGACCAAAAGGTTCAAATAGCCTAGCACAGCAGCAGACCAAAAGGTTCAAACAGCCCACCATAGCAGCAAGCCAAAAGATTCAAGTGGAAGATATTCAAATTAGTAATGATGAAGTAGAAGATATTCAAATGAATACAATGGCTATAAATTCAAATGAATACAACGGCTATAAACGGCTATAAGTTTCATTATATATACCAAAGTCTCTAATATAAATAGATTACAAAAATAAATAAATAAATAAATAAACCCAGAAAATATTCTTTGATCTATAATCACTCACATCTATTTTCTGAAAAATTTTCTGAGAAGTGTTCTTCAATTTTTGTTTACATCCTCTTTCAGAAATTATACACTAAGACGTATAGCTTTAAGTCCCTCTTTCCTGTGTGAGGTTTACAGAAAAACCAAAGTTTCATTTTTATATCTATCTTTGAGAGATAATTCTTGTAGTTTTCTGTGAAAGCAAAAACACCTTCTTTTCAACCTTGTAAGAGTGTAGTACACTCAGTGTTCTTGACTTAGAAAGTCTGTGTAAAATCCATGGAGGATTGCTCCATATGTGAAAAGGTTACTAGCACCCTGTGAAGCTAGAGAATAGTGAAAAATCTCAAGTGAAGCTTGAGGAGTGGACGTAGGCCGAGTTGAAGCCAAACCACTATAAATTTGTTTGCCTCTCTCTCCCTTATCTCTTTATTTTATTTAAATTGCCATAGCTATATTTCATATTTTTATTGTGCCAAAATCATCAATTGACATAGTTGTTAGAACACTTGTTTTAATTATTTTTATTTCATCAACTATATTTAGCTATTGTGCTAGTCATAATTTTTATTAGGGTATTATTATTTTTATTTGTAAAAACCTAATTCACCCCCCTCCTGGCGCTTAGGTTGTCTTTTGGGTAACAATTGGTATCAGAGCCTAGACTCTTGTTTTAGATTTAACTATCATGCCCCGAAATACACCTAGCATGTGTAATGCATCATACCACATTCATTAATTAAATACAACCATTCTCCAACCTTTACATCATAAATTTCCAAGGTCTTATACAAAAGTTCCACATGCGGATATACATTCAATGATAGGAAGAATACATGAATCTATAGCATGTAAATCTCAAAACGAATAAAATTCCCTTAGGGGGTTACATCTTCTAGGGCAATAGCCCAGCTACACAAAATGGTCTCTCCGATCCATACACGTTTAGCCCTTGGCGTACAAAAATTTCACAACAAGAATAAGAGCAATCTACTCTTTACCAAAATATATCCGCGCCCTCAATTTGGCGGGACTACCACATCTTTACCTACACCAAAGTCCCATAGGGGTGAGCATAAAGCCCAATAGAGAATTCTCACAAAGTATATACAGTTTTGCAGACTCCTTAACTTCATATGCAAATGTGATGCCATGCAATGTTATTATAAAGAAGAACTTTATTTCAATACACAACTCAAAAATCACCATATTTTCGATAATATTTTGCAATCTCATCAATTTCAAATCTTCTAATTCTTTTAATCAATAGGGGCGGTAAATATGACTCTAGTAATCCCTAGGTTAGTGTCTGTAAGTAGGCTCAACAATCACTACCAATAACCCCACTTTTCCGGTTACTGACCAGAAGGGAAGTGGTACCTTCTCCGTGCGTATTTTCGGTCTTTCACCCCGAACACTCAGGCCAACTTATCAAACTCATCTACACCCCTTATCCGGACTTACCAACGTGTTTACTCCATAACACATTTCCATAGTTCTTGTTACAATACCATTTTCTTTTATGAAGTAAACATCTTCAATCTAAATTCACAGTGCATAATATTAAATTAAATGAGTATGCATTGCATTGATTTTTTTCCATGCCTCATAGCATTTCTCCATTTTCAAATATCTCTACAATAGTGTCAACAATCACATTTTCCGTTTCATTTCTTCAATATTCTTTCACAAGAATACCATATGTCATCAACAAATAATTACAATTTCTCATTTCCACAAGTCTTAACAATTTAGTCTTTTCAAAACTACATGTAATGTATTCAAACATTATTCTCCAAGATTTACAATTCTCACAACTCATGACACACAACAACTTGCCATCTCTCAACTATACATGTTCATGTGCTTTGTACAATATTAAGACAATTTCTCATTTGCTCATAAATCAAGAATGTTGTAATTTAACAAAACAAGTGATTAAAATCTATACTATTTCCTTATTGAACACAAGAAGAAGGAAGATCCATAGGTTTTGTTCATATGTCCCAAAATCCCCAAATTTCTAGGGTTTTATATCAAATATAAAACATTTTCCCCCATTTCTTGGTGAAACCCTATCCAAAACATCTTTCTTAGATTACTAAAATGAAGCCCTCAAGGATTGACTTAGAAACTTTTCAAAGTTTAAAGCCCTCTTTTGAAAAATCTCTACACTTTTGAGCCACAAACCCAACTCACAAAATAGTTCAAGGGAAACATAAAATCAACATTTAGTCTAGTAAAACATGTATATATAACTCAAGAATGTCCCTACCTCAATGTTTTGGAGAAGATGGAGAGAAGAAACCCTAGAATCAAAAGATGAGGAACCTTTGACTTCCACCACACCAAGTGAAGCTCTAGCCCTAGATTTCCAAGATTAGTGAGGGATGATGATGATCTAGGCCCAAAGATTGCAAGAATCAAAGAGTTTTAGTGTTTGAGGAGGTTTTCTAGAGAGAATGAGGAGAAAAAATAGGGTTTAGAGTGAGAGAAAGAAGCCCCAAAATGAGATACAATTCGGCCAAAAAGAGGAATAAAAACAGAGGTTCGGACTGCCCAGTTGGCCGCACTTGCGGCGCCCTTCCCGGCACTGCAGAGGCGCCTTTCCTTGCGTCGCGGCCTTCACCCTGCGTCGCGGTGCTCCTTCCGCACCTCACCCCACACGTGCCTTTTAGACAGTGTGCAACTCTCTGAAATTCCACCCTCACCGCACGTGCGGCCTCACCCCCCGCACGTGCAGCCCCCACCCCATACGTGCAGCCTAAGGCCACCGCACGTGCGGTCCTGGCTCAGCAGCCCAAAATTTCCTGGTTCGGTCCCCAGACACTCCGGACACGACCGCACACCCTCAGGAACAAGTGAGATTCAACACCGAACAAAAGAAGAACAAGGACTTTAATTTGAGAATTATTCCTGGGTGTTTCAAACCCAATGGGAGAAAAAGGAGGATGGAGCTAAGAAAGAATAAACCCGATCGTTACAACCTCCCACTATAGGAAATTTCATCCCCGAAATTTAAACAAACTAATCAAATGAAGAAATCTGGCAACTATGACTATGTTAATAAAATTTCAAATTACAACATTAACGTTTGATTTAACATTTACTATCCATATCACTATCATTTCATCAAAATAACCATTGTTCACACTAGATATATGAAATAAAACATCGTAGCAAAATGTCTATTCTTCACAATGCCATGCTTGGATTAACAACACATACAACATGTGATCAACAATTTAACACTCTTTCCTTTCAACCTTTCAACACTAGGGAACATTACAAATCAAAATAAACTAAGCATCTTCAAATAAATCCGGATACTTGGAGCGGACTTCCGCCTCCCTTTCCCATGTTGCCTCTTCAATCCCGTGGTGTCTCCACAACACCTTCACTAACGGTATGGTTTTGCCTCGCAGCACTTGCTCTCGGGTATCTAAGATTTGAACCGGTCGCTTCTCGTAAGAGGCATCCTCATCTACCTCCAAATCAACCCAATCTAGCACATGAAAAGGGTTGAGTTCGTACTTCCTAAGGATAGACACATGAAACACATTGTGGACCCCCGAAAGTTATGGCGGTAAAGCTAACTGGTATGCCACTTCCCCGATTCTCTCCAATATCTCGAAAGGCCCAATAAACCTCGGAGAGAACTTCCCACTCTTGCCAAACCTCATTAAACCCCGCCTAGGTGAGATCTTAAGGAACACATGGTCACCCACTTCGAAAGATAAGGGTCGTCTCCTCTTATCAGCATAACTTTCCTGTCGACTTTGAGTCATAGATAATCTGTTGTGAATGAGAACAACTTTCTCAGTTGTCTCCCTAATGGACCCAACACCGGTGCATCCCTCACCTCGGCCTAATAAGCTGGTGACCTACAAGGTTGGCCATACAAGGCCTTAAATGGTGCCATCTCAATACTAGCTTGATAACTATTGTTGTAGGCAAATTCAATCAACGGTAAATGCCTCTCCCAAGACCCCTTGAAATCTAGGACACAAGCTCTAAGCATGTTCTCCAAAATTTGAATGGTGCATTCCAACTGCCCATCGGTTTGAGGGTGATAAGCGGTGCTAAAAGTCAACTTGGTTCCCAACACCTCTCAATGGCTTTGCCACAATCGGGCGGTAAAATGAGGATCCCTATCCGACACAATGGTTATAGGAACCCTATGAAGTCGAACTATCTCTCTAACATACAACCCTGCTAAGTGCTCAACTGAGTCGCTAGTATGCATTGGAATGAAATGTTTGGTCTTAGTCAACCTATCAACAATTACCCAAATGGCATCATTGCCCTGCTGTGTTCTAGGAAGCCCAACTGCGAAGTCCTTGGTAATGTGCTCCCACTTCCACTCGGCTATTGGTAAGGGTTGTAACAAACCCGCTAATCTTTGATGTTCGGCCTTCACTTGCTGACAAGTAAGGCACTTCAACACGAAGGATGCGACATCTCTTTTCATACCCCCTCCACCAAAACTAACGGCTAAGATCACGATACATTTTGGTGCCTCCTGAATGTACCGCAAGGCGTGAATGATGGAATTCCCAAAGCACTTCCTTTCTACAAGATTCAGGTACAAACAAACAGTCTAAGTATCTTACACTCTGATCTGAGTAAATGTTCAAACCCTTCTCTTCCTTCCCATTGGAGATGCTATCATGAATTATCTCTACTTCACGGTCCCTTTGTTATGCCTCCACAACCTTGCTAATCAAGACTGGTTAAGCATTCACAGTAAACAATGTTGCACCCTCTTCGGACTCACCCAATTGCAATTCAAACTTGTCGACTTCACCCAACATAACCCACTCCCGTATAGCCACACTCGCCAAACTACTCACGGTTTTTCGACTTAGGGCATCGGTCACTACATTGGCCTTTTCCAGGTGATAGTGGAACTCGAAATCATAATCTTCTAGAAACTCCTCATTTGCTATGCATGTTCATGTGCTTTGTAAAATATTAAGACAATTTCTCATTTGTTCATAAATCAAGAATGTTGTAATTTAACAAAACAAGTGATTAAAATCTATACTATTTCCTTATTGAACACCAGAAGAAGGAAGATCCATAGGTTTTGTTCATATGTCCCAAAATACCCAAATTTCTAGGGTTTTATATCAAATATAAAACATTTTCCCCTATTTCTTGGTGAAATCCTATCCAAAACATTTTCTTAGATTACTGAAATGAAGCCCTCAAGGATTGACTTAGAAACTTTTCAAAGTTTAAAGCCCTCTTTTGAGAAATCTTTACACTTTTGAGCCACAAGCCCAACTCACAAAATAGTTCAAGGGAAGCATAAAATCAACATTTAGTTTAGCAAAACATGTATATATATCTCAAGAATGTCCCTACCTCAATGTTTTGGAGAAGATGGAGAGAAGAAACCCTAAAATCAAAAGATGAGGAACCCTTGACTTCCACCACTCTAAGTGAAGCTCTAGCCCTAGATTTCCAAGATTAGTGAGGGATGATGATGATCTAGGCCCAAAGATTTCAGGAATCAAGAGTTTTAGTGTTCGAGGAGGTTTTCTAGAGAGAAGGAGGAGAAAAAATATGGTTTAGAATGAGAGAAAGAAGCCCTAAAATGAGATACAATTCAGCCAAAAAGCGGAATAAAAACAGAGGTTCGGACTGCCCAGTTGGCCGCACGTGTGGCGCCCTTCCTCGCACATGCGGAGCGCCTCTCCCGCACGTGCGGTCTTCACCTCCGCACGTGCGGTGCTCTCTTCCCACACCTCACCCCACACGTGCCTTTTAGGCAGTGTGCAACTCTCTGAAATTCCGCTCTCACCGCACATGCAACCTCACCCCCTGCACGTGCAACCCCCACCCCGCATGTGCAGCCCTGGCCCAGCAGCCCAAAATTTCCTAGTTCGGTCCCCGAACACTCCGGACACGACCGAGCACCCTGAAGAACAAAGGAGATTCAACACCGAACAAAAGAAGAATAAGGACTTTAATTTGAGAATTATTCCTGGGCGTTTCAAACCCAATAGGAGAAAAATGAGGACGGTGCGAAGAAAGAATAAACCCGGTTGTCACATTAACCATCTGAGAGTTTCGATCCATGGCAACCTTAGCTGAAGGACAAGCCACAAATAGGCCACCATAGTTTGACGGAAGCAACTATAGTCATTGGAAGGATAAGATGACCCTATACCTACAAGCCACTAATTATGCTGTGTGGATTATTGTCACCAAAGGTCCAAAAATTCCTAACAAATTAGTAGACAATATTAGTGTACCTAAAACTGAAGATGAATGTGATGAGAGGGATCATAAATTATTGCAAACCAATGCTAAAGCCAAACTCACCCTTGTTTGTGGATTAGACTCTAAAGAGTATAATAGAATTTCAAGTTGTGATTCGGTAAAAGAAATTTGGGACAAACTTGAGGTAACGTATGAAAGTACAAACCAAGTGAAGGAATCTCGTATTGATATGCTTGTTCATAGTTATGAATTGTTTAAAATGAACTTTGATGAATCTATTTCAAGTATGTTTACTAGATTTATTGAAATTGTAAACTCTTTGAAATCTCTTGGCAAAACTTATACTAACAATGAGTTGGTGAGAAAAATTCTTAGGTGTTTACCAAAGAATTGGGAAGCAAAGGTCACGGCCATTATAAAAGCCAAAAATCTCTCCACACTTGGATTGGATGAGCTTATGGGTTCCCTTATAACTCATGAGATCACCATGAAAGGATATGAGGATGTTGAAAACAAAAAGAAAAGTGGAATTGCATTCAAAGCCTCATCAAATGAAGAAGAACATGAAAACTCCAGTAAGGATGAAAGTTATGCCATGTTTAGTAGAAATCTCAAAAAGCACTTCAAGAAAAATAATTATGGAGAAAGAAGACCTTTCAAGAAAGAGTACAACAAAAATAACAAGAAAGAGCCTATTATTTGCTATGAGTGCAAAAATCCTAAACATATGAAGATGGATTGTCCAAAATTGAAGAATCATAGAAAAGACTACAAAAGAAACAAAAAGGCCATGGTAGCAGCTTGTGGAGAAAGTGAAGATGAAAGCTCAAGTGATGAAATTGAAAATGAAGTAGTCAACTTATGTCTTATAGCTCTTGAAGACTCTACTCTACTCAAGATGAGGTAACTACTCTTTATGAAGAACTTGAAAGTGCATTCCATGAACTATAAGATGAATTTAGAAAAGTTTGTGCCAAAAATAATGTGTTGAAAAAATCTGTTGCATCTTTATCTATTAATGTAGAAGAATTAAAGAAAGAAAAAATTGTTTTGAAAAATGATTTTGATATTATCTCTAATGAGAAAACTACTTTAAAAAAACAATGTTGATAATTTAACAAAAACACTTGAAAATTTTGTAAAAGGTAGAGGTAATCTCAACGTGCTTCTTGGAAGTCAAAGATGTATTTTTGATAAAGCGGGCATTGGATATGACCCTATTAAAAAACAAAAGAATCTCAATACAATTTTTGAAAAGACACCTCTCATGACACACCCTCATATTACTTGTCATTATTGTAGAAAGAAAAGCCATTATATATCTTGTTGTCCATTCAAAAAGAATATGAACATGAGAATTAAAAAGATTTAGATTATTAAGGGATCTAACAAAACTAACCAAGAATGACCCAAGAAACTATGGGTACCAAAAACCAACACTTGATTATTATCTTGTAGGTTTGTTTTAAGTCCAAAGCTAAAGAAGAGAAGTGGTACCTTGATAGTGGATGTTCCAAAAACATGACCTGAGATAAATCATTCTTTACTAAACTATCATCGAAAGATGGAGGATTTATTACTTTTGGAGACAACAAGAAAGGAAAAATCATCGATATTGGTAGCATCGGTATTTCTCCTAACCCTTCTATTAAAAATGTTTTACTTGTTAATAGACTTAAGCATAACCTACTTAGTATTAGTCAATTATGTGATAAAGGTAATCGAGTTATTTTTGATAAATCACATTGCACAATTGAAAGTACAAATGATCATAAAGCTTTATTCGTTGGTAATCGCCATGATAATGTTTATGTTTTTTATCATAATGATCTTTATGCTAGTGATGTTAAATGTTTATATGTTAATAATAAAAATAGTTGGTTATAGCATAGAAGACTTGATCATGCTCATATGGATTTAATTGCTAAACTTTTGAGAAAGGATTTGGTCATTGGACTTCCAAAAATTAAATTTGAAAAAGATCATCTTTGTAGTGCTTGTCAACAAAGAAAACAAACTAAAACATCATTTAAATCAAAATCTCATATTTTCACAAATGGACCTTTAAAACTATTGCATATGGATTTATTTGGTCCCTCAAGGACATCTAGTCTAGGTGGTAAACATTATTGTGTTGTTATTGTTGATGATTATTCAAGATTTATATGGGTTATGTTTTTAGCACACAAAAATGAAACATTTTCTTCTTTTACAAAACTCTGTCGTAGAATTCAAAATGAAAAAGACTTTTTTATTACTAATATTCGAACCAACCATGGTAAAGAACTTGAAAATAAGAAATTTGAATTGTTTTGTGATGAGCATGGTATTGGACATATTTTTTCAGCACCTAGAACCCCTCAACATGGTATAGTAGAAAGGAAGAATAGAACTTTAGAAGAAATGAGTAGAACAATGCTTTGCGAAAATAATCTTCCTAAATATTTTTGGGCCGAAGCCGTTCACACTGTAGGCTATATTTTAAGTCATGCATTAATTAGACCTATTCTCAAAAAGACTCCTTATGAACTTTGGCATGATAGAAAGCCCAACATTAGTCACTTGCATGTTTTTTGTTGTAAATGTTTTGTTCATAATAATGGTAAGGATAACTTAGGTAAATTTGATTCAAAATCTGATGAAACATTTTTTCTTGACTATTCCTTAACTAGCAAAGCTTATCATGTTTTTAATAAAAGAACTCTGAGTGTGGAAGAATCTATACATGTGGCATTTGATGAAACTAACATATCTGCTCAAAAGCAAATTGTTAGTGATAATATATATTTGGAACCAAATGTGGAAGATTCAAGTATTTACAAAGAAGAGAACCAACCATGTAAATTAAACAAAGAGATTGAACAACCTATTCTCTCACCTCAAGAAGAAGGAGGAAACAATGATGATTTGCCAAGAGAATGAAAGTTTGTTCATAATCACTCTAAGGATTTAATCCTATGTGACCCTACAAAAGGTATTGAAACTCGCTCTTCACTTAGAAACATTTGTAGTAACTTGGCTTTTCTCTCACAGATTAAGCCTAAAAACTTTCAAGAAGCCGAATTCAATGAACATTGGATGATAGCTATGCATGAAGAGCTTAACCAATTTGAGAGAAACAAAGTGTGGGAACTTGTGCCAAAACCTAAAGATCATACCATTATCGGTACCAAATGGATCTTTCGAAACAAGCTTGATGCATCCAGCACAATTATAAGAAATAAGTCTAGACTTGTTACACAAGGATATAATTAAGAAAAATGTATTGATTTTGATGAAACCTTTGCTCTGGTTGATAGATTAGAAGCCATTCGCGTATTACTTGCATTTGCATGTTTTAGAGATTTCAAACTTTATCAAATGGATGTAAAAAGTGTCTTTTTTAATGGTTTTATAAATGAGGAAGTTTATGTAAAACAACCCCCAGGTTTTGAAGATCATGGTTTTCCAAATCATGTTTTTAAACTATTAAAAACTTTATATAGTTTGAAACAAGCACCTCGTGCATGGTATGAACGATTAAGTAAATTTTTGATTGAAAATAATTTTTCTAGAGGAATGATTGACACAACACTTTTTGTTAAAACTAAAAATGATAATTTACTTATTGTGCAAATATATGTGGATGACATTATATTTGGTGCTACTAATGAAACCTTGTGTAAGGAATTTGCTACATGTATGCAAGATGAGTTTGAGATGAGCATGATGAAGGAGCTAAATTATTTCCTTGGGCTTCAAATGAAATAATGTAATGAAGGAATTTTTATCAATCAAGCTAAGTACACAAAAGAACTACTCAAAAAGTTTGGTATTTATGACTCAAAAAGAGCTGGAACACCTATGAGCACATCCATTAAGCTAGATAAGGATAAAAAAAAGTAAGTTCATTGATCAAACAAATAATCCAGTTATAATCGACTCACTTCTTTATTTAACTACAAGTAGACCCGATATTATGTTTAGTGTTTATATGTGTACTAGATATCAATCAAATCCTAAGGAATCACATTTCAGTGCTATTAAAAAAAAATTTAGATATCTTGTTGGCATTCAAAATTTAGGACTGTTTTATCCTAGAGGTATCGTATTTGATTTAATTAGTTACTTGGATGCCAACTTTGCCGGATGCAAACTTGATAGAAAAAGCACCAGTGGCACTTGTCACTTTCTTGGTAACTCATTAGTATCTTAGTTTAATAAAAAGAAAAATTATGTTGCTTTATCAATGACCGAAGCTAAATATATAGCTTCCGGAAGTTGTTGTGCCCAAATACTTTGTATGAAACAACAATTGGATGACTTTGATTTACATTATGATCATATCCCTATTAAATGTGATAATATTAGTGCTATCAATTTAAGCAAAAATCTAGTTCAACACTCATAAACAAAATATATTGAAATTCGACATCATTTTTTAAGAGATCATGTTCAAAAAGGGGATATTGTATTTGAATTTGTAAACATCGATAAGCAATTGGCGAATATTTTCACAAAACCCCTAACCGAGGATCGCTTCAATTTTATTCGTGACGAGCTTGGAATGTCAATTTCTACTTAAAAAGTTTTGTTATGACTGTGAAACTTGAATTTTTGTTAAAATGATATATATGTATTGCTACATTGACAGAAAAACATTTATATCAGTTGAACGCTCTCAAGTCCTTCATACATTTATTCTCCTTAACAATTTGTTATTCTCAACTGTGTAATTTTTTTGGGTTCTGCATCTTGAGGTAAAATTAACTTTGCATACATTGATTTTTTTTAAACCCTCACGATGATATATATATATATATATATATTTTTTTTTTTTTTTAACATTACCATTCCAGCAACACCAACGTCCCATTAAGTTTCATTTCTACTAGTATTATTTTATTTTATTTTTTTGTTTTTGCTATTAGACTTAATTTCTTTTATTTTTATTTTTTTCTCTCATTATTATTTTTTGTTTGGGCTTAATTTTTTTTCTTCTACTTTTTAATTTCATTTTTCAGTACTTAAACATAAAAATAAAAACAAATCAAAATACAAATATTTACATAAAACAAAAACAAAAAAAAAAAAACAAAATACCCTTCATTTTTTTACGGCCATACGCTGATTAAAATAAACATATTTACATATAAAAAACAAAACAAAACAAAAACAAAAAAACTTTTATTTTTTTTACGACCATACGCCGATCTTACTTACTTGCCTCTTCTATTGTTTTCTTTCTCTTTTTATCACCTTGGGAGGCCCTTAAAGGCCTTGCTCCCGTGCTTTTATCGAGTGTGACGACTCCCCGCTGACTATCAAAGACCAAGAACGACGTTACTCCAAATCGGGCCATGGAGGTGGTCTTCCGTTTAAACTCTTTATTTTCGGCCTTCAGTGCGCCTATCTTTGCTCGCGCATCCTTGTACATGCGCTGGAGCAGAGAAAGTTGGGCGTTGACCTGATGGAGCTTACTCGTCCTATTCTGCAATCGGTAAGCCAATTTTCTGACTGTAGTCACCGTCTCTATACAGGACATCAGTGTGAAATGATTGGCTTCAATGTCTGATTGAGCTGCCATTACTTACTCAATCGACATCATAGAAAGGCTAGGAAGAGTAAGAGCCGGGGCACTTGGCCCAGCAGCGCTTACGAGATCGTTCAGGTCCGGAAAAAGCGTTGGGGGACGAGACAAGGCCATGAAGTCGAAGAGAGAGATGTAATCGACAAGAGGGTCGTTTTTGGTAGTCTTTCTACTCTACTCAGTCTCTCTGTTCTAACTTTCTCACGTAGAAGAAGAAAGAGATGGAAGCAAATGAGAAAGAAGAAGAAGAAGAGCATGCTTAAGAAAAAGACGGATGGGAAGAAAACAAGAGGAAGAGAGAGCTGAGGCCGTTGATTGACCCGTCTCGCGTTTGTCGGTCAGCTGACGTAAAAGTGAGGACGCGTGTCCGACGCGATTTTCGACGGAAAAAAGAGAGGCGCGCAAATCGTATATATATGTATATATATGTTTTGAATTGTATAAATGCCATTTATCACTATCATTTTCTTCTTCCTCCTCCAAATTCTGACCCATGATTTTCTTTTGATAATGTCACAGGGTAGAAATTATATGATGTTATGTATTATGGTATTATTTTGTTATAATGTTATATATTATGGTCTTATTTTCAAATTATGATATTATTTAAAAACTAATCTGATGATTATATATTTATAGTTTAATATCTTAGTCTCATATCATATCTCTAATTAGCTAACCTATGTATTTAGAAATAAATTCAGGGAGCATGACTTGAGGAGGAGCTTTTCTTACTCCCAAATCAAATCAAAACATCATTATGTGCCATCATCAAAAAGGGATAGATTGTTAGTCTTATTTATTTTGATGATTTATTTAATTATGTTTT
The DNA here is from genome assembly GCA_025200525.1 of Camellia lanceoleosa. NCBI lineage: Eukaryota > Viridiplantae > Streptophyta > Magnoliopsida > Ericales > Theaceae > Camellia > Camellia lanceoleosa. The sequence goes on from CM045767.1 coordinate 171,917,383, forward strand.
AATTTATTTGGAAGAGAAAAATATAATCAAAATTTATTTTGATGATTTATTTGAAAGAGAAAAATAGAATTAACATTTATTTTGATGATTCATTTAATTATGTTTTAATTTATTTGAAAAAGAAAAATAGAATCAAAATTTATTTTGTCCTATTATTTCTCACCTAAACCTTTATCCTAAATGTTGTTAGAATGTATTTAATATTTGATTAAATCAAAAGGTTCAAATAGCCTAGCTGTAGACACCCCATTTTTGACCGCCCTTAGGACTTGGGCGTTACTAATGGTTTACTTGGTGATGAAAGGTGTGCAGTGCAAATGTTCGATTTCTCAGGCAAGGAGAGAGTCAAATCCAAACCTCACACCTCATTTTTGGACCAAAAAGATTTTAGATATTAAACTCCTTTCTTTCAAAATATTTTGAAAAAGGTTTCTGCGATGTTCTGAGGCTCGTATTTTTTCAAATGTTGCGCTTTTCGGTAAACCGAGCAAGGACAAAGTGGAAATGAATGAAAGAGAGATGAATTTTTTGAAAAATATTTCAAAACACCTTGTTTAGAGGTTTGGAGTTGAAGAAAAGAGGAGTGGAGGGAAGAAACCTAGTTAAGGAAGAAGTTGGGTATGAATTGCTAAGAGAGAGTCGAGCGGTCCTCGCTAAATCAGGCCTATCTATCTATACAGTTGGATTTAGGCTATGAGGCCACCACCGTTGGAAATAAGACTTCCGGGGCTTCATTTTACACTCAAGAATCTCCTACAGCCGAGTCCGGATGGGGGAGATATGACTGGTTGAAGTTGGGCATCATTCCGGTTGGACCGAAATTGAGCAACCTTCACTGAAAGAGGGATATCTCTTAGAACACATGGAATTTTGATGTGAGGCTTGCATAGTTGGAAAGAAGACTTCTGAGGCTACAGTTTAGGCTCAAGAATGACCTGAAAAGGAGTCCAGACGAAGGAGTTAGGCTTTCTTCAAGTCAGGGACCAAGATTGATTTTTGCCATCGGCCTCTATGGAAGTGCATCGGCCACAATTTGACCTCAGAAGCTCTAGGTCGGCCAAAAGTGAACCTTATCAACCAAAAATGATGGCCGATTGGCACCAAAAATGGCCGGTCGGCCAGAAGTGTCCAGAAAGCCCAGAATTGACAGATATTTTCCTTTCTAGCTGTTGTGCACTACATCAGATATTTCCAAATGAGATATTTTGACCAAATGCTCATATATTGCTATATATTGAGCCATATCTCATAGATTGAAGGGTTGGCAATTGTGGGACTCTCTCTCTCTAAAAAATTCCTCTCTCTCTACAAGATTTTGTGAGCAAAATCTGAGCCTCTCTCCCTAGAAGCTCATTCTCTTCTTGTTTTAATCCTTAAGCTTAGAATCCTCAACACTTTTGCAAAGAGACCCTTAACCAAACTTAACCACCATTGGGCTGAGGTTCTTTAAGGATCATTTGGAGCTCCAAAAGGCTAATTTTGGTTCAGATTTTGGCTGGTTTTGCTGCTGTCCTTCAAGGTGCTTCAAGGGTAAGCTCTTGTTCCTTTAAAAGCTTTGTTTTGCATGCTTGCTTTACCACCTTTGCAAACTATTTTTGGCTTGGTTTTGAACTAAATAAATCTCTGTTTTTCAGTCCTAAAAGTGATGGTTTAGGCCTATTTTGTGTTAGGGGTTTGTCTCTCCCTTTTATTCCTTAGCTTGTATACCTTTTGAGCCATCTTCTAAGGCCTTTCAAAACAACTTTTCGTGGTCTTTTAACCACTGAAATCCAGAGGATTTTCAGTGGTAAAAACCCTATTTTGAGGGCCCAAATAGGAGAAGGTGGTCCCCTCTCTTCTTGTCTTACTTGCTGGTGTTGATGGCCAACCAAATGAGCATGTGTTTTTACTTCTCTATGGCTTTATTTAGGCTCATTTTTGTGAATTCTTAGACCTAGAATATCACTGTTTTGGCTTGGTTTGATCACCTTATGCATGTGTAGACACCCCATTTTTGACCGCCCTCAAGACTTGGACGTCACCGCTTGAACATTCAGTGATTATCCATGTTGGTGTTTGTTTTGAGTTCCCGGAGGTCCCGGCTGCGCGCCATGCCTCAGGACCTCTCAACCGGTTTGTTCTGTGCTTGGTTTTGTACCAAGACTTGTGTGTTTTTGCATCTGAGGGTAGGGGGAGGCTTGTTAGCCATCCCTGAAGCCCACCGGCTGCCCCACACCTCCACCGGCACCCCCTAGTGGCCACCGGCACTTATTTCTCAAAACCTTTGGCCGGTCGGCATCAGATATGCCGACCGGCACTCTTGTGCTGATCTGTTTTGGCTAGTTGGTGTGACCCCTTTGCACCCCCAGGGATGGTGCATGCCAGCTGTGACAGCTGGAGTGCACCATCACCACTCCCCTTGCCTGGGTTTGCACCCTTTGCACCCTTGAACCCCATAAACCTCCTAGAAGGTAGAACCCTTGGCCAAGCTCTTGGCCAGCTGTCTTAGCTTCCCTTGGAAGCCAAGACCCTCTTGCACCTCTTGAACCCCTCTCTCTTTGCTTAACCACTAAGTTAAGAGCTTTATTTTGCCTATATAAGCTCATCCCTTCCCCTTGAGTTAGGGGTTAGCCATTTTAGGTCAAAAACCATAGCTTATATCTATATATCTATGTGATACACTCTCTCTCTCTCTATATTTTCCTTCTCTCTCCTCTTGTGTGTGTGTTTTTGGGCCTAAAAGTGTAGTTTTACCTCATTTTTGCACCATTACACACACCAATACACCTTAGCTCGAGATTGAGAGGCTTAGAGGGTTGTTTGTTGAAGTTTTGGACTGACTTTGATCACTAGAGAATGGCTGCTCCACCTGTTCTTCAAAGGATCTTCAAGGGTGAGCTTGTTACTTTAGTTTCCCCATTCTTGCACTAGCTTTCTACCCCTCTTGCTTTGTGTTTTTGGATTTGTGTTTAACATAAAAAAGACTTGTTTTTCCTTGCTTAAGAACATTCATCAAGGTTGTTTTGTGGTTTGGGTAGAATCTCACCCTCTTAGGCCTTGTTTTGGCCATTTTGGAGCCTTTTCTTGAGGCCTTGTTTACTTGGTGTTTTTGATCCTCTCACCACTGAAAACCAATGGGTTTTCAGTGGTGAGGAAGGTATTTTCAAGTCTCATATGGGGGAGGGACACCCCTCTCCCCTTTGCCCCTTGTTTGCCTTTGTTTTGGGCTCAAATATTAGCATGCATGCATGGTCGGTTTTGACTTCATTTCAGAGCATATTTGTGGTTCATATGACATGTTATGCCTCTGTTTTAGGTTGGTTTTATGGTCCTTAACATGCCTCTTGTGTTTGCTTTGAAATGCTCTCTTATGCCTAGAAATATGCCATGCTTTGAGGCCATGTTTCCTTGCATGTTTTAGCTTAGTTTCATGGAAATACTAACATCATTTTGCCATGTATAAGGGCTGTGGGCCACTGTTTTTGTCATATTTAGTATGCTTGACATGGTTGTTGTGCATGATGGCTTGTAATGCTTGTAAGCCTTAGGTAGGAGATCCATGTACATGCATTGGATAGTCTATTTAGATGATTTGGGATCATTTGACATGCTATTTCAGACCCTAACCCATGCTCATATGTTTGTACTTGTCATCTCTTTCATGCTTTAAAGGTGTGTCCTTTTATACCTAAGAATAGGCCTTGTGTATGCTCCCATGATTAATGCATTTTGGGGGTGCCATGTGAGGGGATTTGGGTGTCATTTTGCATACTAAAAATCTGTTTTTGGTTATTAGATTCATGTCATGAGTGGTTGTGTAAGTGGTAGTAAAATGCTCTTTTTGGTGCCTTAGGTTTAGGCCCATGAACTTGCATGTTTGTGTAGTATTTTGGTCATCATTTAGGGCTTGTTTTGCCACTGTTTTGGGGTGGTTTGAGGGTTGCCCCATTGAAGTTAAGGCCACCATTGTATGTTCATTATATGCTTGATGCATGCTTGGTTCATCGAGTGTTGTAGTAGGTTGGTCCCATTGCTTGATTGGCCCATGTTTGCATGTCACTTATACCTTGCATGCTCTAGCATTTTGCGTACCTATTATGATAGTTGCATGACACTTAATATGCCTTGCATCTTAGTCCCATTGTTGCATCATTTGAGCTATGTTGCATACATGCATTCCATGGCTTGGCTTGGGGATTGTCAAGCCAAGCATAGGATTAAGAGGAGTTCACACTTCAAGTGGTGCAACTCGTCTCAATTCTTGGTCACCAAGACCTTTGACTAACAAATGATAAGGCCTTGGATTTCATTTGTTTGTTTGCATGCATTACCATTAAAATGCAACCTTGGTTCCTTAGGCCATCATGCATCAAGATGCATAATTGATGGCCCAAGAACCAAGAGTCATGCCTCCTTGAGTCCCCAAGCATGATAAGAGGCATTGGCCATGCTTACATATGCTCAAAATCCATGCCACCTTTCTTTGGGTTTGCTCTTCATCAAAGCCCCTCTGCAGAACTTTCACGACCGGCAAGATGTGCCGACCGCACACTTTTTGTGCCGATAAACTCTACAAGAAGCGGTGGCCAATTTAAGCGACGGTGGTCATTTTCTCCAAATGTGGGTAATACTGCATTCATGTAGAAGGTATTCGGGACTTTGGGAATTTTGGAGAGGCGGTAAGAGAAACAGAGGCAAGATGGTGCAAAGGTGGGCTTTCCGCAAGTCGGATTCGAGCATGCATCATTCGCGATCCCGAAATTTGGGGTCCTCCTTTCTTTTATGTTAATATTAATTTGATAATTAGAAATTTCGTAATAATTAATTTATTCGTATTTGGACTGTATTATTTTGGGATCAGATATTCTTTTGGGTCCCTATGCGAGGGCATAATTGTAATAAGTGTGTGGGTGTGTGTATGTCTTCCAACCCCCATCTCTTTCTTCCCTTTTATTTACCTGCTTATGATGGTAGATTAGGGCATACTTAAATTAGCATACAGCATGATAGCATGCGTGCATCCATACATTTGTTATACATGCATCGGGCTCGGTACATCATACAAACTGCATAGTATTTCAATTCCAAATTGAATACGTGTTATTTGTAGCATTCCACATGCCATGCTTAGGACAGCCGAGCCTGTTTAGATTACACCATTGCTTGTGTTGCATTAGCCACTTAACATGAACTAGGATCATGCATATGATTACTAACTAGTTTTTTGTTTTGGCTTGGAGTACTAGGTAAGCTTTTATGCTTTATCATATCGCATGCGTGTGAGTGTTGCCATAAATAGCATGATTACCATGAGGCTAGCTGCTTATGTGATATAATTGCTTGAATGCCTGTGGTTGGAGGTCGAATTGCTTAAAGTGGGATAATGCATTAAAACTGTGAGTTTTAAGCCCACTAGATAGTGGCAAAACCGTCTTTTCTAAAGCCCACTCGAGGGTGGCAAAACCGGCATTTTAGCCTACTTGCGAGTAGCGAACCATTTTCAAAAACAAACGTGCAATGTTTTGTTCCAATTTAGGCGATTTGGTCTGCTGTGCGCATAACATAGTAATTCTAGGCTAATAACTGGAATAAGAACACATAACGTTTTCAAAATTGGATATCACGGTTAGTAGAGGCCGGTTTTGATCGGGCGAAGGGTGCTCACGGCGACCTTCCCAATCGTACCCAAGTTCCCGAGCCGAGGCAACTTTGGTGATGACGGACACGTGGCTTTTGGCACCGAGTCAGGGTTTCCTAAATTTCCCATTAAAAAACATTTAGGTGGCGACTCTGTATCTGGCAAAGCAGTCCATGTTTGGCACTTCTTTTCAAAAAAATCTGTTTTTCTCAAAACGATTTGCCAGAGTTGGACTCTTTGGTTCAGATTAAGAACCGTGACAAATCGAGTCCGAACTGTAGTAGACCCACAAAACGAACAGAACGGGAGTCATCCTCCCGGGGCGTTCGGGGGACGTCTACAGCATGCTTTATACACTTGTAGTGTAATTCTTGCAAACTAGTTTTGTGTGCCTTATGAAGTAGCATTTCTTTCTAGCATGTTCTGGCTCCATCTCAGCTTGTTTTTGGTGTTGTTTTAGCATTCCATGACTCTGACTCTGTTTTGGGTTGGTTTGATAGTCCCTTGCATGTCCCTTACACTTGTAGTGCAATTCCATTCATTGGCCTAACCTACATCATGCTTTTGACTATCATTCTAGCATGATTTTGGCTTAACTCTGAGAAGCTTTTGGTCATGTTTTTCCATGGTCTAGGTCTGATTTATGTTGTTTTGGTTATGCATGCATTGTTTTGTATAGCCATGGTTCATTCTAGCTCATTAGCCTTGAGTTTCCAAGCCACTAGCATGCATTGCTTAGGCTATTTTCATGATTTGGAATAATTTCATATGTGATTTCAGTCCATGTTTCATGTTCATGCACTCATATTTGTCACTCTTTCCATGCTTTGGAAGGTTGGTTCTTTATGCCTTAAACATGAGTCATTATATATGCCTTCATGCCTAAGCTTGCAAGCTATCATTTTAGTGTGTTTTTGGGGTTATTTTGCCATGATATAGCTCTGATTTTTTTTGGTGAAGTCATCTCATGCTTAGTCTTGGTAGGTGTAGAGTAATCCTCTCTATTGCCCTCACATGACCCATGTTTTGGCCCTTCATGCTAGCTTGTTTTGGCTTTACTCCATGTATGTTTTAGTCTCATTTTGGCATGTTCTAAGACTATTTTGGGTTGTCTTGGCCATATGCTTCGTGTTTTGTATAGCTATAGTACAAGTGCTTATGCTAGCTTCAAGCTTTGAGCCTTCTAGCATGCCATGCTTTTTTTGTTTGAATGATTTGGCATCATTTCATACCTAATTTCAAAGCATATAGTGTGGCTATATTCTTACATTTGTCACTCATTGAGCACTTTTGAGAGTTGTGCTCTTAGGCCTAGTTAATGGGCCAATGCATGTGCATGCATTGTCTTACTTATCATGCTATCATTTCAGTCCATTTTAGCCACTGTTTTGGACATGTATGAGATCTTTTGGGAGTTGGTTTAGTCAATTGAGCATTGTATTGCATGGTCCTAGTGTAAAGCTCTTCACTAGTTTTAATGCTTAAGTGTTCTAGCATGTTGTGCATGCGATGTTTGCATAGTAGAGTCTTGCATTTCACGCCACTTTAGCACTGAAAATCTGCCATCCTCCTCATTTCTTCACTTTTGATTTGTTTTGAGGATTGGTTAGTCTTGAGTTTGAGTTTGATGCAAGGGATTGAGACTTGTGCTTAAATGGCTTCAACCCTCTTTTGAGAGTTACTCCTAGTCAAAGGCATTGGTCTCTCCCATGCCTTAAACCATTCTCTTTGATAGAACTCTCTCTCATTAGAGGACTCTCATAGTTGGACAAGTTGATTAATGAATGGATTGGTAATGTTAAAATCTGTAAACAAAATCAATCAAGTAAAATGTGCCAAGATAAGTATGTCGCATGTGTTCATTGCATTGTGTTCAACCGAACGTTATGTTGAACACAAAGTGAATTGGTCCATTTCATACTTGAAGTGATGAAAATGGGCCATTCCCCTTTTGTCTCCATTGCCTTTGATTATCCATGATAAGGTGATGGTCCAAGTCTCTTGTTTGTCATGCATTTATTGAGTTTGTGCAAGCTTGACTCTTTGGCCATCATGTATTGAGATGCGTGATTGATGGCTCGAGAGCCGAGCACTACACACCTTTGAGCCTTAGACATTATAAGGGGTGTAGTTGCACAACATTTTATTACAAATACATTGTCATGCCTCTGTTTGTGTTCTGTTGCAGCAAAAGGAGCAGTTTGCAGGAAAAGATGGCCGATCGACTATATAGTGTGCCGATCGGCTAACAATATTTGGCCAATAGTCTCCAAATTGGCCGATGACCATTATCCATTGGCTGATATCCACCTCTCTTAGCCGATAATCTCTCAAAGTGTCCATGAGGTAGGTCAGAAGTATCACAGAAGTTGGCATAATTTTCAGAGGGGCAGAACAGTGCAAACAGAGGCAACATGAGGCATAGCAACGGATTTCTGAGCAAAGCCGACCGAGCATGCATCTCTTCATCGCCTGTGAGACCATTTTAGTGTTCATGATTAGTTCGTGTAATTTAATCATTTAATTGGTTTTGTAATATTCATTTAGCTTAGTGTAGCTATTTGTTTCAATTTGGATTGTAATAATTAATTAGCTTGTTAGTTAATTAGTTTTGGTGTTGTAATAACTAGTCTAAGTAGATTATTAGATTAGTTGCATAGTGTAGCGTAGCTAGCTTAGCTTATTTATTCGGACCCTCCGTCAAGGGGGCCAATTTTGTAATAAGTGTGCGTGAGTGTGTGAATGTCTTCCAACCCCACGTCTTTCTCTCTTTTACTTAACCGCTTATGATGATTAGTTCTAGGGCATGTTTCAATTAGCATTCCTATGCTATGCATGTTTGCATTCATTCATCTGTATTGCATGTACCGAGCTCGGCGCATCACACTAACTGCATTGTATTTCAATTCCTATTTGAATACATGATTATCAAAGTTGCATCTCATATGCCATCTTAGAATAGCCGAGCCTATTTCTAGTTGCATTTTGCATGTGTTGCATTAGCCATCTTGACATAAACTAGGATCATGCATTGATTACTAACTAGCTATTGTTTTGGCTCGAAGTACACTGTGAGTGTTTATGCTTTAGCATCTTGCATGTGTGTAAGTGTTAACATGATAGCATGCTTGCCATGAGGCTATTTGCTTAAATGATATAACTGCCTGAATGCTTGTGGGTGAAGGTTGGATTGCTTGAATTGGAACAATTCATCGAAATGTGAGTTTTAAGCCCACTTGAGAGTGGCAAAATCATGTTTTCTAAGCCCACTCGAGGGTGGCAAATCCACGTCTTAGCCTACTTGCGAGTAGCACCTTCAAACCATTTTCAAATAAACAAACATAAGATGTTTTGTTCCAACTTAGGCGATCTAGTCTATACTTGTATGCTGTGTGCACCACGTAGTAATTCTAGGTTAATAACCGAAATAAGAACACATGTGTCTTCAAAAACAAGATATCATGCTTAGAACAGGCCGATCTTTGATCGGGCGAGTGGGGGTGCTCGTTGCATGACCTTCCCCTCTCGTACCCAAGTTCCCAAGCTGAGGCAACTTTGGTGATGACGGACACAAGGCCTTAGGCACGAATCAGGGTTTCCTAAATTCCTCCCAAAATAAAATATTTAGGTGGCGACTCTGTATCTGGCAAAGCAATCCATGTTTGGCACTTCTTTATAAAAATCAGTTTTCCAAAACAATTTGCCGGATTTGGACTCTTTGGTGATTTATCAGTCTTGCATTGCACTTTGCGGGATTAGATTTAGAACTGTGACATTGAGTTCGAACTGTAGTAGCTAATAAACAAAAGCAGTTTCACGTCATTTCGGCCTTGAGGGGACGTTCGAACGCGTCTACCAACATAGCAAAGAGCCAAAAAGGTTCAAACAAATTTACGATGGCAGACCAAAAGGTTCAAATAGCCCAGCACAGCAGCAGACCAAAAGGTTTAAGTGGAAGATATTCAAATTAGTAATAATGGAGTGAAAGATATTCAAATGAATACAATGGCTATAAACGGCTATAAATTCAAATGAATACAACGGCTATAAACGACTATAAGTTTCATTATATATACCAAAGCCTCTAATGTAAACAAGTTACAAAAAAAAAAAAAAAACAGAAAATATTCTTTGATCTATAATCACTTACATCTATTCTCTGAAAAATTCTTTGAGAAGTGTTCTTCAATTTTTATTTACATCATCTTTCAGAAATTATACACTGAGACGTATAGCATTAAGCCCATCTTTCCTGTGTGAGGTTTACAGAAAAACCAAAGTTTCATTTTTATATCTATCTTTGAGAGATAATTCTTGTAGTTTTCTATGAAAGCAAAAACACCTTCTTCTCCACCTTATAAGAGTGTAGTACACTCAGTGTTCTTGATTTAGAAAGTCTATGTAAAATCCATGGAGGATTGCTCCATCTGTGAAACGGTTGCTAGCACCTTGTGAAGCTAGAGAATAGTAGAAAATCTCAAATGAAACTTGAGGAGTGGACATAGGCCGAGTTGAAGTCGAACCACTATAAATTTGTTTGCCTCTCTCTCCCTTATCTCTTTATTTTATTTAAATTGCCATAGTTGTTAGAACACTTGTTTTAATTATTTTTATTTCATCAACTATATTTATCTATTGTGCTAATTATAATTTTTATTAAGGTATTATTATTTTTATTTGTAAAAACCAAATTCATCCCCCTCTTAGGTTGTCTTTTGGGTAACACTATCTATATATGCCTATGATAGCCATCAAAATACAGAGTTGTTTTGTAAATAGAATCGGCTTGAAACTCTGTTCCTTCCACTTCTCCATATGGTTCTGTGAAAGTGTTCTGTGAGTGGTTTGTTTATACATTCAAGACTTGATCAATCAAGAACAAAATTCTAAGGCTTAAACATCATGACAAGAGGTATTATTCTTTCTTATTGAATTATTTTAATTCTTACAATGGTAGAAGAGCCTCATTTTGTTCTGTTGTTTAGCCTTACTGTATTTTTATGGAGGCCAATACGTTATATATTTTCCTGGACATCTGTTCTGTTATGGTGTAGACATTGGTCCATTCAGACACACTACCATGAGCCTTTACACCATTGTTTTGTTTTCTCTTGTGAATAAAATCTGTAACTTGCAGACCATTATAAGTTAAGTTATATATAGAGAGGATTGATGTTCCCTTACTTAATGGTGAATTTCAGACCTATACAGAGACCATTATTATACAAGATTTACAGTTTTACTTGTATATTTTTGTACTATTTAAAGGTTTAACCTTTGAAATCAGTATAAACATTTATTGTTTGGTTTCTCTTGTTTTTTTAAAAAAAATAAAAAATAAATAAATAAATTGAAACTTGCTAGTTTATTTTCTCATTATTAGAGATGAATTGTTGCATGATGTTTATTAATTAGAGGTAATAGTAAAATTCATCTTGTTCTATAATAGTAGTGTTTGCATTAATTTAGAAGTGTTCCTATTCTAAGCCTATTTTATTTGGAGTCTTCCTGTATGTCATTAAGTATGAATTTTCATTCATTGACAAACATTGAAAACCAAACTGCTTCATCTTATTTTGTATGAATTCTAGAAATTATCATACTTTTATTTGGCTTATTTGGTTAATTTTAAAAGGTATAAAGGACTTGAATTTATTTCTAGAAATTTTCATGAAGAAATTTTAACATGCTGTTAAAAATATTTTGTTTATTGTAGTTGCATGTTTAAATTGTAAGCAAATTCTTTTGAATTTCATATATTGTATTATTCCTTTAAAGCCTTATAAATTTTTATATTCATTGGCATGCTCTCTAGTATAGTGTAATATCATATTATATATATTAAGATTATTTATGCCATGAAAATTTATGTGAAATAAGAGTATGTATACACTGTGTGTTGGACTTATGGAATTTATTTTGGTCTAATTTTTAAGCAAAATCTAGTGTAAGGTTGAATTTCATGTGTTTGGTCTTGGGATTTTTCAAGTGATATTACTCTGATTGCATTATTTTATATTATATGCATCAAAAGATTATGTACTTGTTGTGACCATATGGATTTGCTCACATTGTTTTAAGATTAGCCACTGTATCTTAAAACATAAAGATGTAGTGATCCTTAGTATTACGATCACATAAAGTTAAAAATTAATTTGGCATTTTTCATATTGCAATTATGTTTTATGAATAATTTCTCAGTCCCATAGGAAAGTAGTTATTTATAAAATATAATTGGAATAAGATAATGGATTGAGTATTAAAGGGATTAGACACTCTAAACCCACAGGTATGAGTTTTTTTTTTCCTTGAATATTTCGGAATCCATTAGTCTTGTTATAAAGTAATAGCAAATCTAATGCAGTTTAGTGACCTCTACCCACAGGAAGGTTTAGATTTGTTACTGAATTTGACAATGGTTGATTCAGACTATAGTTATTGTCTCAAAACGTTAATCTTGCTCTTGGTAATTGCAGTGATTTCTACCTCTGTACTGTCTAATGAGTCTTCTCGTATTCCATTCTTGAACGGTGATAACTTTTAGGACTAGAAGGGCAAAATCTTTCTAACATTAGGTGCATGGACCTCAATTTGGCACTCTTTGTGGATGAACTTCCTGAACCCACGAACGAGAGTTCCTCTGCAGAAAAGAGTGCTTATGATAAGTGGAAGCGATCTAATTGCTTAAGCGTAATGTTCATAAAGTCATACATCAGCCAGAGCATTAGGGGCTCAATCCCACCGTCTAATAAGTTCAAGAACTACATGAGGGCTATTGAAGAGCAATTTGTTTGTTCTAACAATTGTGGGTTATAAAAAGGACCATGTGTGATCATATTCGAGGTTTTTTTTATTTATTTTATATATAGTGATTTTGAGGCTGTCCTCTAATATGTAAGGGCATGTTTGAACTTTCTACTTGTTATATGTATTTAATAATAAATACTATCTTTGAATCGAAAAAAATAAATAAATAGATAAATAAATACTATCTAAAGATATGATTAGAAAATACTATGTTATCTTTGCATCATTAAGAGGTATTTATGCTTGCAAGACTATTGAATTTTTATATGTTAGGGCACCATATCCTAATCATATCTCTCCATTAGTTCAGAGTAATTGGAAAATTCATTCAATTGATAGGTAATGAGTCAAATCGGTTGCAAAAAAGAGTAGAAGATATATATATTGGAGTTAAAATAGCAATGCTAAATAACTAATTTTATACGGTAATTTTAAATCCATTAAGATTAAGCTATTTAATTCAATTTTCAAATTCATTAGTAAACTATTGTATTTAAATTTGAGTACTATCCTTGTTCATTTAAGGTCAAATGGGTGCTCTGTTCTAGTTCCATGTCCCCTTCTCCCTTTTCCCTCTCTCTCTTCTCTTCTAATTTAAATCCAAATAACACCCAAAAAATATAAACCCAAAACCCAAATTGTTTATCAAAAAAAATATATAAACCCAAATTCGAATCCCCCAAAAAAAAAAAAAGAAGGCAATAATTAACTTTATGAATTTGTGATTAAAAGTTCTAAACCAAAAGGCATCTCTATATTAGAGGTGTCTTATACTACCATATAAGTCTATCTTGAGTATAGTTTAATTGTACAGGAAGAAAAGAAGCATTTGATACAAAACTATATATATTATTATGCAATTATACCAGTGGTTGATTTATTATTTGTAAGTCCAAATTATTTAAAATGTTTCCCCAATCCGCCTATCATTCTTAGCAATGCTAGTGTAAAGCAACACTTAAGCATCCATGTAAGTAGAGTAGTAATTTCGATAGAATAGTCTCCGTTTGAATAGCAACCCTCAAAAAACAAATAGATGGATTAATCTTTGATATCTGATATGGTCTTAGAACCGTGTTTAGTACATACAACCCATAACTTATTCAACAAAAAAAAAAAAAGAAAGCTAACATTATATAAATAAAAGTGAAACAGCAGTGCTACATGTACTAATTAGTGTACCAACACTAATTATGACATTATTATTGATCCCACTCATTATTCAAATTATAAATACCAAAAATTTCTTAAATTTTGTCACATCATCAATTGGTACACTAATTAGTACACTAATTAGTGCATATAGTATCATTCAAAGTGAAATGAAGAAAACAAAGGTAAAAAGATGATTATCTGTAGGAGTAGTGCAATTTATTATTTATTATTTTTTTCTCTTCTCAACCATTTCATTAATTATGCAATACAATACTGTACATACCCATATTCTCTACCAATTACAATACTAAGAAGTACCACGTGTCCGTAAGACTACTGAATAATCACCCAAGATCTGAGAAAGAAAAGAAAATAGGGAGAAGAAGGGAAGAAAAAAAATGTCTGTACAACAAAGATATCGTTTTAGAACCGTATCGGGAATAATGGCACAATACTATTGACAATAGCAATACTATGGCAGAGTATCCAAACTCCTTTCTCACTGGCACAATAAAATCATGCATTTATCTCAACCAAAAAAAAAAAAAAAATGTCATGCCCCAAAATTTAGACAATTAAATATTAAATTAGGACTAAATCCCAATCCATATTCTATCATCCAAATCCTAGGGGTGAAACAAACTCTAAATGTTCTCGTCTCCATAAGGTTTAAGTAAATTTCAATACTCAAAAAAATACAAGGAATAAAAAAAAAAATAACAAACACCAACCAAACCATCCATCATAAATTCATGACTATCCAATCCCTCCAACATTAAAGTAGCAACAAATAGTCAAAACAACTTAAATTATGTAAAGTTATAAAATAACCCACAATGTCAAATTGTCAAAAATACTAAGGTAAAAAAAAATAATACATAAATAAATAATTAAACTAATATCAATCCTAAACTCAAGAAAATATAAGAAATCTGAGAGACATGTCTTACAACCGTAGTTATTTCTCGTCACCACTGTAGTCCCAACTAATCCTATAAAGGAAGCTCGGCTACGCTCAAACAAAACGCACCCAAGATGTCAAGAGACAAAACATGTCAGTACACAAGTATACTAGTATGAGTACAAGATGTGACTCCCGCGTATCCATTAGACATAAACAAAAGTACATTTAATTCTTGTTACAAGACAAGACAAGTAGTTCCACTTACCCGTACACAACTAAATATAAATTGAGTATAAAAAAAATAAACAAAATAAAAAAAATATATGATGGGCCAACCTTGCATAAAAAGTTAGTAAGACTCACTATTCTGCTAAAATAAAGTTAGTATAATTTAATCATAAGTAAATTGCTGGGGAAGTATAAAAACACACCATTTCATGCATACATTATTCAAATTGACCAAAACTCAAAGAATAAAAGTTGTACAAAATCAAATTTCCTAAAAGACAATCTGAATGAATTTAGTAGAAACTAAAAAGGTTGAGAAAAAAACTTGATAGAAGAACCTAGACGGAATTCAACTGGAAAATTTGAAGCTGAAAATGAAAAGAAACTGCTCTAAGATGATTTTTTTTCGAAAAAGTTCAAAACATGAAAACTGTCTAGAATAATGTTTTACTTCAGTTTGCACGAAATTAATAAAAAATGAGCTCGTTTCGTGAGTTAAAACGATATCTAAAATTTGCATTGCTAAAATGAATAAAAATTATTGTAAACAAGATTATCTGATTACAAGTTATAATCGATCTTTTTAGTAAAAAGTTAAAATATAAAAGTTGTCTAGAATTACGTATATATGCCTCTACCCAAATTTCGTAGTTTATCAGGTCGTTTACGATTTTCCAAAATGTACAAATCAATACAATTCAAACTATACTAATAAGTTCATATTTATTTATTTGTACCTTAACTCCACCCCTTTGGCCCTTTACTTCCAGCCTACACATATATCCTATGTGCTTCCCGTATACCTAACACCGCTCTGAAGTCAAACTTGCACGGGAATATCATCTCGAGTTTGACCCACATTCTTCGAATGGTTAGCATATACGTGTTGGAAAATTTGGTTTACATAGGCATATTTTGGGCCAACTTTGAGCCCAAAATTAAGTGGGCCCCAAACGTCTTTTGGGGTGGGTCCGAAGAGGTGAAGTGTTCCTTGCCGCGTGGCAAGTTACATGGTAAAGACGGTTCGTCAAAACCATTTATGAGTGAATGGGAATATGACGTCGTTTTCGGGTTCGTGGAATAGGAAATTTAAAGAAGTAAATATGGGTTTCTTTGGAAAGGGTTGTCCCACATTGAAACTTTAAGAGAGTTTATTTGTGTATATAAGCTCTAGCCTACAACACTTGGGTTGGGCCCCAAGGAGTACCCCAAGTTTGTAGAAGGGAGGAGTTATGGACAAAGTGGACCTTAGCCCAAGTTCCCACATGCGCGCCGCCGCCGTCCGACCGTGCCGAGGTCAGGTCGGGTCGGTTCTAATATTAATTTTTTGGACAAAATTCATTTGAATTTTTTTAAAAATTATTGCGGGAATTTAATTCAAAGTTGAATTCCAATTTTTGTCCAACACTTGAGCCTCTTTCAGTCCGAATTATGTAACAGATTAACTGCTCATAACTGCCCAGCAGTTATAGTCCGAAACTGCACTGTTTGACAGATTCAAACAGTTCAAACAGATCTACTTTTCCAGCAGTTATCTGTTCAGTTCTAGAATGCACCTGTTCATATTGAAACCATATATGTTCAGTTCAAAATTCTGCACCTGTTCGGCTCTATTTAATCCAGCACTGTCCAACAGTTTTAGGGATCCAGAAAATCAGTCTGCAAAATACCTTTTGCTATTCACTATTTATTTTGTGCATTATTCTTCATTTTAGTTTTAGAATAAAATTCAGAGAGTAAGAACACAAGGTTCTAGTTCGCCGTGCAAATTTGTGTGGAGTGCTATCACAAGTTTGTGAAGATCATTGTATCCTGAGAGATAGGCGCCATACAACCGTAGCACCATAGTAGGGCGAATCTGTCTTAAGGATAGAGTGTCACACACTCGACTTGGTCTTTGAATTTTCTTTTAATTCGGTTCAATAAATAAATTCGGTACGTTATTTATTTATTTGTTTGGTTTTGTTTCTATTTATTTTATTTACACAGAAGATTGTTCCAACAATCTTAAGACAGAATCGAATTATTCTATTTACAGAATTTTTCGTTTGTTTCCTTTTCTCTTTCTTCTTTTAAGAAAATTATTTTTTGTGGATTGACAAAATAATATTCTGATTGGCAAAACAAATAGTGATTATATGTTATTTGACAGATAGTAGTAATATACTGTCTATTTTCTTTGACAACTAGTAGTAATATATTGGTGTCATTAACAATTCAGAATATATTTTTGTGGAAATTTTTCAGAAATTAATTTTGGTTTTTAAAAATTATTTTATGAGTTTTCATTAATTAAAATTCTGTTTCAGTATTTTAATTGTTGAAGTAAAACAAAAATTTAATTTTCTGTGTGAAATTTATTTGGTTAAATAAAATTTTATTTTATTTCCAAATTAATTGAAAAATAAAAGTTACATTCTTGTTTCTTTATTTTTACAGAGTTTAATTCTGTGAATTCGGATTAGTTTTCTGTGTAGTATAAATTCTAATTATAATTTTGTTTTATAATTTAGAATTAATGGCTACTGAAACAAATGGTCAAACAAGTACTACTGTGGTGGCTGCAATGACGCCAACCCCCTCTCCTATGGTGACAGTATCGGTAAATCATGGTAAGAAGCCAGAGAAGTGTCACACCCCAAACTCACCCCTAAAAGTTCGGGCACGACCTATGCAGAAATGGACACTTAACCTAATATACATACTATATAGGGCCTGAACGGAAGCATTTAACATTACAAAGTAACATAGAATAACATTCATTAAGCTAAAACTAACATGCCATGATCACATACGTGAGAGCTATTTATCTAAATACATACCCATATACATAATTGAGCTTGTAACCGAACATTGGTAAAGAAATGGGTTATATACATACATCTTCACCTTAGATAAATAATTAAAGTGCAAACTAAATTTTTTAACAAAACTTCACATAAAGGCATGAGCTTGGTTTGGGAGCCTAGGCATACTGAGGTTGACAACTGAAAGGTGAGCATTAAGGGTTAAGACGGACTCCCAAGTAATTACCTACAGAACAGACATAACACAAAGTGAGCGAAGCTCAGTGAATAATAGTACATAATAATTCAATACTCAACTTGAATTATAAAACATTTCAATGCATACATAAATAAAAGGACATAAGGTTAATTGATTTTCTACTAATTTCATAACGGCCTTAGGCCCAGTGTTGAAACATAATGGCTTGAAACATAATATCTTGAAACATAGCGGCTTGAAGCCCTTGTACAAAGTGGCATAAGCCCTTGAATGTAGTAGCATGGCATATAGCCCTTGAACGTATCGACATTAAGCCTTTAAATATATTGGCAATAAGCCCTTGAAAGGTTGGCATGAAGCCCTTGAAAAGTTGGCATAAAGCCCTTGAAAAGTTGGCATGAAGCCCTTGAAGGATTGGCATTAAGCCCTTGAAAAGTTGGCATGAAGCCCTTGAAAGATTGTATGAATTCAAGAGGTGTCTCACACGGACTCTAGAGGTGGCTCACAATATAGCACTTAGTTCCAAGTAGCACTTTGTTTCATACCAGTAATTAATAAGTCTTACAGACCAAACCATTCATATCTTGTCATACCATAAACGGAAACAAATTCATACATATGCATTATACTTGAATTATAAACAGAAATCGGAATTCATACTTGATTATACTTGGCACTTCGATAGCGCTAACAAATCAATATAAAGCATACTTGTTAGTTCCATGAGGGGAATCCCCCGATACTGAGAACTTAAACATACGTAAACTTGTAACATACTTGAAAACAAGGTATTATTACTCCCGGGTAAGAGTCGTGTACTACGGATGTCATGAATACTTTACATATATGGCCAACTGTTCATTAATTCAAAACGGAACGTATTAGAACATAGAACATTTCTTGTTATATCATGTCATTACAGTACACTTAGCAAAGACAGAACAGGTTACATCATAATGTGGGTTACATGACAAGGTCATCAATATTTAATTTTGTCTTTAGATTGAGCCATCCGTAAGTCAATCCGTTGTTTATCATAATACTCAGCAAGTATTAACGTATAAAACAATCCGTGGTCTTAGCTAAGTATTCATTAAGAATAGCATAGTTCACTTGATCTATTCATCGGTAGCATATAGAAGCATACACCTTTGTTTGATCGTTTATATATGTTAACATAGTTGACTTAAGTTTAACAGGACATTCCTGATAATTATTAACAAAAAGGTAAGCACATTTTACCGATTGAATGGGTTCAGAGATACGTGGATACCGTAGTTCCATATTGCTTATACGTTCCATTTGTTTGTAAGCTATCTTGTAAATAACAGAATGTTAGTATTCATCGTCATCAGTAAACAGAATGTACTGCTCACTAATGCCTCTAGATTTCCCAATCAACATAATGTTAACTTAATTACTTGCAAGGAACAATAATCTTAACAATGAAATTCATTAACGATAATTGAACGCACGACTATAGTACTACTACTCACAGTGCTACAACTAAGTGCTTGCCCCTTCTAAAGTGTGCCCTGTACACATATATAACTTAGTCATTAGTTCTCTTTTTTTTTCTTTTTTTCTTTTTTTCTTTCCTTCATTATTCTTCACAAGCCCACCATTAAGCATCCATTTATACCACAATTTCCTCCATCTCAATATATATATATATATATATAGAAGATTACCATTCTTGCAAACACAATATGGAATTTATAATCAATCACTTTGATTTCAAGATAGAAAGGAATTGTATGGACATCTTCCATATTTTTCCAAAAATCCCTGAATGTCCAGGGTTTTCACCAAAAACCACATTTCGTATCTCCACAAAGAAACTCCATTAAATCATTCTCTTGATTTTAATAACTAAGCAAGCCCACAAGTATTTAGCAAAATAATTTGGAATTAAACCCATTTCGGAAAACTCCACATTTTAGGTCACAAAAAACAAAATCAACATAGTCAATACCATCCCACATAATCACCACAATTCAACATAAACAACATGATTCAACTCAACATCATTAAATATAATTCAACATAATTCAAGAGGAATTCTTAAATCCCATTTCCACATTCCATAGCCGAGTTTATGTCATTTATATCATTAACAAATCATTTCCCCCAATTTCCTTTCTCATTATAACATGATTTACATTGCTCATAACAAAGTTCATTCACAAATTTTAAACATAATTTCCAAACATAACCAAATTCCAATTAAACTTGTACATGTATAATTCAACCTACCAATTTCATGATTCAACTCTCAATTTGGGCTAAATCATTGATTATCATCAAAAATCAACCTAGGGTTTCAAGAAAAATCTAGAAATTTCAAGAACAATCCGAATTTCTTAACCCATTACTTTTTGTTTCAATCTTCCCATTTATTATAAACCCTAGGTCCATCATCCATAAACCATAATCTAAACCCAATAATAGAACCTCTACCTCAAGAATCAAACAAGGGAGCAAGCTTGATGAGATTCCTCCAAAATTTCGAAATCCAATCGGTAGAAAATGTTGATCTTCTCTTGTTCTCCATCCATGATGCAAGAACCATGGTGGATTGTTGATAAAAGTGGAGGAAATCAAGGTTTTGGGGGCTAGGGTTTCGGACATGGAGGAGGGGAGAAGAAGAGAGGAAAAGAAAATGTAAGAAATGGTCCAAAAATCACGTTTTTGAGCTGCTGTCCCGCACAGTCCCGCACGTGCGCCGCTATCCCCGCACGTGCGGACCTACTTCCAGCACAGATGTGAAAACTTCAAACGGGTGTAACTCTCTCATCTGGACTCTGTTTTAAGTTGTTCTTGTATCCAAATTGAAGCCCCGGAAATAAGCTTTCCAATGGTTCTAGCCTCGCATCTAAATTCAAAGTGTGGAAAAAGAAAAAGGCAAAAGAGTGATGGCTGATCGTAGGCGAAGTGTTCGAATCAAAGTTTTTTGTCCAATCTTACTTTACCATCATGTAAATAGGAGCTATAACATAAATCAATCTTCATACAATTTGGACCCTTGATCTTAACTCACAAACACAACTTAACTTCATAACATTCCCATCTTCACATACATAGACATATATACACACATGATCATTTAGCTACATGAGCTCAAGAAACATGATTCTAATTAATCATTCACCACATACTTGTTCCATAACATAAACCCTAACTTGTACAACATAAAGAACTTCCTACTTAATTATCAAAGAGAGGAACCAATTATAATGAAATACACATACCTTACATTAAAATCTTTATAACCCCTTTAATTCCTCAATCTTCTTCCTTGATGAACTCCCTCACAAACCCTCCTCCTCTCTAACTCTCTCTCTCTCTCAGGAAATATTGATATAAGGGTCCCAAGTCAAAAAGCTAGCATAAGCACACATATATATAATATAAAAGAAAAAGTTGAATAGGACGAAAATCAACCGTTTAAGCATCCCAAATTGAAATTTCACAGAAACATTTAATATTACTTAAGAAATATGCTGATCACATATACAAAATCAATTTTAGATAATTAAGCCCCTAAGGCTTCCATTTTCTGCTTCAAACATTCTACATGTAACAGATACTTTTCTTGTTCAACGGATAGACATCCTTAAACATGGAAGTAACAGAAAATGTTGTTCTATCTTACAACTCTGAACCTGGCTCGTTTCCTCCGTGAGGATGCTCCTATTAGGAAAGAGGATGAAACCGACCGGCAGATGGTTGTTGTGGTTGATGACTGGAAACATGCTAATTTCCTTTGCCGGAACTACATCTTGAAGGGACTTGACAACACATTATACAACGTCTACAGTCCTATGAAGACAGCAAAGGAACTTTGGAAGTCTTTGGAGAAAAAATACAAAACGGAAGATGTCGGCTCAAAGAAATTTGTGGTTGGCAGATTCTTGGATTTTGTAATGGTTGATTCAAAATTTGTGATCAACTAGGTTCAAGATTTCCAACTCATTCTGCATGACATTCACGCAGAAAGCATGTCTCTCAGTGAATCCTTCCAAGTTGCAGCCTTAATTGAAAAATTACCACAAGGCTGGAAGGAATTCAAGAACTATCTTAAACACAAGCGCAAAGAAATGTCTATGGAAAAATTAATCGTGCGTTTGAGGATTGAGGAGGACAACCGCAATTCTGAAAAATGGGCTGGTAAGCATCCTATGGAGTCTAAGGCAAATGTGGTGGAACATGCTTCAAAAACCAAGAAACGAAAGTCTTCTGGAGAAAATTCATCACAAGGCTCTAAAGGGGAGGAAAATAAAAAATACAAGTTTAATGGAAAATGTTACATCTATGACAAAGAGGGACATCGGGCCAAAGATTGCCGTAGCAAAGGCAAAAGCAAAAAAAAAAAAAAAAAGCAAGAAGCCTGCTCAAGCCCATATGACCGAAGTGGACAAGATTTCCAATGGTGTAGATGACATCAATCTTTTTGCAGTTGTTTCCGAGGAAAATCTTGTCGGAAATCCTAAAGAATGGTGGGTCGACACTGGTGCTACTCGCCATATCTATGCCGACAAAAAGATGTTCACATCTTATTCTACAGTGGACAATGGTGAACAACTTTTTATGGGCAACTCCTCAACTTCCAAAGTTGAAGGACAAGGGAAGATTGTTCTCAAGATGACATCTAGAAAGGAACTCACTCTCAACAATGTGCTGCATGTACCGGACATTCACAAGAATCTTGTTTTTGGATCTTTGTTGAGTAAAAATGGGTTTAAGCTAGTATTTGAGAGTAATAAATTTGTACTTACTAAGAATGGGATGTATGTAGGAAAATGTTACATGTCTGATGGCCTTTTCAAGTTAAATATAATGACCGTTGTACCCTCAGTTATTAATAATAATACATCTTCTTCTTACTTGCTTGAGTTTTCAAATTTATGGCATAGTAGACTAGGACCTGTTAATTATGGATCTTTACGTAGATTAATTAATATGGAATGTTTACCTAAATTTGACATTGATTCAAATCATAAATGTGAAATTTGTGATAAGGTAAAATTATCTAAAACTCTTTTTCATTCAATTGAAAAAAGTACAGAACCACTTGAATTAATTCATAGTGTCATTTGTGATTTTAAATCAATTCAAACCAAAGGTGGGAAAAAATATTTTATCACTTTTATAGATGACTATATTAGATGTAGTTATGTTTATTTAATTCGAACCAGGGATGAAGTTTTGGAAACTTTCATTCAATATAAGAATCATATTGAAAATCAACTTGGTAAGAAAATCAAGAAACTTAGAAGTGATAGAGGTGGTGAATATGAATCACCTTTTGGTGAATTTTGTAAAGAACATGGAATAATTCATCAAACCACTGCTTCTTACTCACCTCAGCAAAATGGAATTGTTGAAAGGAAAAATAGGACTTTAAAAGAAATGATGAATGCTATGTTAATAAGTTCTGGATTATCTCAGAACTTGTGGGGGGAAGCAATACTTTCTGCTAATTATATTTTAAATAAAGTACCCCGAAAGAAAGTGAATCAAACACCTTATGAAATGTGGCATGGTAGAGTATCATCCGACAAATACCTAAAAGTGTGGAGGTGTTTGGCTAAAGTAGCTATTCCTAGTCCTAAAAAGACTAAGATAGGTCCTAAGACCATTGATTGCATTTTCATTGGTTATGCTAAGAATAGTAGTGCATATCGATTTTTGATTTATAAATCAGAACATACCGAAATGCTTGTAAATACTATTATTGAGTCTCGAAATACATCATTCTTTGAACATGTATTTCCAAGTAAGACTGGACAAGAGACTAGTAACAATAAAAGATCTCATGATGCCATTACTAGTCAGGATCAAGAACAAGATCAAGAACAAGAGCAAGAGTTAGACCAAAATGAGGAAGAGGAACCTAGGCGTAGTAAATGTGCTAGAACCTCAAAATCTTTTGGTCCAGATTTTCTAACATTGTTGTTAGAAAATAAGCCTTTAACTTTTAAAAAGGCTATGTTCAATCCTGAAGCTCCTTTATGGAAGGAAGCTATCAATAGTGAAGTTGAATCCATCTTGCAAAATCACACTTGGGAATTGGTGGATTTGCCACCAGATTGTAAACCTCTTGGGTACAAGTGGATTTTCAAAAGAAAAATGAAAGCAGATGGATCAATTGACAAATACAAGGCAAGACTTGTGGTCAAAGGTTTTAGACAAAAAGAAGGTCTTGATTACTTTGACGCATACTCACCGATTACTAGAATAACATCCATTAGAATGCGGATTGCTATTGCGTCTTTGTACAATCTAGAAATTCATCAAATGGATGTGAAAACCGCTTTCTCAAATGGTGAGTTAGAGGAAGAAATTTACGTGGAACAACCAGAAGATTTTTCTATTCCAGGAAAAGAGAAAGTGTGTAAATTGGTTAAATCATTATATGGTTTAAAACAAGCGCTAAAGCAATAGCATGAGAAATTTGACAAGGCAATGATGTCAAATGGATTTAAAATTAATGAGTGTAACAAATGTGTTTATATTAAAAACACAGACAAAGGTTATGTCATTATATGTCTTTATGTAGATGATATGCTCATCATAGGTAGTAATAATGATATGATTAAAACTACTAAGAAAATGTTGAATAAATATTTTGACATGAAGGACATGGGCATTGCTGATGTAATTCTTGGTATGAAAATTATCAAAACATCAGAAGGTTA
This sequence comes from Camellia lanceoleosa, assembly GCA_025200525.1. NCBI lineage: Eukaryota > Viridiplantae > Streptophyta > Magnoliopsida > Ericales > Theaceae > Camellia > Camellia lanceoleosa. Next base: position 171,941,801 of record CM045767.1, read on the forward strand.
TGCTTTGTCACAATCTCATTACATTGAGAAAATACTTGACAAATTCAGCAAAGATGATGATCATCTTGCTAGAACACCTGTAGATGTTAATTTGTTTCTATCTAAGAATGTACAGGAAAGTATTTCTCAATTAGAGTATGCCCAAATTATTGGAAGCTTAATGTACTTGATGAACTGCACTCACCCGGATATAGCTTATGCAGTAGGTAAATTAAGTAGATATACGAGTAATCCAGGAGTAGAACACTGGAAAGCAATTATTAGGGTTCTAAGATATCTCCGATTTACTCGTAACATTAGGCTTAATTATACTACATATCCAGCAGTACTTGAAGGATACGGTGATACAAATTGGATATCGGATACTAGAGACTCGAAGTCCACCGGTGAGTATGTCTTTACTCTTAGTGGTGCGGCAGTATCTTGGAAATCTTCCAAACAGACTTGTATCGCTAGGTCTACTATGCAATCAGAATTCATAGCTTTAGACAAAGCAGGGGAAGAAGCAGAATGGCTTCGCCACTTCCTTGAAGATATTCCAATATGGCCAAAACCGGTACCTGCTATATGCATACATTGCGATAATCAATCAGCAATAGGTAGAGCACAGAGTTATATGTATAATGGTAAGTCTCGACACATTCGTCGTTGATATAATACCGTAAGACAACTACTCTCTAATGGAATTATTTCCATTGAATATGTTTAGTCTAAAGACAACATAGCGGATCCACTAATCAAAGGGTTAGCAAAAGAGTTAGTTGAGAATTCATCAAGGGAAATAGGACTAAAGCCTATTAAATAAGAGTTACCACAATGGCAACCCAACCTAGTTGACTGGAGATCCCAAGATCTAGGTTCAAAGGGACAACCGAGTTGTGTATGACTCAGAAGGATCACTGGGAAGTCTATCTCCTACCCATTTTTATGATGAAATAGTGATGACTGCAGCGTTTTAGGTTAAATAAAATTTTAATGATTCTTATATATAGGTAAACCTAGTGGACTATGGCAGGATACTTTTCATAAGAATCACCTATATGAGTGTGGACTGAGACGATTCTATGAGATTTGTGAAGGGCTACAATTCTCTAGAGTACTTATGAAAGACCAGGTTGTTCGGGGCCAAAATGAACACAGTAGTGAGAACTAAACTGTGTCTGGGGATATACTTTGTGAGTTCTATTGTCTTGGTTTACACAGACGGCTGAACAATTCAAGACATCATGTTCACTGGTTAGCTAGTAAATCTGATAGTGTCTCACAAGGAAAGGTTCAAAACCAAAAGCTACCTATCCTTTGCAGAATATTTCCAATTTCTGTACTCTCTGAAATTAGATCATGTTGTTACATTTTCTCTCCGTCAAATTCCATTCACGTGGGGAATTGTTGAAAAAATTGATTTATATAGGCATATTTTGGGCCAACTTTGATCCCAAAATTGAGTGGGCCCCAAATGTCTTTTGGGGTGGGTCCAAAGAGGTGAAGTGTTCCTTGTCGCGTGGCAAGTCACACGATGAAGACGGTTCGTCAAAACCATTTATGAGTGAATGGGAATATGAGGTCGTTTTCGGGTTCGTGGAATAGGAAATTTAAAGAAGTAAATATGGGTTTCTTTGGAAAGGGTTGTCCCACATTGAAACTTTAAGAGAGTTTATTTATGTATATAAGCTCTAGCCTACAACACTTGGGTTGGGCCCCAAAGAGCACCCCAAGTTTGTAGAAGAGAGGAGTTATGGACAAAGTGAACCTTAGCCCAAGTTACTACACGCGCGCGCACGCCGCCACCGCCGTCTGTCCGGCCGTGCCGAGGTCAGGTCGGGTCGGTTCTAATATTAATTTTTTGGACAAAATTCATTTGAATTTTTTCAAAAATTATTGCGAGAATTTAATTCAAAGTTGAATTCCAATTTTTGTCCAACACTTGAGCCTCCTTCATCGCTCATGTAATTATAGTCTGAAATCGCACTGCTTGGATGATTCAAACAGTTCAAACAGATATACTTTTCCAGCAGTTATCTGTTCAGTTCTAGAATGCACCTGTTCATTTTGAAACCATATCTGTTCAGTTCAAAATTCTGCACCTGTTCGGCTTTATTTAATCCAGCACTGTCCAACAGTTTTATGGATCCAGAAAATCAGTCTGCAAAATACCTTTTGCTGTTCAATATTTATTTTGTGCATTATTCTTCATTTTAGTTTTAGAATAAAATTCAAAGAGTAAGAGCACAAGGTTCTAGTTCGCCGTACAAATTTGTGTGGAGTGCTACTACAAGTTTGTGAAGATCATTGTATCTTGGGAGATAGACGCCACACAACCGTAAGCACCGTAGTGGGGCGAATCTATCTTAAGGATAGAATGTCACACACTCGACTTGGTCGTTGAATTTTCTCTTAATTCGGTTGAATAAATAAATTCGGTAAGTTATTTATTTATTTGTTTGGTTTTGTTTCTATTTATTTTATTTATACAAAAGATTGTTCCAACAAAGATAACAATGTCAAGCTTAAGGCATTCAAATAAATCTTATAATTCTCACCTTTTTTTTAATATACTCTTTCTTACCAACACTCAAATAAAATAACAATCCATGGAATCATGGTGGAATATTCGGAATTTATCTATGGGTTCTAAATTTATTTTAATTTCATATATTTATGAGTGTGATTACAACCATAAAATAAATACATATAAAAAACCTAATCTTCATACACAATTAATCAAAATAATTAAAATCAATCCATCATCTTCATATAAATACAATATCAAACCAACATCAAATAAATAAAAATAAATAAATAATAATAACAAAATAAATATAAATCAAGAAAAATAAATTTTACACTCATAATATTTTTTTAAAAATCAAAAAATTACTTGAAAAATTAATATAACCATCAAAATAAAACCATAACCCTTTCTTTTTCTGCCATCTCTCTCTCTCTCTCTCTCTCGGTTTTCTTTGCCGTCTCTCCTTCTTTCTTTTTTTTTTTTTTTCTTTTCTTAGTGACAACAGTCTTTTGTTTTTAACCTAATTGATAATATATTATATTTTACAAATACAATATATATAAATATACTATACAAGATCAATATATATATATATATATAACACTTTATATATATATAAATATTCAGATTAATTATATATAATTAAATATTATATTAAATTAATTAAATACCACATTAAATTCTCATGTATCCACACAATTAATAAAGCCAAAAAAATTAAAGTAATAATAATAAATAATGACTTAAAAAAATTAGAGTCGCTACAACAACACTGCTTTTTATTAGATTAATAAAAAATTTCTAAATTGCAGGTGAAATATCTCATTATGCACATATTTGATTAGTAGGATTATAACATAAGATTTGGATTGTTATTCCATGGACTCACAATTTTATATTTGATTGTAAATTTTATTAATCGGATTATATGTATAAAATTAACGAATTTTTAATATTGAAATGGATTGAGGATTATAATTTTTTAAGTATGAATGAAAAAATAAAATAAATACATAACAACTGATTATCTCACTAATTTAAATAGATAACTAATCTTATAAAATTACTAATCCTCAATAGCCTCTGGTTTTGTGATTGAAAATGATGATGACATGAGTAAGGTAGGGGTAGTAAGCCTCTGTGCCTGTTTGGTTTGGCCGGGGAAGACGATCTCCTGTACTTTACTTCTCCTTTCCTTTGGAAATGAAGAAAGCAGCTATAACTACACGGCAAGGCTTATAGCAGGCGCAAGCAAGGCTGAGGTTAAAGCATCTCCTTACAAATTATAAAAAGCAACAAAGCATCCTCCCTCCTTTTTCCACTCCCTCCTTTTGCTAACCGTAAATAGATCCTTTTTCCACTCCCTCCCACTCCCTCCTTTTGCTGAATTAGAATTCTCTCCTTGATCCCTCTCTTTAATTTTCAACTTGCAAGGTTATTGGACATACTTTTGGATCCAATTTCGATGATCTGAACTATTTACATTTTAAGATTTGTTGAGTATATCATACATGTAAAAAATTAAATTGATCGGATATCAGAAAACATGTATTCAGAAAACTGTTTATTAAATTTTTTTAAAAAATGGCTTGTAGTTTGATGATCCGAACACATAGTTTCTAATATCCGATTAATTTAATTTTTTACAGATATGATATATTCAATAAATTTTAAAATGTGAACGGTTCGGATTATCAAAATTAAGCCCATTTTGACCCAACAAATAAGAAGTTAAAGAGAGAAATTAAGAAGGGATCCTGATTCCCTTTTGCTAAGAGTAAATAAATGTTGCTAAGTATAAATAGATCCTCCCTCCTTTTGTTGCCAAGCATAAATAAGTGTTGTCCCTCCTTTTGTTGCCAACCATAAATAGATAAATAGATCCTCCCCCCTTTTGCAAGGAGGAAACAGATGTATAAAGATAGCTATTTTTTTCCATAATGTATATCGGGAAACTAGCGCAGAGCGGGAAATTCGTGAAATTTGTAATCCGATTTAGTTCAGTTTAGCCCAATTCAAAAGGTTTGGATTGAGTTTTTGAATCCGTGGTTCGGTTCTGGATTGATGAATTAAAAATTCGTAGTCCATGGATTGGTTCCGGATTGAACCCCACGGTTCTGGATTGGAACCGATTCAGACCGTATACAAATAGTCAATATTTTTATTATACATCCTCCCCCATATTATCTTTTCTTGTTCCATATAAAACCTAAACTCAAACCTAAACCCACATAATGTCTTCTTTTATTACTTTTGTTTGTTAGTTTTTAGTTGTAATTTGTAATGGTCTAAATACTTATGGTGAAACTAGTTTTCTTATAATTGTTTAAATTCTAGAACAGTCTGTCGCTATTATAAAAAGACATATTGTTATTGTGAAACTAATATAGCGCTATGTTTATGTTTTTATGAAATTAAAGTGTTATATATATATATATATATTTTATTATTTAATTATGTAAATTCGTAGTTTTAAACCGATCCAATCCGTATTTAAATGGATTGATTTCATGATTTAAACAGATTAGATTTATTTCAATTTTTCAGGAACCGTTGATAACAGATTGATCTTAATTTTACCTCAATCCGATTCAATCTAGACCATGCTCACCCCTCCGGAAAAGTGAAACCACTACACCACGTTGCTTCCTAGTGCGTAATTAAAAAAACATTTTTATTATTAATACATACATTTCATTCTTTTGTCAAATACTTTTTTAAACAAATAATCAATATCAAAATAATTTAAAATAATATATTTATGATATCACAATTCAATTTTAGTTAATTCCACTGTTCAACCATCTATATTTTTTTGAATTAATTACTTAAAAATAGTGTTATCAAATGTTATGGTACCTCAAATCGTATTTAATATTTTTTGAATCAATAAGTCATATTTAGTAAAACTGATAATATTATTAGCTTTTCCTAATTTTTAAAACCAACAATATTATTAATTTTGTATAGTTATATTCCAGATAATTGTTTCACTAACTGATAAAAAAAAAAGTATGAGATTAAACGTTTTTCCGTTTTTGCTTATTGGTTTGATTCAACTATCTAATAAAACTGAGAATATTAACAGTTTTTTTTTTTAATTTTAAAACTAAGAACATTATCAATTTTTCATTTTTAAAGTTTTGTTTTCAGTTTTGCACATTAATGTTCCATTATAATGCTCCTTTATACACACAAAATTTTTAGTTTTACATAAAAAAATAATTTTGTTTTTTCAATTTTTTCAAAAAAAAAATTGATGTGTTCAGTTTCAATTTTCTGAATTCAGTTTTTTTAAAAATTGAGTTTTTTTATTTTTCGTGTTTTTTGTTTTTAGTAAATATTTTTAAAATGTTAAACAATTTTTTTACTTTTTTACATCTACCTTACTTAGATGTATCTAAATAATAAAATATTTGTGAAAAAATATTTTTAAAAATTAATAAATACATAAAAATACAAAAAATATATTGAATTTTGATATTTTTTTGTATTTTTGATATTTAGTAAATTTTTTAAAGATTTTTTCACAAATATTATACTTTTTAAGTGTATTTATGTTAGGTGTGTTTAAGAATTTAAAAAATTGCTTAAAATATTAAAAAAAAAATCAATGAAAACAAAAACATACGGAAAGCAAAAAAGTATAATTTTCTGAAAAATGAATTATGAAAACTGAAATTAAACAGAGTGATTAGTTTTTTTATATTTGCACATTTTTTTTTTTAGTTTTTTTCAATTTGAAAGTTAATATTTTAAAGTTTTGTAAATTAAAATATATGTCAAATTATCATATTTCTTTATAAATAATCATAAAGTGTGAACAATCATTGTTTGAATGGCAATTCACACTATTAAAAATTTAATGTGACTTAGAGATCCAAAAAATCTTAATTCAAACTTAATAAAGTATAAATTCATAAATTAAGACTTGTGTGTAAATAATTCTATTTTTTTTAATCAATAAAAAAAACTTTATTCATAAGAATCAACTTACAAAACATATAAAAACCATCAATAAAAAAAAAGTGAGTGTAGAAGTATGAAAGCGAAATTGAACAATTCTAACCAAGTTGGTTACAAAAAGTAAACTCAATCATTTACTAACACAACACAAAAGTAAAGTTGGTAAGTTAGTAAGGAACCAATAAAGAAATTCAAAACAACAAAAAAAAACTAAGTCCAACCTACCACTAGAACAACACCGACACCAACCAAAGAGGTAACAAAAACCTTATCTCAAAATTCATTCCAAAAGCAGAATGCAACCAACATCAGAGCCAGTTTTATTGTGTGGATGGCTATCCTTGGTAGACTCAATACTGGTTATAGACTTGCCATATTTGGTATCAACCCTGCCCCGATATGTCCTCTGTGTGGTTATAATGGGGAAGATCATGACCATTTGTTCTTCCATTGCCCATTTCCTTCTAGAGTATGGGATGCCATCCTCAAAAAATGCAATGTGAACTGGACTTGTAATAGCTGGGCTGAGTGGGTGGATGTGGTGAAAAGAGATTGTCAGGGTAAATCTCTAGCTACTATTCTTAAAAAGCTTGGCTTCTACTGCACTATTTATCAAATTTGGTTGGAGAGAAATGACAGGGTATTTAATAGAAAAAGAAAACCAGAAGATGTTATCATAAAGAGCATTATCAACATGATCAGGTACAGATGTTTGGCTTTGAAGAACATTAAGAATTCATCAACTGATGCTTGGTTTCAGCAAGTATGAAGGCTTCCAGCCACCATTATAAATTTGGGTGGAGGGTAACTTTTGAGGGTTAAGTGTTGGGAGAAACCAAATGAGGGCTACATGTGGTTCTTGAGGGTTGAGTGCTGGTGAGAACATACAGGAGGGTCAAGTGATGTGAGCCATTATAGTGAGGTTTACTGTGTTAAATGTTTTAACTAACATGTTGCTGTGTAGGTTACCAATCTGGTTCCTTTATAAGGATGGTGGGTTAAGAGATTGTGAGCCTTTATATATTGAGTGAGTGTTGTAAGCTGTGGGTTGAGTGAACTAGTTCCAAAAACTTTCTAACTGTTTACTGCAGGTACTTATGGCTGGTGCTTATTATAGGGTATTTTTTCATTGTGGATCACGTGAAGGATGCCCTAAATTGTTTGTTGAATTAGAGTATTTCTGTTACTCACTTGCTATCATTTCTGAGTGCTGCTTATCTATGTAGGTTAAGTGATGTAGTGGCCAAAATGTATGAGTTTTGCTGCAAGTTCTTACTCTTTTGGTTTCATCTAGTTGGATCTGTGTGGATGGTCCTAACAGGTCATGCTAAAACTTGGAAGAATAAAGTTATTAGGAATGCAAACTTGAACCAAGTTGCAATATGTGCCAATTCAATGCATGAAGTGTGCTTGACAGTTGTCCTTTATTATAATGGTGCTACACATTTGGATAGAAAGTATGGAGCTGAATTCTAACTGGTCTTCTGCTCATATTCTAAGACTTTTACCTATTCCCTTGCGAGTTGTGCTTGGGGTCTTATTTTATTTTCTTAATCTTTTGGTTCCATGTATATTAGTGTTTGTGGTTGCTTTGGAACACATAACATTGATTGGCTTAGTTTTGTGTGTGCTTCTAAACATGGTTGGAGGCAAGCCAGTCTGCTAGCTAGATTTATGCTTCTAAACATTATAGTAATGTGGTTGCTATGGTTATCATAACATTGATAGGCTTTTTTTTGTTTGTGCTAGCTAGATATTTGCTAGCAGATATGTTTTAGTTGGTTTGTTTTGTATAGCTTTGGTAGGGCCTGGGGTATTCCCCTTGTGTTCTTGTAAGTTTTCTTGTTTTATTTTATGACTTATTCACCCCAAAAAAAAAAAAAAAAAACCAACATCAGAGCAAGCTTCCAATATTCTTTAATTCGGTCCCCTTTCAAATTTCTCAATGGTTCAACTTTCAAAACATTATTGTACAGATGAAAAGAATGCGAAACTACACACACATTAAAAAAAAAAAAAATCATAAAATTTAACTCTTATAATAAAATAAATTCTAAATTTTTTATTTTATCAATTTAAATTCAAAATTTTAAATTTATTTTACATCTAATTTATTTGCTTATTTTTGTAAAGTAAAACTGATGACAAGTGGGTATTAAATAGACCAAAATAATGCAAATTATACAAAAACACAAGTATAAACATAGTAAAATTTGATAATATCATTTTTATTCATACGACTAATGAATTACTCATGAAAAGATAACTAAATATTATTTAAATAAAATTTTATGGGAGCCAAACTTATAAGATTTACTGTGTTTTTATGATTGATTTATTTATTGGCTTATAAATATTAGCCAAAAAACTCATAAATAATGATAAACATTTTTGTCTTTTAATTTTTATGTAAATTTTATTTTGACTCCTTATGTTTTAACTTTTATTCAACCAGGGCTGTTCGCTTAATGATTGTGTATATAGAACCTTTTGTGGTCTGAGAGCTCAAGTTCAGCTTCTATAGAGAGGAGTTTAATACCCGTTGTAGTGATTTTTTACAGGTATGTTCTATTCAATATATTCTAAAAAATAAATGAATTAAATTATTAAAATGAACCTCAAAATGAGCCTAAAAGGCCGCACAACAATAGCTTCTAGCCATCCCAATTCGAAATGACTAAAAAAAGGAAATTAAAATCGGCTCTAAACTAGTTTTTTTTTTTTTTTATGTGAATATTAGATGCAGCTCGACTCCCACATAAAAATATTGTTTGTTACAAAGCCCAACTCAATAATAAACTTTATAGATTTGTTTGTGATTTAGAGTTTTAACTCAAAAGCGCCTCCATAACATCAATCCATCTTTAACATAAGTTAACAACGGATTTGAAAAGTGAGCATTTCTTTAGTTACTATGATCTGTATAAGAAGAAAAGAAGTATTTAATAAGAAACTATATATTATGCAATAAGGCAATCAATTTTAAAACTTTTTTTTATCAACAAAAAAGAACACTAATGAATACTAAAGAAAGGGAGTTGTTAAGATGTACACCTCATTAAATAGTGCACATTTGTAGACACCCCATTTTTTACTGCTCGCAAGGCTCGAGCGCTTTGCCCGATACACTCGATGATGAAAGCGGTGTTGTGCATGATTCGAGGTCTCAACAAAGGGGCCATGTTTAAGCTCCGAAACAATACCAAACCTTCCATATTCCCATTGATTATACCCAAGAAATCCATTGTTGCACACTGTGCCACCCTATGCTGAGTCTGAAGCAGAAAAACAGGGGAACACATTGAGACCCGGTCGTGCCCTAGTGGAGAAAAACACTGTTTTGGGTAGGAGCCCGCCAGCTATCCATTTTTAAAGATATTTATGACCCCTCTTGCTCAAATTTTATAAAAACGAAGTTGTATCTCTGTTTTGAGAATTGAAGAATTTCTAAAAAGCCTTTACACATTCTTGAGAGCTCCTTTATCTCCTTCTTCTTGTGCAAGCAACCCTTTGAGCAAGCCTACCACCTTGAACTTATATCCATACACCATATACACCTTCACACCTTAGCCTAGGAACCTTGGTTGAGCCTTGAACACCATAATTCAAGCTTGAGAGTGTGTTGCGACTTAGTTTGATTCACAAACAAAAGCTCACTTCTTTGAAAGGTATAAGCTTGTCATCCTCTCTTTTACTTCTTGTTCTATCTATTGCCATCTAGTTCTTGCAGTTTTGTGTTGTTTTGATTCTCTTCTAAGTGTTTAAGTTTGGGTTTGGAAAGCTACCAAAAGGGTAGAGAGAGTTAACATTCTTTTTTACACCTTTACCTATAGCTCAAACCCTTACTTTTACACCATTTCCTTTGCTTTCTAAATTATTTTTCAGAGTTTAAAAAAGGCTAAAAATCATGCTTTGAGGTTTCAAAAGTTGAGGGGTTAGCCATCCTCCCTTGTTCTTGCTTACTAGCCTTGTTTTCTCTCTTTGTTGATTAGCTTTTTGGGCTTTTTTCATGCACTTTGAGCCACTATTTTTCATCCATTAAGGGCTGTTTCAGGGCTGTTCTAGGTTGTTTAGATAGTTCATGCTTTGATTAGCTTGATTGTTGTCTTATAAGTTTGCGTACATAGTGAGAGGGAGATTCATAAGTCGGTTTGGGCCGTGGTAGAAGCCGGGCAGGTAATGTCCGAGCGTGTTTGGGCCGAGCTAACTGGGACATGTCTAGAGGCAGTTTTGCTCGGTCAAGGCCCAGAACCATGTTGGGACCGAGCTACTTGGGCTTGACCATGTCCAAAGTCGGTTTTGCTCGACCAAGGATCAGGCCCCGTGTTTGGGCCGAGCTTACTTGGCCGAGATGGTCACCTGCCAACCCAGGTTCCGTGGTTTGCACATTTAGCTCGACGGGAAGGCCTTCTTTCTACCGGCTCGACCTATCTTGAACTCGGCTCTGCCGGAATGCTAATAAGCTCGGCTGTGATGGAGCTCGGCGAGTGGAGCCCTCAGACTCGTTACACAGCACGGTTGTCTGAGGCCGAGGTGATGCCACTGGGCTGCCTAGTTCCCGCTAATGTTGTCTGGCAGTTTGGTTAGGTGGTGTTAGCTGGATTTGTGCTGATAGATGGGAGAGCAGCTCTGCGTGTCAACAGACTGATGGGCGCAGAGCTGAGCGCAGAAAGTATATAAGCATGACTGCGCCCCCCATGCTGATGATGGAACATCATTTGGTGAGAAAAATTTACATTCATTCGGCTTCTCTCTCTCTCTCTCTCCCTGAGTGTGTGCTAACTTAACCGTCGGAGGGGTTTTTCGGTAGCACACCGCCGGGTAGCTCACCGCCGTTGTGTTCTCAGGTCGATCGGATAAATTTGGAGCTTGGACGAAAGGAGTACGAACGGCAACAAACATTTCCTTCCCGTACAATTGGCACCATCTATGGGAAAATTTTTGCAGACAAAACCTTGTCCTCCGAGCTCATTTGATCGCCTTCTATGGCAAACAACGACGAAATACTGTTGTCTGCCATTGATGGTGTAACCCCGGAGTCAGCCAAACGGAGAGATGGACTCCCCGCCATTCAGAACATGGCGGACTTGGAAACTTCACCGGGAGGACTTCCGAGAGATGCGCGTGATAAGTGCGCCAGAAGTTTTGGTCAGTCACGGAGCCCAGACGGACACCGACGGCGAAGAGAATCGCATGCTCGACGTCTGGAACACAAGTTAAAGGACCAAAACATCGTCATCCAGAGAATGGCAGCAGAGATAGAAGCTCTCAAACGCTAGGTTAAAGGGAAGGGTGTTGCTGGAGTAGGAGACCACAGTGAGCGCACCCAACCCCGCCGTTCAAGTAGCCAGAGCCAGCGGCACACTCCTTCCCTTTCTATCATCAGAAGCTATAGAGATAGAGACTTAGACACGCCTACAGAGAAGTCTAGCGCGCAAGATAGTACCTACCGTCCCTCACATCCGTCGACCACTTCGGGATATTCTTACTCCATCCATTCAGAGGACTTGAGAGATGTCTTGAAGGAGCGAGCTTGACGACGGGAGGCTGAAAGGGTACCGACGTTCCAATGGTTATCTTACGGAGGTCACCATAGTGAGGAGGTTATGATGCCGCCGCCCCGTTTGACCGTACCCGTTCCTTTAGACACCAACTTGGCAAGGCTGAACAACTCCCCCTTCTCCCTTGAAATAGAGACCACGCCGCTCCCAACAGGCTTTCACCAGCCCAAGTTTACACTTTATGATGGAAAAAGCAATCCGTACATGCATGTAAGCCACTCCCGGTAGGTCATGGCCGGACACAGGCGTAATGATGCTCTTATGTGCCTTATTTTCCCATTCAGCTTGGGCGAACTGGGCTTGAAATGGTTAGAGAGACTCCCAGAAGAGAGCATTGAGAGGTGGCAACAGTTGGCGGAAGCATTCGTGACTCATTTCAAAACCAACACCAAAATGCCAAAGGAAGTAGACCACCTTCTAAGTGTCAAGATGGAGTCGAGTGACACCCTCAAGGCATACAACTCCAGGTATTAAAAAACCTTCAACAAGATCCTAGATTGCCCGATTAACCTGGCAATCACTCAGTATAAGCGCGATCTCCCGGTCAGACATAGGCTGAGGGACTCGCTTATAATGAACCAACAGACGTCCATGGGGCAACTAATGCAATGCATCAATGAGCACCTCCGAGTACAGGATGATGCGGTGGAGTCCACTGTGAAGACAACTCCAGCGGCAATGGACAAAAAGGCAGCTGGCAAGGTATACGCGGTCGGACAGGAGACTAACCGTCCAAATGATCGCACTAGGGAATCTGACCGTGGAACAAATCATCGAAACCGGGGTAGAGGTCGCCGCAATGACTGAGCAGAATATCCCTGCGATGACGTAGCTAATGCCAACAGAAGGTTAAATGCCCGAACGAGCATCACCAGAATATTTAAAATTTCAATCTATCACATACTTAGTGAAATCCGTGACGAGGATTACGTCCGGTTTCCTGCTAAGCTGGGCGATGCACAAAAGGGCTTCAATTTGCGGTACCGTTGCACTTATCAAAGGGAGCGGGGACACCGGACAGAGGACTGTTTGCCTTTGAAACAACACTTGGAGGAGTTAGTCGCCGCCGGTCACTTAGACCTTTACATTGATGGGGGCGTCAAAGCCGCGCATCCTACCCCGGCTAATCCAAATGGTTTGGATGACTTAGAGGCGCCTCCTCAAGGAGTGGTCAATGTGATCCACGGCATAATGGAGCCGGCGCGTGTATGCGAGCTCCGAGGAATGATCAAAAAGGCGGAACACATGAGGGAAGTTTTGTCAGTCCAGCCCGTGGTCGAAAAGGGGAAGACCGAGGAGAAAGATGTGATTAGTTTCTCAACTAGGGACCTAGAGTGCATTCAAACGCCACACAACGACGCCCAAGTGGTCACCCTCCTCGTTAGAGACTTCGATGTCAAGCGCATCTTGATTGACCAAGGAAGCTCGGTTGAGATTATGTACTATGATGCGTTCAAGCAACTCAAACTCCGGGATACCGACTTGGCTCTGGCAACTTCGCCACTAGTTGGTTTCAAATCGCAACCGGAGTGGCCTATGGGAAAAATAATTTTACCGGTCAAAGCCGGATCTGTTGTCAAACAGGTCGAGTTTTGGGTATTAAAGGTGTCATCTACATACAATCTGATTCTCGGTAGGGGATGGCTTCACGCTATGCAGGCTGTAGCGTCGACCTACCACCAGGTTATGAGATTCCCCTCGGTTATGGGCGAAGTTGAGGAAATTTGAGGCGATCAAGTCATGTCGAAGCAATGCTTTGTGGCAGTGAACAGGAGTTGAGCTGCCAAAGGCTTCGTCCAAATGATTGAAGGTCCGGAAGACCAGGGTGTCCTTGAAGATGTGGGCGCCAAGGCCGAGGACAAGGCTGTTGAAGTACTGGTGGAAGTGCGGATCGACACCGAAAGTCCAAACAAATTCTTTTTGCTAGGATCAAGCCTGACCACCTAAGAAAGGACCGAGATGGTAGATTTCTTGATGGCGAATATCGAAATCTTCGCCTGGACGCCGTACAACATGCCCGGCGTTGACCCAAGCTTTATTTGCCACCAACTCAATGTCTTCCCGGATGCACGCCCTATCATTCAAAGAACAAGGAGATCGGCTCTTCATCATGTCGAGGTAGTTACGGAGGAGGTAAGGAACCTGCTTGAAGCACGGGCTATTCAGGAAGTGCACTACCCTCAGTGGATTTCGAACACGATCGTAGTACCCAAGAAGAATGAGAAGTGACGAGTTTGCGTTGACTACAAGACCGTCAACCGAGCTTGCCCTAAAGACAACTTTCCTCTGCCCAGAATAGACCAGCTGGTGGATCTAACGACCGGGCATAACAGGCTCAGTTTCTTGGATGCCTACCGCGGTTATCATCAGATTGCCGTGCATGGCCCCGACCGTGAGATAACCTCTTTCACCACTCCAAGGGGACTCTTCTGTTATCAAGTCATGCCTTTTGGTTTGAAGAACGCCGGGGCAACTTTCCAAAGGATGGTAACCAAAATGTTCGCTCATCTGCTAGGCTGGATGATGGAGGCTTATATCGATGACGTGGTGGTCAAAAGCAGGCATCAAGCAGACCACTTGTCCGACCTAGCCGGGATGTTCACCATTCTCAAACAGCACAAGCTATGCCTGAATGCGTCAAAGTGTGCCATCGGCGTGGGATCCAAAAAATTCCTGGGCTTCCTAGTCGCAAACCGAGGCATCGAGGTGGACCCCACACAAATCAAAGCCATACAAGAATTGAAGCGATTTCGGCTAAGGATGTGCGATTCGCGGAATACGCCGCTTAACCAATTTATAAGCTGGTCATCAGATCACTGCCGCCCTTTCTTTCGAGCCTTGAAATCCAAGTTTTCATGGGACGAGGAATGTGACAGGGCTTTGGCCGAGCTCAAGGCGTATTTGTCTTCTGCTCCATTATTGGTGACACCCAAGCCCGGCGAAGAACTCTACCTATATCTGGCAATTTCACAGCATGCAGTTAGCGCGGTGCTTGTCCGGTCAGAAGGTATCCAGCATTTCCTTATCTTTTACGTGAGTAAAACCTTGCTACCGGCCGAGTCGAGGTATTTGCCGCTGGAAAAACTTGCTTTGGCGTTGATGATGGCCTCCAGGAAATTGGCGCACTACTTTCACGCTCACACAATCATTGTATTGACCGAATTCCCTCTCAAAGCCTTGTTCGAGCGGGCGGATTTTTCTGGTCAAATCCTGAAGTAGGCAGTCGAATTGGGACAGTTCGACGTCAAGTTTCAACCCCAACCAGCCATAAAAGCACAAGCATTGGCAAATTTCATTGCTGAATTCTCGCCTGGAATTCACCAAGTATGCCCGGTGGATCTTACCGCGGTAGCCGAGAAAATAAATGAAAGCTCAATGGAAATTGCACAACAGGGCGATGTTGGCAACGCGGAACTTGCACGCCCGTCCATAACACCTCCTGTCGGAATAGTACAGCAGCCCAACAATGCGACGATGGACTTGGGCGTAACAGACCAACCAGTTGGGTCCAGTACCGCATCGTCAGGGGGGGGATGAAGTGGAACCGAACAGCAACGAACCCAAAATCGAACAAACGAGTGCCCGTGATCCCATCAACCTTCAAGCCCCTCAGGACCCCTCAGAGTGTTGGAAACTCTTCGTCGGTGAAATGTGGAAACTTTTTATAGATGGAGCCTCAAATTGTCACGGCACCGGGCTGGGCATAGTTTTGATCTCGCCAGATGGTCTGACCATCGAGCACTCTATCACCCTCAGATTCCCTATGTCAAACAATGAGGCTGAGTACGAGGCACTATTAGCCGGGCTTAAGAGCGAGCTTTAGTTGCGCGCATCCGAGCTGATAGTTTACAATGACTCCCAACTTATTGTCAACAAGTGTCCGGGGTCTACGAAGCCAAAGACGACAAAATGGCCAAGTACCAAGCTCTGGTAAGAGAACACATCAAGCGATTCCGGGCAATTAGGGTCCAACAAATTGGTCGAGAAGACAACGACCATGTGGATGAATTAGCCGGTCTAGCTTCCATGGTCGACAGAACATCTCCCAGCCCTCTCCTGATTGAGTTTCTTCCAAGGCCTAGTATCGAGGAACCCGAGCAGACAGAAGTACTCTGCACTGAGCTTAGCCCTTCTTGGATGGACCCTATAATCCTCTTCCTGAAAGAACGGACCCTTTCGGCCGATAAAAAGGAAGCACATAAAGTCCGGGTGAAGTCAAAGCGGTTTTGGCTCTCTCCATCTGGCGCTTTATACAAGAAGTAATACACCGGTCTTTACCTCAAGTGTGTACACCCAAACAACATGGAAGCTTTCCTGTACGAAATTCATGAAGGCATATGCGGAAGTCACATCGGCGGAAGATCTTTGGCCTAGCGAGCTATCTTGCAAGGATATTGTTGGCCATGCATGCAAGCTGTGATACCCCTGTTCTGTATTGTGCTAAACTGGTCCTTAATTTGTTTATGGTTATGTGTTTAGCATGATTTTGTGTGCCATTATGTGATAATATGTGATTTTGAATTCGTATCCGTTCGCCGTAGGAATATCTGTTTGAATGGTCCCCTTCGGGGATTAAATTGAGGGCCTTATCGCCCACAGAACCCGAAATTGATTACGCCATTGTGATTGGCATAATTTTTAGAGCCTACAGTGAAATTTAATTGAAAATTGATTCGGGTCAGATTAAGTTGATGTAATTGATGAATTAAAGCCCAACTATTTTATTATTTTAATATTGGCCTTTGTGGGTTTTGTTATAAGCCTCTACACTCCCTATTCTCTATTATTTACTTCATTTGGCTTATCAAAAGACTCAAAGGGGAATGAGAGGGTCGGCTAGTGAGAGAGGGAGTGAGGAAAATTGGGATTTTGGCCTCAAAACTTGGTAATTTGATGATCAACTCAAGAATTAAGCTCAAGTTGGAAGGTTAAAGCTCCTAGGTGAGTAATCAACCCTTAACTCATGAGTTTAAGTTGTGTTCTAGTGAATTAAAGACTTAATGGTGAGTTTGATCATGAGTTGTGTTGAATTTAATGAGATATGCACATGCATGTATAGAACTGTTATGAATTGCCATAAGTTGCATAATCTAGCATGTATCATGTCAATTGAGCAAGATTTGAAGTTTGATTATGCATGCAAGCTTAGTTTGTTGAGCTTTGGTACCATTTGCATCTTTTGAAATGGAAATGAGGTCAAGATGGCCATGCATGTTTGAATAATTGAAGATGGGAGCTTGAAATACATGAATATACATGATAGAGTTGAATGTGGTGTCAATTTGAGACATGCAAGTATGTAATCCATGAAATTGAGCTCCTTAGCAATGTAATTTGGTGTTGGTACCATGTTAGTACATGTATATTTGATGTTTGAGCCAAAAACATGCATTTGGAGCCTTTGAATGTCGAATTGGGGCTCAAGAACACATTCTGGAAAATCCAGAATTTTGGGGTCCGCCGGCGGAGAACCTCCGCCGAAGCCGAAAATCGTGCGCCCAGCACTTTTTGCAGAAGTTGGATGTCCGCTCGAGCGGGATATCTTACGCTCGAGCGGGGAGTTTTGTAGACAGGCCTTCCGCACGAGCGTATTTTTCATGCAACTTGTACTTTTGCAGGCCTTAAGGGTCCGCTCGAGCGGGGAAGTTGACGCTCGAGCGGGGACCCTATTTTCTGAAACCCTGTTTTTGCATTTTGTGTTCTGTTTTCTGTTCTCTTTCACTTGCAAACACTCTTAGGCATATGTTAAGCATTGTAAATAAGTTAATGAGATAATAACAAAGCTTAAAGAGGAATATGTGAATTAAAGAACGGATTGAACTGTTAATGACCCTTTTGTGTTCATGAAATGTGTAGGGTCAAGCTCCAGGGCAAATCCACAAGCCGATCACTGTGAGTAATATCGATATTTGAATGCTTGTAAATGTCCAATTGTTTGCTCCCTTTTAAGCTTTATAAATTGCTAATTGGGATTGTGGACGTAAGTCAGATATTAATGCATAAATGGACCCAAGGTCATTTTTATAAGCATAAATGGACCCAAGGTCATTTTGATAAGCATAAATGGACCCAAAGTCGTTTTGTTAAACATGAATGGACCAAAGGTCATTTTGTTAAACATAAATGGACCAGAGGTCGTTTTGATGAACATGAATGGACCAAAGGTCGTTTTGATACGAATGTATGGGCCGAAGGCCGTTCTGACATGAATGAGTGGGCCAAAGGCCGTTTTGAAATGAATAAGTGGGCCAAAGGCCGTTTTGAAATGAATAAGTGGGCCAAAGGCCGTTTTGAAATGAATGATTGGGCCAGAGGCCGTTTTGACATAATCAAATAGGCCGAAGGCCGTGTCGTAGTGAATGTAAAGCTGAATGAGTAATAGGCCAGTGTATGCGGAACTATGATTTAAATTACCCTTATATATATATTAACTATAGAAATGAATTGGGCCCAAGGCCATTTGGAAAACGTTGTTTTACGTCTTGTCGCATAAATTCTGTAATTGATATTATTCGCTGGGCTATCGCTCACGCTCATTCATGTCTTTGTAGGTGAGCCAAGAGAGGTCCAGACCCAGCCCCAGTGAAGCCTGTGTAGAACAACCCAGATTTTGGAGAGTCAGCCCTCGTGTCTCACGTGCGAGACCCGTCCTTGTCTTTTTGTTATGTAATTATATGTTGTTTTATTGGCAAGGGTTTTGTGTACATTTGTATGTAGTCTGATATGGGTTGGCTCAGTTTGATGATCCTGTTGTAAAGAAGTTTATGCTACTATACTTTTGCTGTGGGTTATTAACGCATATGAGTATGGTTTGTTTGTCGCGCATATAAGCACCGCTCTATGGACAAAGTTTTAAATTTTTGCTTCCGTTTGGCCCCTTTACTCTGATGAGTTATGTCCGTTTTGGTTTGAGGCCGTAGGTAATCACAGGATTACTGGCCGATCATGTCCTTAACCCATGGGGGCGGGTCAGGGTCATGACAGAGTGGTATCAGAGCACGAGTTGATAACTCACACACTTGTCCAAAAAGAGCAATAAGCGTCTAGATAAGATCTAGGATGCATTCACGTAATGAATATGAATTTGGAAGCATTGATTATGTGCTTAAATGTTTTGATTTGAGAAATTATGTGCTACAAGTTGTAATTCACTTGCATTGCAATTATTTGAATATGTGCGCCCTTAGATCTTTTGTATGAAATATAATGCAAGTTTAATCAGATGGTGAGAACAAGAGGTGATGAGATAGAGGAGTCCTCTACTGCCAGGATGGGCAGAATGGAAAGGTTGATCCAAGAAATGGCAAAGGCTTTGAGACAACAACAGGAGTGGCAACAACAGTGGCAGCAACCACATCCGCCACCCCCACCTCAGGCACCACCCGTGCCAAATGAACAGAATAATGACTGGATCATAGCTCTCACCAAGGAATTCAAGAAAATGAAACCACCGCAGTTCCACGAGGGATTAGATCCGTTGAAGGCCGAAGCGTGGGTCCTCAGCATTGAGAAATTGTTTGAAGTGTTCCC
Source organism: Camellia lanceoleosa (assembly GCA_025200525.1). Taxonomy (NCBI): domain Eukaryota; kingdom Viridiplantae; phylum Streptophyta; class Magnoliopsida; order Ericales; family Theaceae; genus Camellia; species Camellia lanceoleosa. The sequence continues at coordinate 171,961,370 of CM045767.1, forward strand.
CTGTTCAGAGACACAGAAGGTGATTCTAGCCACTTTTATGCTAGAAGACGAAGCAAGAAGATGGTGGATGTTGATGCGAGAAAATCATAAAGATGTAGATTTGATGAAATTGTTTTCTTAGGGCATGTGATCAACAAGGAAGGAATTTCAGTGGACCCGCAGAAAATAGAGGCAATTGTGAATTGGTCTACACCAACTAATGTGACAGGGGTCCGTAGCTTCATGGGCCTAGCAGGGTACTACAGGAGGTTTGTGAAAGATTTTTCGATACTAGCCGTACCTCTTACCCAATTGACACGTAAAGGGCAACTATTTGAATGGAATGATGAAAGAGAATCTGCTTTTCAAGAACTGAAAACAAGATTGACCACCACACCAATTTTGACACTACCTTCAGGTACGGAAAATTTTGTAATTTTCAGTGACGCATCTTACAAGGGTTTGGGTTGTGTGTTAATGCAGAACGGAAAGGTTATTGCTTACGCCTCCCGACAGTTGAGACCACATGAGAAGAATTATCCGACGCACGACCTGGAATTGGCCGCAGTTGTTTTTGCCTTGAAAATCTGGCGGCACTATTTGTATGGGGCAAAATGCGAAGTCTATACGGATCATAAGAGCTTAAAATACTTCTTCACGCAGAAAGAGCTGAATATGCGTCAGAGAAGATGGCTGGAATTGATAAAAGACTATGACCTTGAGATTCAGTACCACCCCGGGAAAGCTAATACAGTTGCTGATGCCTTGAGCAGAAAATCAACAGGGGGTATGGCTTGTTTGCTTACCGAACAGAAAAAAAATCTTGCAAGATTTTGAGAAGTCTGAAATTGAGGTAGTGGTATGTGAACAGGGCAGATTGATAGCCGTTATTACAGCCGAGCCGGCAATTATTTAGGAGATCAAACAGAAACAGAAAGAGGATGAGTTCCTCAGAAAAGTAATCAATGAATTTGAGGCGAGTCCAAAAGCAGAATTTAGCATTGAGAATGAAATGTTGAGATTCCGAAACAGAATGTGTGTTCCCAATATTCCAGAACTTAAGAAGAGGGTTTTAGACGAAGCCCACAGATCCGTTTTTGCTATGCACCCAGGCAACAATAAAATGTACCGGGATTTGAAACAGACCTACTAGTGGCCTAAAATGAAGAAAGAGATTGCATAATATGTGTCTAAGTGCCTTCAGTGTCAGCAAGTTAAGGCTGAACATCAGAAACCAGGCAGTCTACTCCAACCTTTCTCTATTCCTGAATGGAAGTGGGAACATGTGACTATGGATTTCGTTGTTGGCCTACCTCGGACTTCTCGAGGTATAGATTCTGTTTGGGTTGTAGTTGATAGATTAACTAAATCTGTACATTTTCTGCCTGTCAAGACTACATTCACTGCTTATAGATTGGCTACTATTTATGTTGATGAGATTGTCCGTTTACACGGTGTTCCAGTATCTATTGTGTCGGATAGAGATCCAAAATTTGTGTCTAGATTGTGGAAGAGTTTGCAGGAAGCCATGGGAACAGAATTAAGGTTTAGTACTGCATTCCACCCACAGACAGATGGACAGTCAGAAAGAACGATACAAACTTTGGAAGATATGCTTCGCATGTGTGCTTTGGACTTTCAGGGGAGTTGGGAAGATTATTTGCCGCTTGCAGAATTTGCCTATAATAACAGCTTCCACTCCAGCATCGGTATGGCACCATACGAGGCTTTGTATGGTAGGAGGTGTAGATCCCCTATTTGTTGGACAAAGGTCGGGGATAGAGCTTTGCTTGGGCCAGAAATTGTGCAAGACACTTCTGAGAAAATCAAGACTATTCGTCAAAGGCTCAAAACAGCTCAGGACCGACAAAAGAATTATGCAGACGTCCGGAGAAGACCTCTTGAGTATGAGGTTGGTGACCATGTGTTCATCCGTGTTTCTCCGATGAAAGGGCAAGTCAGATTTGGGAAAAATGGCAAGTTGTCGCCCCGTTACATCGGGCCGTTCCAGATTCTGGAGAGGCTTGGTCCAGTTGCTTATAGAGTGGCTTTACCACCGGGATTTGAGCAAATCCATAATGTGTTTCATGTGTCAATGTTGAGGGGCTACCTCCGAGACCCGTTCCATGTGATTGATTATCACCGGGTTACTATTGATGAAAATGTGGAATATGCTGAATGGCCAGAGAGAATTGTGGACCGACAAGTGAAAGAATTGAGGAATAAGTCCATCCCAATGGTGAAAGTGGAATGGAAGGAACACTACGGGACAGATGCCACGTGGGAAAAAGAGGAGGAAATGCGACTACGCTACCCACATTTGTTTCCCGACGAAGGTAACTTAAGTTTAGAGGACCAAACTTCCTAAAGGGGGGGAGACTGTGATACCCCTGTTCTGTATTGTGCTAAACTGGTCCTTAATTTGTTTATGGTTATGTGTTTAGCATGATTTTGTGTGCCATTATGTGATAATATGTGATTTTGAATTCAGATTCTGTCACGTAGGAATATCTGTTTGAATGGTCCCCTTCGGGGATTAAATTGAGGGCCTTATCGGCCACGGAACCCGAAATTGATTACGCCATTGTGATTGGCATAATTTTTAGAGCCTACGGTGAAGTTTAATTGAAAATTGATTCGGGTCAGATTAAGTTGATGTAATTGATGAATTAAAGCCCAACTATTTTATTATTTTAATATTAGCCTTAGTGGGTTTTGTTATAAGCCTCTACACCCCCTATTCTCTATTATTTACTTCATTTGGCTGATCAAAAGACCAAAAGGGAAAAGAGAGGGTCGGCTAGTGAGAGAGGGAGTGAGGAAAATTGGGATTTTGCCCTCAAAACTTGGTAATTTGATGATCAACTCAAGAATTAAGCTTAAGTTGGAAGGTTAAAGCTCCTAGGTGAGTAATCAACCCTTAACTCATGAGTTTAAGTTGTGTTCTAGTGAATTAAAGACTTAATGGTGAGTTTGATCATGAGTTGTGTTGAATTTAATGAGATATGCACATGCATGTATAGAATTGTTATGAATTGCCATAAGTTGCATAATCTAGCATGTATCATGTCAATTGAGCAAGATTTGAAGTTTGATTATGCATGCAAGCTTAGTTTGTTGAGCTTTGGTACCATTTGCATCTTTTGAAATGGAAATGAGGTCAAGATGGCCATGCATGTTTGAATAATTGAAGATGGGAGCTTGAAATACATGAATATACATGATAGAGTTGAATGTGGTGTCAATTTGAGACATGCAAGTATGTAATCCATGAAATTGAGCTCCTTAGCAATGTAATTTGGTGTTGGTACCATGTTAGTACATGTATATTTGATGTTTGAGCCAAAAACATGCATTTGGAGCCTTTGAATGTCGAATTGGGGCTCAAGAACACATTCTGGAAAATCCAGAATTTTGAGGTCCGCTCGAGCGGGAGAACCTCCGCTCGAGCTGGAAAATCGTGCTCCCAGCACTTTTTGCAGAAGTTGGATGTCCGCTCGAGCGGGATATCTTACGCTCGAGCGGGGAGTTTTGTAGACAGGCCTTCCGCACGAGCGTATTTTTCATGCAACTTGTACTTTTGCAGGCCTTAAGGGTCCGCTCGAGCGGGGAAGTTGACGCTCGAGCGGGGACCCTATTTTCTGAAACCCTGTTTTTGCATTTTGTGTTCTGTTTTCCGTTCTCTTTCACTTGCAAACACTCTTAGGCATATGTTAAGCATTGTAAATGAGTTAATGAGATAATAACAAAGCTTAAAGAGGAATATGTGAATTAAAGAACGGATTAAACTGTTAATGACCCTTTTGTGTTCATGAAATGTGTAGGGTCAAGCTCCAGGGCAAATCCACAAGCCGATCACTGTGAGTAATATCGATATTTGAATGCTTGTAAATGCCCAATTGTTTGCTCCTTTTTAAGCTTTATAAATTGCTAATTGGGATTATGGACGTAAGTCAGATATTAATGCATAAATGGACCCAAGGTCGTTTTGATAAGCATAAATGGACCCAAGGTCGTTTTGATAAGCATAAATGGACCCAAAGTCGTTTTGTTAAACATGAATGGACCAAAGGTCATTTTGTTAAACATAAATGGACCAGAGGTCGTTTTGATGAACATGAATGGACCAAAGGTCGTTTTGATATTTAATGTATGGGCCAAGGCCGCTCGACATGAATGAGTGGGCGAAGGCCGCTTTTGAAATGAATAAGTGGGCCAAAGGCCGTTTTGAAATGAATAAGTGGGCCAAAGGCCGTTTTGAAATGAATGATTGGGCCAGAGGCCGTTTTGACATAATCAAATGGGCCAAAGGCCGTGTCGTAGTGAATGTAAAGCTGAATGAGTAATAGGCCAGTGTATGCGGAACTATGATTTAAATTACCCTTATATATATTAACTATAGAAATGAATTGGGCCCAAGGCCGTTTGGAAAACGTTGTTTTACGTCTTGTCGCATAAATTCTGTAATTGATATTATTCACTGGGCTATCGCTCACGCTCATTCATGTCTTTGTAGGTGAGCCAAGAGAGGTCCAGACCACCAAAGTGAAGCCTCGTGTAGAACAACCTGCATTTTGAAGAGTCAGCCCTCGTGCCTCACGTGCGAGACCCGTCCTTGCCTTTTTGTTATGTAATTATATGTTGTTTTATTGGCAAGGGTTTTGTGTACATTTGTATGTAGTCTGATATGGGTTGGCTCAGTTTGATGATCCTATTGTAAAGAAGTTTATGCTACTATACTTTTGATGTGGGTTATTAACGCATATGAGTATGGTTTGTTTGTCACGCATATAAGCACCGCTCTATGGACAAAGTTTTAAATTTTTGCTTCCGTTTGGCCCCTTTACTCTGACGAGTTATGTCCGTTTTGGTTTGAGGCCGTAGGTAATCACAGGATTACTAGCCGGTCATGTCCTTAACCCATGGGGGCGGGTCGGGGTCATGACACAAGCGGACGCTCAAAAGTATGTTAGAAAATGTGAGAAGTGCCAGAAGTTCGCCCACCAAATTCACCAGCCGGCCAGAGAACTTCTTCCCCTTACAATCCCTTGGCCTTTTGCGATGTGAGGGCTAGATATAGTGGGACCACTCCCAACGGCACCAGGCAACCGGAAGTTCTTCATTGCAGCTATGGATTACTTCACCAAATGGGTTGAAGCTGAGCCCTTAGCGACTATCAAGGAGAAAGACGCCAAACGGTTTTTCTGGCAGAATATGGTAACACGGTTTGGCGTCCCCAAGATTCTGATTTCTGATAATGGCACCCAATTCGATGGCCGCTTATTCAGAGGATTTTGTGAGGAATTGAAGATCGAATTCTACAGCTCCACCCCGGCTTACCCGCAGTCCAACGGCCAAGCTGAAACATCAAACAAGACCATTCTTGATGGGTTGAAGAAACGACTTGAGAAAGCCAAAGGAAATGTCACGCCCCCAACTCACCCCTAACAATTCGGGCATGACCTATGCAAAAACAGACACTTAACCTGATCTACATATCATATGGGGCCTGAACGGAAGCATTTAATATTATAAAGTAACACAGAATAACATCCATTGAGCTAAAACTAACATGCCAGGATCACATACTTGAGAGCCATTTATCTATATACATACCCATACACATACTTGAGCACATAACCAAACATTGGTAAAGAAAGGGGTCATATACATACATTTTAACCTTAGGTAGATAATTAAAGTGCAAGACAAAATCTTAACAAAACTTTACATAAATGCATGGGCTTGGTCTGGGTGCTTGGGCATACTGAGGTTGACAACTGAAAGGTGAGCATCAAGGGTTAAGACAGACTTCCAAAGTGCTTACCTACAGAACAGACATAATACAAAGTGAGCGAAGCTCATTGACTAATAGTACATAAACGATTCAATACTCAACTTGAATTATAATACATATCAATGCATATATAAATGAAGAGGGCATAAGGTAAATTGATCCTGTATTAATGTCAAAATGGCCTTTGGCCCAGTCTTTAAACATAATGGCTTTAAGCCCTTGAACGGAGTGGCAATAAGCCCTTGAACATGTGTGTATGAACTCAAGAGGTGGCTCACACGGATTCTAGTGGTGACTCACATTGCAGCACTTAGTTCCGTACAGCACTTTGTTTCATACTAACAGATCCTATAGATCATACTAAATGGCCATAGGCCTCATAACTTTCACATATGTATGGACTCAAGAGGTGGCTCGTACGGATTCTAGAGGTAACTCGCACTGCAGCACTTAGTTCTGTACAGCACTTTGCTCCATACCAGAAATACAGAATGGCCTCTGGCCTAATAGATCATACAGAATGGCCATAGGCCTAGATTGGCTTTAAACCTAGTTTATCTATGTATGGATTCAAGAGGTGTCTCACACAGATTCTAGAGGTGGCTCACAATGTAGCACTTAGTTCCGAGTAGCACTTTGTTCCATTCCCTTAATCAATAGGTCTTACAGATCCAACCATTCATATCATGTCATACCATAAGCGGAAACAAATGCATATATATTCTTTGTGCTTGAATCATAAACAGAATCAGAGTTCATACTTGATTATACATGGTACTTCCAATAGCGCTAATGAATCAATATAGAGCATTCTTGTTAGTTCCATAAAGGGATCTCCGGTACTGGGAACTTGTAACATACTTGAACCACGGCATTATTACTCCCGAGTAAGGGCCTTGTGCGAAGGATGCCTTGAATACTTTTATATAGATGCATAATCATTCATTGATTCAAAACATAACATATAAGGAAACAGAGCATTTCTTGTCATATCATGTCATTATCGTACACTTAACAAAGATAAAATAATTCACATTCTCATGTGGGTCACATAATAATGTTAAACTTTTGCATTTATGTCGTAGATTCTGGATAACTTTAAGTTCATATATAATGCAACAAAATAACTTCAGCTTCATTTGGATACACATAGCTTTCCACTTATTCAGATTCTTCGAAGGTGTCCACACTTGATAACCTATAACTAAATGGCCTGTGGCCTATGAATAACAAAACAATATGCTCTCATATTTACACGGAATCCGTTCTTCAAAAATGAACATAGATTCTCTTTATTCATTAAGAAATGACGTAGTTCACTTGCACCTTTGTTTAATCGTTCATATATGTTAACATAGTTAACCTGTAATTAACAAAGTGCTAATGGTAACCGTTGCATCATTCACATGAGTTAACATAGTTAACTTAAGTTTAACTGAACGTTTCTGATAATTATTAACGAAAGGTAAGCACATTTTACAGATTGTATGAGTCTAGAGATACGTGGATACCATAGTTTCATAATGCTCATACATTCCATTTGTTCGTCATGAACCACTATCGCTATCTTGCAAATAACAGAATGTTAGTATTCTTGTCAACAGTAAACAGGATGTACTGCTTAATAATGCCTCTAGACTTTCCAATCAACATATTGTTAACATAATTACTTGCAAGGAACATATTGTTAACCATGAGAATCATTAACGATAATTGAACGTACGGCTACAGTACTACTACTCACAGTGCTATAGCAGAGTGATTGACCCTCCCGAGGTATGACCTACACATGTGCATAACTTATACATTAGTTCTTGTTCTTTCTTTCATTATTTCCTGCATCATTTTACTTTGAACGAATTTACAGGCATCCTAAGAACATCAAACATAAATTTCAAAAATACCAAAGGGCTAAGCATGCAAAACAGAGCGAACGAATTTTTTGCAGCTTGGGCCACACGTGGTCAGAAGCCGCATCATGCGGGTAAGGCCTCCAGACGCGCAAAGAATGACCTCAAGACGTGCGGCGATCTGCACAGTGGGCAGTTCGAAATTCCAGCAAACTCCATTTTTTAGTGAGTATTCTTAAGGCTCAAAATTGATCTTTTAATTATTAGAACATGGGCCAAAATCATGTATATAGAAGCTTCAATATAGATCAATCTAAGTATACCTTGGATCTTTAATCTTAATTCACAACACAACCCAATTTCATAATATTTCCATCTTCACACTCACATATACACACATGGTTATTTACTTACATAACTAAGCTCAAGTACATCAATTGAAGACATGAGATGTGATTCCAACTAGATAACTCAATGAAATCCCAAATTAACCAACTCAAGAAACACATACTTGTTCTATAATATAAACCTCACCTTACATAACACAAAGGGATTCCTACTCAATTATCAAAGAGGCTAATTGGAATGAATTATACATACCTTAAGTTAGAAGCTTTATAAACCCCTTTTTAATTTCTCAATCTTCCTCCTTGAAGAACCCTTCACAAACCTTCTTCCTCTCTAATTCTTTCTCTCTCTCAGGAAATATTTTTAGGAGACTCGAAGTCAAATGGTCAAAGAGGCATGCATATATATTTATAAGGTAGAATAAGACAAAATTCTATCAGTTTAATGATTCCAAATTGAAATTTCACAAAAATGCTTATCATGGCTTAAAAATCATGCTGATCTCAAATGTAAATTCAATTTCAAATTACCAAGCCTCTAAGGCTCTCAATTTCTGATATGAACATCTCAGTTATAACAAATTTTTCTCTTGTTAATTAAACTTAATTTCACATGGAATTTCACAATAAGCATATAAATGTACAAAATAAGGGACTGAAAGTATACAGAAATCATAGACGAGGGTCGGGTTATTACAGGAAAATGGGCCGAGGAACTCCTAAGTGTCCTTTGGGCATATCAGACGACCCCGAGGCGATCTACCGGGGAAACTCCTTTTGCCCTGGCATACGGCATGGAGGCGGTCATCCCATTGGATGGTTTACTCTGGTGGCCACATGGCCACATACTAACAAGAGTTGTTTAGAAAATACAACAAAATGATGCACCCCAGACCGTTCAAAGTCAAGGATTGGGTTTTAAGGAAGGTCATGGGCAACACACTGGTGCCGGGCGAAGGCAAGCTAGGGGCAAACTGGAAAGGGCCCTACAAGGTAACCAGTCTAGCGGGCAAGGGGGCATACCATTTAGAAGATTTGGATGGCAAAGGCGTACCCCGGCCATGGAATGCAGCTAACCTCAAACTGTACTATTTTTAGTATTTTTCGTTCTTATGTAATTTTTTGAGGAAGGATTTGTTTTCCCCACACTTCCGAATGTAACACTCTTTTTGTCAAATATACAAGAAGTGACTTATCTTTGCTGAAGCATTTTGTTGTTTTCAATGCCAACTCTATGGTTTCAACCGAGATGTTTTACTCCGGTTAAAAGAATTGATGATTTACTCAACTCTGTGGTTTCAACCGAGATATTTTATTCCAGTTGAATGAGTTGATGACTTACTCAACTCTGTGGTATTAACCGAGATGTTTTATTTCGGCTGAATAAGTTGATGATTTACTTAACTCTCTAGTTTCAACTGAGATGGTTTACTCTAGTTGAATGAATTGATGATTTACTCAACTCTGTGGTTTCAATCGAGATGGTTTACTCCGGTTGAATGAGTTGATGATTTACTCAACTCTGTGGTTTCAACTGAGATGGTTTACTCTGGTTGAATGAGTTGATGATTTACTCAACTCTATGGTTTCAACCGAGATGTTTTACTTCGGTTGAACGAGTTGATGATTTACTCAACTCTGTGGTTTCAACCAAGATGTTTTATTCTGGTTGAATGAGTTGATGATTTACTCAACTATGTGGTTTTATCCGAGATGTTTATTCCGGCTAAATAAGTTGATGATTTACTCGACTGCGGTATTAGCCGAGATGGTTTACCTCGGCTACATGAGTTGATGATTTGCTCAAGGCTTTAGCCGAGATGCTTTGTCCCGGCTAAAAGGGTTGGTGATTTGCCCAACTCAAAAGTTTTAGCTGAGGTGCTTTACCCCGGCTAAAGTAGTTGACGTTTTGCTTAAAGGTTTCTGCCGAGGTGATGAAACATAGTCCAACAAGCAGTGCAACGGTTAACGAAATCAAAACGTTTCATTGATGATAAACTAAATTACATGAGGTTGGGCAGGCAGCCCGGTTACAATCTAAAAAAAAAAAAAGAGGAAAGAAAACTAAACTAAGGGGGAAAGGTCAGCGAAGTCATCACCGGTTATAGCTGCCTCCAGTTCGACCGTGGTTATGGTTTCTCGGGTGCTGGAGTCAACCTAGCCGGCCTCCTTCGGGGGGTGTGCTCCCTCGGCATCCTCTTCGACGTTTTCCCCGCCTTCTTCCTCAGCCTCGGCTTGTAATGCACTGAAGACATCATTTGCATACGGCACCATATAGGCCGGCAGAAACGCAGCGGGGGGAGAGGTAAATATGTCGGTTCCAGATCCTTGGCCGAGCTGTTCACAAGCAGCCTTCCAGCCGAACTTGAAGAAAATGTCCTTCGTGGCCTCGACTTGCTTGGTGTAGCTTTCTTTGGCCTCCTTGAAACCTTCATTGTTTGCCTCATCTAGTTCATCCTTCCTTGCTTGCTTTAACGTATCCAACTCAGCCTGGAGAGCATCATGTTCCTTCTCAACGGCTCCAAGTTGGCCGAGCAGTTTGGAGTTGTCGGTATTTGCAATCTCTAAGGAAGCCTTCGACCGCCCCAGCTCGGTTTGAAGGTGCTCAACCTGATTGGCAATGTCGGTCGCCTTTTGCTGGAGTGTATGAATCTGCTCCATCACCAGATGTTGTTTCTGGATGGCCTGCAAGAAAAGATTTTGAATAAAGAAAGCCAACCGTGCAAACACTTGGAAAAATTTGAATAAAGCATACGAAATTCTTGCTCGGGTCATAGACTTGACCGAGGACTTCACGAGCCGAGTGTCGAGCACGTAGTCGCTGTCGGTCACGTCGCTCGGCAGGAGGAGGGCTTTGGTCAGATCAAAGGCCAGGAGGTGTTCCTTGTCGCCTTTGACCGAAGCATTTGCCGGGATCTCCTGACCCCGGTGCTTCAACTAAGGCTTCCAAGGTGGTGTTGGCTTAGATGCGACTGCGGCTTGGTTAGTGCTCAACTCTGCAACAAGTTTGGCTGGGGGATCGGCGGTCCGAGGCCTTTTCCTGGCTCGGCGGCTGTCTTTGCTCGTCTCTCCCACAGTAGTTGACGCCAACGCAACCACGGCACCACTTGTTTGACTGGCAGCAGCTGCGCGGGTAGGGATGCTCGGCAGCTCGGTAGATGTGGCGATGATGAGATTTTTTATGCGACTTCGTTTGGCCATCTTATCTACTTCGGTCAGCCAGATTAGGGGCACGTTCGGGAGCATTGGATCGGGTGGTGGAGACGGTGCTCGGAGAAAGTCAGTGACTCTACTTCTGCGGGGAGCTGAGTGGCAGTAGCTTGGTACGTAACCGAGAAGTTCATGGTAGTCTCGGTGGCTATACCTCAGCGCGGCTCTGATTGCAGCCTCGTTTAGATTGTAGTAGTTTGCTTGCAAGGCTTTGATAGCTGCAAAGTACGAAAGAAGAAAAGGGCATTAGTGCTGAACAATGAAGGAAAATAAGTTGACGGAGCAGTGAGCACGGCTTACATGTTGAACCGAAGTTCTTGCTGATATACCAGCCGGGCACGTCGGCCGTCTCATAATTACCAGACACCCAGAAAAAGTCGTCGTCATGCATATCTTTATCCGGGGTGCCGGTTACAAGTTTTTCTTTGCCTGGTCTAATTTTTAAATAATAATTAAGCCCGTCGCATGTACGGCCCATTGTGTATTGGCGTAAAATCTCGGCTAGCCCAAGGTTCAAATCAGGTCGATTGTTTAGCTCAACCACACCGTTTATTATTCTGAATATGTTGGTGGAGACCCGTGTTGGCGCTAGCCCGGTACGCCTCAGGAACTCACATTCTAGAGGTTGGACCGGGAAGCGTAAACTACCCTCGATTATGGACAGCACGGTGAAGGGGCATTCGTCCAGTCTACCCCATGGTGTGGTATCCTCTGTGCCGAGCTCGAGATATACGTCTACGGGGACACCATATTCTTCCCGGAACGCGGCAAGGGCAACCGGCGTGTCAACCAGGAAGTGGTAACGCCCTATGGGAAGCCGGCTGGTTTTAGCACGGCGGTGTTGGTTTGGCAAATTTTCTTTTGATGGTTGCTCGGCTGTTGAGAGCCTCAGTGTTGGTTCTGGTCCACTTAGACTCTGCAGTAAGAGTAAGGGTAAGTGTAAGTGGGAGCGCGGTTGCGCAAAACGAGCTCGACTTTAGCTCGGTCAAATGGAGTGCCAGACCATCTCGGTCGCAAAGGTAAACCCAGAAGCTCGACCGCTCAAGCGGACCAGATATTAGCTCGATCGAACGGTCAAGTACTCTGATACCTCGGTTCCTACAGGAGTTTTTGCAAACTCGCAACTTGCTCGGTTTTGGTGTTTTTTGGGATCAAAAGAAGACCTGGAGCCCAGTCCACCCCAGATCCTCGTGTGTTCATCATGGAAGTTAAAGAACAGTTGAGAGAGAAGGGGCAGGGGTGGTTTTTGGGGGGTTACATCCTAAAACCTATTGCTGATGTACCCTAAAATGCGGGTTTCAAATGAAAAACAACGGAGAGATTCGAAGAACTTACCAGTTTAGAGGCAAAAGTCGAATCTTCAAGCACAAACGCAATCCAAAGCAAGAATGGTGTTTGAGTAGGGAGGTTGGCACTACAGCGTTTGGACATCAGGAATGGAAAAGAGACAGTAAAAAGAAAATGTGAAGGGGCAGGTGGCGTGTTCATAGGAGAAAAGAACCGCCAAAATTCGAATATGAAGAGACGGCTGGGTTAGCTACTCGAGGCCAATAAATGATCGACGCGTGTCCATAATGGCGGCGACGTCAGTACTGAAAAGACAAGATGGCAAGTTGAGGCGTCAACTGAGCAAGTCTAGAAACCGAGCATGGGAATTAGCGCGGTCAACATCTTGCGGAGGAAAGACCAGCGGAGAATGTACCCCGGTCGAACCATGTAATCCCAGTCACGCTTTTGCGGACAGAATTAAGGGGCAATTGAGAGGGAGATTCATAAGCCGGTTTGGGCCGTGGTAGAAGCCGGGTAGGTGATGTCCGAACGTGTTTGGGCCGAGCTAACTGGGGCTTGTCCAAAGGCAGTTTTGCTCAGTCAAGGCCCAGAACCATGTTGGGACTAAGCTACTTGGGCTTGTCCATGTCCAGAGTCGGTTTTGCTCGGCCAAGGATCAGGCCCCGTATTTGGGCCAAGCTTACTTGGCCGAGATGGTCGCCTGCCAACCCGGGTTCCATGGTTTGCACGTTTAGCTCGGCAAGAAGGCCTTCTATCTACCGGCTCGACCTATCTTGAACTCGGCTCTATCAGAATGCTAATAAGCTCAATTGTGATGGAGCTCAGTGAGTGGAGCCCTCAGACTCATTATGCAGTGCGGTCGTCTGAGGCCAAGGTGATGCCGCCGAGCTGCCTAGTTCCCGCTAATGTTGTCTAGCGGTTTGGTTAGGTAGTGTTAGCTGGATTTGTGCTAACAGATAGGAGAGCATCTCCACGTGTCAACAGACTAATGGGTGCAGAGCTAAGCGCAAAAAGTATATAAGCATGACTGTGCCCCCCATACTGATGACCGAACATCATTTGGTGAGAAAAATTTACATTCATTCGACTTCTCTCTCTCTCTCTCTCTCTCTCTCTCTCTCTCCCTCTCCTTGATTGTGTGCTAACTTAACCGTCGGAGGGGTTTTCCGGCAACACACCGCCGGGTAGCTCACCGCCGTTGTGTTCTCAGGTTGATCGGATAGATTTGGAGCTTGGACGAAAGGAGTACGAACAACGACGAACATTTCCTCCTCTTATACATAGCTTGTTGTATATTGTTATAAGCTTTTCCTTGTCTAATTTCCATGTTTAAAAAATCTCATTTTAATAATCAACTTGCCATTTATTTCTTTCATTTGAGAGTCATTTCAATCAGTTGACTGTTATTCAAAACATGAACTAGTGATTTATGCTTAATGACTTAATCTCTATAGAGGTTCATTGTCAACGGCGTAGTCTCTTTTTCATGTTGAGAATCACCTCCCGTTTGACATATTTCTCACTTAGTGGGCATAATCTTTAGTGGACGTAATAATCATCTTGGACTTAATGGATTAAAGGATGGAAAAGACTAATGAATTTGGCTTAAAATGAACTAACCCACATAAAGAAAATGAGTTATATTGCTTGGGTTTGACAGGACGTTATGCCAAATCTATTGTTTCAAGGGTTGTCTTACATCAATTCATGATGTTTTGATGAACCTTGAAGCATCTTTACCTCGCTCTTTGAGTTCACTCTATGATATGAGAGAGGAGTGGTTATAGTTCCTTTCATTTATTGATTTTTGTCCACATTGTATCAGAAATCATCAAGCAATCAACTTGCTCATTGATGGTTTTGGCAACGATTCCAACTTTCTCTCGAGGCTTTCCCATGACAGAGAAGTGTGAGAGGGACAAACAAAGTCTAGAATAACTCTGTCTGCAGTGTTTTCACTTCAAAGCACAAAACATGATTTTGCACGAAATTAAGTCACGACTGGCCCTTTTGTGGCCTGGCCGAGCTTCATTGAGGCACGGTCAACCATCAATGTTTGGTCAGCAGTGTATTTTGCAGAAAATAGAGGGAAGTAGCTAAAGGTGAAACAGAGCAAACCTAGGAAGACAGAGCTGTTCTTGGACATTGTGCATGCAACCCTTGTGCGTCCTTGCTTACATCATTATTGTCAATTAATGCTCCTAGGATTGTTGTAATTAATTTATTTATTATTGTTATGATTAGTCTTATTAGTGTTGTAATTATCATCATTGTTTATTTGTAATTGTTATAACTAATTAACTTAGATAGTTAGTTTACTTCTCATGATTATCCTTGTTATAATAAAGTAGTTAGCTAGTTAATTCTTTACTTATTTATTCATTTGGTTTTGTAATAATTAGTTTAATTTGGACTTTCGGACTTTGATTCGCACCCTCTTGCATGAGGACAAACATGTAATAAGTTGTATGTCTTCCAACCCCACGTCTTTCTCCCTTTTACTTACTTACTTACGATGGTTAAAATAGAACATCATTTTTCAAATTAGCATTCTTATACGTTGCATCCATTGTCTTACATACATCCAATGTTCGGCTCATCATACTAACCTAATATCCATGTTCAAATTCATTGCTTGAATATGTGCTCTATCGCATGTCTTGAATGAAATCATATGCCATGCTCATAGCCGAGCCTATAAAAATACATAATGTGTGCGTTGCATTTAGTCATATTGCATTAATTAGAAGCATGCATATTTTTCTAATTATTTTGCTTTGTTTTGGCTTGGAGTACTAGGTGAGTAATTTCGTATTTTAGCATCTTCCATCGAATGTTTGTGTTACCATGTCAAAACATACTTCCATGAGACTAATTGCTTAAATGATATAACTGTTTGAATGCCTGTGGATGAAGGCTAGTTGCTTGAATTGGGATAGTGTGATTAATGTCCATTTTCAGCCCACTTTTTCAAGTGGCAAATTCACAAAACAATTTCAAAATAAAACCCAAAATCAAATGTTCCAATTCTTGCAAATTAGACTATATTTGTGTGTGCGTCACATAGTAAAAAATAACTAATAAATCAAAACAAGAGCATATAACGTAAATAAAAATCACATCATGATTAGTAGAGGCCAATCTTTGATCAGGCGAGTATGGTGCTCAATTCATGACCTTCCCCTCTCGTACCTAAGTTCCCGAGCTGAGACACGTTGGTGATGACGGACTAATGGCCTTTGGCACGAGTCTTAGATTTCCTAAATTTTTGAAAAATATTTAGGTGGCAACTCCATAATCTGGCAAAGCAGTCCATTTTGGCATTTGATTCAAACATCGATTTTCCAAAAAGAATTGCTGGATTTGGACTCTTTTGTGTTTTCACTATTTCACATTGCACTTTGTGAAATTAGATTTACAACCACAGGAGTCCGAACTGTGAGGCTATTTGTATCCGAAAGGAGCACGAAAAGTCGAGCCACAACATTATATACACATTTATTTTAAACCATTAAATATTTACAAATTGATCTCAACCATTAAATAATTTGATTAGAAATATTGAATACCTCTTCAACCAATTACCATTTTCTTTACCGATTATTCTATGTTCCACAAACCCTCTTCACGTTGTTTGCCCAAAATGCTCTGTTCTTTAGACAAGACTTTGAAGCTCTTTTTCGCCATCGAAGACTATCTCACAAACACAACCTACCCTCGACTTCACCTCAAGGTATGTCTCTTTCTCTTTCTCTCTGTGAAACTTGTTTTTCTCCCTTTTCTCCATCTCCATTCTATGAAACCCTCAACCGAAATGCCCTTCTTCAAAATTGCCCCTTTCACCTTTGTGAACTCACTGGGTTCGTTTATAAAATTAGAAAAATATGATTTGAATAGGTTTAGGTTTTTTATCTTTATTTGCTTTGGTAGTTGTTTTGATTCCATATATATATATATATATATATACACTTGAAATTTGGCTTGAGTATGTGAAATCTGATGCGTGGGTAATTGAATTTTGTACTCATGTAACTAATATGAAACTGTAATTTTTTATTTGTTTATTGAAATATGTTTATATTCATTTTAGATTTTTCAAAAAGTATATATAACTACAATCTCATCTTAATATGTACAAAATCTATAATACTAACATATCCAAATATTTCGATCAGTCCCATATGTGGGGCTATGGGGCATTGGTTAAAGCAAGAATAATAAGACTCATATGATAAACTGAAATATTTGATTGTTAATCAAATATGGTGAAAATGGAAACTTATGGAGAAAAGATCAAATCCGGTCGATTCAAGACCCAAGACTACTTCAGCCAGATTCTGCCAGAAGAATAAACAAGGCAAAAGCATTATTTCTCATACATGATTTTAGTCTCCCAAAAAAAAAAAGACAAAACAAAACAAAACAAAAAACACACACACATCTTCAAATTGCAAAAAGAATCTAGAAAATCACATATTGAAGTCACTCCAGGCCGGGTTTCTCCATTTAGCTTTCCCATAATGCTTCACATTAAAAAGAAAATTGTAAGAATTACACCATTAAATGGCATTAAGAAGTTATAAAAATCAGTGGGCATGTTTGCATATATATATATATATATATATATCTAAGTTATATAGAAGCTAATTTGAAGAACGGTGAAGGCAAGAGAGAAAAATGAGGCAAATCTAGCTCTCAAACGAGCTAGGACACAAGTCAAAGCTATTGATGTGATTTTGTAAATTGTCTAGTTGGTGTGTCCAAATAATTGAAAGTTCTATTTATACACCATGTTTTGATTTGATTCTATCAATTGAATACAATCAAGTGGAATCATATTTTTAATACAACAAAAACAAAAATTAAAATTCACCTGAAAACTTTGACCACTTGAACAAAGTCAGTAGCTCCATCGAAAAGAGGCTGTTGGATCACCAGCTCAGCAAATACACAACCTGCAGACCAAATATCAACTGGAGTAGAGTATTTTTGGCCGCCAAGTAAGAGTTCAGGTGCCTTGTACCACAGACTTGCAACCTGAAGAACTACCCCAACTGTATGAAAAGATATACCACAATAACTAGTGGGGAATTCAAAACAATTGAATTAATTGATGTTTGGATGTGTTTTTTATGTAGAACATGCATTTGAATCAAGAAGCCCCATACAAGCATATATATTTTTTCATAATAACCAATTTTGTTGGTCATCTTGTTACAAAGTAATTGCAGTATGCATATTTTATTTTTTTAAAAATTTGTACTCTATCCTTCATATTTTTTTCTATAACCTTATCACATTCTACCATTTTACTCTTATGATTAAAAAACAAAAAATAAAAAAGCATCCATAAGCACGATTTTGTTTTTTTATTTTTTGGGTAATTAATTGTATGAGTTTAAATATTTGTTCTTACTAATGTGATTGGTTTAAATTTTTATGCTGTTTTTCATACTGATAATAGTTTTTTTAGCTTTCTCTTTTAGTTTAATGTGCTTATGTGGTTTTATAATTAGTGAAAACTAACTAGAATTAACAGGTATTGCCTAATTTTTTCGCCTAAGGCCTCAAATTGGGTAGAATTGTCCCTTTATGTGAAGAAACCAACTACAAACCCATTATTCTTTCCCTAGTGTCAGATATACGAAGTAACTTGAATTCATTTGCAAGTATGCGTTTACAAGCAACATGTGAAGAGAAAGAAAAGGAGTTTGTACTAAATATTTGTCAAAGCATATGTAAGATATATATAATGCTACAGGTAAAAGGATTCAACTAATACCTTAGGTGATGGAATCCAAAATGATGAACCTTATGGGTAAATCACGTGCTTCTTTCATCACGAACTAAGAACACCCAACAATGGGGTAATACCACAATATGAGTATCATTCACTCTAATCACAATGCAAAGGCTGGATCATTCTCTGATATGGGAGAGAGTTATAGAGAGTATGGGAAAAATGTTATAGGTAAAAACCACATAACGTATCTGATGTTCTATATCAATTAGATATATAATCAAATATATAACCATATATATCTATCTATCCATATCTCCTGAGGATAGGATAGATATAGATAGATAGAGGGTTATCCTAACAAATAGGATAATCAGGAAATCAAATTCAAATTACATAAGTAATTTGAATGGGTCATGGGTCATGCCACATGGGGCCCTAAATCCGGGTCTAATAACTGGCCCAATTTCTAACATCTCCCACTCACGCATGAGTTGGCATGACACTGCTGCATCTCTATCTCAATCTCTCCAAATATTTAATAATCACATACTAGCCAATAAACCGTGCAACCGCTGAGAAACACTTACATGTGGGAGCTTTATACTAGAAACTCAAATTGAGCAAGCATAGAGACATCAACCCAAAAAGAATAGAAATAATGTCTCATATACCCCAGACCCATCTAATTACACCGGTCCAAAAAACATCTCTAATCCCTCAAAAAAGAGCATGTTTGACCCTCCCAAATTCTTGAAATATATTCACACTCAATCCGCCTTTCATATAGAGCGATATGAGTTGCCGGCAGTGAACATACAACAGTGGTGTAATACTAGATGATCTTTCCTTTGCCCTCATGCCATTTAGTTTAGGATTGACCGCTTTCCCAGTGATGTCCCTTAAGACCGAATCATTCATGACCGCAGGCAACATACCAAAGTATTAGAACATCAACCCATGACCTTATGACATAGTCAAAAGTCACAAAAGGGTACATAAATGAGAGTCATATCAATAATGACACGTAAGACTCGCACGGTGCGAAAACATGGATCCATTCTCTCACCTCATTACTCGGTCGCAAAGCACATATAGTATGAATACATGTTACAGTGGAGTAACTCTTCCAAAAAGAGTGACATCATACTTGATACACCGTACAGATCTTAGTCTAGTCGCTTTCTAACGCCTAACCGAAATTCTCCATTTGCTCGCCTTCTAGGCGCCAAATGAGATCATATATCTAGCTAATCATAGCAGGCACAACATGGAAAGTGGGTACTAACATCCATGTTTGGTCCTTAACATAATCTCATCTTAGTTGTAACCAAGGAGACATACATAGTAGATAATTTAAGCCTCTCTTGGCCCCAAATAAAAATAAACTACTAGTCTCATCCTTGCTCGCTTCCGAGGGCTAAGGGCGATTGCTCGTGTAAGTGAGCCAATCTTGCCTGCTGATATCATCATCTACTAATCATTATGACACAAACCATAATAGTGTCAACATCTCATCATCTCACAACAAATAAGTGATCGATTTAAAAAAACAAGACCACAGTTTGTGCAATTCTAGATTCCAAGCATAAGCCTTATTAGCACCTCTTGTGATAAGCATATACAACGGAATCTACCATGTGCGCCTCACATGAAGTAGTTCGAGATCACTACCTTTTGTGTAATTACCTCTTTAAAGATATTTTGGTGACCAATCTGCATTCATTCAAGATGCGCCCAACTAACGCATTGAATCGTACAAAGGGCAAATTAATATACTACTAGTAAAGCATTCTATCCACAGTCTAATGAGCAAGGTCAATGTCTAAACTACTCAGTTGACCATTTACCAAAGATAACACTCATCATACCGAATATGCCCACATAGCGTACTTCAAGCTCCCACAACAAAAAAAATTAAGGAATATAGGTCATCTGTTTCTCCCAAAGACAATCTGAGGATTCACTCAATAGCTAAGGCTCTAGCTTTTACCGATAAGTAAGTCAATGAGTTTGCAATTTTTGCATCTAGAATCATTCTAGGATATTCCTTATGTAAGTCATCAAAGACAAACCGGGAATTCTCCCAAAACAATCCCTACGGATCTTACATCCGAGCATATAAATTACATCACCCATGTCCATCATGTCTAAACAAAGGACGACCAACCTTAGGTGGCGACAACCATATAAATTCCTGGCTCATAATGACTAAGTAAGGAAAAAACTTCTTTTGGACTATTGATTATGCCTTAGTGGTCTTCATCAATCATCGTTGGCCTATCATGGCTCGACGAAATCTAAGAACCACTATTTGGATAACTGCTTTAGGCTGTAAAAAATTTATTGGAACTAGCAACCTTTTTGCTCTCCTAACTTTTCACCATAAAGGCAGAAGGTAAATCCCTATGGATCTACTTATCCAATTCTCCAATGAGAAGTTGGGTCACAACGTCCATAAATTAATGTTCCGAACTTATGTCAATCATAGCCTAAGTCAAAATAATCTCACTCCCCAAGAGAAAGTCTTCTCATGGTCTACACCTTCCTTAATGGTGCGACTTTTCAGTATCTAGCGAGCCTTATGCCTCAATGATGACTATCCAAATTGCGCATAACTTTAGAACAGTTTCGCGTCATAATGGAAAGTCAACCAAATTATAGAAATGGTTAATCCTCAAAGACTTTGTCTTAAGTTGCGCAAAATTGATCCACTTTCTAAAAACAGGGGACTAGAGCCTTTGGTATTATCCTAGGTTTTTCATCATCTTGCAGAGCAATCATGAATGTTTCCCTCTTAATCACCTAGTGATGACGTGAAAAAATTTCACAATCGCTACCACACAACTAAGAATGTAGAGTATTCTTCTCTAATGGATTAATCCATTTGTAGGCACATCGCTCCCACTATCCCTAGGATATTGGAAATTTCTTTCCATTCTCAACTAGGCTACATAAAGCGCTATACTTAGAATTCTCTATCTTATAGAGTTCTAAAACTCAGTTCACGTCACCTTTACTAAGAAAACTTTACGTGACTTAATTACACTACCACAAAACTGCTTACCTATATGCACATAACCCGGAAGGTTTACATGACAGCATACAATAATGCACCACATGACCCTAAGTGTTCGCAAGACAGCATACAATAATGCACCATAGAACCCTAGGTCTTAACTTCACAATCTTATGAGAAATAAAATAAAGATAAGCTACTTAACAGTTACAAATCACCCATAGATGGCTCTCTGCTAACCCATTACTCAAATGGAGTGTAAAAACTTATATGGAGGGCACTTAGTTAGAGATATAGGCAACAAACTAGTGTAATTCCCAATTAGGAAACATTTTACGCCATCATCCACCTAACATTAACAATACTTAATTCCTTATCTCTACTACACCATTGTGTTGTTTTCTAAGCATCCATTTCTCTTCACAGAGCTTTCTAAAAATAACTCAAATAGATACTCGACACCTTGGTCAAAACTAAAAGCACGAAAGTTGTTATCTAATTGATCTCAACCTCATATGTGCAATCTCAAAAATCATCTCAAAAATTTTGGCTTATGGGAGATCAAATAGTCTTGACTAAGATATGTATCGTAATCTATAAATGTGTCGAGATTGAGGCATAGCTATCATACCTTTCCACATATCCAATCACAAATATTATAGTGGACTAAATGCGCCGAAACAAATGCCCTTCTGCGATTTTCCTACTTACTTGTGGGCAACCATTGCGAATAACGTTACACATTCACATGAGAGCAGGATGTCACAAGCGAATGGGCTCGAAAGGGCCTACTCAAACCATCCATGTCATATTCTCATTAATGTGATTAAGTATAATAAGCACCAGTTCATAACCAATGTCATAAACTAATTCCAATCATCCTAATGTGTGAGTTCTTGAAGACAAGTTTTAAAGGTTTAAGCCTAACTAGGTAATGACTCATGACTAATTCATATTCACTAGATCATAAAAGGACTAAGTCGCAAATTTAACTAGTAAGTGCTAATTCCCTGCACCTTCAAGTCAATTTTATTCTCTATACACTTTACTGCATCTAGTTGAAAGATGACAATACTCCTCTTGTCATCTCTATTTCTCGCTTTATAGTTACTTGCAATTAATTCTACTATCCACAAGATTGAGAGAATAAGCTATCAATCTATGACAGCTCCCAAAATAACTTAAGCGTGAATTAGGATAAAGAGTCTAATTCAACACAATGTTCTCACGAGCCATGCGTCAAATTCTTAGAGTCATAACAACCTTGTCGACCTTGACTTTTTCATTACTATGCTGCAACATTGCAACATTTGCGCTTAGTGGTAAACGTTACTCAAAAGCGTTAGTGTAACAACCTAACCCTCCTACATGTTTTCTGGTATGCTTTCAGTCCCTTACTATGTGTATTTACATGTTTCATGTGAAATTCTATGTGAAATTAAGTTTAATTGTGTGAATCTTATGATTATAGATTTATATATGTTTATTATGAAAAATATCTGTTACAAGTGCAATGTTTGGATCAGTAATTAAAAGCCTTAGAAGCTTAATAATCTGAAATTAACTTTATAATTGTGATCAGCATGATTTTTAGATCATAACATGCATTTTTGTAAAAATTCGATTCGGAATGATTAAATTGATTAATTTGTAATAAATCTTTATATAGTCTCTTGAACTCCTTTTTGGGGTCACTTGACATATCACTTAGAAATATCTTCTAAGAGAATGAGAAAGAGTAGAGATGAGAAATAAGGGAGAAGAAGATCAACAAGGAGAGATTGAAGAAATTGAGAAGAATTGAGGAGTTTTGAGTTCAAGGTAGACATAATCCACCTAGACTAACCTCTCTAATTGATTTGAATTGAAGGTGGTTTTATATTCAAGCAAGCTAGGGTTTGTAATTGTGGGCATGTGTGTGATAATTACTTAATTGGAAAGTTGTGTTTATCATGTAGTTGTTTTGGGAATTAACATGAGTTATATGGAAGAATTACAGTGTATTCTTTGATTTTTCATGTTGAACTCACATGGTTGTACATATATATTGTTCATGTATCAAATATAATCATAAACATAAAGGAATTGGACTGTGTAGGTGAATTTAGAAAGAGTTATGATCTAATCAAGCTTATAATCATGTTTATTGTGACATTATAATTTGTGATTCATGTTATGAAGATGTTATGTTGACCTATTGAGTTAATTCTTCTTATTTTGCACATAGTAATGTGTTGGTTCTGTTGAATTCTTGCTTAAATTCGGACTGCTCAAAACAGAGGCTGCGACCGCACGTGCGGGGCTCACCACCACACGTGCGGGAAATAGGGGAGTGTGAAGTTGAGATACTAAATAAAAACACGTGCGGGGCACACGTGCGGCCCACCTTCCCGCACATGCGAGGAAGGACTTCCGCATGTGGGGCCCAAGGATAAAAATTTTGTATTCTTCTTTTCTCTTGTTTGACCCTCTGGGATTGCTGAAATATGTATTTGAAGATTTTAAAATGCTTATAATTAAATGTATGTCGAACAAATCGGATATTGATTAAAAAGGAAAGAGACTAATCTCTTAACTGTATGCGCGTGTAGGTCACATACAAGAAGGAACTATCGCTCCGCCACAGCACTGTGAGTAATAGTACCGTAGCAATATATTTCGTTTACTGTTAATAGTTATTATTAATGTTATGTTATTCACACGTTAACTATGTCGACTCGTGATGAGCTATTGGAAAGTTTGTTTGTGTTATTAAACAATGATATCCTTATGGACCTGAGATCATTCTGCCTTGCTAAAGATGGGCCCGAGGCTGTTCAGTTATAAGCCACCGAGTGTGGATAAATGAAAAGAGGAGGAAGGTGAGGACATGCCGATATCTCACCGACCGTAATGTGATTTGAATTAAATATGACTTATGGCCTATAGCTGAGGGAGGTGGTGTACATGTCGATGTGCCACCAACCCTCCAATGTTCCAACAGCTGTTGATATGTGGGCCCGAGGCTGTTCCGTATGACATAATGGGCTTGAGGCCGTTCTGTATAAAGATTGGGCCCAAGGCCGTTTTGGAAACACTTACAGAACAAGATCAAACATGTAACCTATGTGCTTGTATACGTTGTAATTCAAGTTTATGCATTTGAATTCTCTACATACTATTATTCATTGAGCTTTGCTCACTCCGTGTTATGTTTTTCTCTGTAGGTAATCAACCCGGAGGTCAGTTCTAGTCTAGCTCTAGCAACTTTTCTTTGTCAACCTGGCTATGTCCAAGCGGTTGGATGAAGCTTATACATTTTTGTGGAGTTCTTTTCATAACTCAATGCCTTAGCCACTAGCCTTTGTCAAATGTTATTAATCAAGTATAACCTTCGCTAGCGATGTTCTAGTTATACCCCCAGTTGCGAGGATGGGACTGTATATATATATGTGTATATAACAGGCTCTTATGTGTGTGTTCATTATGTGTTGGATTGTCTGATGAATTGTCTGTGATCCTGGCATATAGGTGTAGCTCAATAGATGTTGTTTTAACTTGATAATTGTTTCTGTTCTAGCCCCATATTATATCGTTATTAAGTTTTGAGGTCGTTATCGAGTCGGTCATGCCCAAACTTTTAGGGGTGAGGTTTGGGGTGTGACAGTTAGCCTAGCTAAGAAATCATACAAAGAAGCACCTCCTCAAGTCTTACACTCAAGTGTGGAAACAGTAAGTGTCCAGACTTAGACAAGTTGGCAATACTAATAGATTTTGTAGGCACTTGGTGCTATTCTTTTCACTTAGTGTTAATAGATTTTACAACCACTTGGCGCTAATCTTTTCACTTAATGTTAATAGATTTTTGTTGCTACTAAGCGCTAATCTTTTAACTTCAAGTGATACTTTAATGCACACTATTATAGTGCATAAAATTTTGCTCCATCCACTCCCAATAGTTGGGTAGAGAACAAAACACTGCTCATACTGGCTACTCGTCTTACACTTAATGATTAATTCATTTAAGCTTGCATTTTTTGGATGGCGTGACTCTTGAATGTTACTTCATCCAATGATGCAATATCATTACAAGTCAAATTACAAAGTCAATCCAAGCAACTCAATAGTCAAGATCATATACAGATCTATTGAGGGCTTACTAATTTCACAACTCTAAAACTCGCCAATCAAAGCTACGTAGCATGCTGCTAACCATAGCGCACACATCAGTTTTTATTGTACCAAACAAGGCAACAAAACTACGGCGACAAAACTACGGCGACTTTGAGTCATGTTTCCTTACTTTGGCTCAATTAAGGTCTGACCTAAAGTCTCCAAGACTTTTACTCATCTAAAGAATAGGATTATATTGTTCACATTTGAACATCTCTATGAAGTCTAGGTCAACCAAATTAACTTCCATAAGCTAAATCAATTTAGAGGGAAATTCGCATTGGGATTAATTTGATTAGCATAATATAATTTTGCCACAAAAATCTAAATTAAATAATGACAATATTACACAAGTCGAAAGATCGAAAATCCGCTATGCTCGTAATCATCTCTTGCACCACAGGTGACAATTATCTAAAATTTAATTTAATTCATGCTCAAAATATTAGTTTTCGGGAGTAAATCTACAAAGATATCTCTCAACCGAACAACCTCCCACTGACTATGGCATGACTAAAGCATGATAAGATATTCTAATTCCATACAATAGCATCATAATGTAGATTCACAGTCAACTCATGCTATGTTACAATTAATAATGGAATTTAAATAAAAAACAATTAATCATGCTACTCTAATCACAACATATTAGAAATGTCACGCCCCACTTTTTATTACTCGAAGTCATTACCAAGTTCCTTAACTTAATTCAATTTCAGAGATAACATGCGGAAATAAACTCAAATGTTCAATTAAAAGTGATGAACAACAATTCTCTCATTCGAATGAAAGTTAAATACAACATGAGCATTCTAAATAAATTGCCCTCAGGCTTACAACAATAAATAATCAAATGAAGGGTGCAACCCTTTTACATATATGGCATTCCGCCTACAACAAAGAGGCCCCGTGGCCAACAAATAAGAATATCCAAATCTTGTAGCACACCCTGCTAAACACCTGAAAAAGATTCAACAACGTGGGATGAACATATGGTCCAGTAGGGATCTCAACATGATCCTCAACAATAATAACATTACAGATAGCTATGATCATGAACACTCATTCTCGTACTAGAATAATAATGTTACAGTTTATACAAAATATATATATATATATATATATAAACTTTTCTCGAAAACAATTATTTCATTCAATGCTATAAGCGATTCATCTTTCCTTTTTCCTTTCATTAACCTCCATTCCCAATCTTTTATAACATTAACAACTACTTAGGAAAATAGATTCACTAAGCCCATTACTCTATCCCATTTCCCACACATACAACAGATGTGGCTTTTCAAAACATAATTCTAAAATGTTTGATTTTCTTTACACTTCCAGAAGATAAAAGGGCATTTCGGTTCAATCCCAAATCTATCATAACTATACATGCATACCTTTAAATAAAAGGAAAATAACAAATCATCAATCATGTATATAATCCACAAATGAGGCAGCTCGGCCTTTCAAAACTGTAACCATCGCAACCCATAACATACTCAGATACACTGACGATAACAATTAAAACTCTGCTCTACCGGCTATATGCACAGTAAGCTAAGGATATGCCAAAGCGATAAGCAACATAACAACTAATTTTAAACATTTCATACCTCATAATAGATACACATTTTAGTACTGTATCAATCTCAGACAAAAACACTTCCATACTTCACAAATGATACACATTTTAGTGTTGTATCAATATCAAACAAAAACACTTCTATACTTCACAAATGATACACATTTTAGTGTTGTATCAATGGAGTCCATCCCCTATCTCCTCCCAAACAAAATCCGGTTTAAAGGTCCATCCCCTATCTTCC
Organism: Camellia lanceoleosa; assembly: GCA_025200525.1. Taxonomy (NCBI): domain Eukaryota; kingdom Viridiplantae; phylum Streptophyta; class Magnoliopsida; order Ericales; family Theaceae; genus Camellia; species Camellia lanceoleosa. The sequence continues at coordinate 171,988,583 of CM045767.1, forward strand.
CCTAAACCGTGGAGTACATCCCCTATCTCCTCCCACACAAAACAATGTATATAAGAGATTATCATATACAAAAAATTCCTCAATACAACAAAGCATAATTAACAAGTGTAATACATACACATAAATTATTCAATAATGTTTAACCAACACAAGTGTAACGCATACATCACAATTCAACACAACAATGTCATCCTCCACCGATGACCAAAGACAAAACCTCTAGATGCATGTATTCAGTACACCTAATAAAAGAGACTCAACTCTCAAGCAAACCTTAAACCCAACAACGACACTAGTACGATAGGTAAGGATAAAACCCCCCAATGTGTGTATTCAACACTCATGATACAATAGTTCAATTCTCAAATTTATTTTCCGAGACTCACATAGAGTTAACATTTCATTTACCATTTTCAAGATCAACTTTCATATTTTTTTCCAACTCAACATGTTCCATCACTTATTCCAAAAACACTTTTCCTTTTTTACAAAACCAATTACATTCTCTTCATTTACAAAATCAATTTCATGGATAATAAGCCATAACCCAACTTGATTCAATACGTTCATTTCAAAATAACCCCAATACCATAATTATTCCCTTAACTGTTAACACCTTCTACACAACTCATATTAACAATAGAAATTTACCAACATTGTTCAACCATAAACCCTTTTTATTTTACCAAATCAAAATATAATTTAGGGCTTTCTCTTCTTTCAACAATAACATGCTAATAATTAGTCCAAACCATAGTCAATGATAACAAAACCATTCTCAAACAACCAACCCTAGGTTCCCCTCTGATTTTCAAACAAATCCAACACGGATATGATTTTCATGCAATACAAAATTACCACATGTCTATCTATAGACGGAGTATTGAAAAAGAACAAGGAAATCCCTACCTCAAATGGAGAGACCAAATAGAGAAGATGAAGGCCAAAAACCAAAGTGCTCCAAATCGCCAAACTTTCAGATTAAAATGAAGCCCTCAACCCACTCTACCTTTCTTACAAAGGACTTAGTATAGATTTACACTAGAGGGAGATGAAAACCAAGAGAGAAGGTGTGTAAGGAGAGAGAGAAACTCTCAAGTTATTCATTCAATGAACTTTATTAAATTGATTAATGTATCTCATACATTCATGATACATAATGCATCCTCTATATTAATGAATTCATTATATAAATTAATGTATCTTACATATTCATAATAGATACATAATGCATCTCTAACATTCATTCATAATAAATCCATCACATTCAATGTATTAGCATTAGTCTTCTATACATTGTATATATACAAAGAGTAAAGGATGGAAACAGGAATAAGACAACAACACATCTACGGAACCGAGTTCGGAATACAATTATAAAAAAAAATGAAGGGAAAACCGGGATCGCTATAAGAAACTCTAGGCAAAAAATAACAATATACTGTACTGAATATTCAGATTATACCATAACAAAAAGTATATCACTTCTGAAATTTTTTTGGAATTTTCTGGTATTTTTTGGAATTTTAAATAATTAATAAATACACATAAAATCATAAACAAATATTCCAGAATCTGAGAAAATAAAATAATTATACCAGTAAATAGTAAACCATTAAAGTAATCTACTGTAAAAATTTCAACTCCAAAAACTTAATCATCCAACACCAGATACATTTTAAAGCAGAAATAATGAATTATTATTTTAGGAAAAATATTTTTTATTTACATAAAATCTTGAAAATTTTACAAAGGATATAAAATTTAACTCTGAGTCTAATAGTACCAACCACGCTTAAAACAAAGCTATAACGAATTATTTATGACCATTTAAAACAATTTTGGATTTTTAAAAAAAACAAACAAACAAACAAACAGGGCCTTACAGCCAAGCCAGCACGAAAAAATAGCTCAGCGCCGCTCAACGCAGGGCGACTCGACCCAAGGCGGCTCAGCGCGGCACATCTTAGCTCAGCGCACGGCGCGCACATGACAGAGCCAACGACTCACGTGTGGAGAGCGCGAACGGCACGCACGTGCAAAGTGCGCCTAGCACGTGTGGGCTAGTGGCGACGCATGGGGTGCGCGCGGCGGCGCTGACGTCGTCAGATGGCGTGTGTGGCTCACGCGCTGCCTTCCAGAGTGTTTTCTGGTCCAATTTTGGTACTGCCATACTTCATTTTCCAAAATAATAACAATGGTGATATTAAAAATGACATTTTACAAACCCAAATAATAGGGTGTATTACACTCTCTCAAATGAGAGTAAAAATGCAGAAACTCTGCACTTCATCTTCTTCCTTAAGCCACCAAAAAATACAAAACGAACCCAAATTAGGGTTTGCTTTTTCTCATCAACCGTGAGTCAGAATCAAACCCATAATATACCGTTTCGAAGGTATCGAAACAAGGATTCCAAATATATAATTTTCATAACATAAAAACAAAGCATGTAAAACCAGAATACAATCAAAGTTATGAAAAATTAAATATGAATCTCCATTTTTCTCAAAATCCGACTGTTGGATTTTTATGAATTTTGGCAAATATATTCTACATGAAATATACTACAACATATGTAAATTTCAGGTTGATTGGAGAAAGTTCTTAAAAATATTAATTTTTTATGCATATATCATATGTATATATATAATTATATACATATTTTAATGCACAAAAACAAGCACGAAAATATCCATTTATGGCTCTGATACCAATGTAAGATATATATAATGCAGCAGGTAAAAGGATTCAAGTCATACCTTAGGTGATGGAATCTGAAACGATGAACCTTGTGGGTAAATCACGTGCTTCTTTCATCACTAACTAAGAACACCCAACAATGGGGTGATACCACAGTATGAGTATCACCCACTCTAATCACAATGCAAATGCTGGGTCGTTCTCTGATATGGGAGAGAGTTACAGAGAGAGTATGGGAAAAATGTTATGGGTAAAAACCACATAACGTATCTAATGTTTTATATCAATCAGATATATAATCAAATATATAACCATATATATCTATCTATCCATATCTCTTAAGGATAGGATAGATGTAGATAGATAGAGGGTTATCCTAACAAATAAGATAATCGGGAAATCAAATTCAAATTACATGGGTAATTTGAATGGGTCATGCCACATGGGCGCCCAAATCCAGGTCCAATACCCGGCCCAATTTCCAACAGCATATATTTCTAACTAAAAACGTGTTACAAAAGAATAAAGAAGTAATGTAAATCACCTTTTAATATGCAGTGCCAGAATACCATTCAGTTACTAAGAATGAAAGTCGAAACAGGCAAGCTCTTACTTGTCATAAATATAAACTGTTTGAAAGGACTTGAAGCTAAAAAGAAGGCATGGGTAAAATAATGTACAAGTGAATACCTTTTCCCTTTCGGTGTATGTCTGAAGAGGAACACCAATTTCCCTAGCTGATAGTAGGGTACTTGCTTATGTGTTTTTTAATTTATTTGCTTTGAATTGATAGCAAAGCACTGGCAGATGTGCTTATTTATTAGTTTGATTTTAATTTATAGTAGGGTAGGCGGGTGTGCTTTTTTTATTTATTTATTTAATTTTAATTGATAGTAGGGTACTTACTGGTGTGCTTTTTTTTTATTATTTGCATATAATTGATAGCAGAGCACTGGCTAGCATGCTTATTTGTTCATTTGATTTTAATTTGTTTTCTGAATTTATTTGTTTTGAATGATAGTAAGGCCCTGGCGAGTATGTTAATTTATTTGTTTGATTTTAATTTATAGCAGGGCACTGGCAGTTGTGTTTTTTTGTTCATTTGTTTGATTTTAATTGCTAATAAGGATACGTACGAGTGTAGATACGATAGATGTCTATATTGACTCGGATGGACTTGCAGCACAAGAAAGACATGAGGAAGGTCAAGTTAGAACTAAAACAAATGCGGAAAGCCTTTTGTGGTGAAGATTCTGAGAATTCAACTAGTTCTAATGATAGTGAGCAGGAATCTAATGGGTCCAACCATGATGACAGCCAACAAATGGACACAAACAATGATGGTTGGCCAAACTTTGTGAAGATTATTTTGTGAATAGTGTTACTTCTTTTTTTTGCAAATAGTGTTACTTTTTTTCAGCCCATTATTTTGTGAACAGTGTTACTTTTTTTTTACAAACAATGTTACTTATTTCAACCCATTATTTTGCAAACATTGTTACTTTTTTTTTCCCTTTATTAGAAAAAGAAAATTGTAAACAATGGCAGACTTCATGGATGGCTTATTTGATGGACAACATTTGGATGGTTTATGTGAATAATATTATTTAGTGATGCTTCATCATTTTGGATAGATATGTCCAACTGAATATTTTTTTGTTGCAATGCCAATGATGTATGTATAGGTTGTTGAAATTTATGGATACCAATCGACTACGTAGTGGATACATTGATTCCAATACTTAGTATGATATTTAGGCACGGAATGTGATTGAAGAAGATAATTCGTTCCGTTTCTTAGATGTTCTTTTTTTCTAAGTTGTTGAAGGATAAATTAGGTTTTGCTTACTAACTAGGAATTTCGCATTACTGCTTTTTGTAGCAAATACTATCATTGTTCTTGGTATTTTTAAAATTTGCAAAGAACTATCATTGCGCGCCTTCTAAGTGGGGAGATGACATGTGTGGTGGCCGAATAATTAGGCGAGGATAAGGGAGGTATATTTCAGAAGATTGACGCTAGCCGGCATATATATCCCGCAAGAACACGGGGCCGAATAGGATAGATAGGTCGTATTTGGATCCCTCTTTAGAGCCGAATAGAGTAAAAAATAATGATTGAAAAAGTAGTCCCGAGCCCCGAGGCCCAGAGAATGGATATAAATACAAGAGCTTCAGATTTGTAAGGACATGTAAGTATCACTTCTAAAAACTTAGTAAACAAGCTTTCTTAAGCAGAGGAACTGACTTGTCCGTCGGAGTGCTAATTCCGCACCCAATCGAGTGTTCAGATCTTTTCGTGACTAGCTGAGGATCATTGGCGTCTTTCAGGATCTAAAGAGTATTTCCAAACCCTTTCACCACAATTGGCGCCGTCTGTGGGAATACTCAAATACATCCATGGAAGGCGTGACCGAAGATCCCCCGATAGCCACCAACGAGATAACACAGGAAGACGACCTCACCCCAGCCAATATGCTCGGAAAAGAAACCATCCCGGCACGACGCGTCCTGAACTTCGATTCACCAACAACTTCAGCACAAGAAACAATGCAGGCTATCATAGAACAAGCAAAGCAGAATGAACATAGGCTCGAGAACATGATCGCTGAGAACGAGCGACTCCGTCAAGATTTGGCCCTGGAGGTAGCAAAGTCTAGAGAGGCCATGCGCCAGGAACCAGAGCGACCCCCGAGGGCAGACGGACAAAGACCTCGGGCTCGCCCAAAGGATACCGATAGCAGCTCCAACTCATCATCCACTTGAGCTCGACGCAAGGACGATCCGAGACCTCCGGCTCCTCGAAAAGGATCTCGAGAACGAGGAACAAGCGCAGAGAAGCGGCTCAAACGAGGAAGACCAAAGATGATCCTTTTGTTCGACGGATCGCAAGAGCGTCCCCTCGCCAAGAAATTCAAAGCTCCTCGTTCACTCTATACTGACGGAAAATCGACCCCACCGATCATATCCGTCATTACAAACAAAGCATGACGCCAAGACGCAGATAATGAAGCCCTCATGTGTCGAATATTCCTAGACCGCCTAGGTCCACTAGCCGTTAGGTGGTATTACAAGTTGGAGCCGCCGATTAAAAGCTTCCGGCAACCGCAGAAATCCTTCAGTACGTGTTCATCACCAACGAGGTACAACCAAAACAGGCCGACTCCCTCTGGGCTATGCAGATCCAGTCAGGAGAAACGCTTAGAGCGTACTCGGCACGATATTGGGAGTGCTTCAACCTTGTTGACGACGCCTGCAACGACTCTATGGCCATCACCGCCTTCAAAATGGGTTTACATCCTGACAGTGCTCTGCGCAGTTCCCTGACCAGAAGGCCCCCCAAAACAGTCTGGGCGTTGATGAAAAAAGTTGAAGAATATTGTAAAGTCGAAGATGACGCCCTGAGGATAAAAGCCGGACAAATCCCCAGCAAAACGGCCTTCCCCGAAACCGCTCGACCAATCAGCTCCGCCATCGAGCCCCGAGCCCAGCGGACGACTAAGCGAGATAAAAGGCGAGACTCCCGCCGATCAAGCAATCAATGCCCCCACCGAACGAATGAACAACTACAAGTCGATAGCAGACGCTCAAGGCGAACAGACAAGACGTATACGGAGTTGACAAAGCCGATCGTGGCAATAATGACCAAAGTCCAGCACCTTCCATTTTTCAAGTGGCCCGCGAAGATGGTGGGGCCTCCTGACACACGAATGAGGGACAGACGATGCGAATACCACAAAGATCACGGCCACGAAACCGAGAGTTGTTATGCGCTAAAGGATCATCTGGAGGAACTCGCACAAGATGGTCGATTGCAGCAATATGTGAGCAAGGGAAGGCCAACCAAAGCACTAGCCTTGAGACAGGATTCACCTCCGCTTGGCGTGATCCATGTAATCTACGGTCTGCCGGCATCCCCGACCGTGCATACCGTCCAGTCGCACCCAATCCACCAAAAACATAACATGTCGACCGGCAGGCCCAAAGAAGCTCCGACAATTAAGTTTGATGACTCCGACCTCGCTGGAACGGCGGCCAGCCACGTCGATCCTTTGGTCATCAAATTACGCGTACGACAGTTCAGCGTTGAACGCATTCTCATAGACCCAGGAAGCACTTAGGAAATCCTGTATTACAGGACTTTTGTCGAACTCGGCCTCAACGAGTCGGACCTATCACCGTCGTCTCAGGCGCTGATTGGCCAAAATAAGTCTCCGGATTCAGAGCCCCCTTTGGTGCATGACACCTTAGAGCCGATTAAGTCTCCGGATTCAGAGCCCCCTTTGGTGCATAACACCTTAGGGCCGAATAAGTCTCCGGATTCGGAGCCCCCTTTGGTGCATGACACCTTAGGGCCGATTAAGTCTCCGGATTCGGAGCGCCCTTCGTGAATCACGATTGGCCAAAATAAGTCTCCGGATTCGGAGCCCCCTTTGGTGCATGATACGTTAGGGCTGATTAAGTCTTCGGATTCGGAGCCCCCTTTGGTGCATGACACCTTAGGGCCGATTAAGTCTCTGGATTCGGAGCGCCCTTCGTGAATCACGATTGGCCAAAATAAGTCTCCGGATTCGGAGCCCCCTTTGGTGCATGACACCTTAGGGCCGATTAAGTCTCCGGATTCAGAGCCCCCTTTGGTGCATGACACCTTAGGGCCGATTAAGTCTCCGGATTCGGAGCGCCCTTCGTGAATCACAATTGGCCAATTAAGTCTCCGGATTCGGAGCCCCCTTTGGTGCATGACACCTTAGGGCCGATTAAGTCTCCAGATTCGGAGCCCCCTTTGGTGCACGACACCTTAGGGCCGATTAAGTCTCCGGATTTGGAGCGCCCTTCGTGAATCACGATTGGCCAAATTAAGTCTCTGGATTCGGAGCCCCCTTTGGTGCATGACACCTTAGGGCCGATTAAGTCTCCGGATTCGGAGCCCCCTTTGGTGCATGACACCTTAGGGCCGATTAAGTCCCCGGATTCGAAGCGCCCTTTGTGAATCACGATTGGCCAAATTAAGTCTCCGGATTCGGAACCCCCTTTGGTGCATGACACCTTAGGGCCGATTAAGTCTCCAGATTCGGAGCCCCCTTTGGTGCATGACACCTTAGGGCCGATTAAGTCTCCGGATTCGGAGCGCTCTTCGTGAATCACGATTGGCCAAATTAAGTCTCCGGATTCGGAGCCCCCTTTGGTGCACGACACCTTAGGGCCGAACAAGGCGTACCTTAGACGGCCCACGAGTAAGCCATTCCAGCCAAACTTGTACCCCACCCAAGGCAAGGGCCGATCCCCGAGTACAGGAACAATATTTAAGCTAAAATATCTAAGCCACACAAAAGTTCCAATAGCAAACTATCGAACCATATGAAACGACGTACTTAACCGGGATCAGGAACATTCATTCGGCATTGCTAAAACAAAACATTTTCAAAATAAAACTCAACTATATGAAATAACACTTTTTATTTCATTAAAACGGTGTTACATAGACGCAATCCGCGTTCGAACATTACAATATCTACCTCTAACTTCTAAGACAAATCAACCCATCGACTCGACCCTTGTCATCAGAACAACCATCGCGCCTCAAAACGAATCGATCTAACCGCGCCCGAATCGGCATGCCAGGCCTCTGACACCATCGACAATGTCAAGGCCAAGATCCAAGACAAGGGAGGTTAGGAGTAGCGGTCGTTGTGCTTCCTTTCGGGGCGATCTGCTTCGACGACTTGGAGACTGACGTGTTTCCAGTTTCTCCTCTCAGCGGTCCACCTCCCACACCGGAGAATCCTCCGCCGCAAACCATCCGAGCGCCAAGTTCGGCCGGAATTTGAGCTCCTGCAACTATCATCACCATCCGATGGTAAGAACTGTTGGTCATCCCACGCAATAGATGCTGGAGAACCAAATATGCTTGACTGCACGAGGCGCCTGCCGCTTTTATTCTCAGTAATGGCCGCGATCTCGAGGCCCAAGTCCCGAAGTGATTTTATTAACACAAAATTCCACGAACACAATCGTCGGTCAACATTCTCCACGACCTAATTAACCCAACAATTGGCTAAAACGCGCGCGCATGGGCTGCGCAAGGGTAAAAAATTACCTAGCCCAATCGGCTAGACATTTGGCATTCAAGCCAAATCAAAACGCCGTAGCCCCTCCGATCCCTGACTCACGGCTTCTTCAAATTTCAACAACATGCCGCAATAGGCTTTGTTCAAAAGTAAACGACCATTATATGGAGGCCGATCACGTACATTGAATCGGCGCCTCGACATGCAATCAAATTAAACACGCGTCCGATTGATGTATTTACGTCTCCAAACATTTATGCAATCAAATTAAACACGCACACGCCGAATGCGGGACACAATTTGACATTTTCAATAAAGCGTCTTTTATTCAAAGAATCAAGAAATTACATAATTGCGAACGCGACCAGCGTTCGAACCTTACAATAATTAAAGTCATACGGCATCGCCCTCATCCTCACTCTTCTCAGCCTCGAAAGCAGAAAACGGAAAGTCCTTACTGTGATAGAGAGGTGACGTCGAATCGATGCCTGACAAGCGCAGAGATTCGGCAGCTTGAGATGCCTTGATCCAACCATGCCTGAACCCACGATTTTCACATCGGCAAACCTCTTCGGCAAGTTTCTCCTGGGTCTTTTGGATTCCAACCAAGCGCCCCTCGTGAAAACCTTTCTCATAAGACCTCCCCTTGGCGGACTCCAATGCGAACATGCTCGCCGTTTCACGATCGGCAATGGCAGCGTTTATAAGCCGACTGGTAACCCTCTCTTCCATGACTGGATTCACCTGCCCTGCTGGTTGAACTTGAGCCGATTTGATCTTCCGTAATTCACGTTCAGCCGCCTCCACGCGAGCCTCCAAACTGCGGATATGCTCATCCTTTTTCTCCATTTCTCGGTGGGCGGCGCGCAATCGCATCCCGACTTCATAAGCCGTATAGAGCCCTTTCACCGCCCCATGAATGCCCTCACAAAACACTTCGTAGTCCTGACGACCAACCATTGACTGCTGAACTTCCGGAGGAAATATTTGTCGAGCAAACTCGACCGCCACGTCTGGATCTCGCACGATCGAGTCCGCTTCCGTCATAGGCTTATTCTTCACGAATACTGCAAAACTTAACGGGCACGGATTCGCGTCTGATCTCCTTTCAACTTGGGCGTGTGGCGATCTCCCATGAGACTGCCTGTCCCGTTTGGGCGACCTACTACGACGTCGAGGAGATTGACGCCTCTCTCGACCCATAGAACTCTTACTCCCAGCACGCAAGGGCGCACCACGGTGTTCACTTCGATCCATATCACCGCTAAGCTCAGCCAATGTCTTGGCTTCCCCTTTGCTGTTAAAGAAGAGTTTGTTCGACATACGCACAATAGATTTTCTCTCACGAGTCTGAATCAGATACCTACCACTCTTAAAAGTTGTGCCCCTAATCATTTAACACCCGCAGAGGCAGCACGATCGAGGCAAGTTCATTAGTCGCGAAACCCAATCGCCTGATGCCGAATAGGTCAATGGCAGGACAAGCTTTTGGCTCAAGATCTTCAGCCTAAGTGCGTAGTACCAGCTCATGCCATGAATTGATCCCTCAGAGCCCGAGTTCCTATCATGAACCCACTAGGGCAAGGGCAGATCCATCAATCCAAGGACACAAGATCAGTAGGCAGTGAAATTGCAAATGGTGTTTAGAAGAGTTCTAGATAAAATCATTCGTGCCACAGCAAAATCATCCGGCTCATGAGTTGACTGGCAAGAACAGATTTATCAATCTATTCGGACCAAGTACCCCAGCCGGCTCACAAGTTGATTCAGCATTAGAATTCTTTTTATGAACCCACTGGGGCAAGGGCAGATTCACACATCAGGGTTTCCCCACAGTATATGCAATTCCATTTTACCAAATCCATTGACAAATACAGAACTCTTTCATTAAAAATAAAATTACAAGAATTCTTTCATACAAAATGTGTGATGGTAGCAAAAATTACAAGGAAATTTTCATTAATAAATTGCGCGCCGATGCTAACCAATTTATACATGAAAACTACCCTGAACCAACAAATCACTATCCAAAAAGAAAAACAAAAACAAAAAGACGCCTGCGCAGTAAACGGCTCTCAGATCATTCATCGGTATCGGACTCAAGTGGCTGAACGTCCACCTGCTCATAAGGAATTGGCACATCCAAGATAACCTCAGCGGCAGCAAGGGCTTTGAGCCACCCATGTTTGAACCCGCAATTCTCAAATTTTGACACTTCTTCAACATATTCCGTCAAAGCGGCGCCTCTCCCTGCCTCAAAGGCCTCCGATTCGGCTTTATCGCGGGGCGGCCTTAAGCTCCTCTAACTGAGCTTCCGCTTCAGCAAGTGCTTCCTTTGAGAGTTTGAGCGATTCCTCGCTCGCATTTGCCCTATCCTCAGCATCAACACGAAGCTGTTCGGCGATGCGAGCCCTCTCTTTCTCTGCTTCGGCTCGCGCGCTCTCCATTTCAGCTCTCATAATTTCGAACTCGGCCCTACTCTTCTGACCCTGCAACTCTGTTTCCAAATGGTCAATCCTCCCGAGCGCATCACGCAAGCGGCGACCCAAGTCCGTGATCCTTCCGATCGTCTGCAAAACAATTCGGTACGATTAGACACCTTTAACAAACAAGAGCGAGATTAAGGCGACCTACCAGGAGTGCCGATTGAGCAGTTAGGGCAACGCCATAACGCCGTGCACGCAATCAAGGCTTTGTTGTCGTGATGAAAGGAAATTGAAGCCGCCAGCTTAGAGCCACGGCCGATCCTCGACAATCAAGCGTCGGATAAAATCGACGCCCACGATTTTGTTGAATAACAACGGCGCGATCACGTCCGGTTCTTCAAGCCGTGGCGTTTGCTAGCGGGGGCTTCGAGCTCGCTCTCCTCGACACCACGCTTTTGGCCATGCTCGAATCACCGTTCCCCATCGGCTGCTCTCCACCCTCTTTCCCGACGGACGCAGAACCTCCACCGCCCTCGTAAACGGAGTCTGAAGGGCTTGATCAAGCCGAATCTGTGTGGCGCATTCGGCCTTCTTTTTGGCGGCCATCCGCTCGGCATTTCTTTGACGTGCCATCTGCGTTAAGCTTTCCTTCGCCATGCCCTCCAAGAAATCGCTGGGTAGATCCCCCAGATTCGCAAAAATATCCCCGGAAGAGAAATCCGTTCATCCTGAGGCGGATGGCTCGGTGGCCTCAAATGCCGAGCGACGGCCTTTGTCGCCTCTACAACCCCTCGGAGACCCCACAGCCGGATCGGCGATCACCTCTACAACCGGCTCAACGTCTTCCCCCGAATCAGAATCTACGAGACCGATCTGCCTAAGGTTTTTGAAGCGGGGAAAGATAAGGGCCGAGAGCTGTTGACTGCCTGCTGGAATCGGGATGTTATCTGCAGCCGAGAAAGTAGTGTAAGTGGGTTCGTACCGAAGGAGAATATGGGCGGCTCTCCCTTGCTGTTGTACGTTTGGGCGGCCGAAATATCTGAGCGCAGTCTTGATTTCCCCAAGAATCACGTCGTCAACCGAAGTCAAGATTTTCTTCAACCTATTACCTGCAGAAGAGAAAAAACGATTTAGGGAAAGGAGCCGAATAAGAGATAGTCCAGCAAACAAGACATTGCGTGGCAACCTGGGTCACCCTTATGTCTGGGAATAGGGTCCAGCGATCCTCCCCATCGCGAACTCCCAATTACCTCGACGTTGACCATCACGTCGTCAACCCGCTTACTGAATCGCAAGCATGGTCACCAAGTGATGGTCAAGATTCTCGCCCCGAGAAAATATCGCCCGGTTAACCGGAGGATTTGGCTAAGGCGTAGCAATGCCGAATGGCCGGAATCCCGAGGTTGATCCTAAGGCGTCGATTCAACTCTACTACCCCCATGATGATTCGAAAGAAATTTACATTGGGTTGAGAAGGAATCAAACCCCAATAGCGAAGAACGGCTCTCAGAAGTGGGTGTAGGGGGAAACGAACTCCGCCCTCAGCAATGGATAAAAGAGGGAATACGATAGTGTTTTGGTCTTCCCTCTCCATGTCGAGAGCGTTGTCCGTTACAAGGGATAAATGGACGTCGTCAGGAATAGAGAAGTGTTGCCGGAAACCAGAGATACGACCCTCAGAAAGGAGGTCTTTCAAATGTTTGGCCATCTTAACAGAGAACTAAGTGTTCGCCGGAGTCAAAATAACAAACGGAAAACAGGATTACAAAAAAGGGATAAGGAAACTTACGAGGAGCAGATGAGACAGGGGAAGACGGGAAGAAGTTGCAGAAAACACGAGTCATGAGGGATATGCACCTGCGATCCAAAAGTCTCAGAAAATCGACGAAACGAGAATTTGAAAAGACCGAAGTTTCAAATCGCAATAAATGCTGCGATACACATGAATAGAGCGGGAAAGCGTAATGATGAGCAAAAAGGTCCGCGCCTCCTGACATATATTGGGGCACGCGGCCGCCGACTGAACTTCTCAATTCTGAACCAAATCTGGGTTGATCGGCCAACAGGAGTTTGGAGGGCAATTGTGGTGGCCGAATAATTAGGCGAGGATAAGGGAGGTATATTTCAGAAGATTGACGCTAGCCGGCATATATATCCCGCAAGAACACGGGGCCGAATAGGATAGATAGGCCGTATTTGGATCCCTCTTTAGAGCCGAATAGAGTAAAAAATAATGATTGAAAAAGTAGGCCCGAGCCCCGAGGCCCAGAGAATGGATATAAATACAAGAGCTTCAGATTTGTAAGGACATGTAAGTATCACTTCTAAAAACTTAGTAAACAAGCTTTCTTGAGCAGAGGAACTGACTTGCCCGTCGGAGTGCTAATTCCGACACCCCCGACCAGAGTGTTTGTATCTTTTCAGGTGACTAGCTGAGGATCATTGGCGTCTTTCAGGATCTAAAGAGTATTTCCAAACCCTTTCACCACAACATGAATTATCACTTCCTCTGCATTAAAAATATGCTCTCTTTTTTTTGTGTTTTTTTAAATGGAAAACTGAAAAAAAAATTATTAGTTATTTTCTTACTTTGCCAAGGACTTATCCTCTTACTCTCCTGGCATTTGAAATGTGTCTATGATAGTATACACTAATGGCACAATTTTAGTTGGACATGAACTCATTATGTAAAAAAATATATTGTACTGTATGTAACAATACATGGACTCTTACTCCAGTTTTTTAAATAGTTTCCCCATGAACATTTTGAACATATGTGAAATTTTTGACGGATTGTAAATGTAACAACTAAGAGCAATGTGATACATTTAAATATCATAAATAGTTTCATCACACCAATCTTAAGCAACACTATAAATTCCATACAAATTGAAACCCAAAAACTAATATGTTTCTTCAATCGTCCACAATATACTACCAAACTAGGTTAGTTTATTCATCCATGTTTCTTCAACCATCTAATATGTTCATAATTGCGAAAAAGCTTAGTGCTAAAAAGGATGTTCGTTATCAATCTTTATTTTTCCTTCTAGCCTTCCGGAGCCTAGAGTACCTATTAAAAAGGAAATTATGCAAATTTTTATTTTCCTCAAACTATATTTTTTTTTAAAAATTTATTGAAATTTCACTTTGAGAAAATATCATTTTTCCCTCAAACTGTAACTCAAAAAACAATCCAACCACTGTTCTCTTAATAATATCTACTTTATATCCAAACTATTCGATTTTGCATCAATTTTACTCCACCATCAATTATGATCTATAATCAACTAGAAGCTGCTCATGTGGCACCCAAAATATCAATTAGTTCTTTAAATAAAATAAAGTTATAGATAGTTTGGAGGGTAAAATGAAATTTCAAATTTCATTGTCATGTCAGCAACTTTCATTGGATTATAAATAGTAGCTAACAGCGAGAGTAAAATTAATTCAAAATCAAATAAACTCAGTATAAAATTAATATTATTAAAATAACAGAGGTTAAATTAATTTTTTAGTGATAGTATAAGAGGCAAAATGATATTTCCTCTTTTACCTTTATTAAAATTATTAAATCTTCATATTAAATTATATTAGCATATTTTCTAATAATAAATATTAATTATTATGATATTAATTACATCAACAATTTCTTCACAGATTAGGGCATGATTTACATTTTGTAAAATGGTAAATTACACGTTCATCCCGCTTAGATATGAATACTTTCTCACTTTGATCCAAATTGTAACAAATATTACACTTTTGTGACGAAAAATACGGCATGGGTCAAGTTCACCTTCATTTGTACAAAAACCTCCGCTATAGACCACCTCAACATGCAATCCTCCATCGTAGAACACTTCCATTTACCACTTGCCATGACCTATCTATTTCGAAATGGGAAAACAAAATTTTCTAACTGATCAAAGTAGGAAAGTTAATTTTTAAAATTCTACAGTTACCCTTAGAAGTTAGCAATTGGACCAAAAATAAGAAAAGACAAATAATATAGGGACCAAGGTGGGTACAATGACAAACAATATACATCTAAGAATGAAAATTCAATTTATTATTTTTAAAAAGGAGTGACGGTAAAAAAGTAGTGACTGACTACAAAATAATAGGCAAGGACTAATATTGGTATGTGCTAGAGTTATAAATGTGTCAAAGTGATTTAACGATAACATGACACTAGTAATGGCAACAATGCTATTATAGTGGTTTAAGTCGATGATGATGGTTGTGTTTCAATGGATCAAAGGGCATGATTAATTGAAGTTGGTAACAATAACATTGTTGTCTAATTCACTAATAATGACAAGGAAAGAAAGAGTGAGAGTCAATGAGATAGTCATAGCAACAACATTTCAAGTAGAGAGAGAGAGAGAGAGAGAGAGAGAGAGAAAGAATCGTAGAGTGAGAAAGGTAGTTGGAGTGTCATGCGTTTTTGTTAGTGATAATGTTTAAGGTAATGGCAACACAACAACATAATTACATAAAAATGGCAACCGATCAACCGATCAATTACTATTCAAATATTTACTAAATTGATAGTAATGATTAGGCTTTTACTAATTGATTGGGAACTATGAATAAGTTAGGAATTAATTGGTTTAGCATGGCTTATGAAAACTAATTGATTATTGAATCAATTATGTTTATTATATCTAGGATCCCTACAATCATTTGTGATATTTGAATCTCCCTTATATTCTAATGGATTGTACAATCAATTGTGATTGTTCAAAACCCTGGCCACTAATCGATTGTATAATCAATTGTGATCTTTGAATCCAATCGATTTTGCAATCAATTATGATTTTTCATTCACTCTAATATGCCATACCAATTGATTACACAATTAATTATGTTTGAAATTTTAAAATTTATGATGTTTTGTTAATGTTGTTATGTTTTCAGGACAAAATTACAATCAATGTGCTATATTATGATTCATTAGTAAAAGTTATGATATTTTGTTAATGTCGTTATGATTGTGGGAAAAAAAGTTATAGTTATTGTGTTATGGTTATGATTCATTAGTAAAAGTTATGATTTGTACTACCAAAAGTTATGACTTGTTATGGTGAATCATAAATAATAAAAAAATATATATATGATTCAAATGTTATGATAATTTGTTGGAAATAACTACATTTGTTATGATTGATAGTGTCTTTGTTATGACACCGTAGTGTATATTATGATATTGTTATGATTCATTGTAGTAATTGTTATGATTTTTTTTAAAAAAAAGTTATGATTCTTTCATGTAACCTGTTAAATGACCTGTTTAGCAGGTTACTTTTTATGACGTGGCACAATATGGATCACACAATAAATGCATATCATATGTCATTTTAGAATGTGCACATTGTAGACTTTTTCCTAAAAAATTATTACTCCTACATAAAAAAACGCAAATGTATCAAAACTAAACAATCCCAGAATATGAAGCACAATCATTTGCGAGCACAACTCAAATGTATCAAAATGCAATAACAATCATATAAACACCATAACAATCAATCTTAAAACATAACAACCAACAAAAAGTTATTATAGTTGTATGTAAGTATTTGTAAAGTTCAAAATTTATTCTTGGCTACTAGTGTAGGGCAACACAACAATCAAAAATACCCAGATTAGACCAAAGAGGATGCAGTATGAAGAGATGGCTATTGTAGCATTTGTATTGGTCCCTTCTTGCAGAGTTGAACTTGTTTCGAATCCAATCAAATGAATTTGCAATTGTCTGTGAGTTGAAATTGTCTCGCATCCAAACAATTGCATTTGCAAGTAACCGATCAACAAAGCGGATGATGAATCCATTAGACAAAATGTTTGCCAAAATCATGGGCAAGAATAGTACCCATAAAATAAGTTGGCTGAGAAAACTTGTGAGACAAAGTGAAACCAGGGAAATACAAGAAATAGCTCCGGCGATGGAAGTAACATAGCCCTCCATTTGAGGGCAAGTTTCACAGGTGATTTGCATTTGGTTAAAAAGTCCTGGTGCCAGACGGTAGATGCATATGGCTATGAGAAAAGTCCATATGTTTGCAAAGTGTGCCTCAAATGGATTCACTGTCTTGCCATTATACATCAACGAGAGAAGAGTGAATAGAAATGGAAGGAATTTGTATATGGCATCACATGGAGGAGAGAAATGCCCACTTTGTACAATCATATGCAATCACAAACAAAGATCAACAACACTCTGCTTTAGATTAAAACTTTTGACGGAAAAAAAAAAAAGGGTTATCGAATCAAAATTAAAAGAAAATTATAAATTCATAGTCAAAATCAAAGTAATTAAAACTATAGAGACCAAATTAACACAATGGGCAAAATGCATACATCCACCCATGTAATTTGCCTTAGTGTTCTTTTTTTTTTTTTTTTTTTTTTTTTTTGGAATTAGTATTCAAAATGAGTTAGATAAAAATAGGAGAACAAAACAGAGTAGTAGTGCATGATGTTCCTACTTACAATTAGGCCTTAGAAACGTAGCAGGTAGCTAGTCTTCTTACAGTTGTTCAAAAATTATATCTATTTTCTATATTATTATAAAAGGATTAATAATTCCAGGACTAACAGTCTTATAAATGTTAATCTCATCTAATAAAGTTTGTCCAAATAACCATAAACTAGAACTCTTGGTCAATGTTTGTTTAGACGATATAACTTTGGGATTAGACTAATAATTCAACAAAATATATAATTTTACATTTGGTGAAAAAAATTGAGGTTCAAACTAATAGCCTATCTGGATATGGAATTCTCATATGGGGAACCATTGAATCTTAAGAGAGGAATAAGATACAAAATGGGAGATTAAGAAAAAGTTCAGACAAATTAATTAAAGTACAAAATTGATAGAATTCTATCAATCCCTGTTCATAATCCAGAGTAAATCCAAACTTGTAATAAAATACACAATTCAAAGGAATTAATAATCTGAAGAGTAAGAATGCTATTATCATCTAATTCTATCAACTCAACTCAAACAAGAGAGCATAGTAGTCTAGTAGACCACTATATTTCACCAACTTAGCTGGACCTTTTATAATGCGATCAAAATATCAAAATGAATTTCCAGGCAAAGGTATGGAGCAATCACAGCTCCAATCTTAGATGCCTCGAGGGTAAATGAGGAATATAAGTACACATTATTTGTGTCATTGAATTTTAAACTTCTAAATAGAATTCAATTTTTCACATTTAAACTTTCGAACAAAAATAAATTCTTTAGATATACCATTCGTTCGGATGTAAACTTGAGATTTTTTTTTTTTTTTGGTTATAAAGTTTATATCTAGGTTGACTTTTGTTCAGAAATTCATATTGAATGGCATATATGATGTATACTGAGATTTTCTATGATGTGTTAAAAAAAAAAAATATTCTTATGGAATTATATTTGAAAAGGATGACTAAATTCTTATAATATAAAACTAATAAGAATTAATGTTACTTAATTTTTCTTTTTCTTTTTTTTTTTTTTTTTTTTTTTTGAGGAATAATGTTTTTTCTTTAAAATAGTAGGATTAATTGGTTATTTTCTAATTACATTCAAAACTTAATTCAAAAATTTATAACTTATAACCAAAAACACAACTCAAAACTCAATTGAAAATTCTATTCAAACCTCATAACCAAACTCTTTTTAAAATTCAATTCAAAAAAATAATTATTGAAAAAAATAATAACTTTATTTAAAAAATTCCAAAAATTCCAAAAATATTTTTTTATTTAAAATATTAAAATATATATATTATTTTTTGTTAAAAAAATATTCAGCTAGTGCTTTAAAATTACTTTTGATTGGAATTTTTTTTAATTGTTTTGTTTAAAAATGTTTTTTTATTTTTTCAAAATTACTGTGACCAATTAAATTTTATTTAAAAATTTTTTTGTTAACTTTAAATAAAAAATAATTTCTATATTTAAAAAATATCAAAAATAAATATTTTTTTTCAAATAACAGGTGGTAAAAAAAAAAAGCACTATTTTGATCAACCAACCGGACATCCAAGAGAATGTCCGGATGGGCGACCAGTTAGACCCAAAAATTCAAAAATTGTCCAAGAGGATATCTGGACAGACGACTAGGTAGACTATGACGACCGAGTTTTTCTTTTCTTCCTTCCCTCCTCTTTTCTTTCTTTCTTTCTTCGCCTCGTCTTTCTTTTATTTTTCATTGGGCTTGAAACATTCGAAAATTTTTCTTGAATTAGAATCCTTGTTTTTGTGGTGTTCGTCGTTGGATCTCACTAGTTTCAGGAAGTACGGGGTCAGGTTCGGAGTGCCCGGGAGCAAAGCGAAAATCTTCTGGGCTGCTGGGCCAGGGCCGTACGTGCGGGATGGGGGCCGCACGTGCGAGATGGGAGCCGTACGTGCGGGAGTGGATGACTTGGGTGAGTTGCACACTGCCTAAAAGGCAGGTGCAGGCTGAGGTGCGGCAAAGCCACCGTACGTGTGGGGGTGAGGGCCGCACGTGCGGGAAGTGCGCTCCACACGTGCGGGGATGGGCGTCGCACGTGCGGCAATCTGGGCAGATTCGGGTCTCTTTTTTCCTTTCTCTTTTAGGGCTAGTTCTATCTCATTTTTTTTACACTTCTCTCTCTCTAAAAACCTATTTACTCTCCCTTCTCTCTAGAAACTCTCACCAAAGCCCTAAAACACCTTGATTCTTGTAAATTTTGGGTCTAAATCACCAACATTTCTTACCAATCTTGAAGATCCAATGTGGGGTTCCTCTTGGGGTTGTGGAACATTGAAGAATCCTCCATTGAAGCTAGGGTTTCATCATCTTCTTCATCAAAACCTTGAGGTAGGGAAATTTTCTTGAGTTATATATATATTTATGTTAGATTTGGTAGATTTAAAGGTTCCATTAATGATTTTGAAATGTTTGGTCTTGGCTCATAAATGCTAGGGTTTTCAAAAGTGGGTTTGATTTCCCTCTCCTCCTAAACTATTTTCTTAAGGATTTTTAAGTCACATAATAAGTGGTGTGTTATCTTGATAGAATACCCTTTTAAAAGAGAGGAGAGGTGTTTATTTTGATTTTGACATAAAACCCTAGAAATTTTGGGAATTTTTGAAAGATGTAAACATGTTTAAAGGCACCTTGTTGTTTTAAAATTTGAGAGTGAAACTTCATCACATTGTTTAGCATAAAGGGTAATTTACTTAGTGTATAAGAAAAGAGTTATTTATCTTAACATTATTGTTGAACATTTGAAAGTGTATTGTTGTAAAATAACAAATGGTTGTGCACCTTGGTTAGAGAAAATTGTAAACATTGGAATTGATGATTGAAAGGCATCACATGTAGTCTTGAAGAAGGCCAATTTGTAGTGAATTGAGCATGAAAAGATGTTGTTATTGCTATGAATTGATGGCATGGCCATTGTGAAATAATATTGAGGAGAAGAAATGAATAATGTAGTTAATTGATATTGTTGTAGAGATGTTTGAAATAGAGGAATGTTATTAGCCATTATGTATTGCATCATGTTCTCATTTGATTTACTACCATCATTACACATTTTGAAATGAATTGGAAAACGTTTACTTTGAAAAAGATTATGTTATAATGAGAACTATGAAACTGTGTATGGGGTAAATACGGCGGTAAGTCCGGTTAGGGGGTGTAGATGAATTTGATAAGTTGGCCTAAGTGTCCATGGTGAAAGACCAGAGAACCGCGCAGATAGGTGTCGAGCCTTCCGGTTAATACCGGTAAAAATGACAGTTTGGTAGTACTCGTAGAGTCTACTTGCAGACACCAGCCTTGTGATTAAAAAGCTTAAATTTGGAAATTGATGAGATTGTAATTGTAAATGAAATGCATGATGTTTCTCAAGGAAGACATGAATAATATTTTGAAAAGAGCATTGCAACACATTTGCACTTGCATTCAATTTTGGCTGTCTAACATAAATGTATATACTTTGTTTGGTATTTCTCTACTGGGCTTTATGCTCACCCCTATGGGATTTGATGCAGGTAAAGACGTGGTGATCCCGCCAAGTTGAGGGCGCAGATAATTGTAAAGAGCACATGGCTCTTCTTTTGTTGTGATTTCTTTTGTAAAGCCAAGGGTGTGACGCCCCAAAAATCAGGAACATCAGATACTATACTAATGAGTCCTATGGTTAATAACCAAGTAAGATCCCAGATCGCCGGAGGAGTTAGATTAGCCTCCCTTCTAAGTCCGGCTTTCTTAAGCAGTGCACTACCTTTTTGACAGATCTTACCAGGTATTGACACAAGGTCTCATAAGCAACGATAAGGTTCATACATAGGATATAGGTACAAAACAACCACAATTATACTGGATTAAAAAGATTGTTCCGTTACATTACATCCCAAAAAGAAAGTTTTAAGCTTCATATGAGTCTTACAAAAATATCCAAAAAGAAACTTCTAGTATTCCTAAGATAGCCAAAAGTCTTCAAAGGTTTCCGGCTCGTCTTCTTCCGCTACGAGTTTCGCTTCGTCACCTGGCATGATACGCCGTGAGCTTTGAATGCCCAGTAAACACACACACAGCCCACCCCTTTTTCTCAGTCCAATACACAATCACATTTATAGCACCAAGTAGTAAAGCATGATACTCCAATAAACAAATAAATACATCAAAAGTTGAGTCAGATGTTAGTAACTAGAAATCCCCCAAAGAGATTCCGTCCTCCCGACCACAAGAATCGGACGCGGATTATTCGGTATGCCTCATCTTTTGCTGATTTGTTGCAGAACTAACCTCGGATGCCTACCAACGGTTATATACCGCGTAGCGCCAACCGCATGGCCTCAAAAGAGACGGTAAAAATAGGGCCTTGCCCGAATCCCTCCTTACACCAAACCACCTAGGGTCCGAATACAACCGCTCCGTTCAAGGGTCCCGAAAACCACTTGCGCAAGATTTAACCTCGAATAGGGAACGCATCCCAACAAACCATATCTCACATTTTCTCATCTTTTCATTACTCAAGTGTTCGAAAACCCAATACCCACCCAATTAGGTTTCCCGTTGAATTAAGTGTTTTAAGTCAAGGTTAGTCCAACTAAACGATAAAATAAAATCCACATAAGCATGCCTCCTCAAGATAAGAAGATAAATAATATAACATACCCATACAACATCATGCCAAGATATGATAATAAGCCATTAAACATTTTCATGAATACAAAGGCATAAAACATCCAAATATAACAAATCTCCAGATTTAACATCACGTGAAGGTTAATATGGAAGGACTACTTAGGTTCATCCACCGGACTCGGTTTTCCTATGGTTCGTAGAGAATTTGATCTAGTTTCTAGAACATTTTTCAGAAATGGGATTGCTTTTCCCGATTTTAAGTTATTTAGAAAATAGTCCAGCACTGTTCCAGAATCTGTCTAGAATCTGCCCAGATCTGTCGACTGTTACGAAAAATTGATTTTCTTGCAAACCACTCAATGTTTTTCGATGAAACCAATTTTAGTTGAAAGCTAACTCCTTAAGGAAGGTTTTGACATAAAATAGAGGCTCAGAATATTTTTGTACATTTTTCTGTACTTTTTGAAAGTTGACTGAAAAAAATAGGTTTTAAGGTAGAATGCCAAAAACAAGGAAATTTATAAAAAAGGGGGTTCCACCATGGGAAAGTTTCATTTCTTTTGTGAAGAAAATATGCTAACTATCACATGTTTAACTCAGAAAATTTGTTTGAAAGAGTACCTTTGAAAAGTTGAGAGATGTGTACAAAAGAATATGGTTTTGTGCCAAAATGGGTAAAATACATGAGAGATGGAAACAATACTCAAATCTTAGTATTTTCAACATAGGAACTTGATAATAACAGATCTGAAACATCACTTAAAATCTTTAAAAAGAACATGCATTAGAAAAAAGAATGAAGAGAAGGTTGTGTTGGTGGCTTACCTTCTAGCTTTGCACAAGAAACTCTCTTCTTCTTCCCTCTCCTCCTCTAGACTTCTCTTCCTTGCTTTCCTCCCTCTCTCTAACCAAAATGTGTGTGTGCATGAGTGTGTTGTGTGTATGTTTGCAAGCTAGGGAGGGTGTGGTATATATAGGCAAATTGGGGTAAAAGGACATAAAAGCTCTTTAGTTGGAATTGGATGGAAAGTTAGGATTTTGCTTGAATTCTAAATGAATGGAAGGGACTTAGGAGGTGTGTTTCATTGATTTAGGCCACATCTAGTTGTAATAAAAC
The DNA here is from genome assembly GCA_025200525.1 of Camellia lanceoleosa. NCBI lineage: Eukaryota > Viridiplantae > Streptophyta > Magnoliopsida > Ericales > Theaceae > Camellia > Camellia lanceoleosa. Next base: position 172,012,016 of record CM045767.1, read on the forward strand.
TAATTCTTGGATTTTGCATCCTAGGTAGGTCACTAGGTTGTATTTTTTTCTAAAATGTCATGATGATGTGCTTTGAAAAATGGTTTCCTCACTTTCTCCTAGAAGGGGCTATATTTTTTTTAAAAAAAAATTAGTCCTAGGGCACACTCTACAAGGTGTATATACACACACACATATATATATAGAGCAAGATTGATGGCATACCAAGGTATAAGATATAAGTACTATTTTGGGACAAGTTTTGAAATAAAATATATATATATATATATATATAAGGGCTTGAAGTTAAATACATGTAACCTAGGTAGAATTAAATTAGGTTAGGGAATTTCTGTTTGGATAAAAATAAAACTAGCAATTACTAACTGTCAAGATTCAAATTGATTCAAGTAAACGATGGTTTTAAGAAAATAAATCATCATTAGGGTCTGAGAAGTAAATACATATTTCAGAGGCCTTACAAAGGGCTAACACGTATGGGTCCAAAGACCACTTTTGTGTAACCGGACTATTGCTTTAGAAGATGTAAGCCCTTAAGGGCATTTTATTGTTTTGAGATTTGGTGCTTCACATGCTATAGATTCATGTGTATTTTGATCATTAAATGTATATCCGCATGTGAAACTTTTATATAAACTCTCATATCTAATATTTAGAGAGTGAAGGATTACTTTCATTGTTTAGTGAATGCTTATCAATGTGGGTAGTACATGTTGAATTTTTTCGGGGCTTTACATAGACCCAATTTCAAAATTCAAAATTCAAAAACTCTATTCTGCCAAACGTGTTCTGAAAAGAATTTTCAAACATGAGTGTGGAATCAATTTTTGAAAACTTTATCCAAATACAGCACTGAAATAGGAGGGTGGAATTATGATTCCACCCCAAAACCAAACACTGCCCTAAACTCTCATCTTCTTTTATACCCCTTAACATTTCAAACCCTAAGGCCCTATTTGTTTTGGATGATAAAGATGGGAATTGGATTAATAGCGAGATGGAGTCATAAGAATCATATTTGTTTTGAAAAATGACCACGGGACTAACAGTTACATGTGATTAGAAATACGCCCTAGTGAGGAAATTAGCAATCCCTTAGAGAGATGGTATTCAAATCTAATCTCATGGGATTAGAGATAAATGACTATTTTACCTCTCATTTTAATATTAAAATATAATAGTATAACAATATATTTATACCAAAAAAATTCTATCAACAAAAAATAATATATTAAAATAATATAGTATCAAAAAATATATTTGTTTATTTATTTATGAAATATAATTTTTATTAATATGAAAATATATCAACAGAATAATACTATACAAACAAAACAATTCATACATAATTTTTATTCATAATAGTGTAGTTCATTATGAACCTTTCATTTCAAAACAAAACACCATTGAAAATTGATTTATTTACAATAATAGTATTGTCACATCATTCTTGTCAAATTTTTGGTATGAATTTTATGTATGTTTTGAAATTTTCATATCAAAAATATTAATGTTGTGTTTGATTAAGAAATTTGAAAAGGAATTTAAAAAAAAAAAAAAAAAAAGGAAGACATGTGTGAAACTACGTGAAATATAGGTGTATGTTATTCATATTTTACCTTTCTTTTCCATTTCTTTTTCCAAATCCTTTCTCAAATCCCATAACCAAACACAGCGTAAGAGTATCTATGGAATTTCATATAGTTAATCCCATAAACAAATATAAATTCTTGCTTGTCCACCGGTCATGATACAAGTATAATTTCTCTTAATCCCCTCACTAACAATCTCACCTAATCTAACTCTAAAAACAAACGGATCTTAAATCCACACAACTCCCTTCGATTGGTAGTAATTGCTAGAACTACTACCGCAACACAACCCTTCTCTAGCCCTTCCAGCACCATGACCCATAATCCACTCAGACCACCTTCACGGTGACCTAGCTCCCCGACCACCTTTCCACCGTGGTCAATCCTATTAACATGCCATACAGTAATTAGATAGTTGGGGTGGTTAATTTTTTTATACAAACATGAATATGGCACAACGACAACACAAGTGTTGAATGGATTGTGTTTTAGTTGAACACATGTAATAAATCACGGTTACATAACTAGTGGTTGGCAGTGACATAATATGTAATACAAATAAGTCAAACAAGATAAAATATTAATTACATATTATGCATCACTCAAATTACATATTAGTTCATAATTGTAAAAAAAATGTTTGACATTGTTTATTGAATTTAATTTTGATATATATTTGTTTTGTTTTTTTAGAGATGGGATTTTGATATACATTTGTTAAATAAATGAAAATTATACAAAATATATGTTAAAGTATATGAAATATAAATTAAAATTTTATTATTAATTAATTATTTAATAATATGGTAAGTTTTATATAATAAAAAAAAATATGTTAAGTTTTAATAAATAAAATATCCTAATAACTTTTCACTTTACGAGTCAAAAGTAGCAAATTAGTTTCGTTTAATTTTAAAGGGTAAAGTGGAAAAGAGGAAAGCGTCCAGAAAATTTCAGAAGGATCGATGAAAATTGTAGGAATATTTAATTATTATAAAAATTTGTTAAATATATATATTTTTAAATTTTAGTTCTTAATAATAGTACGACTAATGATGATTAAAAAAAAAAAAGTGCTAACCACTCCTCAATGATGTTGATGTATTCTATTAGAAAAAAAAATTTATTAAAATATGTAAAATGTTATTTTTATTTAATTTTTAACAAACTTGAATGATCACCCTCTCCTTTCGTCTAATTTTGTAAGAATATTTTATAATAAAAAAATGTTAGAGCATACGTTAATAAGAATTTTTATAAAAATATTTTTATTTTTTTTATAAATAGTTATAAATAAATCACATTATTTTTTTAATTTATATATATCTTGTTTGTCTTTTATTCTACCATTTTTATTACTCCTTTTTTTTTTTTTGTAAGATAGAAATTGCGAGGAAAGAGGACGGACTCATTGATGTGTAATGTCCTTGTAAGTCATCACCATGGAAGTGTGCACATGGAGAAGTGATTTCGTGTTTCCAACGCATTAGCACAAAGGGTTCTGCCAATAGTTTTCGACACTTGAAGTCACCTGCTCTTAGCACCTCTCTCTTAGAGTTGGTTTGACCTTTTTCCCACTCGCACCTGGAAGTAGCTCATTCATATGTTTATGGAAAATGATTTGGAGCCTTAAAAAAAGGGGTACTTACCAATTAGTCCTATTCACTAGACTTATTTACCTACAGGTCCTAACTAATAAATTTAACACTATAAAAATAAGAGAGTGATAAATTTATCACTAAAAAATTATTCATAAAAAAAGAGACTGATAAATTTATCACTATAAAATTATTCATAAAAAAAAAAGACTGATAAAATTTGTCTTTATCACTTAATAAATTATATCAAATAGGACTTAATGGGTAATAAGTCTCAAAGTAGGACCTATTGGGTAATAAGTCTCCCAAATAGGACCTATTGGTAGTTTACCCTTAAAAAAATCTCTTAATCTTCTTAATTTCTAAAATGACGTCGTTTTGGGATTTTTTTTTTTATTTATTTATTATTATTTTTTTTTTCCTTGGATTGAAAATTCGGGAGATTAGGGGGGGAATTTTCGGAGGACATAGCATTGCCCTATGTTTATTATTAGAAAAATGTTTGAGATCCAAAGGATAACTCCCATATTTTTAGAGTGATTTTTGTTAGAAATTGTTATAAAATTCTGGGTAAAATCAGAATTTTTTTTCTAAGTTTAGTCTAATTTTTAGGTGGGCCCCGTGCATCGATTTACACGGGTCAAAGTGGTAACGCGTTCTATGCCACGTTGTGATTCACGTGATATATTTGGTTGTTCAAAACCATTACCGAGTGAATGGGAAATTGAAGCCAAAGTATGCTCCATGGAAATGGTATTTTGGTGGAAATTTCTTAAAGGTTTGAATAAGGCTTGTCCCACATTGATTTGGTGGGAGGTTTTGAGAGGGTTTATAAGGCATGGGTTTGGTACTTGGGGTATGCTCCAAGGGGTACCCAAGTGTTTTAGAGGGAAAGGTTATGGGCAAAATGGGCTAGACTCATTGGACCCAAAAACCACCACACGCGCACCGCCACCGTCCGTCCGGTCGACTGGGCACGGGTGCGTGGTATGGGGTTGGGCTTGTTCAGCCCAAATACTAATCTTTTTGGGCCAAAAACATTCAAATTAAACTGGTTTAGATTTACTGCTCATCCAAATAGGGCCCTTCCCGTTTTCAAACTGATTTAGATTTTATTGTACATCCAAATAGGACCCTTCCCGGTTTTGTTATATGTTTGAAATATAAACATATTCAAATCTGTTGAATTCAAAATCAACAGGTATCATACTTATTCAATTCAAAACCTAGAGCCACCAATCCATCTATAAATAAGACAGCCCTCATTTGGATTTTGTAACTCTAATTTTCGTCCTTCATAATTCTGCAAACATCCTCTTCATTTTGCTGCATTATTTTCTTGTCAGAGAGAGTATAAACACTTAGTGTGTTCGTTAGGCAAACAATTTGTAGTGCTGCTATTGTTTGTAGTAGATCATTTTATCCTGGGAGATAGACGTCCAAATTCTGAAAGCACCATGGAGAGGACGAATCTGTCTTAAGGACACAATATCAAACACTAGACTTGATCAAATTATAATTCGAAGAAATTAAATCAAGTAAGTTATTTAATTAATTTTTTATGTTTTGATAGTTATTTAAATCAGATTTCAATTTTATTTTTGTAACAAAATAAAATCTGTTTTTATTTATTTATTTATTATTACGAGTTTGATATTTGTATTCAAACAAAATTCTCTCATTTCTTTTACTTCTTTATATTCTGATTGTTGTTTAGTACACAACAGAATTTAATTTATTTAAATACAGTGAAGATTGCCCAATAATCTTAAGACAGACTCCTTTTTGGTATCTTCATTGTATTTAATTTTCTGTATTTTCTAAGTGATATTCTGGTTGTAAAAACAAATAGTGGTTTATGCTATTTGACAGATAGTAGTAATATACTGTCTCTTTTCTTTGACAACTAGTAGTAATATACTGGTGTCATTAACAATTGCAGAATATTATTTGGTATTACAAAAAATTATTTTGGTATTTTATTTTTCTAGTTTTAATAACAAGGAAAATAAAATTATTTTGTTGTTTTCATTTATTTTCTGGTTTTAGTAACTAGAATTTATTTTCTGGTTTTGGTAACTAGAAAATTATTTTGTATTTTTCTGATTTTTGTAATCAGATATTTTTGTGATATTTTATATTCTAGTTTTAGTAACAAGGAAAATAAAATTATATTATTTTCTAGTTTTGGTAACAAGAAAAATAAAATTATTTTGTATTATAATTTATTTTCTGGTTTAAGTAACTAGAAAATTAATTTGTGGTTTGGTTTTCTGATTTTTGTAATCAGATATTATTTCAGTATTTTATTTTACTAGGAAAATAAAATTATTTTGTATGGTAATTTATTTTCTGGTTTTAGTAACTAGAAAATTAATTTTGTTAATCAATCATGTAACTTTGTGACTCGGTCACGATCTGTTAATTGTAAGTGACTTATGGTTTCGTTTGGTAGACTACTTATTTGTAAATCCTTTGTGAAAGAGGTGTTAATTCTTTTGACTTTATCATAGTTCATCGTGAGTATACATGGAAGAATTTGTTTCTAGAGTAAAATATTAGTTTTACAAACTAATTTTATTACAATGTGGTTTCATAGTCTTGAATTGTTTCTGCACTTGGGTCGGAAAATATATATATATATATATATTCACAAGAACATTTTAATGCATATTTAATTTGTTTATTTATGTACAAATCAAACTTATTAAATGAAGGTATGTTTTGTCATTTTAAAGTTTAAAGTTTAAATACGTTGGATTTTATTTATGAGTTGAGAATTCTTTTATTTCTGAGTTGAGAATCCTTTTATTTCATGATGCAAGTGATGGGATCATGCATGATTAATTTATTTTGTTAATTCATTATTTTTGGTTGATGCATTTGATATGCATGTATGATATCAACTCAAGCTATTTCTTAACAATAATTTCAAGTGATTTGGAATGATAAATTGTTATGTCGACCTTGGACTTAAGCAGGTTAATTTGAATATTTCTAATCAAGTTTGAATGGGTGTTTAAACACCAGAGAAATTTAAACATGAAGATGTATGTAATTATATCGTTCCGTTTAATTGGGAAGTAATTTAAGAAATCTTTTATGTTGATTATTGGTTTATTTTGAATTATGTGACATGAGATGTCGTTAATAATTATCTTACTTGCGTAGTAGAAATTGTTAAACCATAAACCATTTTATTAATATGGGGGTGTATCTCTTGCATTAGTTGAGATAATTTAATTTTCTTCTGTCACAAATATTTTTATGACAGTGACATTTATTTATAAATGAGTTGCAAGAATGTATACAATCAATTGGGTTTTTGAATTGTTCGTTTCTTAGACAAAATTTTTATGAGGATATGATTTTGTCAAAACATTAATTTTGATTTGTGTAGTCATAATTATTTTGGATTTTTTGATTTGAAATTTATGAATCAAGCACATTATAGACAACAAATGATGAATGGCATGTTACTAAATTTAGGCTTACCACAGAACTTGTGGGGGGAAGCAATATTGTCTGCTAATTATGTTCTTAATAGATTACCCCACAAGAAAACCAAAAGCATTCCTTATGAATTGTGAAAAGATCGATCACTTTCCTACAAATACTTAAAAGTGTTGGGGTGTTTGGCAAAAGTTGAAGTTCCTGTTCCTAAAAAGACTAAGATTGGACCAAAAACAGTAGATTGTGTGTTTATTGGTTATGCTCTGAATAGTAGTGCATATCGATTTCTGACTTATAAATCAGAAATACCTGATATAAATGTGAACACTATTATAGAGTCAAGAAATGCTGTATTTTTTGAACATGTCTTTCCTTACAAGAAAGGACAGGAATTAAGTTCACAGAAAAGAACTTATGATTGTACACAAAGTCAAGAGACTAATGACAATCAAACACAAGAGATTAGTAATGGTCTCAACCAACAAGATTTAACTGATGATGAACCAAGAAGAAGTAAGAGAGCGAGAACATCTAAATCCTTTGGTCCAGATTTTCTAACATACTTGTTAGAAAATGAACCTCAAAGCTTTAAGGCAGTAATGACAGGTCCTGAAGCACCTTTGTGGAAAGAGGCTGTTAATAATGAAATTGAATCCATTATGCAAAATCATACTTGGGAATTGGTGGATCTTCCACCAGGTTCTAAACCTCTTGGATATAAATGGATATTCAAGAGAAAAATGAAAGCAGATGGTTCAATTGACAAGTATAAAGCAAGACTTGTAGTTAAAGGTTACAGACAAAAGGAAGGTCTGGATTATTTTGACACATATTCCCCTATGACAAGAATAACATCTATTCGCATGCTTATTTCTATAGCAGCGTTGTTTGATTTAGAAATACATCAAATGGATATTAAGACAGCTTTCTTAAACGGTGATCTAAATGAAGAGATCTATATGGAGCAACCTGAAGGGTTTGTAGTATCAGGGCAAGAAAAGAAAGTTTGTCGACTTGTAAAATCCCTTTATGGATTAAAACAAGCACCTAAGCAATGGCATGAAAAATTTGATCATGCAATGCTTACTAATGGGTTTAAGATAAACGAATGTGACAAATGCGTCTATGTTAAAAACACTGACCAAGAATATGTCATAGTTTGTCTTTATGTGGATGACATGCTTATCATTGAAAGCAGTCAAAACATGATCAAATAAACTAAGCAAATGCTTAACAAAAGATTTGATATGAAAGATATGGGGGTCGCAGATGTTATATTAGGAATGAAAATTACTAAAACATCTGACGGATATGCACTATCTCAATCTCATTATATTGAGAAAATTCTTGATAAATTTATCAAGGATGATTTGAATTTAGCAAGAACACCTGTAGACATTAGTCTTTATTTATCGAAAAATAAAGATGATGTAGTGTCTCAGTTAAAATACTCCCAAATCATTGGAAGCCTAATGTACCTAATAAATTGTACTCGTCCTGATATAGCTTATGCTATCAATAAACTTGAGTAGTTACACTAGTAACCCCGGAGAAGACCATTGGAAAGCGATCATTCGGGTTCTTAGATTTCTAAGATTCACCCGTGATCATAGTTTGAATTTTACTCGATATCCAGCAGTACTTAAAGGTTATTGTGATGCAAATTGGATATCGGATACTAAAGATTCAAAATCCACAAGTGGATATGTCTTTACTCTGGGAGGCGCTGCTGTTTCTTGGAAATCCACGAAACAAACATGCATCGCATGATCTACAATGGAATCCGAGTTCATTGCTTTAGATAAAAGCAGGTAAAGAAGCAGAATGGCTTCGTCACTTCTTAGAAGACATTCCAATGTGGCCAAAACCTGTGTCAGCTATTTGCATTCATTGTGATAGTCAATCTGCAATAGGCAGGGCACAGAATCACATGTATAACAGTAAGTCACGACATATTCGTCGTCGACATAATACCGTAAGGCAATTGTTGTCAAACGGAATAATCTCAATAGATTATATAAAATCTAAAGAGAATATTGAGGATCCGTTAACAAAAGGTTTGACAAAAAAGCTAGTGTATAGTTCATCGAAGGGAATGGGATTAAAGCCTATTACATAAGAGTCGTCATAATGGTAACCCTACTTATATGACTGGAGATCCCAAGAACTAAGTTCAAAGAGACAACTAAGTTATGTATGGCTCGCCAGAAATCACCAAGGGATTACAATTCCCTACCCATTCCTATGGTGAGAGTGATATCTGCAACATATGTTGTCTGTAGGGGCATAAGGATAAGCTTTGCTTTTAATGATTACTTATATCTTGATTAAGGCATAAAATCAAGACGAGTATAAGAAGATACTTACAATAAGAATCACCTATATGAGTGTTGAACTGGGGCCGGTTCTATGAGAATGAAAAAGGCTACATTCTTTAGAAACACTCATGAAAACCAGGGGCGTTCAAGGCCAAAATGAACACAACAGTGAGAACCACGATGTGTTAGAAGATATTTTGTGTGAAATCTATTGTCTTGGCTTACACAAATGACTGAACAATTCAAGGCATCGCGTCCATTGGTTAGCCAGTAAGTTCGATAGGTTATCACTAGGGAAGGTTCAAGGCCGAAAACTACCTATCCTGATGCAAGATATTTTCGACTTATACTCTTTCGTTAAGTCTGCATATTGTTGCATTTCCGTTGTCATCAAATTCCATTCATGTGGGGGATTGTTGGAAATGGTTATAAAATTCTGGGTAAAACCAGAATTTTTTCCTAAGTTTGGTCTAATTTTTAGGTGGGCCCCGTGCATCGATTTACACGGGTCAAAGTGGTAACGCGTTCTATGCCGCGTTGTAATTCAAATGGTATATTTAGTTGTTCAAAACCATTACCGAGTGAATAGGAAATTGAAGCCAAAGTATGCTCCATGGAAATGGTGTTTTTGTGGAAATTCCTTAAAGGTTTGAATAAGGCTTGTCCCACATTGATTTGGTGGGAGGTTTTGAGAGGGTTTATAAGGCATGGGTTTGGTACTTGGGGTGTGCCCCAAGGGGTACCCAAGTGTTTTAGAGGGAGAGGTTATGGGCAAAATAGGCTAGACCCATTGGATCCAAAAACCACCACACGCGCGCTGTCGCCACCGTCCGTCCGGTCGGCTGAGCGTGGGTGCGTAGTGTGGGGTTGGGCTTGTTCAGCCCAATACTAATCTTTTTGGGCCAAAAACATTCAAATTAAACTGGTTTGGATTTACTGCTCATCCAAACAGGGCCCTTCCCGTTTTCAAACTGATTTGGATTTTATTGTACATCCAAATCGGGCCCTTCCCGGTTTTGTTATCTCTTTGAAATATAAACATATTCAAATCTGTTGAATTCAAAATCAACAGGTATCATACCTGTTCAATTCAAAACCTAGAGCCACCAATTCATCTATAAATAAGACTGCCCTCATTTGGATTTTGTAACTCTAATTTTCGTCCTTCATAATTCTGCAAACATCCTCTTCATTTTGCTGCATTATTTTCTTGTCAGAGAGAGTATAAACACTTAGTGTGTTCGTTAGGCAAACAATTTGTAGTGCTGCTATTGTTTGTAGTAGATCATTTTATCCTAGGAGATAGACGTCCAAATTCTGAAAGCACCGTGGAGAGGACGAATCTGTCTTAAGGACACAGTGTCAAACACTGGACTTGATCAGATTATAATTCGAAGAAATTAAATCAAGTAAGTTATTTAATTAATTTTTTATGTTTTGATAGTTATTTAAATCAGATTTCAATTTTGTTTTTGTAACAAAATAAAATATGTTTTTATTTATTTATTTATTATTACGAGTTTGATATTTGTATTCAAACAAAATTCTCTCATTTCTTTTACTTCTTTATATTCTGATTGTTGTTTAGTACACAACAGAATTTAATTTATTTAAATACAGTGAAAATTGCTCAACAATTTTGACCCTCTATATATGTATAGGATCCATTTATATATACATAAGGTCCATATCATAATGATTCAGATTTGTAAGGGTCTTGTGGGGTGGAGATTTCAATCATTACTCTCATTATTAAGGCTATATTTGGTATAAATTTTTTGAATTAAAATAGTCATAAAAAAATAAAATAAATTAAAAAGTCAATGAAATAAGATGTCTTATACAAATCTTAATCATTTTATTTTTCTATCACAAAAGTTAAAAAATTCAAAAATTCATCCTAAACGAAACTTTTTAACGCAGGCTAAAATAATAAAAAAATCAAAAAGTCAACTCACATCTCAAACGAAGGCTAAATCCTGTTTATTAATAAAGTACAATAATTATTTTAGTAAAGTGTATTGATATTTAGGGTGAGTTTATATATGATTTATTTTTTAATTTTTTAAGAAAATATATATAAAAAATAAAGAAATAATGTGACAAAAATAAGTCAATAAACTAATAGACAACCTATTTGGCTTGTTGCCAAACTCACACTTATTGAGGTTTAAAATAAATTAGTAACAAGTCTCACAATTTTAACATAATTATATCATGTCATAAAGGGTTTGGGGTGCCTATTATGTGGTTTACTTGGCCCATTTCAGAGCTTTTTTCAATAATTTGAACTTATTTAGGACTAATCGATATTCGATTAATTTAATTTTTTTTTATATAAAAAATGAACGTATTAGGTTTTTATTTTTGGCAATTCCATTTAACAAAACTCTTTTCAGTTATTATTTATTTGATCTTTTATTTAATTGCGGTTATGAGTATTTAGATGCAAATCCAACTCGAATTGTGCCTATGCAGAGGAGTTTGTGATCTTAATCCTATCTTGTTTGCCACTTTGCTGACTATGTCGGGCATCAACGCCCCTTAGCGGACCCGGGGCAGTACCCAGGCAAGTTCGAGGGACAACTCCCCAAAAACAAAAAGCAAAATTGCATTCGAAATTGTTTTTCCGCTTGATTCTTACACTCAAGCAGAGATCGCGACCTTTCAAAAGTTTCACTTACTTGCAAAAGTACTGAGAGTTTTTTTTTTTTCGCTCAAGCGGCCCTTCCTACGCTCAAGCGTAGATCCGCTCGAGCGGCCATTCTTGCGTTAGAGCGGAGATCGCGGATCTGTTTTCTATAAATTTGTGTTTCAGTCCGATTTGAGGATATGGCTTCCAAATCTTTTTCTTAGGTATTAGGGTTTTCTTCTAAAACTTCTTTGCTTATTTCGTTTTATATTTGTGAGAGTTTCAATCATTGATTTAGTGAATTATATCAAAAGGTTTGTTCGTTTTATTTATCCAATACAAAAAAGAGAATTGTTCTTCAGTGGATTCTAGAGAATTTGGGCCTGAATCTTTAGTAGATTCTGGAGTGGCTCATTGTCGTTATTCAATATCGGCGTTGTGGATTCAACATTGTACAAGATAATTTTGAGGTAAAGACAGGGCTGGAAGAGGCACATAGGAGTCAGTTCGATTCGAGCATGAATTCACTAGGTAATTGAAAATATACTTGTGTAATTCCTTTATATCTTCTTAGTGGATTGTTTTGTGACTTTTGCCCATGATTTTTTTTTTTATCACAATTGGAGGTACTCCAATTGTGGGCTTTCCACATAAAATTATTATGTCTATTTGTCTTAATTGTTTGATTGGAATTGGTATTTACTACTTAAAATTGATACATAATCACAAATTAATATCTAAGGGATTTTTAGATTTTTCAGAACGGTTCAAATAATCAAAATAAATCGCAAAATAAGCTCAATAAACTGCATGTTGATAAAAAATATATATATTATTTTTTCACAAAAAAAAAATTATTTGTTTATTATTATATTTTCAAATCATTTACATTAATTCTTATTCATTTTTTCTTATTAAAAAAATATCAATATAATTATATTTAAAACTTTCATTAGTGCTCATAAAAAAGGTAGTGTAATTTACCTTTTTTATTTTTTTATAAAAATAAAAACAAAATGATAATCCCTTCGTTTCAAAATAATAGTTTTTTAGGGGAAATTTAATTTTTTTTTGGTAATATAATTATTATACTTTACAAATATTAATTTTTTAAAATTATCATTTGTTAGTAGATTTTTTTAAAAATACTATTGTTATGAATTTAAAAGAAGAGTAAAATAAAAATTTATATTATTTTATTTCTTAATTTTTTTAAAAAAAAATCATATTTTAAAATAATAAAAAATAAAATAAAAGACTAAAATATTTTATAACAGAAAAAGTAACATAAATGAATATGATTTGAGGGACGTATGTCAAAATTCCAAACTCATGAGATTTTTTTTTAATTAAAAAGAGACTCAAGTAAAAGGCGGGTTCAAATTCAAAGTAAAAAACGGTTATGTACGAAATAATTCTGTTTTTTGGATGTGGGGTCACCATGGCGTATTCTTTGGACTTTTCCGTGTTTATTGCTAACATGTCTTCAAGGCAAGTTTGGGATAGATTTCTTCGCTTAGGGATTTATTTTGGAGAATTATAGGACGGTGGTGTAAATATTATGAATTATAAAATTTTATTTTGAATTTTATTTCAGAAGTGAATGTGTGGTATAAATTTATAATTAATAAAAATACATGTCATATTTACAATAAATGTAAGAAAAAATTAGTTTAAGGTCCATTTTCTATTTTTAGTAATAGAAGAGATTCATAATATTATTTTTTGATATTTAAGATTCCTCAACCCACACCCATCTATCATAGAGAAATTTGATATTAAGAAAGTATTTCCCAATTTCTATATACTAGGAATCAATCAATCATAAAAAAGTAGAGTGAAGTCGGTCTAATCTGATCTGATCATCGGAGGTAGGAGAGAGAAGAATGGCATCGTCATCGAGTAGCGGACTGACGTCCAAGCTCCACCCACTCGTAATCATCAACATCTCCGATCACTACACTCGTCTTAAGTCCCAATCATAACCACCTTACGCCGCCGCCAACGGCGGCGAAGTAACCACTTCGTCTCCCCCGCCAAAGGTCTTCAACTGCGTCATCAACGTCCAAAGGAGACCAACAGTCAAGATCTTCAACAGCTTCGAGCTCTTCTCCGATCCCTCTACCCATTCTCTCGATTGACCATTCCTCAAGAAAAAGCAATAACTTTATAAGAAAGTATTTCCCAATTTCTATATATTATGATGGTATTCAATTGGAAGTGAAGCCCAAGAAGCAGATATGCAGATACACAAAGCTTTGATGGATATTAATGAAAGCCCCGTATATGTTCTTCTCAACCCTTTAATCAATTGTGCACAGAAGGATCTTTCAGTGACTATATATGAAAGTGAGCTGCACGTCATAGATGGAATTCCGCAACTTATTTTTGTCCATTCAAGCTACACTATTGAGACAGTGCAAGCAGAGTGAATCTCAGTTGACCATATTGCCCACCTTAAACCAAATTTCTCTGATTTAAAGAGAATTTCTATGTGAAATCCAGAGAAAATTCGACCAGAGAAATTCTCTGTGAACCAGAGTTTATCTGAACTAGAATTTCTCTGTGAAGTCTAGAGAAAATTCAACTAGAGAAATTCTCTGTGAACCAGAGTTTATCTGAACCAGAATTTCTCTGTGAAGTCCAGAGAAAATTTGACTAAAGAAATTCTCTGTAAACCAGAATTTCTCTGTGAGTGATGTTCGATTGCTTGTATTGATGTTCATGGTAGGTGATTTTCCCCAAGACCTTTGTTGATGGTAGTGGAGTATTTGCAAACATTTCCAAAGATCCGAAGATTGAAGTCAAGAATATGTCTCCTTCAAATCCAAATATTGAAATTTCAAATGTCACTGAGAACTTAGCCTAACAAGTTTTCTGGTTCTGAAGCTTATGGAATTGATATCTATTTGACTCTATTTTTGGTGTTTGAGTAATTCAATTTTCTCTGATTGTTCAATTTTCTTTAGATTAAACTTTTCTCTGGTTGTTCAATTTTCTCTGGATTAAAATGTTCAATCCATGTTTATACGTGCCAAGTGTTTGATTATTTCTCTTTAATCCCTCTCTCCTCATCCCCACCAAATTTTTCTGGTTTAAACCAAAGAAATTCTCTGGTATGGATTAAATTTCTCTGGTTTAGACCAGAGAAATTCTCTAATTTGGAAATCTATAGTTTGTTTGTGTATATTTCTTGGTTTCAATGCTCACCAACCATGATGTGCAATGATTTGGTTTTGAGTAAATTTTAAGCTCATCATAAGATTATAGATGTTTGGGGTTTAAAGGATTCTGACTTGTTTGCAATATATATTAAAAGAGTTTGAATCCAGTGAAAGTTCAATTTTCTCTGCCCTGTTTGGAATTTTTTTTGTGATATGTCCAAAGAAATTTGAAATTTTCTCTATGATGTGTTCAGAGAAATTTGAAATTTTCTCTGTGATATGTCCAGAGAAATTCTCTTGATCGAATTTTCTCTAGATCGATGTGGAGGGACCTTAGACATTATGAAAATATTGAGTGTCCTTTATACTATAAAATCTTAATACCAGGAACCTTAAAAACAAAAAAAAACAAAACAAAACAAAACAAAAAAAACCCCTAAAATATAAGCCATTAAATTTTTGTCCTTTTTCCTGAAAATTTTATGAATAATTTTTCTATTAAAAAATTGTTTGTGTTGAGTTTCATGTTTAGCAATGCAATCTTTCCAAAACATTAGATCCATAAAAAAAAATACACTAATTACTCGCAAGGTTTGGTCTACTACTCCAACTGACAATTAGTGCAGTCCTTGATAATAAGGGCAACTGGGGATATTGATGCCCTGAATGACCTGGTCAATCCCCAAGCTATTCAAGAGATTCTCAAACTTCATAGACCTAGATTTCTAACCTTCACTGATACCTCTTTCTGGGTTGGATCAACCTGTGGTAATTACACCAATGCTTCTGCTTACCAGATTATCTCCAATCAGACCACTGATAAAGGAAATTGGACTTGGCTATGGAAAATCAAAGTTCCCCAAAAGCTGAAGAGTTTTATTTGGTTGGTTCTTAAGGGGAGACTACTTACTAACCACATGAGATTGGTGAGAAATATTACTGTTTCTGATATCTGTCCCAAGTATGGTTCAGATAATGAAGTCATGGACCATCTACTCAAAAAATGCAGCTTCTCCAAAGCTGTTTGGTTTAAAATTCAAGACCCCAACTGGTGGGAGTAGGGTTGCTGCCAACCTTTCCTTGAATGGGTTACAACAAATCTGAAAAATAAAAGTTTGTTTTTTGGTCAAACTTGGCATGTTATTTTCATCTCTGCAATCTGGCAAATTTGGAAAGATC
The DNA here is from genome assembly GCA_025200525.1 of Camellia lanceoleosa. NCBI lineage: Eukaryota > Viridiplantae > Streptophyta > Magnoliopsida > Ericales > Theaceae > Camellia > Camellia lanceoleosa. The sequence continues at coordinate 172,027,952 of CM045767.1, forward strand.
AAAACAAACTTGTTTTTGAAAATCAATTCACTCCCATTCAAGTTAGTCTCAAGAACATAAGAAATTATGCTTATGAGATCAATGAAGCATTCCAATTAGCCCTTCAACCAAGTCCATCTCACCCTTCACTAATTAAATGAAATTCTCCTCCTGCGAGTAAACTAAAACTCAATGTTGATGGTTGCTCAAAAGGAATCCAGGTCAAGCTGGCTATGGTGGCATGTTGCGTGATGAATCTGGTATATGGATTTGGAGATTCTATGGAAAATTGGGTCACTGTTTAAGTCTAGAGGCAGAACTATGGGCTATATACAGGAGCCTCATCATTCTCTTTCACAAAGGCACCAAAGAGGTGGCAATTGAGTCAGACTTAGAACTAGTAATCAGCCAAGTCCAAGATGGCCCATGCCATAACTCACCCTATCGAGCTCTCATTGAAGATGCAAAATTCCTCCTGCAAAGATGTAACTACTCACTGAGGTACATACCTAGAGAAGGAAACAAATGTGCAGATCAGCTTGCCAATATAAGAGTTACACAAGATGAACATGTTGTGGTGCTTGATGATCCTCCTAAGGATTTGACGGCCCTACTTATAGCTGATATCATTAGTGTTAGTGAGATGAGAGCTTACTCTCTTTGTGTCATGTAGTAACTTCTTTTCTTCTTCTTTTTTCTGTTTGTTCTGAACTTCCAATGAATCAAAATATATATATATATATATATGTTGGAAATGGTTATAAAATTCTGGGTAAAACCAGAATTTTTTCCTAAGTTTAGTCTATTTTTTAGGTGGGCCCCGTTTGTCGATTTTCGCGGGTCAAAGTGGTAACGCGTTCTATGCCACATTGTGATTCACGTGGTATATTTGGTTGCTCAAAACCATTACCGAGTGAATGGGAAATTGAAGCCAAAGTATGCTCCGTGGAAATGGAGTTTTGTTAGAAAATTCTTAAAGGTTTGAATAAGACTTGTCTCACATTGATTTGGTGGGAAGTTTTGAATGGGTTTGGTACTTGGGGTGTGCCCCAAGGGGTACCCAAGTGTTTTAGAGGGAGAGATTATGGGCAAAATGGGCTAAACCCATTAGACCCAAAAATCACCACACGCGTCATGGCCGTCCGTCCATTAGAGGCAGTGCGTGGTGTGTGGTGTGTGGTTGGGTTGGGCTTGTTCGGCCCAATACTAATCTTTTTGGGCCAAAAACATTTGAATTTAATTTTACTATACATCCAAACAGGGCCCTTCCCCTTTCTATCTGTTTGAATTATAAACCCAACAGATTCAAATCTGTTTAAATTCAAAACCATACCTGTTCAAATAGGTTTGCACCTATTTAATTCAAAATCTGCAGCCACCAATCCATCTATAAATAGGACAGCCCTCATTTGGATTTTGTAACTCTAATTTCGTCCTTTATAATTCTGCAAATATTCTTTTCATATTGTTGCATTATTTTCTTCTGTGAGAGAGTATAAACACTTAGTGTGTTCGTTAGGCAAACAATTTGTAGTACTGCTATTGTTTGTAGTAGATCATTTTATCTTGGGAGATAGACATCCAAATTCTGAAAAGACCGTGGAGAGGACGAATCTGTCTTAAGGACACAGTGTCAAACACTGGACTTGATCAGATAATTATTCAAAGAAATTAATCAAGCAAGTTGTTTAATTTATTATTCTGTTTTATTTGTTTATTTAATCATATTTTAATTTTGTTTTTGTAACAAAATAAAATCTGTTTTTCTTTATTTATTTTTGTTTCGAGATTGATTTTTGTAATCAAACAAATTCTCTCATTTCTTTTATTTCTTTTATATTCTGGTTGTTGTTATGTACACAACAGAATTTAATCTTTTTAAATACAGTGAAGATTGTCCTATAATATATATATATATATATATTGTTTTATGTATTAGTAAATTTCAAGGTGATATTTTAAATCAAAAATATATATATATATATATATGTATTTTTCTTTTCTTTTCTTTTTTTTTGTTTTTTAATTTATAACAAATTCAAGAGTTGGCTCACGAGTGAAATGGGCCGAGTTTCAAATCTTAACTCAAGTTCAAGCAAGCTTCATCCGACAGGGATTCTATTTGAATCTAAAATATATGTCAGTACGTCTAATTTAAATTCATAAATTTTTATTTTTATTATATCCTAGTATGAATTTACTGATAAGGACAATACATATTAAACCTTAAAATAATATATTTTTTTCTTATGGTACATCCTAATCAATTATTCCTATTCAAATCTCTGTATCTTCTTCCCCAAGAGATTAAAGTTATTTCTTCTTCTTCTTCCTCCCTCCAAAACTTCAATACACCCTACCTAAACTCACCATCATTATCAACATCATTGTTTTTTATTATTTTGAAATCCTAAACCCTAAAAGAAAGTTTGAACAAAATCAAACAATATATGAGAGTAATAATCAAGATAGTTTTTTGGAACAATCCATCAAAGAGAAGGTAAGTATTCATATAAAAGGGTTTCACAATTTTTGTAGAGTACCATCAATTATTTTCTATATCATTTTTTTGACAAAAATTAAAGAGCCCAATAGTTAGATTAACAATAACATATTACTAGAGTTATTCTTATTTTGTCATTTAAATAGTACATTATTTGAGAATTACTCTTTCTTGTTAGTACCTGATACTTATAAGTTTAGTTGATACTTATGTGCTTATAAGTTTGATTTTTGCTTTTCCACGAGCATTCTTGTGAATAATTTATTATGTAAAAGTTGAATTTGATAAGTTTGTGCGTAATTAAAATTTTGACATAATAATTTTGATGATAATTTGTTGAATGGCTCTGCCATTGTAGATAAATTTACTATTTATTACTTTTAGCTCAGCCAACCTTTTGGATCTCAATGGTTGATGTTAAGAAAAAAAATGAACGTCTATTTTCTCGCAATCTCCATTGAGGTTAAGTTTCTCTATCAGTTTTTGTTGCATTCAAATTTATATATTAGTTTGTAATTAATTATTTTAGTATTTGGTTTCATTTTCTCAATTTTTTTTATACATAAAAGCGAATATTCAATCTATTTTTCATCATTATTGTTCGGTTCTGAAAGTAAACTGCCAAACAATGTGACAATATTCGGCTTTGTATGTCCAAATAGTGTCACCTTGTTCATCTCTATATGACCAAACAATATGAGTAAAATACGACTTTTTTCCCTTTGTTTGACCTTGTATGTCCAAACAATATGACTTTGGTCTTTTGATGTTTTCCTATAGAACTCCATTTTGGAGAATATGGAGCATACTGAATGCGTATTAAATTACACTAGTAAATTTACCACATACGAGGTAGTATTACCATTGCCAATTACTTCCTTTATTAATCTTTAAATTTATATTTGTGCTAACTATAAGCTAATATGGTTAATGTAGATATTTAAAAGCAAAGAAGCAATGATTGACTAGGCATGCGATGTTGGCAAGAAAAATGGTTTTGTTATAATTGTGAAATATTCAGATTCTGGTGACGGTCGTTGGATACCAAGAATTAAACTAGCATGTGAAAGGAATGGAAAGTATAGACAGAAAAAGAAGGTGAAAGTTTATTCTCATGATGAGAATGCTAGGATGACCGCGATCAAAAAGTGTGAATGTCCATTCTTGCGAAAGGGTGAGAAATTAAGCACTAACAACGATTGGATGTTGCATTTAATATGTGGAGTGCATAATCATCCAGTTGTGAATCATCTTGAAGGGTATTCATATTTGAGGAGATTATCACACCAAGAAAATGAATTGTCGGTGGATATGTCTAAAAATATGGTGAGACCAAAAGAGATTTTAGTTACATTGAAATAGAGAGATGCGTTGAATATAACCACAATGAAGACAATTTATAATGTGCGTCATAGATTTAAAGTGAAAGAGAAGGTTGGGAGATCACAAATGCAATAACTGTTGGGGAAGTTAGCAAAGCATAAATACATTGAATAGCATAGATGTGAACAGAACACCACGGTTGTCACTGACCTCCTTTGGGTTCATCCATTCAGTTTAGATTTGTTTCATGCATTTTCACGTGTCTTGACTATGGACTGCACATATAAGACCAACATGTCTGGTCTTCCCTTACTTGAGATTGTAGGTGTGACTTCCACAGATATGACATTTTAATAGCTTTTGCATATTTACAGTTTGAGTGCACCAATAACTATGCATGGGCTGTGAATATATTACGTGGTCTCATGAACAAGAACTAAAAACTATTGAAATAGTGAAACTCATTGTTGAGTGAGTTTCTTCTTTTCAGAACTTGAAGTGGGGGAAGGGGTCGACGACGAGTGAGTGGTTGTAAAAGTGGTGCTAACTGGGGTGAGAAGCGGTGAGACAGCAAAATAGGAAGGTTATGGGGCTGCAATGGTAGCTAGCGAGGATGGTCATAGTGGTGGGTGCCCGTGACGATGGCCGAAGTTGGAAAGCAAGCAGCAGAGGCTGGTGGTAGGTGATGGTGCCAAAAGATGTATATTGAGAGTTAGGGTTTAAACATAAGTCCAAAATAGTAATTTGATAAAGAGATATAAGTGTAATAAAAAAAATATATAGTATGTATTGAAAGATTTGACAATATATAAATATATAGTAAATAGAATCTCTCCTAAATCATTTACTCACCGTGACTATTTCTCCACTAACACTATACTCGTCATTATCATTGCCGTTTCCTCCACTAACATCACAACCACCACCAATATACAAATTAAACAAAAATTGTAATAAAAAAAAACATTTTAATAATTTACGTATTAAATAATTAATTTATCACCTAAATTTTATCAAATAAATTTTTAAATTTATCATATAAATGAATATGATTGGAGGAACACGTGGAGGGTGAAGTTCCCAACTCAGCGGAGTTTTTTTTTTATTTTATATTTTTATAATAAAAATGGAGAATCGTAGAAACACGTAGTCATAGTGTGGAGTGTGATTAAAGCGGTTATGTACGGAAGAGTTGTTTTCTTCCACCGTGGGATCATTGTGGCATATTCTTTGGGTTTTCTCTTGCTATTGCTTGCTAACAGGTAGCTGGAATACCAGTTAACAATATTAGAGAATTAAAATAAAAAAATTATATTAAAAAAAAAAAAGTGATAGGTAACAAAAATATAGGTAAAGTTTGGCGATTGTTATTTCATTTTTTATTTTCTTAGAATCTAAAAAAATTAATATGTTCAATATATATGTTCAATATTTTTTAGTCTAAAATAAAGTTGAAACTAATTTATTCAACTAAAATCAAATACAAAATTAATTAGTCATATCATGCTATCAAGTGTGAATCATCAAATTCACAAATTTTAAGAGGTTGTTTGGAGGTAGCTAATATAGTAAAAAATCACTATCAAAACATTTTTTTTTCCTACTCCCTTACACGTTTTTTTTTTTTTTTAAATAAAAATTTAAAAATTAATTAAAATAATCAAGATATGAGAAGAAAATGGAAGGAAAATCTCCTTTTTGGGGAGCTTGCAAGTTGAATCGAGTTGTATGTCATCTCTCAAATACCAATTGGAATTGAGTTGAGAAAATTTTATTTGTTTGTGACCACCCATAGTTTTAAAATCGACCAAACAAGTTGAGTTAAATTACATGTGAATACAGATTAAGTCGATGGATTGGGCCTTACTATTTTAATTATTTATTTATTTATCTTCTTAATTATTTTTCTTCATAGTTTGGACATTCTTTTGGCTTTTAATTTTTATTTTTTTCTCATTTTTTGTTAGAAAAACAATAACTTACGTTTGGAAACTCTTTTTTTTTTTTTTTAAGAAAAAAATATCATTTTAAATACTCTAATAAATAAGTAACATGCAGATATATTAATATTTTAATTAAAAACGTAATTTATGCAGTTGGGTCAAATTTGAAATCCTATACATCCACTACTTTTTTAAGAATTGCATTTATTTGTCCGCTATACCAAAACCGTCAATTTCAATCACTCAAACCATCACTTGTCGAAGAAGCTTGATCTAATGGTTTAGATCTTCCCTTAATTATTATCCAAGGATAATTACAGTAACAATGCCCAAAGTATAGATTCTCAAACTTTTAAGTATTCTACTTTATATAGCCAGGCTTGAATGAAAAATGTGGATCATTTTTGTTAAGAGGGCTAGATAAAATTTGATTTGAGGATCAGAAATAAATGTGTATCATATCCTTACTTAAAAAATAATAATAAAAATAAAATGAAATTAAAGTTAAAAAAACATGAATGTTAAAAATTTGGTGAATGGTGTGATTGAATGAAAAAATTATATCTCCTTCAATTTGATAAAAAAAAATTGGTGAAATTGTTGCAACATACGTTTAGCAAAATCATGCAAGGATGTAGATTTGGTTATATAATTGGAAACACCAGAACAAATGAAAATTCAGAAAAATAAGCGCGCACATCCAGCCCAACCCACCAACCAGAAGATGTAGAACATGTGTCTACTCCTACAAAATGGAATCAAACTTCAGAGCACTAAAAACGAAACGATTCATGAAACTTATCCAAGCAAAACCACACATTTATTTATTACAAAACATAAACTATAGTTTGAGCAACACAAATTCAGAAACACAAAGCAAACCTAGTACAGGACATCATATGCTCCTGTTTAACCACACATAATAGTGAAAAAAGCATGCAAATAGACACCAAACTAAGACCTCGGAAACACAGACTCTAAACAAGACCTCAAAACACATGGTACTGACTAGTTACCGGTGACTCTTACCATGCCTCTAGTTTTACATGGTTTAAGAATCATGTTCGTGTCACATACGAACATGATTGTCAGCACCATGAGAACAGGCAGCACGAAGACATGAACCTCGGTACGGAGTCATGAACTAAGTGTTTAAACATGAAATCCCATTAGATTCACGCACAAACTCCTTTACTAGTTGCTTAGGAAAGGAGGTTGAATTGCGTTTGGGCATTTCCAACAGTGGACAGTTTAAATCTCATCTACTTCACTATTGAGAGAGAAGGAAATGAGACTTTTTGAACTGCTATGTTGGCCGCTTCAAATGAAAAACATGGTATCCTTGAGGTCCGGGTGCAAAGTATAGAACATCTCATTAAGTGAAGGAACAGAAGATGATGACGATGAAGATGAAACTGAAGGAGGTGGCTGAAACTCCATGACAACCTCTTGATACTGACGTCCTCGGTACGCAACAAGATCAGCATAGTACACAGGAGGGACGAGCGAGACAGGCTTGGTGCATCGAGCAAAGGTGTAACACAAGTCATATACGAGCTTCTGCAACTTATCAGAAGTGAACTTGTTCTCATCAAACAAACAATAGTAGTGGGTTGGCTTGCTAGTCCCGAGATTTCCATAATGGCTGCACAGATAGAAATCAAATTCAAAGCGATGAACGATTGTCGTGTCCACAACTGTTCCCGGAGGCACATTGCCAGATGCTCCCCCATCCCTCTCATTCTCAAGAAACAAACGAGTCTGGTGCCGCTTCTGGGCAACAACAAGAGTGATTGTAGGGCAGTAGTTTCCCTCATATATCGCATTCTTCAGGTCCAGTAACTCTTCATTGAGAACCATATCAAATTGGCCCTCACTAACCCCATCACGAAAAACAACAATCTTCTTTGGCTTGACTTTGTTAAGCTTAGCATAAGTGTTGACTAGATCCAAACACATGGCCCCAAAATTCACAATCTTCTCCTTCCGGTGCTCTTGGGGGCAAATCCGAGCAACATAGCGATTGGCAGCAGGCCAGTTGACTGATGCCACAACAGCTGCAATTGACGGACAAGACGCATTAAATGCTTTAGGGTGATTGACATCAGCCCCCACAAACATAACATGTTCGTCACCTTCAAAACCGGGGAGTGGTCCATTCAGTTCTACATTGCTACCCCCAAGCTTGCAATTAAGCTTCAGAGCAATGTTTGCAAGGTCCTGGTCTTTACCTTTGTTTGCAATACCAACTAAGCAACATTGAGTCAATACACCAATCCGGGTCTCGGACACCCATTTGAGATACTTGTAACCATCATGCTTTCCAGACATCACACAGAAAATAAGTTGTAGTTTGCCCTTACAATTCCTACTTGCCTCTTTAACTACACTATCAAGCAGTTCTTGAATGGTAGCTAAACTAGAGAATTTATTCATATAGGTGAAACGACACACAACTGGATCCTCCACTTGGATCCCCAGATTATAGCATCTAGCTCTCAGGTTCGGAATGAAATAGTCAGGATTGAGTTTATTATACCGATCATTTGCAGTGAAATCGATCAAGGCCCATCGATTGAGTGGCATGCCTTCCATAACTGATTTCCCAAGAAGGTTCCACTGACACTTATCCTTGTCATTAATTCTTAGTACCATCACATTGCCTGTGGAAGAACCTACCTTCAAAACAGGTGGCTCCATGCCACGACCCAACAATCTTGTCATGTCCTTCTTCACTTCAATCCCAAAATTCTGAGCAACAACTCTGCAAGACAAAGAAAATAAGAAATAAAAAAGATTGAAATCTCCTACATAAATAAAAGAAAATTAAGTAATACAGAACAAACGCAGATATAGAAATCAACTATAAGAATATTAAGACAGTATACGCAGCCAATTCACACAAAAGAAGAAAATTTATCAAATATAAAAATCAATTCCAGCTGAGGTGTTTTAAAAATAAAATGGATCATTCACAACCTATCATTTGGGGGGCAATTTTATTATTATTAGATAAGTAATCAAGATCAACACCAATTTTCTCCAAAATTTCACTCGATGTTATGTAAATGGAGCACCAAACAATGTGAACCACCACCCTGAAGTTCCACTCCCAAAGTAGCATTTGATCGTCAGTAGGGGATTGGTAGGGAAGGAGGTGTGCTTAAAAAATGGGGGAAGGGACTTTTTTTTTTTTTCTTTTTTTTTTTTTTTTTGGAAAAAAAAAACTTACTTATATAATTGGCAATTAAACGCAACACATAAATGTTTGAGCAGTCAAACTTAATATACTCCTTTGGATTCATAAACAAAAGCAACCACCTACAAACCTTAAGGTTTTCCAACCAAGTAGACTTCTATTGCGAACTGTGGTAATTAAAGATTATTTTCAAGATGCAATATTGAGTGAGTATGCGACACAATATATTATCCTACAAAATAATGAGGCAAGTAAAATTATGCTACAAAAAATAGAGACTTGAGTGACAATAGAAGCCACAAAATATATTATGCTACGAAAGAAGCAACATCAAAACTACCCCACAATATGTTATGCTAACAAATGTGAAGGGAATCTATATATATCATAGAAAATTGAGATTTTACCAGAAAGGATTCTGAGGTCTCTAAGATCTCATCCTGAAATTATTTCAGATTTTCTAAAAATTAAATTTTAAGTGTTTATTTTCTATCCGTTAGTCATGGTTTTAGGGGGGGGAAATGGTTTAGCTATTAGTTATAGGTGAAAACAAGTTTGTTTTAGATAAGGATAACAATTTGCTATCATCAATTTCAAAATTTTCAATCCTTGTAATTTTTTTGAATGCCAGTTATCTAATTTACAAAATAAAATTAAAAAAACTATCATGTCTTACCAGAAGAGAATTGGTTTTTCGGTCATATGCAAATGCCCCAAAATAAAAAGAAATAAAATAAAAACAACAAAAACAAAAACAAAAAGTATTAAGGCAATGTGTTTGGAACTAACAGTATGACAACAAAAAAAATGAAAAAGAGAGAAAAAATAAAATGGTAGATTCAATAAGAAAACATACCCACAAGGACCATCCTCAGATCGCACCATCCCATAGATAATGTCCTTTCTCTCCCTTGGACGAGGCAATGATATTTTCTTCAAGAAGAGAGCTTGATCCCTATCCAAATGCTCCTTCGGATACCTCTGCCCTTCCACCAAAACACAGAATTCCATAGGCACGTAATTTTTTCTATTACCTTTGCCCAAATCCACACAGGGCATGTCCTGGTACCTTAGTTCCCTGTTATACTTCTCCCTGAAATACTCGACAAGGCCAGTTTCCCTCGGTGGATTCTCACCCTCTCGATCTTCGAGAGTGAATGTAATATCTCGCGTATTTTGATCACTGAACCCTGCTATAGTGTACTTCTGGTTGGTCAGACGGTGAGTTACATGAACTTTCAATCCTTTCAATACATGCATTACCTCTTGCATTACTTCTCTTCTCGACGTTCTCACATCATTTAGTTGGAAACCCTGTTCCGTAAGGAAGCCTAGGACTGGCAATCGCTTGCGAAATGCCAACACCGAAGAGTCCAAACATAGAGCTAGACCCTGGGCAGTGGCCTTTAGGCTCTGTTGAGAACCTCTGAAAGCTGCAATGCCATAGCCAAGGTCTTCGTTTGGTCTAAATTCTTTGGAGTAAAAGCTTCGACCAACAGAGATCATATGCCTACTTGGATTATCCTTCATTACTAAATCCATTGCTTGAAATACGTCACGAGGGACATACGAGAGCATTCCTCGTAAGTAAGCATTTAGCTTCGAAACCTTCAGCTCATTCACTGACTCAATGGTAAATCTATAAGAGCGAGGCGCAGTGTCCTCTCCACCAGACAACTCCACATAGAACGTCCCAGTGGGTAGTGGCACTGCACTGAAGATGTTCTTCTCACCATCATAAGTAGATATTAGCTCGGGAAATCGAGTGGGATCATCAGAAAATAGTTTGTCCGTAATCAAACGGAGATCAGATTTCGAAATTGGCCTCTTTGCAGCACGACTGCCAGGAGGCATGTTTGGTTTGATATCCACATCATAGTGCATTATGATGCTCTGTGGATTAAATTTCACTGGAAAGTGGTTTGCCAAGAGCCTTGTATTCCTGAAAGCAAGTGTGCCTCCATCGTCAGGTCGTTTCATGGGCACAATCTTCTTGTCCGAACTTCCCAGAATAGCCAGTGAAGGCTTCTTTTCTGAAATTTCCAATTCCTTAATATCTGGGAACAACAAAACAAAGAAATGCTTAGTCAAATCTGAGGATTTCCATCAAAAGTCGATTTCATAAAATAAAAAATGAAAAAAAATCATATGTAGCAAAGGTAATCTGATAATAACAAACACCCACAATTATTAAGGTTATTCTAAATATTAGCTAAGCTAAATCTGTATATTTTTGTAGATTGTGTTTAACTTAGATTCCAGTCCTTTTTTTTGTGTGTGTGCGCGCGTGTGGTAGTATTGATTTTTTATCCATTAAATTAAACCTTTATTTTTTTAAGTTATTGCATCTCCAACACTTCATCAAATTTTTCATATAATTTGATTTTAAATTTGAGTTAAAAGCATGATTTGATATGAACTCCAACACTTCCATTAAAAAAAATTCTCATCTTATCCCAAATTTTCCTTTTCACCAAATTATAAGGAAAAAAATCATCTCCATTGCTTCGTCTTTTTAAATTTTTATCAAATTCAAATTTGACGAAAAAATGCTTCTCCCTTGATTCAATAAAATATTTGATGAAAGGATTGAAGATTGTTCTTTTAGCACTTTTTCATCAAATTAAAATTTAAAATTTTAACAACCGTTTTGGATTGAATTGCATTGAAATTAAAGATGAAATTAATAACCAAATGATTCAATAAACAAAACTGACTATAGTTTAGGAGATAAAACTGAAAATCAACAATTAAAAACAAGATGTAAAAACTAAGATCTAGGTCAAGACTAAGAGAGATCTACCAGGAAGAGCTTGTTCGGGAAGCTTCTGAGGAACAGGAACAGGCTGAATCGGAGGTTGAGACGACGATTGACCAGACCATGGTCGCCCACTCCACACTCCACTCGTTGGCCCCACCCCCACACCTTGAACTTGCTGCAATGGCGCTGGTGGCCTGTAAGCACCACCACCACCACCACCAACCGGACCTCCCTGAACCGCCCTATCAACCCACGGTTGACCACCGCTCTGTGAGAGACCCCAACCCCTAGGCCCTCCTCTACCACCACCACCACCACCTTGATTCTGGCCCTGCTGAGGAGGACCCCAAGCCCTAGCCCCTCCACCTCTTCCACCACCACCACCTTGACCTTGATTCTGACTTTGCTCAGAAGGACCCCAAGCCCTAGCCCCTCCTCTTCCACCACCGCCTTGACCCCTTCCTCTTCCTCCACCACCGTTTCCGCCTCTGTCGCCGCCGGAACGGGGAGGGGCGGCGCCGCCACGTCCACGGTTGTAGTTACGTCCTCCGTCTCTCTCCATTGTTAGATGTTTAGATAGATCAGCGAATTTTTGCTTGATTTGCTTTGATTGCTTTGCGAGTTAGAAGAGGCGGGTATTTGTAGAGTGAAGTGGGAAGGAGCATGTATGACTGGAAATGAAGTTATCAAAATGCCCTCATCACATCACTTGGGGCCTAAGTTTCCAACACTGTTAAGTTTCCTAATAACTTCCCCCTTTACAAGTCAAAAGTAGCGGTTTAATTTTATTTTTATTATTATTATATAAAAATATTATATATAATATTTTTAATAAAAATATTATATATAATATTTTTAATTTAGTTCATAATTGTAAAAAAAAAAAAAAATTGTTTGACATTGTTTATTGAATTTATTTTTGATATATTTTAGAGAGGGGATTTTGATATATATTTGTTAAATATGTGAAAATTGTACAAAATATATGTTAAAGTATATGAAATATAAATATAAATTTTATTATTAATTAATTATTTAATAATATGGTAGATTTTATATTAAAAAAAATATGGTAAGTTTTAATAAATAAAATATCCTAATAACTTCCACTTTACAAGTCAAAAGTAGCCGATTAATTTTAAAGAGTAAAATGGGAAAGAGGGAAACGTCCAGAAAATTCCAAAGGATGGATGAAAATGATAAAGAATATTTAATTATTATAAAAATTTGTTAAATATATATATATATATATATATGTATATATTTAAATTTAGGCCTAGTTTGGGAAGACAATAAGTCTACACTTTTTATCTTTTTTGAGTCACATCAATTAATATTTTCTCTCTATTTTTTTACACATCTTTTTATAAAAAGTCAAAAAATATACTTATTTAAAACATCCCAACCAACTCCAAAAATGATAAGAATATTTAATTATTATTAAAATTTGTTATATATATATATATATTTAAAAATTTTAGTTCTTAATAATAGTACTACTAATGATAATAAAAAAGAAAAAAAAAAAAAAAAAAGTGCTAACCACTCCTCAATGATATTGATGTATTCTATAAAAAAATTTATATAAATAAATGAATAGAACAAAATATGTACAATGTTATTTTTATTTAATTTTTAACAAACTTGAATGACCACCCTCTCCTTTTGTCTAATTTTGTAAGAATATATTATAATAAAAAAATGTTTAGAGCATACGTTAATAAGAATTTTTATAAAAATATTTTTTTTATAAATAGATATAAATAAATCACATTATTTTTTTTAATTTATATATATCTTGTTTGTTTTTTATTCTACCATTTTCGTTACTCCTACTTTTTTTTATAAGGTAGAAATTGCGAGGAAGAGGAGGATTGATTGATGCGTAATGTCCTTATAAGTCATCACTGTGGAAGTGTGCAGATGGAGAAGTGATTTCGTGTTTCCAACGCATTAGGACAAAAGAGTTCTGCCAATAGTTTTCGACACTTGAAGTCACCTGCTCATGCTATTAGAGCATCTCTAATAATTGTTGCTATAATGTTATTATTATTGCTATAATTTAATAATAAATATTATTATTTTGTCAAATTATAACAATGATGTTCAATGGTCATTTGCTATTTTGACAAATCTCAACCAATTTTTTCTCTAAATTTGTAAGTTTTGTTTAGATATAAGTTTTTTTGTGATTTTATTTTTGTTTATTTTTTTGATCTTTTGTGACCTTTTTTTAACTATTTATAAAATATATATATATATATTTATATTTATATTATTCTCGATTAGACAAATATAAAAAATTTAAAAATCGAAAAAAAAAAAAAATTAGCCAAACAGAGCACAACGGCTCTATTTGATTTCATCACCACCGTCCACGTGTGTTTTTTTTTTTCTTTTTTTCTTTTTTTTTAGCCAAACAGAGCACAACAGCTCTATTTGGTTTCATCACCACCGTCCATGTCTCTTCTCCCTCACTCTCACTCTCAGTCTTTGTCTTTCTCTATTTGATTTCATCATCACCTTCTCCCTCTCAATCTCCGTCTCTCTCTCTCTCACTCTCAGATATCATCTCTTCTCCCTCCATCGCCGAAAGTCTCTCTCTCTCTGCTCTCCGTCCATCACCTCCGCCTCTCTTTGCTCTCCGTCTCTGTCTATCTACACCCCTGTCTTTATCTCACTCATCTGTCTCTCTATATCTCTTCTCTATCCAACTGATCGGTCGTTTTCTCTCACAGATGGACATTTCTCTCTCTCTCTATCTCTCTATCTCTCATGAAACCCAAATCTGACTCTCTCTCACTCTTACAACCCGCTGCCGTCTACTAATCACTGTTGTCTGCCAGATCTGCCTCCAAAATCCCCAATTCCCTCTAAATCGATCATCCATGTCTCCGAATCTTACAAACCCACCTCCAAATCTGAGCAAGGATCCCCTCCTTGAATCCTCTCCTTGACTCCCTACTTTATAGGCCATTGGGTCCACTTTTGGACCCAATTTCGATGATCCAAACCGTTCAGATTTTAAAATTTGTCATGTACATCATACTTGTAAAAAATCAAATTGATCGAATTTCGGAAGAACTAAAAATCGTTTATTAAAAAAAATTTAATAAACAGTTTTATTGTTTAATAAAACTTTTAGTTCATGTGATTTTTGATATCTGATCGACTTTATTTTTACAAGTATGATATACATATCAAATCCTAAAATGTAAACGGTTCAGATTATCAAATTTGGACCCAAAAGTGGGCTCGATAACCCATCAAGTAGAAAGTTAATGAGAGGATTCAATGAGAGAATCCTTGCTCTCCAAATATATCCCTCTCCATCTCCCTCTCACTGTCGTCTACCCTCACCTCTCTGTTTCTCACACTGTATCATCTGTATCAAAGAATACAAAGAAGATTGTGTATCTGTATGATTTGTAAAATCATCTGTATCAAAGAACACAAAGAAAATCATCTGTCTTTCTTCTCTCTTTCACTGTCAAGTATTTTTTTTTACTTCACTTTGTTCATTTGCTATTTTTTTTTATTTTTTCAATTTTGTTTGCTTCAAATTGATGAAACTAAAATTTGGAAAATTGGAAATTTGGCAATTCTATGTTTGGTATGTTGAAATTTGGTGATTCTGTGTTTGGTATGTTAAAATTTGAAAAGTTAGAAATTGTTTGGAAATTTTGTGTTTGATATGTTGAAATTTGTGTGATTTTTGGGTGAATATTGAAACTGTGTTTGGAAATGATAATGAAAATGGGAGGGAGGGAGGAAAGAAATGGTTTGTTGAAGGTGACTTTGCAACTTTGACAGCTGACAAAGCTTGTGCCATATTTGACACAAGTTTTGGCATTTGCCAAAGATAGCAGCTGCTAAAACTTGCCATTGGAAGTGCCTTTCTATCAACTGCTGCCATAATTTGGCAATATCAACTCCAATGGCAAACTATTGGAGATGCTCTTTGCACCTCCCTTTTAAGAGTTGGTTTCACCTTTTTCCCACTCATACCTCAAAGGCAGCTCATTCATATGTTTATTATTAAGGCTATGTTTAGTATAAATTTTTTGAATTAAAATAGTTATAAAAAGATAAAATAAATTAAAAAGTTAACAAAGCAAGACGTCTTATCTAAATCATAATTATTTTATTTTTCTATCACAAAAGTTAAAAAATTCAAAAAACTCATCCTAAACGAGACTTTTTAACCCATGCTAAAATAACTAAAAAGTCAAAAAGCTAACTCACATTCCAAACGAAGGCTAAATCCCGTTTATTAATAAAGTACAATAATTATTTTAGGAAAGTGTATTGATATTTAGAGTGACTATTATAACAACCAGAAAATTTAAGTTGTCCCTTAAGTGATTTTTAAAAAAAATTAACTTTATATTATTATTCGCTATTATTTTCTAAGTATTATGATATTTTTATTATATCTTTCCTTATATTTTTCCTAGACTAAAATACAGTAAAACATAATATTTTCCGTACAACAAAAATGCATGTGCCCCCAAGTTGTCGTGCTACCTACACATCTCGCGGCCCACGCTTATCCCCCATATATAGATGCATATATAGATGCTAATCTCATCATCTTTCCAAACTCTCTCTCTAATTTTTAATATTTTTATATAAATAAAACTTTGAGTTTAGTTTGAAATATTTAGTGGATCACAGTAAGTAAAAGGTAAAAGTTATAATTAACATCAAGGAGGTGAGTTATATTATGTAACGCCCTCAAAATAAGACATAATCAAACCATTCAATAAATCTATAATACATAATAGAAACATCATTTTTTCATTCATCAGAGTCTTATTTACAAAATGTATTAAATACATTACATATTCATAAACAATCACGGTTGATAACAAGTAAAATTATGCCCTACGGGCTTACATATTTTCAAGCTAACACTTGGTTACAGCAAAAGAAGAATTCTAACTTTATACATGAAAAGCTCTCAGCTTGGATTTACAATTAACACAAAATATAAATAACAAAACGGAGTCTTCAACTCCTAAACCTCTCAAACTAAGATCTTGGAGACAGCATATCACCTGTACCTAAAAAGTGATGTCTCAAGTAGGGTGAGCCAATACTCAGTAGAGATATGCTAAACAGTATATGAGAAATAACTAAAACAATAGCATCCGATAAATGTTTAACACGAGTAAACCATTTATATCATCTCCGTAACCAATCAACATTTACATCATAATCAATCCCCTTCCCATTATTCATCCAAATCAAGTCATTAACATAGTTCAATATTATCCAAACAGTTTAAAATGAGACTACAACTCATATACCAACACTTCAATAACAACATCATTCAATACTTCCATTTTCTTGCCATTTTACGAAACTGCGTCTGAGGGAACCGATACCCAAATATATAAGGTTTCCGGACTTTCACCCTAGACACTCCGGCCAACTTAATTATCCATGGAGTCCATCCCTTATCTCTTCCCAAACAATGGAGTACATCATCTATCTCCTCCCATACAAAGATACATATACAATGTATTTAAACACGTTGTCATATACAATAACCAATTCAATCACATATACAATGTTTACATCCAACCGTCATATTCAATGACACATTCCAATTGATTAATTTCAATTTACCTAATCATCATACAGTTTTTACAACAATCATGGCTATCCTCCACCGATAGCCCAAAACAGATATATCTAAATAGATAAATAAATTTCTCAATAGATAATACATTACATTTTCCATAGGTGAGTGATTTATCGATCCATCTACACCATTTAATCACAATTTCCCCCAATTTCATGATTTTCAAACCAATTTCATATTTCTATAATGATTTCATCATTTACACTAATAATGTATATATTTCAAATTAGGGCATTTTTCCCCCTTTCTCAAATATTGCTCCCAAGGCCAAATTTTCCCCCATCATACACAATTAATCCATTCTCAAGGTCCCACATACACATATGGAGCCCAACTAAAAAAAACCCCTCTTTTAAACATTTCAAATTTCAAACCCTAACTTCCCAAAATTTCTAAATCTCACCATTTATACAAAATGACTAATGTTTATGTTAAGGCTCATAAAAATGAATAGATTATCCCTACCTCAAGAAGAGAAGATGAGCCAAGCAAGAGATTAGCTCCAAAAATGGCGAAATCAATTTCTACTCGGATAAAAATAGAGA